>JASPKZ010003868.1:4970000-6210000 GCA_030220185.1 Diploptera punctata | reverse complement strand
TCCTTGATTTATTAAAATTTCTTCTGACCTTTTTCCATCAGTTTTTATCACTACATTACTTTCTTCATATAAACCTTGGACTGATTTTATTAGATGGTGCGGATATCCTCGTTCTTTCATTATTTCCCATAGTTTAAATCTATTTACTCTGTCAAAGGCCTTTCAAAATCAACGAACAACAAATATGTTGGCAGATTAAATTATATTGATCAATACTTTTAAAATTAATGATAAGCCACCGTTGAGGTTGCTGATTAAAATATTAAATTATAAGATTTGTACAACTTATATCAGTCGTCCTCGACTAAAACCATTGTAGGAGATGCTGATGATGGAAAAAGCCTTCTGAAAGGCCTACTTTTTTTAATGTTTGACTGCGTTTTATAAAGAGAAGTTTGTTTTAGTTGAGGATGACTGATACAAGGCGAACGAAGTTCATAATTTTAATATTTAGATGGTGTACAGAAATCGCTCTTTCAATTAAATAACATTACACGCAATTATAATTTCAAAGTATCAATATGTAAAACGAAAATCTTAGCTTTTAAAGGATAAGATACTGTAAGAGCTAAAATAATTCTGGAGGGGAAACCCGTTGAACAAGTGAACCATTTTAAATGCCTGGGTTATGAAATCTCCTATTTTAAAAAAATAAAGATCTCTTTAATAATAAATTTAATTACATATGTGGCACAATTAAGAGAATATTTAAAACAAGAAAGGAAACAAAACTAAAATTTTATAAAGCTGTGGCAGTCCCCTTACTGTTGTACTGTTGTATTTTGAGTTTTAACTAAAAGAGAAGAGAAGATTATAGAAACAGCTGAAATGAGATTTCTGAGAAGTGTAGCTGGCTGCAAACTGCTAGATAAAAGAACAAATGAAGATATTAGAAATGAGCTAAATTTTTAACTTTTAGATAAAATAAAAGAATCTAGAATAAACTGGAAAGAACATGTTCAAAGAATGGAACATGAACGCATACCAAAAATTACTCAATTAAAAACCAAAAGGAGACAGCAATGTTGGTAGACCGAAAAAAAAAATAGATGGATTCAACTTTTGAATGAGAATCTATGAGACCGGAACAAGCCACATGGGCCTTAATCCGTGATTGTTGATTGTGATGTAGTTACACTGACTTAAAACTCTGTGGTCAAAGGTAATAGACCTAAGTCGAAATGGTCAAAAGAAGTTGAGACATACTGTGAACACCTTTCAGCTGTAAACAAATTGATAACCAGCATCAGTAACACTTCCCAAGTTATGTCTGTTTTGGTATCTCATAAGAATAGTCAATGTGCTAGATTGAAAAAGTGCTTCCCTCAAAAGAAGCGTTTTTATAACTAACTCAATGTCATTATCGAAACCGCAGGTTCATGGCCGCGCGGACATACGTTCTCCATACATTCCTATCCTGAGCTACTGCTTTCCAATCATCCCCTGTATAATCTACTTCCCTCAAATCATGTTTAATGTTATTCTCCCACCTCATTCATGGTCTATCAACTGAGCGTTTTCCCTATGATTTTCCTACAAGAAACTTCCATGCACCTCAGGAACGATTTTATAACTGACTTATCCCTGTGAGCGGGGAAATGACAAATATAGAAAAAAACAAATAAAGAAATTACAGAATTGTAAGTGTTCTGAATGAAATGCCTGCCCAAGCAAAGTAATAGTTGCAATTTATTACATTGTATCTGAAAGTTGCGCAAGAAGTCCTACGATGAACTGTCACTAGTAAATACCAAGGTTACACTTTACTTGCCAAATATGGAACAACTTATGTGTCATTTATCAAATGTATTTACATTTGTAAATAAACATTGCATAGATTATTACTCACTGTACAGGCTGCGAATAAAATATTGCCACTCAAATCAGTAGGCCTAATTACCATATTCGCTAAATCCTAAAAAAAAAAAAAAAAAAAGTAATTTTAAATTAAAAAGTGAAAGGTTTCTAACAATTTTTAAAAATTATACCGAGTTTGTTTGTTTCTTTCTTTACCTTAGTTGGACGATGTTACGCATCAACCAGATAAGCGTCATTATTTATAAGTAGAGATTTTGACGTCATCTGTTGCACTGGCTCACAAAGTAAGTGTACGCACACTTTTAGCGGCAAACCTTTATATACAGTCTTATTGTTAAAGAAAAATATAAACTCTATCAATCCTATCGGAGATGTTTTGCAAAAACGGCTATGAAACCAGATCTTCATAAATGCTAATCTAGATTTTGCATAATGCAGCTAGGCATCAAATGTTCCGGGCTCTTATATTGTTGATTCATAACTGCCAAACAAGGAAAATAACTTGCAATATCCAGTATTGTTAGTTGATGCTATAATAAATAGGTGAAGATTGCCTTAAACTTTAAACGTATTTTTCTCGAAACTTATATAATGGCCCATAGCCGGTTGATGCATAACGTCGTCCAGTCTCTCCCTTTGTAGGCACTTTTACATGTTCTACGCCATCCGAGCAGTGAAGTGACATGATTTGTCAGGAGACAATCTTGAACACACACATAGACTACGTTTATGACACGGAGGGCATCGCTGGATTAGTGATCATCTCAATGCCACTTCCAAGAAAACACGAGCATTTAAGAAACTCATACATTCCTACTAAGCAAGCCGAATAAGATATGGATAATTAAGATGACCAGATGGTGTTCGGGGATGTTTGGACCTTAACGTTTCTTGGAATTTGTCTTAGAGGTGAAGAAAAATCGCATAAAAAACCTCACCCAGGAAACTTGTTCACACTGAGGATCGAACCCGAACTCGCTGTGTCTGAGCCAACTAAGATACCACTAGATTACAGCGGAGGACATACCGAATATTAATGAATATATTTTAGATACGGATATCTGAGAATGCCGCTGTGGCGTTGTCCGTAATACCCACTTTTCACTCTAGCGGGCCTGGTTTGATTAACATTATGATATAGGATTTTAAATTTCCATCTTCAGTATGGGCGAATGTCGTTTTAACTTGTAATATACTCTGTAATCGGCGGTTGTCTGGAATCCTGCTAACCACAGATCCAGGGAGGCGCCACAGTATACCTGTCCAATACATAGTTCAGAGTTTCTGCTCCTTGATGATCGACAATGACATCCAGGCGTTCGAAACTTATGCCGGAACACACACACACACACACACATAGACACAGACACACACACACACACACACACATATATATATATATATATATATATATATATATATATTTGCCGTCCAGGCATTTATTTTTCTTATCTTGTCATATATATATATATATATATATAATCATCCGGTATCATGGCAGCTTCCGCCGTCTTCCGGAAACCAAACGTCATTCCTCCATTGATCTTCCTCCATTCCTCTG
Source organism: Diploptera punctata (assembly GCA_030220185.1). Lineage (NCBI taxonomy): Eukaryota > Metazoa > Arthropoda > Insecta > Blattodea > Blaberidae > Diploptera > Diploptera punctata. The sequence goes on along the minus strand of JASPKZ010003868.1, from coordinate 6,206,621 downwards.
ATATTCATAGCTGCTTGTACCCCTTCTATCCAAGTTTTCTTCGGTCTTCCTCTCTTCCTCCTTTCCATTGGGATCCATTCCATAACAATTTTTGGCAATGATGTCTATGATGTCCGGCTCCTCTTGTACACCCATAATTTCCCTTATTTCTTTATTTCGTATTCTATCCATTCTAGATTTTCCAGCTGATCTTCTTAAAACATCCATTTCTGTACTTAAAATTATTTTCATTTCCCTGGTAGGAATTTGCCAGACTTCAGCACCATATGTTAAAATGCTCTGAATTATGGTTTGATATATATAATCCGCCCGGCTTTAAATCTTTAGGCGTTTTAGCATTGGTATGTTTCTGTGACGAACAGGGATGCATCAACCCCCAACCTGGAGGACCAGATAATAATTGCTCAAGAATATGAAGACATGGAGTTTATGCTCATAAAATTATTGGACGAATACGATAATTGGGGTTTGAAAATAAGTTTAGAAAAAAACATTTTACATGGGATGTGGAGCAGAAACCGAAGATTTAATATTAGAAGATCGGAAGGGGTATATTAGAGGATGTGAAAAATTGTGGATAAAGAGGATAAACAAGAAAGTGGTATTAAGAACAGAACAAATAAAGGTAGAGCAATAACAGCTATGATAAATGGAGTCTTACATAATTGACATATAACCAGAAAAAATAAGTTATAAATATATAATTCAATAGTGAGAAGTACTGTCACATATGGAGCTGGAAATTCAACAAAAACTTAGAACAAACATTTTTGTCAATTGAAATGGATTTCTTGAGGAGAGCAGCAAGATGTTCAAAATTAGAAAAAATAAGAAATACTGTCATACGAGAAAAACATAATATTAGATATTCAATAGTATATTATATAAGATATAAGCAATTAAATTGGCATGGGCATGTACGACGAATGCAAGAAGAAAGGTTGCCCAGAAAAACATTGGAATGGTGTCCACCTGGAAGAAGGAAAGGAAGACTTCAAAACCCGTGAATGCAAGAATTAAGAACTGGAATGAGAACAAGAGGACTGGAGGATATGGAGTGGATGGATAGAGACGAGTGGAGAAGGACAATAAAACTTTAGGCACAGAAAGATGTGTAAACATTGAAAATCTGTATATATTATTATTATTATTATTATTATTATTATTATTATTATTATTATTATTAATAATAATAATGTGCTGTTAAAATAAAAATATATCAGTTCATTTCAAAATAATGTAATTAAAATCATGTATAATAAATCTAAAGTATGACTCTATATCGCATAAATGAAAGAAAAAAATAATCCAATGTATACGTTATTAATGTACAAGTATCATATTCAGAACGAAAAAAACTACATTTCAAGTTCTGTTAAAAAACATTTTATTGTATAGGTCTGAAACCTGGACAGTAAGTAGAAAACAAGCCAACAAGCCGTTAGCAGTGGAAATGAATTTTTGGAAGCGATCGATAAGAATTCCAAGAAGGGATAACGTCAGAAACAGTACAATTCGGGAAATTATGAAATTGAGAAAAAACATGTTGGAAAAAATAGAATAAAAACGTCTGAATGGTATGGACACCTCATAAGAATGGAAGAAGATAGAATACCAAAGAAGATCCTTGATGAAAAGCTAATGGAAGAAGTGGAAGAGGCAGACCTGGAGAACGTTGGATAGATGGAGTGAAGAGAAGTATGGAAGCTAGAGATTTAAGAAAAGAAGATTCTTTAGACAGGAACCTATCGCGACAAATCACTTTGGGTTGAAGGAGAAAGACTGTATTGTGGAATATTTATAATAAAAAATCATATTGTATTAACAATTCAAAGAAAATGCCAATGCAAAATAAGTCTACGACAAAAAGAAAGTTTTGTTTACGTAAAGATAGGCATAAACTATTAATGGGGAAAATTGCAGTTCTTTGTTTTGAAGTTCCTTCCAGTCTCCACGTGGATCCGAATATTCGCCTTAGGGTCCTACATTAGAAGAATTCTACCTTGTTTTTCTTGCTTCAATATAATTGGCCAAGCACACAAACAACACAGTATGGTACGACAGGTATAATATAATTTAAGATATAGAGTAACGTACAGCAGGGAAGAATACCCACAATGTAATCTATAGCCCAATTACTCTAAATTTGAACTCTAAGGAGCAACATTCATTATTTTCCACTATTACCTGATTTTTTGTTATATTTCCTAATTTTTTAACTTGTAAAGATGTATTCAATAATGGGAGCCATTTCCGCATTTCCCCAACAGTAAATATGACAAAGTAATTTGTTTGTTTAGATGACGATGATAATCAAATCAAAATTATTTTCTACTAAAACGATAAAAAAAGATCTGATCTCCTTACTTTATCTATTTGTTTTGGGTTTGTTTGGATCGTTAGCAAATCATATTTTTTCAACTTAAAAGGTATATACGAAAAAAATTACAAAATTTATAGATATGGTAGTATTCGACAAAACGAAAAAGTTGCTAAATCTATAACCATGTTTTCTGAACTTGATATCTTCTTAGTTATGGTCTTATTTTGTAACAGAGACATATCGTCTACTCCGAACACTTTGGCAAGGAGCAAGTGAGGAAATATTATATGTAAATGTTTTTTTTATTTCTCACCATATCTTTATATATATATATATATATATATATATATATATTATATATATATATATATATCAAGCAATAGTAATCTATTGGGTATGACATAATTATTTTCATATGGTGATAAATGCCTCTGGAGGTTCGCGGGTTCAAATCTGGCCGGGATCGGATTATTCTTCAGAGCTTAAAATCCTTATAGATGGGTTCCTTCGGAATGGAACTAAAGCCGTGGGTCCTGTTGTGTACATTTTACGGAAGGTAAAAAACCTCAAGCCTGAAAAAAATAGGCATTCAAGCAAAATCTGTTGGCTCTTTCAGGCCCAAATGTTAATTGCAAAGTTAAAGAGCTCAGCAGCTAAAGAGCGTCATTAAGTAAAACAAGTTACCGGTACAAAGAAACCACATTATGGAAAGAGACAACTAGGAAGCACCAGCAAGCATGGATTTAGATCGGACCCGAGGCCTTACCTATGGAAAAGAAGAATAACCCTTAATTAAATTCTGCATACTTGTATTTAGGGTGTCCAGAAAGCTACAAATATGAAATTCCAGACTATATTGTTTTTTTTTTTTTTCGTGGCATCAAGAATAATAGCCGAGTGTTTTGAGTGCTAAAATGAATAATTCTAGTAAAGCTACTTTTGTAAACATATTTTTTAATATGTGTAAGAAATAAAAACGTAACTTACAGCTACGTGTGCTCAAATATTGTTTTGTAACGCGACATCCTGTTGGCAAGACCCGAGATTTCTTTAGCGGCGCGGCGGCTTGATTCCGCCAAACGTATGCTATAGTTTCATAAACATTTATTCCAAGAAATATTCCAGTATGAGTAAACACTTTTAGAATGTGGTTTAACGATTGAGATTATTTTTATTTGAACAAGATAGATGTACATGGCTTCGCAAATTCCCGTTAATTTCCCGGTAACTTTCAAATTCCCGATTTAATCTCGGTTTTCAAGATTCTCCCGACTGCTGGACACCCTGGTATTGCTTCTACTCGGTATAGGCTACGATGTATTGTAAATCCTTACGGTTAAACTCATTACTAGGGCAAGGATTTTGATGGATTTGCATATTTTTCTCTATGAGAACTCAGTCAGATATAAATGCGTTTTGGCGGAGAAAGATCTTAAATAGGCAACTTTTTGGTTGCATTTAGGCTATTTGCATTTTTGTAATTTTTTGGTCTATTGCATTTTTGTGCATGTTTTAGCATATTAGTGCTTGTTTCAACCACTCAAACATACTTTTTGGCAGTTTTATGCGTTTTCGTGAGGAAATGTTCATTGTTAAATCATAATTTACTTTTACTGTTTCTACCAGTATAAAAATTGACTTGAACTTACATTTTATGAGACGAGAAGAGGTTCTGCCTTCCCTCATTCTAACTAATTGTACATATAACTCAGATAGAACATAATAAATAAAGAAATAAGGGAAATTATGGGTGTACAAGAGGAGCCGGACATCATAGACAATTAAAAAAATACAGTGGTACGGTCATGTCAAAAGAATGCCAGAAAAAAAAGATTGCCTAAAATTGTTAGGAATGGATCCCAATGGAAAGAAGGAAGAGAGGTAGACCGAACAAAACTTGAATTGAAGGGGTACAAGCGGCTATGAATATCAGATGATTGGAGGAAGATCAATGGATGGACAGAGAGGAATGGTGTTTGGTTTTCGGAAGACGGCGGCAGCTGCCATGATACTGGATGATGATGAACTCGTTCATAGAAATTAGGAGTTCAATTCGAGGTGCAAAGGAACCTAGTGAAAACTTTAGTAAATTATCAATAAAAAGTGAGTGGGGAAAATGGGAAAGGATGTATTGAAGAAAATTACAATGATTTTGAGTAAAAATAAAATATTTGATATGCTGTCATTCGTCAGGTGAAAATTATTATGTAGGAGTACTGCCAGGGAGCTTACAATCCATGAAGCAGTTTATTTTAAATATTCATCTTAAGTGCGCTAGAAGTGAAAGGTCTTTCACTGCAATCATAACATTTTCATGCTATGCTTTGCAGCTTTACTAAGGAATTATAGGTGTGGTAGCTTCCCCGTTGCTTTCCACGACGGTGACGATGATTATGATGGCCGGAAGATTTTCGGGGACCGTTGGGTCCTAAGCTTCTTGACATTTGTCTCACAGGTGAGGAAAAACCCCGAAAAAACCTCACCCAGGAGTCTGTTCCGACCCAGAATCGAACCCGGACTCGCTGCGTGACAAGGCAGCACGCTACCTCGAGACCACAGCGGTGGTCATTATTAAGAGACAAAAAAAATGTTTTCTCATTCGGCAATCTACAGCAGTTGTTTGTTGTACATTGCAACGCAGGACTAAAAAAGTGAACACCTTAAATATTTACCTCCAAATGCGAATTTTATCATCATCATCATCTGCATTCATGAATTAGGTCTGTTGACCCGTTCCGACTTCAGCCCATCTCTTTCTAGGTCTGCCCACATCTCGGGTGCCTTTAGGTTTGTATTTTGTTATTTGTTTTGGATATCTATCTTCATTCATTCTGTCTATGTGTTGCTTCCATTTTTGTCTATATGTATCTATTTTATCAGTTATTGCAAATATTTCAAGTTCCTGTCTTATTTCTGTGTTCTTGATTCTGTCTCTCTTAGTGCACCCTTTATCAGATCTCAAAAATTTCATTTCTGCCGCCGTTATCCTACTTAGATCTTGTTTTTTATGTATCCAGGCTTCTGATCCATAGAGCAGTACCGATACTGCCAATGTTTTATTATTTGTCGTTTTATTATTTAGTGATCGTTTTATCGTACCACATATTCCCTGGAATTTTGCTATTTTATTAGTTATATCATTATCATAATTAAATTAAATGTCACATCCTAGATAATTGGGATGGTTCACCTGTTCTATGATTTTGTTTCCTATTACTATTTTGGATCTGATTTGATTTTTCCCTTGGAATGCCATTACCTAAGTTTTTTTCTATGGATATTTTGAGATTATATTGTTCACATATATTATGTAGTTTAAAAATATTCCTTTGAAGTTCGTCTTCCATATTTGCTATTATTACTTGGTCATCAGCGTATAATAATGTTTTCAAGTAGTGTGTTTTATCTAATTTTATTCCTTTATTTGTTTCTTCGTTCCATTTTTTATTATATCATTGATGTATAGGTTAAATTAAACTGGAGATATACTGCATCCTTGTTTAACTCCTTGATTAGTATGAATTTTATTTTTACTTACTTCATTTCTAGTTTTTATAACAAAATTTGTGTTCCAGTACAAACTCTTTATAGCTGCTAATAAGTGTTTCGGAATTCCTTTTTCTCTTAAAATTGTCCAAATTTTTCCTCTGTCTACTTTATCAAATTCCTTGACAAAATCAATAAAAGCTATGCGTGTTTCCTTGTTATATTCTCTTCTTTTGTTTATAAATTCTTTTATCGTAAATGTGAATTTTATACGTATCAAATTGCATTATTTTTTATTTAGTGCATTTTTGGTAATTATTAGTGCATTATTGAATTTTTATAATGCATTACCCTGCATTTTATTGTGCATTAAAATCCTTGCCTACTCATTACAATTTGATTGGAGAGCCATTATTTTTTATCCGAAATTACTTTTCATAAGAATTTCTTTCACCGGTAACATTCAAATGGTTCAATTTATTACTCATCCTTAATAAACACACGTGCATTATGTTATCCGGAGACATGGATGCCAAGGAGTCTCATATACATCCTATCTCTTAATTTGTTTTTCTGTGATATAGAAGCCATCTCCACGTAAATTGAACAGCTTGAAAATCTTTATGTGGGATTTGCTCTAAGTCGTTTCTTTACTTGCCGACTTGCAGTGAATGGTGCAATGAATTTAGACATCCTTTAAATGAATGCATTTGCTCTAGCTTCCTGCTGGAAACTTCATCAGCAATACGGCATCCTTGCCAACTTTGAGAATCGAGTAAGGTACGTAATTTTTGTAATGCAAATATTCAGAGCCACTGCATTGGCAGAGGATCTGAAAGCTTTTTGCTTCTTAGATCACCAAAGTCTTAAAATTCTAGTCGTTCATTTGGAAGAAAAATACTTTTAAAATCTTAAAACATCACATGATTTATTTTTGTACATAAAAATTGTCTACTTTGAATTTTGAATCCTACAATTGACTCATGAATTGAGAATGTATATAAATGCAACAATAATTATAATAATTGTAATGTCCTGGCACCTGACATGTCGTTTGCTAACATGTTTTCCAATACAACGATATTAAGTTTGTTAGTCAATCTCTGAACTTTACACTAATCAGTAGGGAGCGGAATTATTATGTTCTATAAGTTATGATTGCAACATAGTATAGTGATAAAATTAATTTAACAAGTCTTTATATCCAATCAACTGAGTTTTTTATAATACAGGCCTAACTTACAAAAAAGTTTCTCAATTTTTGTGTGGCATCTAGCAATATTAAGTTTATATTTACACATCTTACTTTTAAATTAAAAATAAATAGTATTATATTTACATTATTTCTTTTTAATTTAAAAGTATGATGTCTAATATAAATGTAATACGTATTGCTAGATGTCACACAAAATATCGAGAAATATTTTTCGTACAAAAGTTATATTATAAAAGATCAGTTGATTGGATATAAAGATTTACTACATTAATTTTATAACTATACTATGCTGCAATCTTAACTTTTAGAACATAAAAATCCGCTCCCGTATTCACTAAATGCTCTTTGTTCGTAATAGAACCACTTTCTTGATATAGGAGACACACTAGGTATGGTATAATAATAATAATAATAATAATAATAATAATAATAATAATAATAATAATAATAATAATAATAATAATAATAATAATAATAATAATAATAATAATAATAATAATAATAATAATAAATATTATAATAATAAAATGAAGTTTGTTATATAAACTAGTAGAGTTAAGGCTCTAAGCCTTATCTTCTCCTCAACCGGTAAATAAGACACTAAAATAACAAACTGTACTTACGCTAATATTAATAGTTTACTGCTAACATAAAACTGCTCTTAAAATCACATATAGTTATACACACTGCAGCAGTTGTAAACACACGTATAAATAATTTTAATTTATCGAATTATATATATATATATATATATATATAATAAGAAAAAATGTCCACCGCTGTGGTCTGGAGGTAGCCTGCTGCCTTGTCACGCAGCGGGCCCGGGTTCGATCCCCGGTCGGGGCAGTTTTTCTGGGTGAGGTTTTATCGGGTTTTTTCCTCACCTGTAAGACAAATTTCAGGAAAACTTTAAGGCCCAAACAGTCCCCGAAATTATATGGCCATCATCATCACCATTATCATCCTTCACCAGTGTGGAAAACAACTGGAAGCTACCACACCTACAATTCCCTAGTAAAGCTGCAAAGCATAGCATGAAAATGCTATGATTGCAGTGAAAGACCTGCCCTCGGGCAGAACTATGGATGGATCCATCCATAGTAATTCTGCCCGAAGGCAGGTCCTTCACTGCAATCATAGCATTTTCAAGCTATGCTTGCAGCTTTACTAGGGAATTGTGTAGGTGTGGTAGCTTCCCGTTGCTTTCCACACCGGTGAAGGATGATGATGATGATAATGGTAAGGATGATAATGATAAGGATGATAATGATAAGGATGATGGCCATATGATTTCGGGGACCGTTTGGGCCTTAAAGTTTTCCTGGCATTTGTCTCACAGGTGAGGAAAAACCCCGATAAAAACCTCACCCAGAAAAACTGCCCCGACCGGGGATCGAACCCGGGCCCGCTACGTGACAAGGCAGCACGCTACCTCGAGACCACAGCGGTGATGGATAGTAAAAAATAATACTATTGTGTATGTAAATGTTTGCTTGAAAGAGGCCATTGACCAGCAGCTCCTGATTTCAACCGTAGTGAATTCCAATAACGGGAAATCAAGCAGTGAAAGAGGATGTCCGTAAAGGCGCTGAATTTAGAGTGCAGCGGAAATCAAATAGAGCGCTTTCCTTTGATTATTAAAATATTATACAACAATATTGAAATAATGTTTCTGTTATCAAGTGGTTCCAGAAACAGCTTCAACCAAAACTAAGCATGAAAATTATCCTAAAAACAACCATGAGATTGTACATATTAAAAAAAAAAGTTATGGTATAAGACAGATTTAAGAAGGTGTGTTTACTTTGTGTTCAATGTCACCGCATTGTCATTTTCGACATTCTGGTATTCTCTCCAGACATGGCGGTATTGTAACTCACTTCTGAGGTTGGGGCACTGCCCCGATGATATGATAGTAATGATGCGCCAGGGGAGGCCTTAATCCTAAACTTAATGAATATGTTAACGATGGCCAGATGACGTTTGGGGACCGTTTGGGCCTTAAAGTGTCCTGACATTTGTCTTACAGGTGAGGAAAAACCCCGAAAAAACCTTACCCAGGAAACTTGTCCCGACCGGGGATTGAACCCGGGCTCGTTACGTGACAAGGCAGCACGCTACCTCGAGATCACAGCGGACTATCTAATAATTTTTAAATGCAACTCAAATGTTATAATTAACTACAATTCTGTTTTAAGAAGATCATTCAATTTTATTCGTGAAATTCGATTTCGCATTCCTAAGGGCATGCTAGGGCTGTCGCGCCACGGACTGTATTCTGTATGAAAATAAGGTCAATAGTATTCGTCATTGTAAAGTAGACCATGAATAAACTTGTATGCAATTATTCGAGAAAATGTGTATGTAAAACTACATAGTCAACTTTTATAATATTCATGATGTGTTCCGTTGAGGTTTATTCAAAATTAATATAAAATTATAGAATATTCACCTGAAAGGTCCGTCTCCTCAACTTAATTAATCATTTAACTGTAGCGCTTTCGGGACTTGTCCCATCATCGGCAGGATTCAAAACTGGTGTTTCATTGAAGATCTGGTAGATGGGGTTGCATGTATTGGGTTCGTTTTCGTTTATCAGGCTGTCGTTGTGAGCTGCTTTCATGATTTCCATCTCTTCGAGTACGTTTATCTTCGCTGGATTATTTTCTCTGTGCATTACTGTTAGGGTGTTTTCAATATTTAACATGCGATGTCCTTCATGGATAACGTGTTTTGCATAGCTTGATTTCCCTTCTGCGTGAATGAAGTCTCTTAACATCAGATTCAAAGAACATTTTCGAGACTTCATTCACGCAGAAGGGAAATCAAGCTATGCAAAACACGTTATCCATGAAGGACATCGCATGTTAAATATTGAAAACACCCTAACAGTAATGCACAGAGAAAATAATCCAGCGAAGATAAACGTACTCGAAGAGATGGAAATCATGAAAGCAGCTCACAACGACAGCCTGATAAACGAAAACGAACCCAATACATGCAACCCCCTCTACCAGATCTTCAGTGAAACACCAGTTTTGAATCCTGCCGATGATGGGACAAGTCCCGAAAGCGCTACAGTTAAATTATTAATTAAGTTGAGGAGACGGACCTTTCAGGTGAATATTCTATAATTTTATATTAAAACTACATAGTCAATTAAATGACTAGCATCTTAAGTTATCTAGGACTGAAACAAGGAAATCTCAATTATAACATGATGTAGTTGTAAGTTTGGTTCAAGTTGAGGAACAAAGAAAGTGGTGAACTTTGGCGCAGAGCTGTATAGTGGAGAGGACATGGGTTCGATTTTCGATACGACTCCGTGCAGAACAATGGCGGACTGTCTCACTTCACGCAGCGACTTGCACGTGTCAAATGTACCCCCATCTGCACACTGCATTTTCCCACATCATTATCGGCTAGTCCTTATTAACCGCACCCAAACCCTTTACTTTTTAAACTGCATATATAGCTAGTTATACCAGGAATATTAGAACTCGTAATTTCAAACATTGCTTTATTTTACAAATACTCTGCATGCCTTCAAAATTAATTCTGAACATCTGTCGAGGTTGTTTTATAGAAAGTTGAAATAATAAAATGTGCTCTTGAAAATATTATGATAATAGTGCGGCAGCAGTGTCCTTAATCCTAAACTTTATCTAAGATTAATATGAATGATGGTGATTATGATGGACATATGATGTTCGGGAACCGTTTGGGCCTTAAAGTTTCCTGACATTTGTCTTAGAGGTGAGCAAAAAACCGAAGAAACCTCATCAGGAAACTTGTAAGGCAGCAGCACGCTACCCCGAGACCACAGCGGTGGACGTCTTCAACAAATTAAAATGCATTAAAATACCTAGCTGCTGAGGATGAAACAAGAAGTTCGGAAAGGCCTTCACTATTTTGTTGAATTTTAATTTGCTGAGAGCGACTGATTTTTTCAGATACAAAATTGTAACATTTTAACTTTCCAAACTCTCAACTTCACAAACATATCCAAACAGTCTATATTTACATAATGTTGAGTGATTCCGGGTGAAACGTCTGGTATCAACACCAACTATGGACCACGGCCACATAACCTAACCCGGAATCACTCAACATTATGATTACCGGCCGTGAAAGCCTGCATTCAACTAGTCTACATTTACCGCATGCAATGTAATGAAAAGAAATAATGTGTTTTTACGATGGAATAAATAGAATAGGAAGAACAAATAGAAACTGGATGAAGGGAGTGAGACGAAGCATGAAGGCCATTAGATATTAGTCTTCAGTTGATCTCATTAATATTTGGCTTGACTTTATGGTGTATGTCAATGCTCCTTCCTACAACCCCTAGAAGTATGTAATGCTTATTCTGAAACATTCTGTATATTAAGTATCTGATAGTAGCTGGAGAATAACGCACGTCCGTCTGCTGAGGATGGGACTGGTTCCGAAAAGCCTACAATATTTTTAATCATTTTGACAGTTGAGGAGACCCTTGCACACGTCCTTGGGGCCTGTCCATTTGGAGAATCATTGAGGAATATTCGGCACCACACTATTCGAAATATGATGGCAGAAGCCTTGCGAGATTTTGGATACACAGTTTATGAGGAAGTACATGGTGTGGCCACTAATGGGAGTAACAGACGAATATATATTATTGCATTTAGACCATCCTCTAAAATTGGTATGATATTAGATCCCACAATTCGTTTTGAACTCATAGTGGCCAACCGGAGGAAGTTGACTCTGAAAAGAAAGCCATATATGAGCCAACAATTGACTATTACAAAGATAAATACCAACTAGATAGTATAACTGTCACAGGATTGATGATCGGGGCAAGAGGTACTATACCAGGATTCTTAGCCAAATTTTGGAATTCCTTAGATTTGGACAGGGTGTATCTTTCTAGAATTGCCATCGCTGCCATTAGAGGATCAATTTCAATCTTGAGAAACCATATTTACAAAATTACTTTATAGTATGTATACTTCAATTAGGCCTACAAGTTGAATTTTTTAAAAATATATTTACAAAATGTATTTCATCAATTACAAAAATTAATTGTCTGTATCACTTTGTCCTTGAGGCAATCCTCTAACGAGGAAAGTTTTATATAATAAAAAAGGTATACAATTTTATAATTCGTATTAAAATTTTTATACATTAAAAAACTTTGAAATATTTTTTGAGTGTACAAAAATAATCCACTATTTTATATTAGGGGAAAAAATATTTTACATAGTATAGAATCTATTTTTAGTACATGTACATACGTAGATCTATCTAGCCTCAATGATATGGTAAATATATATTATGCTGCTATTGTCTGCATATTTAATTAGTTGTTTACAAAATATTTTTATAGCTTATAAACATTATAGACTATTAATATATTATATTAGTGTTTGTTTACTTAGTTGTCTACACAGACATACTAATTGCATTATTCCCTGCACAGTAAATAATACTGTTCTCATTGAATATTTACTTTACAGATATCCTAGTATTTGCATAATTCCACGCACATCTAACTCAGTGTTTGCATTAATTAATTAATTTGTAATTTAATAATTAATTACATTTTCAAATGTATTTTCTTAATTGCATGTGCAATGTATACATATGTTATACAGTATTTTACGTAATGCTTGTATTGGTAGATGATCGTAATTACAATACCTGTAGTTGTACCTCAAATTAACCTGGTCTGTTAAGGAGAGTGTAGTAATATATACTTTAGGCTGTTAAATTATACGAAAATGGAAATTATATTTAGTGGAAAAGACCAGCCACATGGGCTAGTGGTCAGACCAAAGGATTTTTTTTTCTTAAAGGGAATTATTCCTATGATCGCTCAAGGTCTGAATTTAGTCTAAGTTTAGGTTTAAGGTCTTTCCCGATGCTTCATACCATTCATCACATATCATACAGGGTGTCCACAAAATCCTGCTACCAAAAACAATGTAACTTAGCCCGTTAACTATTTGAGATAGAGACATGCGGTTTTTTGCAACATATTCTTTATCTCTCAAAGTTTTGTTTACATTTGTTACAGATTGTGATTTAAACGACAATGACACCACGGGGAAAGGCCCAATGTGGTATGCTGAGCCTTGTAAATCACCAGTACCCCTATATCCGAAGGTTATGGTGGTTAACATGTCCAGACACAAAGAAAATAGCTTTATCAGAGAACATCACGATCTGCAGGTATTCACTGTCTTCGTCAATTGCGTTCAGCATGGAATTAGCAAATTCCGCACGCCCGCCGAGGGAAGTCAGTTTGGCAGCAACGATTGCATAATTTGCACTTTATAGATCTGAAAATGTAGCCGCGTATGGAGGGCTTTATGAATTGTTGATTTTGGTAAATGCAGTTCCAGTGAAGCAAGACGAACTGATTTTTGAGTGCTGAGTTGAAATGCAAGTTACCCATCGTCGATAGTTTTTTGGCTCACACCTGGTCGTCCACTCCATGGCAAGTCCATTGCACTGCCAGTCGCTAGAAATTTCTCGGCCCATCTAATTATGGATGATTTGGATGGAGGATCTCTGCCATATTGCTGGCGGAAATTTTGCTGACCAGTTACTGGTGATTACCAGACCCAGCATACCACCATACATATTGAGCCTTTTCCAGAGGTGTCATCATTGTCGTTGAAATCACAATTTGCAACAAATGTAAACAAAGTGGTAATAAAAGATTCCGGGCTATGTGGCCGTGGTCTATAACTGGCGTTTCTTCCAGACGTTTCTCCCTCAACTGCGGAGGGCATCTTCAGTGGCGAGCGCTTCCAGCTGTTGTTTCCCTGTCGACATTCGCAGTCGAGTCTACGACAGGGAAACAACAGCTGGAAGCGCTCGCCACTGAAGATGCCCTCCGCAGTTGAGGGAGAAACGTCTGGAAGAAACGCCAGTTATAAACCACGCCACATAACCCGGAATCTTTTATTACCATGATTACCGGCCGTGAAAGCCTGCATTCCACAAATGTAAACAAAACTTTGAGAGATGTAGAATACGTTGTAAAAAACAGCATGTCTCTATCTTAAATAGTTTACGAGCTAAGTTACATTATTTTGATAGCAGGACTTTGTGAAAACCCTGTACAATCGAGGTAACGTAACTCCGCCTTGCAGTAGCACCAACATAACAAGTGAGTTACAATTTAGGGTCAGTTTCACCAAGAGAGGTGACTGTATTACGCCAGTTTTCCCCATGTACAGTGATAGCTTAAAGTAGCGTAATACAGTTACCTCTCTTGGTGAAACTGGCCCTTAGTCAGGAGTGAATACCAAAAACGTCGTAAAGACAATCTGGTGGTACTGTAAAATACGAGGGTGGATCAAATATAAACTGGAATTTGTATCTGGAGGCTCTGGTAGCGAACTGCAAAGGTTGCGGTTTGGAGGGGAAGTTGGTGGGGGTGTCTGGAGTAGGGATCTTTATGTGTCGCACTCCGAAGAGCGGCTTCTTGCTTCAGTACGCCATGAACGAGCAAGAGGTACACACGTCTGTTGTGCAACGCATTATTATTAAGTTTTTGGCGAAAGAAGGCGCTAAACCTTCTGAAATTTTGAGAAGGCTCCATGCGCAGTTCGGGGAAGCAACCCTTTCGAAGACGCAGGTGTATGATTGGCGCAAAAAAAAAACTTAGCGGGCCGGGATTCAGTGGAAAATGAGCCCCACCAAAGACGGCAACGAACAAGCATCACTGCAGACAACATTCGTGCTGTACAGGACCTTATTGAGGAGGATCGGCGAGTAACAATTTCTGAAACTGCTTCACACGTTGGAATAAGCTTCGGAAGTGTTCAAGCCATCATCAGTGATGAACTCAAATTCCAAAAATTGTCTGCCAGGTGGGTTCCTCGGCTCCTCAGCCAGGAACAAACAAAATTTGACGAAAATGCATTGGACACCTCTGGAACATCCTCCTTACAGTCCAGATTTGTCACCCTGTGACTACCATTTGTTTGGGCCACTGAAAGAAGACCTGGGAGGAAGGCGGTTTGGTGACAATGCAGCGGTAGAGGAGTTCGTGCGCAACTGGCTGACTCACGTCATCCCTCATTCTTCAAGGACGGCATCAAAAAGTTGCCAACTCGATGGCAAAAGTGTGTTGGAAATGCAGGAGACTATGTAGAAAAATGAGGTGGTGGTTTTGTATTTTTTTGTTAATTCAATAAAATTGTAAACAATAATTCCGGTTTATATTTGATTCACCCTCGTAATTAGTGAAAAAAATGTACAGTTTTACTTCGTAAATGGTTTGACATCTTGAATGCAGCATGAACCAGCAATTGTATGAAAAGGACTTGCGGAAACTAAATTGATAAAATCCACATGTTCATGTTTTCTGATCACAACTATTTTAGTGCTTTGAAATATACTATCAGTAGCTTCTGCCCGTTCCTGGAATTCCCTCCCTCAATATACCAAGGGCTCCCGTACACTTGATACGTTTAAGTTACGCTTATGAAATTATTTGTTAAATAATTATTTTTTTCTGGAGAAGTGAATTTATTCTAAGTCATTATTAGTGTTTTTTTCTCATTTTTTACCCTGTACATTTTACATTTCATTCGTTAAATCTAGATTAAATCAAAATATATTACAATAACAATTATATTGTAGATACACCATGTAATAGTTTTGTAAGAATATTTTTTTAACGTGGTTGAGTGGATGATGAGGCCTTAAGGCCTCTGCCAGGTAAAATAAAGCTATTATTACTATCAGTTTTCATTTTGTGACTGTCGTAAAAATGATAAAAATTATAACTATTGTAACTAGGTATAATTTCCCAAGTTTAAAAATGGTTATATCTTAAAATACGTAATATATGGACTCGACATTTCAATGTTAAGTGTACAAATGCTGTGCACCGAGTTGCGTGGTTGATTAAAGCCGGAAGGTCAAGAGTTCGAGTCACAACGGTGTTGGGATTTTTAAACCGGCCTGTACATTCTGCCGGCACCATGGCTCTAGAGTCGGCTCAGCCTCTAAACGGAAATGAGAACCAGACGTATGATCTGAACAGAAAGGCGGCCGCAAAGCAGTGCAGACAACCCGGCTAATATGTCCCGATTGCTAAAAAGATGTGACTCCTAATCCCCAACTAACCTATGGCCTTTTATAGTTACAGATTTAATGTTTATGAATTAGTAATAATAATATAATAAAATAATAAAATAACCATAAGTAATAATAACAATAATAAAGTAAAGTTATCCCACTACAGGCCTCAGGAGGCCATTGGGGTAGTAGGAGGTTAAGGCTCCCACTTTTTCTGGACAATCGGCACTTGATGTCAGCCCTGCGTGACGAACGCCTTTACCCCAGAACAGGCGTCTTGTACTCATTTATGTTAGAGGCTGAGTCGACCCCAGGGCCATGATGCCGCCAGAAGGTTTGGGTCGGTTTAAAAATCCTGACCCCACTGAGACTCGAACCCTCGACCTTCCGGCTTGTAGCGTAGTGCCTTAACCACAACGCTACGGCACAATAACAATAATAATAATAATAATAATAATAATAATAATAATGACAATGATAATAATTATTATCGTTGTCGTCATTGTTATTACTATTCCACAGTAATTGTGCCCGAAGGCAGGTCCTTCACTGCAATCATAGCATTTTCATGCTATGCTTGCAGCTTTACTAGGGAATTGTGTAGGTGTGGTAGCTTCCCGTTGCTTTCCACACCGGTGAAGGATGATGGTGATGATGATGGTAATGATAAGGATGATAGTGATGGCCATATGATTTCGGGGACCGTTTGAGCCTTAAAGTTTTTCTGACATTAGTCTTACAGGTGAGGAAAAACCCCGATAAAAACCTCACCCAGAAAAACTGCCCCGACCGGGAATCGAACCCGGGCCCGCTCCGTGACAAGGCAGCACGCTACCTCGAGACCACAGCGGTGAACTTATTACTATTGTTATTATTATTATTATTATTATTATTATTATTATTATTATTATTATTATTATTATTATATTACTGTTATTATATTATTATTATTATTATTATTATTATTATTATTATTATTATTATTATTATTATTATTATTATTATATTATTATTATTATTATTATAAGGGACATTTCACCCTAATGGAAATCATATTTTACCTAGGCCCTAAAATTTTTATCTAACTTATTATTCTTTATAAATCCGGGATTTGAAACAATTTTGAAATTTAAAAGATGGCTTATTTTTCCTATATAAATGATAATATCCCGAAATTCAAAATATACCTACTTTGCAGAAGGTATAGAAAATTTTCTGGAATTTCGTAACAATGTCCGATAGAAATGGCATTCATTTCATAATTTTAAAACCCTTTTACAATCTATAGCAGAGAATATCATCATAATAATCATCATCATCATTATCAACTTAAGGCACTATGGTAGGCCCTACAACTCCAAAATTGAATGTTTTGGCCTTCTCAATCATCTTCCGCCAGACTCTTCTATCTTCTACCAATTTCAGGTATATCACCCTCATCTTCTTCAAATCCTCCCAAACATCGTTCTGCCATCTCATCTTAGGTCTACCAAATGCTCTAGTTCCTGTAGGCCTCCATTTATATAGTTTTTAACTAATATATGTTGATCCATTCTCATCAGTTGACCAAACCATCCACTCCTAAGAGATCTGATATGATTTATTATATTTTGAATGTAATAAATAAAATCGTTGCATGACAGCTCCGAGGAGTCAAAGCTGACTGCATTTGTTGTTGTTACTACAGAGATGTGAGTACAAAGAGATACTAGCATTATCTCAATTTCTCATCCGTATCCTAGATAATGGAATTTATATCGTTTGTTTTATAGAATTTTTATTTTTATTTTCCTAACGGAATTTCGCTACTTCTCAAAGTAGTTATTCAAATAAAAATGTGTATTCTATAGATGGATCATAATCGAGATTCCCCACATGCTAATTAGATTTACTAACCACTACAGCACACGACTTCTTAGCCAAAAGAGGAGCTATGGAACCTCTGCCCTTGAATAGCCAAACTATCACATCAGTCCCTCGAGTTATATGCTGAAAGATAAACAATGGTTCTCCCAAGAAATTAGTATGCAAAACAGCTCTACATTTTGGTAGATATCAATAGCGAACATTTCTGCTCGACCAAAAATGGAAGCGGCTGCAATGTTTCGTTTGACCGCAAGACACGACATTCTTGCTAAACATATCCATCGGTTTGGCATCCTGTTGTCTCCAAACTTCAAGCACCAGAATGCTACAACACTCAACTGAGCAGGGTTATTGGGAAACAAATCGATGGATCAATAATATATTTATCAATGTGCTTGCCATTTGTGAAATATATGAATCTTCTTGCTAGCCAGTTTCCCTTAACAGAGATTTAGGCGCACTCCCCCTACAGGGAAGAATTTGAACCATACTAATTTAGTTACACTTGTTTTCGTATAGATGTCATTTGCGTGGTCCATAGTCAGCGTACCGCCTCATACTGACATTTAGGAAACCAAGATAGTACTAGGACGGGAAAATTCGGTAAATTTTGCTTAGAGGCCTTTCATTCAGGCTTAAGGATCTTTTACGAGCCTGAAAAATCTTCAGACTCGGGACCCACGGTTTAAAGTCCCTCCCGGAGGACTTGCTGCTTGGATTTTTCCATCCTAAAAAATTAATCGATTCCCGCTGGGTTTGAACCCGCGACTCTCGGGACCAGAGGCAAGGAGCGTAACCACTAGTCCACCGCGGCCGATAAAATAAAGTAAACAAATAATACCCGACAGTACTAACAAAATTCATACTAAAATTCCGTTGAAGGTAAATAGTCACAAAGTAAAATACAGCTGTATCTACAGTCACTATCCATTTCAATTGAGGAAGGCAATGACTGAAAACCCAATGAAATTGTGAAGTTTTACACACATTCTACTGTCTTTCTACATCTAGGTGAAAACGCATACCCCATATTTCAGCTGTGAAACGAAATGTAGACCTCAACATTTAAACCGTAAAAAAAGCCTGCTGCTCTACTGTGATGCGATTCCGTAAATCATGCAGACGTGATAAGGACGTTTTCGTAAAGAGATACATACAATTTTCCACACTGTACTGCGAGAGACATTCAACTCCCTACTGAGGCGTCGAGTTGATGCGTTCGGACTATCACTGGCAATTTGAATCTGCCGCACTATTTCTGGTAATATGTCCATGATGTTCATCACACACATTGCTGATGCACTTACATTTTGTTTACAAGCAGAAAGTATGTGCCTTTGCAGGACAGGTTTTAGAAATGTATGGGTGAATTCAGCTATGGCATCTTCATATTACAATCGCGTATCCGTACACATACAATGGCTAAACATGTTGCACTAAGCTAACAGTGCATGCAAATAAAATTTAAAAAAATAGTAGCGCTTTCACGGAAATGGATAGCGATTTTTAGACATCCTGTTTTAAAATAGATACCTGACAGGTGCCATCGTTTTCAAATAGGTTCATTTTTCTTTTAATTCTTAAGAATTGTAGGCCTTTCGGAAACCGGATCCCGTCATCAGCAGAAATATACTTTCTACTAACTGTTGTTGTTGTTGTGAGACACTTTTGACATCGGCGGCCTTCCAGTGTCGTCGGTAGCTACTGACTGTTGTTTTGTAAATTTCGTATACAGGGTTTTATGAGTCGGGTGCGTTTTCGTTTAAAATTAAATTGTTGATTACTTCCTTTAAAATTTCAAGTTCCTCTAGTATGTTTATCTATGTTGGATTTCTTTATCAACAATCGTAAAAGTGTTTCTATTGCATTCATGCTGTGGCCGGCGTTGATGGCGTGTCTACGCTAACGTATCTAGATTTTTCCTCCAGCATACATGAAATATTTAAACTGTTATTTGTATATTATGTTGAACTTCTGTTGGTTCTGCCTATATATAATTCGTTACAATATTTTAAAAATTGTTTTAACCTAGTTGAAGACGACGGCACCTGCCGAGTATCTATTTCTATTTTAATATTTTACTTTGTAAATAATACCCGTATAAAATATGTTGTTTCCTGTATCGAGCACAAGCGATTGTATCAGTTTCTCTAGAATAGACTCTTTCAATTCTGCCTTTCCACTTTTTTGTGGGCTGACCTATATTTCTTTTCCAATTCGAAATTTAAGTCTGGATATTAAAATATTTAAAAATATATATTTTGTGAGAAAAAATTAAGTAGTTGGTATACACATGTTACAACTTTTTTACAATGTTTTCTTCTATTGCATGTTCATGTTTTTAGACAACATATTAAAAGGGGGGGGGGAGGAAACACTTCTGAATTCTCTAAAAACAATGTTAAAACTAAAAAATGTATAAAAGTTTTTTTCCCCCCCAGTTAGGCTATAATAATAATAATAATAATAATAATAATAATAATAATAATAATAGCGTTATTTTACCTGGCAGAGTTAAGGCCTTAAGGCCTTGTCTACCACTCAACCAGGTTTAAAAAAATACAAACAAAAAAATAGTCTTAAATCTAAATTACAATATATATATATATATATATATATATAAACGATTACAAGTTATATGGATGTGAAACATTGTCTCTTGCTTTAAGGGAGGATAAAACTTTACAAGTATTGAGAATAAAGCTCTTAGGAAAAAATTTGGACCAAAGAGATGAACAGATAAGCGAATCGAGAAGACTACAAACAGTTTTTTTTTTTTCGTTTATACTGGTTTTCCTTCCTGTTTTACCCTTTTTTTTTTTTACCTGTTTGTTAACTTTCTTTAATTCTCACATAGACAGGACACACACCCAGACCCAAGGTGGAGATTTAAAATCCCCTACCCCGCCAGGAATCGAACCCGGGTCGCCGGAGTGGAAGGTAGGGACTCTACCGACTACGCCACGGCGACGGACAACAGTGAACTACATTATCTTTATGAGAATATATTTTTTAATGCCATCAGGTTGGCTTTTATGGCTTTCTCCCTTGGCACTGGCGGAATTTTAATCCATTTCTTAGGTTGGGGCACCTGGAAAGCAGGGGGGGGGATCTAAATGCAATATTAATAGACAAGTCTCGTAGACAGATAGGAATGACATGCGCCATAAAGGGAAATTAAAACTTCTTGTAGGAAAACCAAAGGGAAACTGGCCAGTAAGCAGGCCAAGAATGAAATGGGAGAATGATATTAACCGTGATTTGAGAGAAGTGAATTATAAGAGAAATACTGGAATTCATCGGGCTCAGGATAGAGATGTAGCATATGTCCGCGTGGCCATGAACTTCTGGGTTCGATAGAGGCAAACATGTTGGGGAGCGCTCACATACTTACAAAAACTTTTTATTCTACTCGATGGTATCTATGGAGGACGCTATGCTTAACATACACATTAAGAAATGTTTATCTTAGCAGTAAAAAGTATTGAAAGGCTGCAATACTTGAGATGTACAAGATAAGTCTATGTTGCATGCATAACAGAATACACATGTAACTTAGTACGTAATGCATATGTCTGAGTGCTTTTACTTGCTGGTTGCCACCTCTGTATCTTAATGTGAGAATCATGCCAAGCTACTGGACACAACTAGAGGGAGTCTAATCCATCGTAAAAGTTATCCCTATCCGCACCTCAATCTCTCTCCCTCTCTCTTTATAGCATCTCCCTTTATAGGCACTTTTACGTGCCCCACGTCAATTGAGTGTTACAGGGCACATCAACTATTGTAAAGGAATTTTTAACGCTGGATCACATTATATAGGCCGTTTAACCGTACAAAGATATGGAGGACCTGACTGGATGAGTGGTTTAACTCAATGTCGAGGCCAACTCCGATGCAATAGGACATATATTATAAGAATTAGCCCATAATCATCCCATTTTGGGCAAGGGCCTCCAGTGACTACAGGGTAGCTTACATTACATCCCCGGGTTAGCGAACCTCTTGGAACTATTACTTCCACTTTTTTTTTTATGGATTGCTTCCACTTTTGTCTGTGTTGCGCTATTCTAGTCCAGAATTTTCCTAGATGAGACTTAAACACTTCAACTTTTTTTTTTTTTTCCAACTTCCCTTTTCCATAGTCTGGGTTCACTGCATAAGTCCTCTTTTTAGGTTCCATTCGGAGCACATGACCTCCCCCTCCCCACTTCCATTTCAACCCCATTGCTGATGTTGCTACGTCTTTCAGTCCCGTTATCTTGCGGATGTCCTCGTTCCTGAAGCGGTCTCTTCTCGTGATGTTTATTAGCTTCCGTTTCCATATTTCTCTGGCAAATTTCTAACATTCTATTCTAGAGTAATTCTGCCCGAGGGTAGGTATTTCACTGCAATCATAGCAGTTTCATGCTGTGCTTTGCAGCTTTACTACGGAATTATAGGTGTGGTAGCTTCCCGTTGCTTTCCACACTGGTGATGGATGATGATGATGATGATAATGATAGGGATGATGATGGCCGGATGATTTTCGGGAACCGTTTGGGCCCTAAGCTTCCTGACATTTGTCTTTCAGGTGAGGAAAAACCCCGAAGAAAACCTCACCCAGGAGCCTGCCCCGACCGGGAATCAAACCCGGGCCCGCTGTGTGACAAGGCAGCACGCTACCTCGAGACCACAGCGGTGGACATTTCTAACTTTTTTGTAATGACCATGTCTGCGAGACACACATGTCAACGTTAAATTAGTGCCTCAGAGAACATTTAAATGGTCTCCCAACTAAGTAATACCTAAGTTGTCTACTAAATTTCCTTCATAGTGATGCACTGACCACAAGCCACTCGCTGATATCTATAGGGAAATAAACATCAAATTATTGTAATCACTGATAAAAAGAAACAATTTTGCCTGAACCGGAAATCGAACCGCGAACATGTTTAGGTGCTGATGATCTGCCCACTGAATTTTTCCAATCCAAACATAAATTCTCCCTTTATCTTTCGGGGTTCAATAACTTGTTCAGGCAAAAATATTTATCTTTACCATTGACCACAAAAGTTTATCTGTGTACATTAATTTACTTATTTCAAACATAGTAATAGATTCAGCTTCTTAATATTAATTTAATAATTAATTAGCTTGATTAAGAAATTAAATGTGGTGCCCATAATAGATTGCATCCATCAGTATCAACAGAAAGCATCGACATATTTACTGTGAGTCGAGATCAGGGATTCCTAAAGGTAATTTTAAAATACAGTACCTGGTAGAAGACCGTTTTCAGACGGCCTAGAAAAAGATTATAAATAGATTTAGCCTATTCCTATTTATATTAAAAATAAATAAACAATAGAAAAATTTAATAAGTTGTAATTTAAAATAATTTAATTGAAGCAAAAATAAAACTATAAATACTAAGGAAAATTATGGATCAACTACAAATGTTATAAAGTAATATACTCTACCAAGGAAATATATGGTTCGAAAAATGTTTGTAGACCCTAATAGTCCTTTTAGGACTACGACATGAAAGGAAGAAGATGATCTTTATTTTTGTTAATTAAATCGTATGTATCAACTTTTGTTACGACAAAAAGAAGCATGGTGCCGTTAGAGCAAAGTACAAATAAGGTAGGGATATAAGGAGATTGGATGTCCGCACGGCCGTGAACCTTCGGATAGATAGTGTCAGTGAGTTGTTAATTAGATGTTTCGAGGGCAGTTTGGTATGGAAGAGAAAAAAAACACAATCCTGAGATGGATAAAAAAATATTTTTACTACAGAAAAAAAATTATAATAGGTCCCTCGCCGTAGCCGAGTGGTTAAGGCAGGAAACCTTAGAGCAGAGCTACGGGACATGCGCTGGTTGGGGTCTCCACGGGGGGAAGAAATTTTCTCAAAGGTATTTCGGCCAGTATGGGACCGGTGCTCACCCAGCATCCTGAAGCATTTGGGTAGCTACAACAAGTAGTGACTTTAGGTTGAGAAAACCAGCTATAACGGCTGGGGGACTCGACATGCTGGCCAAATGTCACCCTTACATTGGCTGGACGATCATCTACCTCTGTGATTGACACATGTGGATGTGAGGCCAAAAGTCGGCTAGTAGGCTAAGGGCCTTCTAGGCCTGTCGCGCCAGGAAAGAAAAAGCTAAGCTTGGTTTGGACATATCAACCGCATGAATGAAGATAGATAGTAAAATTTATAACTGGAAACTCATTAGTACAAGAACCAGGGGTAGACCCAAGAAAAGGTGGGGAGATGACGTAATTGAAGATATAAGAAAGCTAGAAATAAGGAACTGGCCAAGACTAATCCAAAATCTAAATGAATAGCGGGAAATTGTTGATAAGATCAAATTTTCTACGAAGTTGTAGCAACTAATGAAGAAGAACATATCTACTAAATAGGATCGACGAAGATTTGTAAAAAACCAGAAATATTTTTGTGGGTACAACGTCAATATCCCCCCCAGGAGCTATCACCTTGACGTGGTGGGGGGGCTTAGTACCCGATGAACCAGACGACTCTACTGGGGAAGATTGACTTAGGTTAATCTTGCTGGTGGGTAAGAGGCGAGGGGAACTAAGTATAGCTCACAACGAAGGAATGGCGTCTGTATCCATATTGGGCGGGCCACATCTTCGTCAAGTCAAGTCTTCAACGGTCAACAGGGCGACAAGGAATAGCACAGCTAAACTTGTAGGGCTTGAAGAGCGGAAGAAGCAGCCCTCTCTTGGGGGTGGATACCCAGAGGAGCATGTTTGGAGGCTCAGAGGAAGCAGCCCTTCCACCATCCTTGTCCTGCGAAGCGCTCGTAACGCTTCCAGGAGACATTTATCTTACTGAGAAGCTTCATGGAAATCAGCCGGATTGTCATAAAAGGAACCGACCCAAGCAAGATAAAAGGATACGATTTGGAATAAAGGACATTTTGAAATTAGGAAATTGGAACGTAAGGGGAATAAATACAAAAGAAGAAGAATTAGAAAGAGAATTAAAGAAAAAAAAAAAATATATAGCAACAATAACAGAAACAAAAAGAAACTAAAGGAACAAGGACTTACAACACTATACTATGTTGTATAGCGGAGTAGAACAGACAACAAGAGCGCAGTGTGGAGTAGCAATTTTAATAGAGGAAAAATGGAAGAACAAATTGAATAGCTATGAGTTTATAAATGAAAGGATCCTGATAGCCAGATTTAAAATTGAAAGAGGATATATGATGATAATTGCTGTGTATGCCCCAGAGGAAGGCAAGAAAGAAGAAACAAAAAAATTTTATAAAACATTACAAACATTAGTTGATAAATATACAAAAGATCATCATTAATAATAAGTGGAGACTTAAATGCCAGAGTAGGCAATGTCCCTATACCTAATGTAATAGGAAATAATGGAGAAATAACAATAAATGATAATGGACAGGATTTGAGACAGTTTTCAGCCTATAATCAATTAAAAATAATGAATACCTATTTCCGAAAAAAGGACATACATAAATATACAAGAAGTGGATATAACTCAAGATCAATAATTGACTATTTAATCGTAAACAACAAGCTAGGAGCCTTGGTAAAAGATGTGAGAGTACATAGAGGCAGCGATATATACTCTGATCACTATCTCGTGATAAGCAAATAAACATAATAGCTAAATGGCGGAAAAAATAACATAAAGAACAAAAGAAACCAAGAAGAAGTATATAAAATATATTTATTACAAGATCAAAGTATTAGACAACATTATGAAAGCAGAATGAATAATATATATCAGAGATAGCGACGTCAGAAGATATAAATATTGAATGGGAAAATATATCAAATGTAATACATAAAACAGCAAATGAGATATTAGGAAAGAAAAATAGAATAAGGAATAGGAAGGGCTTGAGAACTTGGAATGCGAATATACAAAATGCAGTGAATGAAAAACAAAAAGCATATCATACATACTTACGACTGAAAACAGAAGAATCTTATGAAGAATATAAAATGAAAAGGAGAATTGCTAAAAGCATTATAAGAAAATCCCATCAGGAGTCATGGGATAAATTTATAAGCTCAGTAGAACATGATATGTATGGAAGACAAGAAATAGGTTATAAATTAGTGAAACATCTAAATCAGACTGAGAAAGATTCTGCCAGATTGAATATAATCCCAGAACAAGAATGGATCCAGCATTATGAAAAACTTTGGAAAAAGGAGGAAATTGAAGGAAAAGAGAACAATGAGGAAGAAATAAAAGTGGAAAATATTGATGTAATAGACATAAATGAATTAGAAATGGCTTTGAAAACCACTAAGAATAGGAAAGCAACAGGATTAGATAATATAAATATGGAATTAATCAAATATAGTGGAATATTGTGTAAACTACGAATACTTCATCTAATTAATATATGTTGGCAGACCTATGGGATTCCAACCACTTGGAAAACAGCAATTGTCAAGAATATATTCAAAAGAGGAGACCGGAGAAATTGCGAGAATTACAGAGGGATTAGCTTAATGAATACTGGCTACAAAATATATACGAAAATAATAAATAATAGATTGAGAAACATAACAGAAGTAATAATAAGTGAAAATCAAAGTGGATTCAGAAAGGGAAGGTCATGTATAGACAATGTCTTTACACTGAAACAACTCATAGAAAAGAGAAGAGAACATAACTTAGAAACTCACATAGGATTTATAGATTTGGATAAGGCCTTCGATCGAGTAAACAGACAAAAATTATGGGAAATATTACGAATGAAAGGATACCCGCTGTGCCTTGTAGAAACAATAAAGACATTATATGAAGACACAAATATAATTATAGATACCGGATTCAAAAGAACAGATGCAATCAAAACAAATACTGGATTACGACAAGGATGTAGTTTATCACCCACTTTGTTTAATATATATATAGACGATATTTTTAATAAATGGAAAGTTTTAGTAAATCCAGGAATAAGAATGGATAATAAAATGTGCATAAATAATCTTTTATTGCTGACGATGTAATCATAATACAGAAAAATGAAGACGACTTACAGAAATCAATGCATGCATTAAATGAAATATGTAAATTATACGATCTAAAAATTTCTGTAAGGAAAACGAAGACCATGGCTTTTAGAGGAAGAGATCCAGTGA
This sequence comes from Diploptera punctata, assembly GCA_030220185.1. Taxonomy (NCBI): domain Eukaryota; kingdom Metazoa; phylum Arthropoda; class Insecta; order Blattodea; family Blaberidae; genus Diploptera; species Diploptera punctata. The sequence goes on along the minus strand of JASPKZ010003868.1, from coordinate 6,179,496 downwards.
GAACCAAAATTATTTTAGAAAATCAAAGTATAGAACAGGTGTCTAGTTTCAAATATTTGGGCTGTGATGTTGGCTACAATGTGGAAAGAGATATTGACTCCAAAATAAATAAATTTCAGACGGTGTGTGGAACAATACAGAGAACATTCAAAAATAAAATTAGAAAAGAAACCAAGATAAAAATGTATAATGTTATGGCGGTTCCCACAATATTGTATGGATGTGAAACTTGGGCTCCAGTGAAAAGACAGAAGGATAGAATACAGACGGCAGAGATGCGGTTCCTAAGACAAGTAAAAGGATGTACAAGACTTGATAGAATAAGAAATGAGGATATAAGAGAAGAATTGAAAGTACAGCCTTTGTTGGATAAAGTCACGAATTACAGACAGAAATGGATTGATCACATGGATGGAATGAGCAAGGAGAGATATCCATTGTTAGCCAGAAATTATCAAGCAAGAGGAAGGCGTGATGTTGGAAGACCTAGAAGACGTTGGGCTGATGCAATATGAAGTCGGAACGGGCAATTGCCTAATCCTTGGAGTGATGATGATGATGATGACAACGTCAATATATATATTCCTTAAAAATTCACTAAAAAGAAATAAAAATGTCGATTGGTGTTGGCTCTTCGGAGCCGAGACATCATGTTATAGAATTAATTTTGATGACTTAAGTCACTCTTGTAATTTGAAGCCAGGCTGATTCTTGACACTTCAGTTTGTCACCAGCATATTCAGCTTTTTGTAGTGACCTTCACGCTGCTCTAACATTTAATCCATTTATCTTGGTAATATGCGAAAACAAGATGTCAAGACAACATGCATTACAATTAAATGTTAAGGGCAGACGTGTCCGGTTATATTCATCTCAGCTTTACTTCCCTCTAACTTGTTCTCCCTAACGTCTTACCAAAACAAAGGCAGTAAACCGAGCGATAGCATTTGAAATTCATTCGGGAGGACCCACTTTCTTGTTTCCTGCTGGACCAACATAACTATAGTTTTTTTTTCTAATTTTCTTTAGTCTTAAAAGGAAATTGCTGCATTGGAATCTAATTACAGGGCTATTTCCATAATAGTATCATAAGTAATGTCACGAGTATATTTATGTAAATGATTTGGAAATCAAGAGTGGCATTTGTTAGGACTATTTAACGAATAAAATTAAACTATTTAATCAAAAATAATTATTTAAATATCCATCCATAGTAATTCTGCCCGAAGGCAGGTCCTTCACTGTAATCATAGCATTACCGCACCGGTGAAGGATGATAATAAGGGTGAAGATGATGGTCATATGATGTCGGAGACCGTTTGGGCCTTAAAGTTTTCCTGACATTTGTCTTAGAGATGAGGAAAAACCCCGATAAAAACCTCACCCAGAAAAACTGCCCCGTCCGGGGGATCGAACCCGGGCCACCAGCGTAACAAGGCAGCACGCTACCTCGAGACCACAGCGGTGGTATTTAAATATAGTTACCGATATTTTAAAATATGTGTATAATGTAAACGGCGATGTTTGAAAACAAAATCAGAAATGTGTGGTTATGTTTAATTTATTTATTATCTGCAACTTGATTATATTATTTATTGATAAATGGGATCGCAATCAGTGATAACCAACTGGATCGCAATATTGTAAGAATGCACCCTAGTGGACAAAAAAAATGAAACACATCAAACTGCATGTTATAACCGACATTATAAGTTATTAATTTATTTTTTAGTAAATAACTCAGTAATATCATTATTAAAAAACACAATTATTGGACACACAATTATCAAATGTGTAGTTCGAAGGAATCTGTTCATTAATTGCTACATTCGAAGTATTTGTTGGAGAGTCAGTCACTGCAAAATAATGTTCTGACCTGTTCAGAATATTTATCACAAAAGCAGGAGCAGTAAAGACAATTCGATAAAGATCGAGGTAAACACGACTGACATTGGTTGTAAAATAAAATTCATTGACTCCCATTTTGGGCATGAGTTAAATAGTCACCTAAAGGATCTAAGATAAGATATGAACTTAAAAATTATGTCTCCTATGAATAGGTGAACGAAAAATAATCACATAAAACTGCGTCTTCTTCTTCTTCACTTCACGGGCTAGGCAAAATGCCTGTTCCGCCTCACAGTTGTTCTGTCCATCTTTTTACTGGCCTTCCTACATTCCTTGATCCTCTTGGCTTGTAGTTAAATGCTCTTGTTACGTTCATTCTTTCTACATGTCTAAACCATTTTTCTCTATAACCTTTGATTTTATCATTTAATGGATATATATTTAACTATGTTCTTATATCTTCATTCTTTAACCGATCCATTCTTTTGTTCTTCCAAGGAAGTTAATTTCTACACGTTGCATTCTACTTTGTAATTTTTTTGTCATTACCCAAGTTTCGCTCCCATAAATTAAACTAAGCACACTAACCAATTCCTAAAGAAATAGAGTTTATAATTATATTTACTTGTTTACGGAATATAACTTTATTTTGTTAATTCAATCGTATGTATCTAGTTGCGTTGCGAGAAAACAAACGTGGCGGTAGATAGAGCGATTTTTAAATTACGGCTCTCAGGTCACACTTCTAATGATCTGATTTCGCGGATTTTTCAAAAATACCTTCCTAGATTTATTTTAATGGCATATACCGAGTTTCATTGCGAAACAAATATTAAATCCTCCGCTAGAGATAGTTTTAAAATTTTCGCTTCAGGTTAACCCCCACTCCTGCACTGATAGATTTTGCTGGTTAACAAACTCGACCTTACTTTTTTTTTTAATTAATTGCTATGTCCAGAGTTTGGTTCAGAAAAATAAAAGCAAAAATAGCTGCTGTTAAGCGTTGAATATATATAATTATGTCGGTCACGGTGGGCTAGTGGTTATCTTCTTTGCCTCTGGTTCCGAGTAACGCGGGTGGCGGGTTCACCCCGGCCGGGGTCGACGGAATTTTAGGATAGAAAAACCCAAGAGACAAATGCTCCGGGACGGACTTTAAGCCGTGAATCCCGAGTTGGAAGATTTCCAGTTCGTTAAAGAACCTCAAGGCTGAATAAAAAGGCGTCTGTGCAAAATTTACCGACCGTTACACTTCCAAGTAATACCATAGTTAACCACTAGGTGTCTCATTGAGGCGATATGCCGACCCCATATCATTCGTCGATATCTATGAGTAAATAAGCTAAAATAAATTGCCTTGGTTAAAAAACTCCCATAAGTGAGTACTCTACTCCCCACACAGGAAAGTACGGGGTATAATAACATTAGTCAACATGATTTTTGTCTCATGAGTACCAATAGTTGTACTTAATGCAGTTTTTTTATCGTGTTTTCAAATATGTATTCGGAATTTCTCCATCGCCCACAGTTTTTTTAATTTCAATTTCAATTAATGGATTTAAATAATTATTTTCTTAATAAACCTAGATTTCTTCCCGGAAAATCTTGGCGCAGTGAGCGATAAGCACGGGGAACACTTTCATCAGGAGATATCAACATGGAAATGAGATATCAAGGCAAATGGAATCCTAATATGCTGGCCGATTATTGTTGGACCATCAAGAGGGATGCTCCACAGGCGAAATATAGCAGAAGATCGTAATTTCTTACTTTCTAGGTGAATCCGAATGTTCCAATATTGTGTAGTTACGAATGTAGAAAATATCAAGGTGTTTGAAATTATAAATTCTTGTCTCTCGGAAACCTTGCATGATGGAGAAAAATGGATATCATATTTGAATTCAGGAGAAAAAAATATTTTCAGAGTCCCATATTTTTCTTTCTGAGACAAAATGTTTGTTTTTGTTGATCAGTGTTATATTAACCTATACATTTTCGCCATGGCCATATTCGGTGTCCACTGGGTAGGATCGATGAAGATTAGCAAGGATTTAAAAAAAATCATGAAAACAACCTCAATAGCTACTCCTTTGGAATTTGCTAATACTCTGAGGTCATAAAGTGGGCGTTTCCGTTTATTGTATTACAATGGTTATGGTTGAATGATTGACATAGACACTTACACGATGGCTTAAGAATTCAGGACATTGGCATTTTTCTTAACTCAAGTTGAATAATTCAGTTGTCTGGCATTCGTTTTGCAGAGATACCGATAATCCTCGTTGTCAAGAATTGATATGGACACTTACATGAAGATTTAAGCATTCATATAGGGATAACAGATACTGAATTATGCGTCATGTTATTTCAAATGTTTTATACAGAGTGTCCTTGTTCTCGAGTTGTCATTACGGGATATTTTCTGCCGTGGAAACGTCTTTTACTCCCTCTGATTGAGTTTTTTTTTCTTCGCTTCAATACCAAACTGGCCTCGAAATATCTAAATAATAACTCATTGACAACTGCATCATCATCATCAGCAGCAGCAAACCAGCAACGCAGAACGACCAGAGAAGCTTCAAAGCCGCGCTTACCTATCCTGGACTCTCCCACGACTGCGAACTGGCACTTAGGCGGATGTGATACTCAATCTGAGGCTTAGATGCATTTAAACGACAGAATTCATTAATTTCCTACGATATTTTTAAAAAGAAAATGGGTTGAAGAGGGCATATTAAGACCCTAAAACAGCCTGAAAGTGGTGGAAGTTTTCTGCGCTTTCAATTACATAAAACTATCTACCTGAAGTTCATGGCCGTGTGGATATAAAATCTACAAAAACAAATAATTTTACCATCAACGCGTGGGATGCTTTTTATAGTTTTTACGTTTTCTTCTAAGAGACTTTACTTTTACCAATATCTGTTTATTATCAAATATATTAATTGATATAGAACACCCCACGCTTTTGATGGTAAAATTATTTTTTTTCTAGATAACTCTAGTTTTATTCTAGACGTGTTGGAGATGATTTTTTTATTGGCCACTTTAATTTTTTACCAAGTGCGTTGGAAATTAAAATTATTTTTCATTTTTTAATTCGGTTTCTAATAAAGCGTGTTGTTTTAGTTTTTTTAAACTATTATTTTTTTAAAGAACACAATTATGAACGTTATTGAAAAAAAAAATACAAAGTGAATTTTATGATTTGTTGATTTTGTTCCTCGGAGGAGTGATTTTGGAAATAACAGGATGAAAATCCTACAAATTAAGTTTAAGAAGAAGACAAGAGATTTTGTTCCTATTATAATTCAATTTGTTGTTATCGGGTATACAAAAATAATGTCTAAGCAGTTCAAATTGTTCTCAGTAGCAGACATATATCCATTATTTAACCTATACAACACCATCAGCCATTAGTTCCAGTTAAAACGCAGGAGATGAAACATTGTTTTCGAAAGGCCTCCATATTAGAATATCCTGAAGTTTAACAACCTAGTTGAGGACGACTGACTTAGCAGGTAAGAAATGATATAATTAACATCTTATTACATAACCTCATCGGTGCTTTAACATGAATTTCAAAAGTGTTGAGAAAAAGTAGTGCCCAGTCTCTAAAGGCTAACAAAAAAAATTTAATGTTATTTTGTTATATTGCAATTGTCACTTTGGTTGCCAACGAATTAAGATACTAATCTAATGATGTTACAGACAGTCAATATGTTTTCCAGTTTTCTATATGTTGGAAAACAGCAATTTAGCTACCACATATCCAGCGAAACATGAAAATTGCACTTATTCCAATTTTTATATCTAGAAAATAAACATAAAAAAGTGAAGTCTCGCTCTATGATCAAGTATCGACATTACCAGAACTGGAATCGTGTAATTAGCGATCTGACCGGTCCGCAGCTTCCTCCAGGTGGAATGTGGTGTGACCTTGAATATCACCTTCACCGTGTCTCTATTAAATACATTCAACTGTACGATTCCAATTCATTTTAACGCCCACAGCTCCTTAACATCTGTCACATTAGCCCTTTAAATACCACGCCCCTACATAATACTATGGGAGATTATTTATACCTGCCTATATACATACAAACACATATTCGTGTATAGTACAAAGAGGGGAAAAAAAGCTAATTAACGGGTTAAGAGATAAAACAATGAACTGCACCCAAGCAAGAATATTTGTTCCTTTGCATATTTCACAATTTACAGGGGGCACGCCGTAGCGTAGTGGTTAAGGCAGTGCGTACAAACCGGAAGGTCGAGGGTTCAAGTCCCGATGGGGTTCAGGATTTTTAAATTGACCTAAACCATCTGATAGCACCATGGCCTCTAACGGAAATGAGTACCAGACGCTTGTTCCGGGGGTAAAGGCGGCCGTCACGCAGGACTGACATTAAGTGCCGATTGTCTAGAAAAGGGAAGCCTTAAACCCCTACTACCCCAAGGGTCTCCTATGACCTGTAGTGGGATAACTTTACTTTACTCATATATACATAACTATGCTGTCCACCGCTGTGATCAAACTATAACGTCGTTACCTCAGATGCAGCATGCACATGTTCGATTCTCTGGCAGGATATTACGGGGTATTTCCGATCTGTAAACAGCAAACTTTAAGACAAAAAAATCCAAGCGCGACAGGCCTAGAAGGCCCTTTGCCTACTATCTGGCTGCTGGCCTAACATCCACATGTGTTAATCACAGAAGTAGACGATCATCTAGCCAATGAGGGGTGACATGTAGTCAGCATGTCAGGTCCCCCAGCCGTTATAGATGGTCATCTCAGCCTGGAGTCGCTACTTATTGTAGCTAACCAAATGCCTCACAATGTTGGGTGGGCACCGGTCACATACTGGCCGAATTCCATGAGAAACGACCGAAATTTGTTAGATGTCACTGTACTCAGTTTTCCCTATATTCGAAGTTTCTCTATGCTTTCGAACAATAATAATAATGTGCAGTTGTATTTCTTCATGCCAAAGTAACAAGTTTAAAATGGGTCATTGTTTCTGCCGCATCCTGTATATAATATTACAGAGGTTAAAAGCACGAATTTTCGTCAGGGAATTAATAATAATTAGGAAACGAAAAGTTGTGCCCATATATACTGATTAAAACTAAATTAGTTTCTTAATAAGGTAAGAGGGTATGGAAATAACCTACATGTGAAAGGTTGGTCACCTGCAGAAGGCGTCTAGACTTGCGGAGCTGCGGGTTCTCCTGTATCACGCACTTTCAATAGTTCAGGGCCATAAATCCCCTTTACTTCAACTTTCATCTCAAGGCGTCTAACTTAATGCGAAGGATAATACTACTACAGTACTGCATTGTTCTCTGTTTCCAATCACTTTTTCCTATGTATTTATTTCCTTTCATTCTAACAATCAGAGCTAGCAAACTGCTCACTCTATTTTTAAAATAAGCTAACTGACTTACTTCCCAACTCCTTTCAAAAAACGTTAAACTGAAAATATATAAAACTATTATTCTACCAGTTATACTGTATGGATGCGAAACATGGACTCTTACTTTAAGGGAGGAAAGGAGATTACAAGTATTTGAGAATAAAGTACTTATGAAAATTTTAGGACCAAAGAGAGATGAACAGACAGGTGAATGGAGAAGACTACCTAACAGTGAACTACATGGTCTTTATAGGAAGCCAGATATAATAAGAACAGTTAAGTCTAGTAGACTGCGTTGGGCAGGACATGTTGCACGTATGGGAAATGAAAGACTTGCATGGAAGCTTCTTGTAGGGAAGCCAGAGGGAAAACGCCCAGTTGGTAGACCAAGAATGAGATGGGAGAATAACATTAACTATGATTTGAGGGAAGTAGATTAACCAGGGAATGACTGGAAAGCATTAGCTCAGGATAGGGATGTATGGAGGGCTTATGTCCGCGCGGCCATGAATCTACGGGTTCGATAGTGCCAGTGAGTAAGTAAGTAACTTACTCACTGGCATTATCGAACCCGTAGGTCCATGGCCGCGCGGACATAAGCCCTCCATATATCCATATCCTGAGCTAATGTCTTCCAATCATCCCCCGCATAATCTACTTCCCTCAAATCAAAGTTAATGTTATTCTCCCACCTCATTATTGGTCTACCAACTGGGCGTTTTCCCTCTGGTTTTCCTACAAGAAGCTTCCATGCGCGTCTTTCATTCCCCATTCGTGATACATGTCCTGCCCATCGCAGTCTAGGAGACTTAACTGTTCTTATTATATCTGGCTTCCTATAAAGACCATGTAGTTCATTGTTATGTAATATTTTCCATTCGCCTGTCTCTTCATCTCTCTTAGTTAGTCGTGTATACAGTTACATTGTGAGAAAACATATAGTTGTTACTAGAGTGATTTTTAATATATACGATTTAGCTCATTTTTCGATAACTTTCTTGTTTTATTTCAACGGCATATATCTGGTTTCGTTACGAAAAATAGACATTTTCTTTTCCCATGGGGACTCAAACCAGAAGTGCAAGTCCCGTAGCACTGTACGAAGGCATGATGCCTTAAACCGCCGAGCTATGCCGCGAGACTAATTCTTCTTCTTATTATTATTTTCATGTGATAGGTCTAGCAGTATCAATCCAACGTTTGAAGGGTCTGCCCACTGATCTCTTGCCTGGTGGTTGGTAATTTAAGATTTCTTGTTCTGCTCATTCTTCTTACGTGAGATTTCCAGTTATTTCTGTATTTTTTCACATATTCCATGATTGATTATGTTTGTAATTATTTGAGAATCTCAGAATTCCTCTTATGACCTGTTCTTGAGTAACCTGCAGTACATCTCATAAATTTCATTTCTGCCGCAGTTAGTCTTTGTTCATCTACACTGCGAATTGTCCAGGCCTCACTGCCGTAACATAATATGGGTTTGGCCAGTGTTTTATAAATTCTAGTTCGTGTGGTTGCGAGAATAATTAAAGTTAATAATAAATAATACACAAAACAAGATAAATGAGTTGTTACATGCATGAAAAAATGTACAAGGTCAAATAATGAGATGTATTATCTACCGGCAATAAAAACAAGTATTAAGATTAATCAATACTTTAAGCTGATGTTTTATTTATATATTTATCTGGTGGAGTTAAGGCCACGTGACCTTTTCCTCCACTACCAGAACAAACATATGTTACGTTAATATACAAAAATCACAACAATGTTATATACTTAACGATTACACTGGTCAAGAGTGGTTTTGTTATCCTTGATACAAGATTAATTTCGGATATATTTACGCTCACAATTCATTAAACTATCAATGATTTTGGAAGATTTGCTCTGTTTTTTTAATCTTTATTTTCATTTTACACTGAAAAAAAATCTGAAAATATGAAAAAAAATGTATAATGTCAATTGTTTTATGAAAAATTAGTATACACCGACGTAAATAGAAAGAAAAATATGGAAAACCCATGTTATACTTCAGTGAAACGCCTTTTATAAGATTTTCTTCTATAATTTTTAGGGGGCAATCTCTTTTTAAAGACCAGCAGTAATCTGCCATCATGGGACGACCCCATCTACCCTGATACCTTTCCTCCATTACTTTTAGATCCTGGTGAAAGTGCTCTACCTGTTCGTCACTATAATTTCCTAAATTATCCGGAAATCTATCCAAATGACTGTGGAGAAAGTGTAACTTTATAATTTGGTGCTTTATAGTTACCTAGGAAATTTTCTACTGCCAATACAAAACCCTTCCAAGCTTCACTTTCCGGAACAGTCATAACTTCGATAAAATTGCCAAATTTGAGGACCATCAAATATTCCACCTTTTAACTTTTCCATACTGAGCTTAGAAAATTTTCTACAAATGTATTTGAAACATTCTCCTTCCTACGCTTTGACGAATTGTTTTATTATATCCAAATGCATGTCGTGAGTACTTTAATTTTGTCAAATAACTGAGATCACGGTCGATGTGCTGACTGAGGGGTGCGAGAGTGGGGATCACGTGATGTTTGTACGCGCGAAAAAAAAAATTGCGCAAAAATCAAATCATGACTGGAAACATAAATGTTATTAGTAACAAGGCGTTTACTGTTTAAAATATAAGATACGCAAAAATTTTAAAACTAGAGCACATTCAGCACTTTCATGAATATATTCGTAAACTGTGCACTTGAAAACATAGAAATTCGTTGAGATATCCAGGGCAACATTTTTTTTTCGTAGAGCTGTGTTATTATTTAGCCAAACTGAATAATAATAATAATAATAATAATAATAATAAATAATAACAATAATAGTAATAATAATAGTAAGATATAATAAAATTAATTTAACTACAATTAAAATTAAAACTACCACTAAAATATACAAAAAGGAAGAAAAACTCCTATTATAGGCCTACTTTAAAAATGCAAGGAGGAAAATAAATTAGATATTAAAATACAAAATTGGTACCTGATAAATCAGAAGTCCTCAACTAAATTGTAAAACTTCATCAAATATGAAGGCCTTTCAAAGACAATGCTTCTTCATCTTCTGCATTTCAACTGGTACTTTAATACATTTTATTACTAGATCCCGGATTTGTATACAAAATAAAGTACTAAATATGCATGAAAATATGCACCCTAAATACGCAAAAACAGATTGTAATAAAATGAAATAAATTATATGCTTTGTGGGTAATCTTAGCTTATTCCTGGCTGTTACAGTAGATAAGGAAGGTTTTCATGAGGTTTTGTTGTGTGAAGCTCCTTCGTCTGTCAGTGAAGAAGGGTTTATACAATGAAATGTCCTTTCTACATCACATGATCAGGGGCACGCCGCTCGTAGCGCAGTGGTTAAGGCACTGAGCTACAAGCCGGAGGGTCGAGGGTTCAAGTCCCGTTGGGGTCAGGATTTTTAAACTGACCCAAACCCTCTGGCGGCACTATGGCCCTGGGGTCGACTCAGCCTCTAACGTAAATGAGTACCAGACGCTTGTTCTGGGGGTAAAGACGGCCGTCACGCAGGGCTGACAACCCGGCTGACATAAAGTGCCGATTGTCTAGAAAAAGTGGGAGCCTTAACCTCCTACTACCCCAAGGGCCTCCGGGCCTGTTGTGGGTTCACTTTACTTTTTACTTTTCACATGATGTCACAGGTGCATGTGAAAAATACCAAAGTTCTTCTTCAGTGAATTTCTCTTCGATTACAGTTTCCTCACTATCACCAGAGAGCATTTCGCTAATTTGACAAATTCTATTGTAGCCAGGATTTTTAATTAATACTTCACTAAACTTATCAAATGTTATTTTAGTAATACCGTAATATTATTTCTCAAGACCTACGGGTATACTCGGACGAACGGATCTGTGCCCCTACAGCGCTGACATCATTCTTAAAGAAGTACCATTTCACCACACTTCCCTCCCACTACATCAAACAGCAGCCACAGTAACTTATCGAGTACGCACGTTGCCAAACTTCCCCCAGTGCCCCCTCTTGGATATTGAATAATGTAAGGTTGTAGTAGAGTTGGCAACATTGGAGAGCAAGTGGAAATAATGTCCCGCAAGAAGGCTCAAAATTGTGAGTAGTGGGAGGGAAGAAAGAGAGAGATAGGAATGCAGGGAGGAAAATTATTTACAAGGGCAGAAAAGGAAGTATGCTTTAGTTTGCATATCTTACGGGGGCACAGATCTGTTGGACAGACAATATTCACCTCCTATACAGATGTAAATATACATGTTACGCTTATATTCAATGGATTGCAGAGACTTTATCTTCTTCTTCTTCCTTTCCAGGATTAGGTCAATGTGACCTGTTCCGGTCTCAAGTCCATCGTTTCCTTGGCCGTCCCAAATATCTTTTCCCACGTGGTTTGTAGGTGTTGATCTTTTTGGGTAATCTTGTATTGTCCGTTCTGTCTAAACGTTCTTTCCATTGGTATTTGTGCTCTTCTAGTTTATTAACTATTGAAAATATATCCAGTTCAATTCTTACTGATTCATTGTGTAATCTATCCATGCGTGTACATCCTTTTACGGATCTTAAAAATGTCATTTCAGTGGATTTAATGTGTGATATATCTTTTTTTGTAAGTACTCAAGATTCAGATTCATATAAAATAACAGGAACAGTCATAATTTTATAAAACCTGAGCTGAGTTTCTCTTCGAGTCTTTCGGAGGGTTCTTCTTATGGTGCCACACATCATTCGATATCGGTTTAATTTATTATGTATATCCCAATCATAGCTATATGTTATATCTGAACCAAGATAGTTAAAGTGTGCTATCTGTTCTATTATTTCATTATTGATCACCATTTTTGCTCTGAATGACACTTTGCCCTGAAAAGCCATAATTTTAGTTTTTGAAGTTGAGACTTTGAGATTATAATAGAGTCCTAATTGACTTTATTAATTTAAAAAAGTAATAATTAATTAATTACTAGTCATTAACTGAAGGGAAAATTATAATTTAAAACCACATTTAGGATTAAAATATGCATTGCTGCATTAAAAATCCGAAATAAGCTTTTTCCTCCGGAATATACATGTCTATGCATTATCAAACACTGCTCAAATTATCTGCGATGGGACCACTTAACATTTAGATCATTTCCGTATACTTTTTAATGCATAAAACAAAACATGCATTTGCATACAAATCCGGGCTCCTCAACGGTGCTTTAAAATTAATTTTAAAAGGATAATAAATTGTAATGAATTAATGCCTCTGCGCCGTAGCAGATGGTTAAGGCAGGATGCCTTGGCGCAGAGTTACAGGACTTTCGCTGGTTCGAGTCTCCATTGGCGAAAAAAATTGCTCATTGGAATTTCGGACAGTATGGTACCAGTGCCCATCCAGCATCGACTAAACAGCGTCTCCAGGTTGAGAAAACAGCTATAACGGCTGGGGACCCGACATGCTGGCTACATGACACCCCTATACTGGCTGGATGATTTTCTACTTCTGTGATTAACACATGTGGATGTGAGGCCAGCCGCCAGCTGATAGGCCAAGGGCCTTCTAGGTCTGTCGCGCCATGGAATTTATATATATATATATCACCTTAAAATATTGTTAAATATGAATATATATAAAATATCAATTGCTAATAGTTATTTAGAAGACTGGTTACAAAATCAGAGGTTTAGTAACGAGATACAAGTTAGAACACGACCGAAGGGAGTGTTCTAACTAACAGCAACGAGTTACTAAACCTAATTTTGTAACGTGTTGTGTACAATATTTTATCTACGTTCAGAGTATTTTAGTATATGTTGTATATTTAGTAAATTTATATATGTTCATATTATTCGTTTTTAAACATCTTAATGATGGACAAATTATATTTGAAAATAAAAAAAATACGCTTAGACTGGGGTTTGAATCCAGGACCTTTGACTTTCTATGTCAATATATAAGAGAAAAATATGCGTTTAGATTGGAGGCCTAGGTATTTCACTTGGAAGAGCATTGACATAGAAAGTCAAAGGTCCTGGGTTCAAACCCCAGTCTAGGCATATATTTTTCTTTTCAAATAAAATTTATTTAGAAAATTTAAGGAAATTTATTTCTTGCAGATACGATATGTTTAGACATGGAATACTGTGGGCTTTAGGTGGAGAAAAAAAAAAGTTAAATCACAAACTTTGCTATATTGTGCAACTTTGGAAGCTAGTTTCATATGTAAATTCAAAGTAAAAATGAGCGGAGAAGTTGATTTTCTCGGTCCATCAGGAAAAATTTAAAAAACAGTCCAAGATGCAACTATTAATATACGTAGTTCCAGAAAAGTCAGGGAAAGTTTATTTATGTAGTTATATGAAATCATCATTAAGGGGACCGACTGGTGAATTTCAAATGTCTATTAGTTTTCATCTTATTGTTTTGAAATTATTATCACATTCATTATGTGCTTCTAGAAGCGTTTATGTGAAGTTTGATGTTTATAAGTAGAATCTTTTCAGAATTATGATTTTTAAAACTTTTTTTTAAAATGTTTTCTAAAAATGATCCTTATGATGTATTTTTAAATATTCTCTGTTGAAATTTCAGATTCAGAGTCTTCATGATTCCACTAAACACATTTGCTATGCGAAAAATATTCATAAATATTCATAAATACGGCTTATTTTTCTTTCTTTTTTTTGAAAAAAAGTATCACTCATCATTTTTTCCATCTCAATTTAAAAGAACACACGTGTCTTACACTAGTAACTGCATAGCAAATTTCAATTAGCATTCATTATAGAGTCCAACCACAAAATTGCACTTTGATAGCAAAAAACATTGCATCGTAAGGAGCATTTCAAGTTTTGGAAAATGTCAAAAAAATTAAAAAAAAAACGCATTTTAAATTTTAGTAGTAATGCTAACCACACGTGCAAGGGTATTAAAACTCTTAAACCACGGAATCAATTTTGCTCCTACAATAAAAATGTTTACATGAAAATGATCCTAAAGAATCAGAGTCATTAAAAAGCAAATAAACAAAAAATGTATTTTTACCATTTTTTTCAACATTTTCACCATTCGATCCCCTTAAATGTATTTTACGTTTTGTTGAACCTGTATTGTATGTTTTGATAGCGTGTTTTGTTACCTAGTAACTACGAACTAAAGCGTCTCTGTCATAATTAGAGACCGGATGTTAGGGAAAATCCCCATAGTTATTTATTATAGATATTGTAAAAGTGACTTCATGTAAGGTCATACCAACGATCTTAGAGTTGTTTTCCATGAAGTTCATTTTGCCTATAAATGCCTATTTCAGCTTACAATGCCTATAAATGCCTATTTGCCATCTTTTGTTTTAAATTAACTTAGCATTTCAATTAAATCAATTGAAATGGACAGACTTCATGACACATATCATTGCATAGATATTTTCAAGTGTTCTTTTTATAAATTCTCTCTTAGAATATTTTAGGATAAGAGTGGCAATAAGACAATAGCCTAGCAGGTAGATGGTTTCCACCTCAATGCATTCCCATTAGGCGAAATAACAAGTACCGGCTATTTTATTTTAACGTAAGGCTGTAAAAATTACGTTATAGTCCATTTTTCAAGAGCCTATTTTGAATTTTTAGTGCCTATATTAATGATTTTAGTGCCTTTTTGCCTGCCTATTTTGAATTTTTAAGTGCCTAACATCCGGACTCTAATTATAATAGTAGATAAAATAATATACTACTGTATCAGTGAGATTTTTATGATAGTTTCTTATTAAATAATTCTTGAATGTATTTTTATACGCTTGTAGCCTGCCTATTTACATTAAGTTTCAAAAGGCTGTTTGTTTCTATTGAAGTCAGATTGTACTTCCAATCTCCATCTAGTTGTATGCCCGAGGTCTTTACGGAGTCTCGGCGTTATTGTATGTAAGTCAGCATGTCGTGTCACTCGGAATTAATGATCGCGCTCAATAACCGCAAAACCACCCCCGCCTCCCTTCCCGTGGCTTTATATTAGAATTAATGATGTATTAACCCCCGTCCCGTATATCCACGCTCGATATATTAACAAAGCTGAAAAGTCTGTAATAGATTAAGTGAGAAATTCTCCAAGCGAAACCAATTATCAGACGAGAGTCAGTCCTCTCGCACCGTTACATTTATTTCATCTCCGTAAAGTAAATTGCGATTTTTTTAATATACACGAAATATAGTAAAAATTCTCTTCATATATATACAATATGCAACCTACGTAAATCAGATCACATAACTCCAGTATTTGGAATGTTGGTTTGTCTCCGATTGGAAGACAGGCGAAAGATACATTGCCTCCGCTTCTTATTCAACACTTGTCTACCTCATCACCCCTTTATATTTCTACTCGCTTTCGTTCGCTATCCTCTCACCATAACTTGAACACACGATCGAGAGAAAATTTAACTCTAGCTGTTCCTCTACATCGAACATCTCACTATTCCTCATCCTTCCTTCTTTCAGCCACCCGACTCTGGAATTCCCTCCCCTCGTATATCAAGTACTGCCCGACTCAAATACAGTTTAAAAATAAACTCACTTCATATTTCCTTAGACAATATAATATATAATCGTGTTTCTAAATTCAAATCGTGAAGATTAACATGCTACGATTTAATGGTAAATCCAGAAAATTGGATAAACTTGGGTAAATTTCTGGACAAAACGCGGAAAATAAGAACAACACTCATTCATGAATAAATACATGTTATCAAAATGCAGTATCATTAATTCTTAATAATGCTACATAACTTAATTAATGTATAACGTTATTGTATTATTATGTAATTCTAATATTATTGTTTTCTTTTTGTTTTTCTTTATACTATTACCAAATATTACTTTATTGTAACGGACTGGCAACAGCACGTACGGCTTGCTGCCCGTGCGACCCATAATTGTAAATAGCATTGTATATATCTTACTTATAGTCTAATAAAGTCATATTACTGCTACTCCTTTTATTATTCATTTATATTTTAAACTTCCTTTACTAATTATTTTATATTTAATAATAATAATAATTATTATTATTATTATTATTATTATTATTACTATTATTACTATTTTTCTTTTTTTCCCTTGTCAACTTTATATTGTGCAGTCTTTATTATTATTATTATTATTATTATTCTATTATTATTACTATTTTTCTTTTTTTCCCTTGTCAACTTTATATTGTGCAGTCTATAATTATCTATTATGTATCATTTATCATAATTCTTGTTGTATGTATAATTTAATCCTGGTGAATTGAAAGAGAAGACCTTACGATCTTAACTCCATCAGGTAAAATAAATAAATAAATAAAACTACAATATTTTTGCAGAATAAAATGTATACATCAACTGACTATGCACTATTATGTAAGTTTCGAGAAAAATACGTTTAAAATTTAAGTCAATCTTCACTATTTATTGTAGCATCAAACTAACAATATTCGATATTGCAAGTTATTTAACTTGTTTGACAGTTATGCATCAACAATCAAAGAGTGTGAACATTTGATGCTTAACTGCATGATTCAAAATTTATATTAGCATTTAAAAAGATCTGGTTTCGTAGCCGTTTGTCGCAAAACATAGGATGTGTGATAGGACCGATGGCGTTTACATTTTTTCTTAATAATAGGGCTACGTTAAAAAATTTCGCGCTAAAAGTGTACGTACACTTACTTCATGAGCTAGTGCAAACATATGACTTTTAAAAATGGCACTTGGCCGGTTGATGCATAACGCCATCCAAATAACCAAACCCGTTAACCCGACTAAACTTGTAGGCGTACAGCATTTTCAAGTGTTAGAATTGTGTTTTGAAATACAAATTACGGATAACGTATTTTTTAACTGGTCTTTACACATCTAACATATATAGTGAGTGTAAAAAAGTAATCGCACAGTTAACATTTTTTTAAATAAAAGTTGAAAATATTGACATATGATCAACAAAAGTATTTACAAAATATGTTTATATGTTTGTGGTATATTTAACATTTATGTATAAATGTAGTTACTTTGACTTGCTAAAAGTTAAATATATAAAATCGTCCTCAACTATTAAATTCTGTCAATATAGAGAAGGGTTTCGAAACATATGTTTCATCCTCTGCTTCTAGAATCGGACTAACTGTTGCTGGTCAGGATTTTGTATTAAGGGTTCAGGTCATTGGGTGTGTTCTCATTTTGTAATTGTACGTTCTTCGCTTCTTATATTATCTCGATTTCCTTGAAGATATAAATTTCCGAGTTGTTTTTTTTTTCTTTGTGGAACTATCGATAACACGTTTTTTTTTATTTTTTTTTATTTATTTAGCCTGGTGGAGTTAAGGCCATATGGCCTTCTCTTCCACTCACCAGAACAAGCATATGTTACATATGAATACAAAAAAAATACAATAATAGTCATATAAAACAGGACAAACATATGTTACACATGAATACAAAAAAATTACAATATAGTCACATTAGACAGGACACGTTGTAGACTGTATTAAATTCGTGACCTGGATTATATGTTTGGCAAACGGGATTTACCCTCATTATATTTAAAATACTTAAAGAGTGTTAATTAAATCTTGAAAAATATAAAATAAATATCCTTAACTCGTGTCCAGCTCAGGGTTGGGTTGAGGGATGAGATGAGATGGAGGTCTGTGAATGACAAGGGTGCCGGCCGACCACGCCTGACGCACCATCACAGGGACAGAAGAACTAAATGGAACGAAATGGATGAGATGAGTATGGAGAAATGGTGGAATGAAATTGTGACCGGAGAAAACGGGAGAAACCCCGAGAAAAACCTGCCCAAGTTCCGTTTCGTCCACCACGAAACCCACACATGGAGTGATTGAGACTCGATCTCGGGACCCTGGCGGTGAGAGGCGAGCGTTAATGTTATTCTCCCACCTCATGCTTGGTGTACCGACTGGGCGTTTTCCTTCTGGTTTTCCTATAAGAAGCTTCCATGCACGTCTTTCATTCCCCATTCGTGCCACATGTCCTGCCCATCGCAGTCTACAATACTTAACTGTTCTCATTATATCTGGCTTCCTATAAAGACTATGTAATTCACTGTTATGTAGTCTTCTCCATTCACCTGTCTGTTCATATCTCTTTGGTCCAAAAATGTCCATAAGAACATTATTCTCAAATACTAGTAATATCCTTTCATCCCTCAAAGTAAGAGTCCATGTTTCGCAACCATATAATATAACTGGTCCAATAATAGTTTCATATATTTTCACTTTAGCTTTCTTTTTTTGAAAGGAGTTGGGACGTCAAGAGTCTCTGTAATGCACAATAGCACGCATTTTCAGAATTGAGCATATGTTTCATTTCTTTGTGCATCTCGTTCCTGTTTGTTATTATTGTTCCTTGGTATTTGAATTCAGCCACACCCATCGCAGTTTATGAAACTTAACAGGTCTTAATACATAAAGATCGTGTAGTTCACTGTTTAGTAATCTTCTCCATTCGCATGTCTGTTCATCTCTGTTCAGTCCAAAAATGTTCGTAAGAACTTTATTCTCAAATAAATGTTTTGTGATTTCGTTTCGAACTTCCGTCAAAGCTACATTACGACCATTAACATCTCAACTGTTCACAAACCCCGAATCAATAATTTTCAAATAAAAGTAAACAACTAATTCCAATGCTGCATGTTAGCATTTTTTAAATTAAATATTTTCAATACATTCACCAACGCCTGACTGGGATTAATATTAAAGCTACTTTTTCTTTCAATTTTTTTTGTAGCCAAAGATAATGAACTTCGAAAATTTTACATATTTTACCTGCTGCTTTTTAAGTAATGGTCTCATTATCTTTGGGTTCACGCCTATGAATAGTAGCTTTATCTATTGTTATAGGCCTACACACTGTTTGCAGTTTTCTTGTGTTTAATGATGTACGTAACGTGTAGATTTTAACTGCAGCAAGTTTTATATGAATTTATAGTTTAATAATTGGTCATCTGCTGTTTAATGTGCAGTCCCGGTTAAAACGCCATTTTCATGCGATTCGGTCGGTAACAGCTTTTTAATGAAAGTAAATAACAATTTATGAAAAAAGCCATAAAAAACCAGCACACCATGGCTGTAAAAATATTACTTTTAATCATAAGTGAATTAAATAAGGATTTTCCGCACCGTGGCCAAGCTGCTAAGGCATGATTTAAAGTCTTGTGTTTTGAAAACACAAAACTAGAGATTAAATTCTTCTGCCAAGTTACGTTTACTTCCCTACGGATGTCAGAAAGGGGCATGTGGTTAGTAATCGCCTCGAAGAGACATCTAGTAAGAAACTAAGGTCTTAAGCGTACTTGGATGGATGAAACTGTTAAATTTTGCTCAGAAGTATTATTAATCAGACTTGAGGTTCTTTTACGAGTCCGAAAATCATCATACTTGGGATCCACGGCTTTAAAGTCCCTCCTGGGAACTTGTCCCTTGGATTTTTTCCAACCTAAAAATAAATCGACATCGAACGGATATGAACCCGCGGCCTATGGGACTAGAGGCAAAGGACATAACATATAGGCTTAGATCACCGAGGCCGATCCTGGACTCAATTCGCTTGACAATATTAGGACATAAATTATGCAGTTTTTCACTGTAAATGTTCTACCATTCCCATCGCTTATGTAACCGAATATTCGTCTTAGGATCCTATTTTCGAATAATTTTCTTCTTCGTTTTCTTCTTCTTCACGGTTTAGGCTTATTTACTAGCCTGTTTCGGCTCCAAATTGCTGATGTTTCATCTTTTCTTTGGTCTTCCCAAACTTCATCTTCCTCATGGTGAATAGCTGTATGCTGCTTTTGGTATTCCATTCTCAGTCAACCTTGCCAAGTGTTCTTTCCAGTTTGTTCTGTGTTTCACTATTATTGTGTTTAATTTCTCTACTTTTAGTTGTTGTCTTATTTCTGTATTATGTTTTTTGTCTGTTCTTTGATATCCTGCTATTGTTCTGAGGAATTTCATTTCAGCAGCTTGAATTCTGGCAGATTGTTGTGTTGTCACTGTCCATGTTTCTGACCCAAGTAATAATAGGCACTGCCATTGTCTTGCATAATTTCATTACAGAGTCTTTCCTGGCTTTATTTTTCAAAGTTCTTTTTAGTGTTCCTGTTATATAATTAAACTTATTTAGTTTGTTATTTAGGCCTATATCTGTATTTTCGAATAATAATTAAAGTTATTAAAGAATAACTTCCAAAAAAAGCTCAATGGGGCGACAGGCCTAGAAGACCCTTAGCCTACCAGCAGGACGCATCCACATGTGTTAATTACATGGACGACGTCCAGCCAGTATAGGAGTGATAAGTGACCAGCGAGTCGTGTCCTCAGCCTTTATAGCTTGATTTCTCAACCTGGAGCCGCTACTTACAATAGCTACCTAAATTAATAGTTATTCTGGATGAGCACCAGAACCATACTGGCAGAAATTCCATATAAAAAATTATTGCACGCGTACCAACGCAAGTTCCGTAACCTCACGCTTTAAACCTCTTTGTTACGGCTACATGAATAATAAGTCTTGTGTAAATATTAGGCTAATATCTATTTTACAACACCTTCATCGTCAATTCTTAAGAATTGTTTTATTTTTAATTCTAAACACTTTAATAACAGAAGTGATATAATAGATTTTGAGGGGCACTCCTTGCTGAGAATGAAGCCAATTCGTGTTTTGTGCGAATAACAACGAATAAAGCGGATGAAGTTTCGGACCATTAAACACCAAGACACAATCACTACAAGTGATGTAGTTTTTTCCATCTAATTCAGAAGTTCTGAACTCTGCATGGTCCCAGCCTCAGTACAACCTCAAATTTCACCTACAATTCAATCAATGGTTGACCACAATAATTTGTAACGCCTCTTTTTTTTTTTTTTCTTTCCAAAGTTGATTTTTACATGGAGAAAAGTCTCACTCAAAACTAACATTTTATAAAGCAGTGGCAGTCCCCTTACTGTTGTAAGGTAGTGAATTTTGGGTTTTAACTAAAAGAGTTTACTATCTAACTTCTCGTCCACCGCTGTGGTCTCGAGGTAGCGTGCTGCCTTGTCACGCAGCGGGCCCGAGTTCGATCCGCGGTCGGGGCAGTTTTTCTGGGTGAGGTTTTTATCGGGGTTTTTCCTCACCTGTAAGACAAATGTCAGGAAAACTTTAAGGCCCAAACAGTCCCCGAAATCATATGGCCATCATCATCATCATCATCCTTATCATTATCATCATCATCACCCTTCACCGGTGTGGAAAGCAACGGGAAGCTACCACACATTCAATTCCCTAGTAAAGCTGCAAGCATAGCATGAAAATGCTATGATTGCAGTGAAGGACCTGCCTTCGGGCAGAATCACTATGGATGGATGTAGGATGATAGAATAAAAAAATAGAGAGATTGTTAAAAAAATCTACAAAAGGAACAAGATATACTGAAGAAGTAAAGCAGAGGATAACAATGCCAAAAGAAGCTTTTAACAAGAAGAGAAGCATTTTCTGCCGACCTTGGGCAAAATAATTAAGGAAGTGGCTAGTGAAGTGCTTTGTGTGGAGTGCAGCATTGTATGGTGCAGAGACTTGGACATTACAACGGAATGAGGAAAAGCGACTGGAAGCTTTTGAGATGTGGATATGGAGAAGGATGGAACGTATAAAATTGACAGACAAAATAAAAAATAAAGATTTCTAGACAGAGTGGGTGAAGGAAGAACAATGCTGGAACACATAAAGAAGAGGAAAAGAAATTCGATTGGCCACTGGCTAAGAAGAAACTGCCTCCTGAAGGATGCCCTAGAAGGAATGATCAAAGGAAAGAATGTTAGAGGCAGAAAAAGACATCAGATGATAGACAATATTAAAATAAAAGGTTTGAATGCGGATACAAAAAGAAAACCGAGTTAAGAAAATAGTGGAGAATGCTGAGTTTGCAGTGAAATACCTTGGCCAGAACACTATGTATGTATGTAACAAGATACACCAGAAAAAATGATAATATGGTTGATCATTTGAACTAATAATTACCATGCCCGGTCTTTTTGGTTCCGAGGTTTGGGGGCTGAAACCCGACCGAGGACGATTTTATTTTTGGCACACAAATCTTAATTGTGGCTTCCTTCTGAAGAGAATTATAGTCATGGTTATTATGTCGTAGATTTACGGCGCCTATAAGAACCCTAAGAACTCGTGAACAGGGATGTAACATCGCTCATAAAAAAACATCGATGTTAGAACATCGATGTTTTCATAATTAAAATATCGATTTCCGAAACATCGATGTTTGTGAACGATATATCGATTTTTTATGTTTTGGGAAAACAATTAAAAACACAAAAGAATGTTGAAAATGTTTATTAATTATTTATTTCGCAAAACAGAATTTAAAAACCACAATTTTGACAATCTTGTGCCCAGTAAGCGGTTTCTTTCTTGGGTAATTGTAGCCCCAGCCTCTGAAAACAGCCGCTCACTGGGCACCGATGTTGCCCAGTTTATACAGCCCAGGAAATAAAACTTTAATGTCCTCCCACATATCTAAAGCATCTGCTTTTTGGCTTTTTTTTCCGTTTATACTAGTTTTCCTTCTGGTTTTACCTTTTTTTTTTACCTGTTTGTGTACTTTATTTATTCCTCACATAGACACAAGGACAGACAAACACACCCAGACCCAAGGTGGAGATTTAAAATCCCCTACCCCGCCAGGAATCGAACCCGGGTCGCCGGAGTGGAAGGTAGGGACTCTACCGACTACGCCACGGCGACGGACTTCTTATTATATCAACTGAGGAAGCGAACTAGCAGCGAAAATAATACAATAGATGTCGCTAGGCGTGACAAAATATCGTTCATAAAACATAGTTCATAAAGAGCGATGTATCGACTATGTTAGGGGTTTTAACATCGATGTTTATGAAGGATACATTGATATTTTTAAAACATACATCGATGTTTTTAAAACATCGATGTATCGTTTGCATCCCTACTCGCGAAACAAAATTGAGTAAATGGGAATATAACCACTTTTTGGTCTTCCTATGGCATTAAGTTACGAGGTTTTGGAATTAACATAAAAATGTTTTTAAGTTGTAGTTTATTGACATCCTACAGACGTTAAAACCACAGTCTTGTGACGTGTGTACGAACTGTAATCACCAGAGTTAAAACAATATGGAATAAATTTTCAAATAGCGTAGTGTAAAGTAGTGTGGGCAGGTAATTTGATCATTGTAGCGTAGTATTACACGTGTGTGAGCATGTAACGCCCACCTCAGAATACTGTCAACCTTCTTTCTCGCTCTGACCAATCCTTTCTCTATAAGCTTATGAATACAAGAAATATAAAACCCCTAATCCCAACTTCTGCCATAACAAAATGAACGATATTCGCCCAGTGGTAGAAATTAGACCATAATCATTGAAAATTTGAGGAAAACATATGAATTTACATGTTTCGAACATTTTTTATGCTTATACATTCGTTGACCTTATATCTGAGAACATACCCTTTTATATTACTTTACTTACAATACAAAATATTTCAGTACCATTATGATTAAATAGTTCACCGCTGTGGTGTGTGTCTTGTCACGCCCGTGGGACCCCTGTTTTCTATTCCAGGGCGGGAAACAGACTCCTGTGTGGGGTTTTTCCTCACCTGTATGACAAATTCCAGGAAGCTTAGGGCCCAAACGGTCCCCGAAATCTAATGGCCATCGTCATCATCATCCTTACCATTATCGTCATCATCATCATCCTTCAGCGGTCTGGAAAGCAACGGGAAGCTACCACACCTATAATTCCCTAGTAAAGCTGCAAAGCATAGCATGGAAATACTATGATTGCAGTGAAAGACGTGCCCTCGGGCAGAATTACAATGGATGCATGGATGATAAAATATAATAATAATAATAATAATAATAATAATAATAATGACTCATTCAAAAATAATTAATTGCAATTTTGATTTGTATATGTTTTTGAAATGAATAAAATGATTAAGATATATATAATTTCTATAGTGTTCTGCCCTAGGGCAGGTCTTTCACTGCAATCATAGCATTTTCATGCTATGCTTTGCAACTTTACTAGGGGATTTTGGGTGTAGTGGTTTTCCGTTCCTTTCCACATCGGTGATATAAGAATGATAATGGTGGCCGATAATTTTGGTCCCGACCGGGAATCGAATCTGGGTCCGCTGCGTGACAAGCCAGCACGCTACCTCAAGACCACAGCGATGGACATACATAATAATAATATAAAAATGATATGCAAAAAATATAACGAATTCTAAATAGTGAAAACTGTATTGAGTATTACACAAAATATTGTAGATTATAAACGTAAGGAGAGTGCAATGTGATGAATAGAGACTTCTAAATAAAGGCCTCGATTCTACGTCGAAGGAAGAAGAAAAAACTGTTTCCAATTGTTTGTATTTATAACACTAAAGCTCATCAATAGCTACTAAAAACCCGTTAAAAAACAGATGAGAAAAAGGTAGTGAACTGTCTTTACCTACATCGAAGTTAGGGGTAAAAAAATGTTTCCAACTATTTTTATGGATAACACTAACGCTCGTTAATAGCTACTAAAAAAAACAAAAAAGGAAATCGGTTGACAAACAGAGGAGAAAAAGGTACTGAACTGTTTTGTTTTTATCCATTTACTAGCTAATACCCGGCGTGCGCTGTTACGCCTACATAAATGAAAATTAATGTGCTCTTATGTTTAGTTGAGTAAGTGAAAGGAAAAATTTATATCGTAATTATTTTTAGATACCCCGTGTTTGAGGAAGTGGCTGAATTCAAATACCTAGGAACAATAATCACAAATAGGAATGAGATTCACAAAGAAATTAAACATAGGCTCAATTCTGGAAATGCATGCTATTATGCATTACAGGGACTCTTGACGTCCCAAGTCCTTTCATAAAAACGTTGAACTGAAAATATATAAAACTGTTATTCTATCAGTTATATTATATGGATGCGAAACATGGACTCTTACTTTAAGGGAGGAAAGGAGATTACGAGCATTTGAGAATAAAGTTCCTCTTAGGAAGATTTTTTGGACCGAAGAGAGGTGAACGGACAAGTGAATGGAAAAGACTACATAAATCTTTATAAGAAGCCAGATATAATAAATACAGTTAAGTCTCTTAGACTGCGAATGACAGGACATGTGACACGAATGAGGAATGAAAGACGTGCATGGAAGCTTCTTGTAGGAAAACCAGAGGGAATACGCCCAGATGATAGACCAAGAATGAGATGGGAAAATAACATTAACTATGATTTGAGGGAAGTCGATCATACGGAAAATTATTGGAAAACATTAGCTCAAGATAGGGATGTATGGAGAGCTTATGTCCGCGCTGCCTAGAACCTATGGGTTCGATAATGCCAGTGAGTTAGTTAACGAACGATCGAAGTTTTGTTATTACAATTGTGAGAGCGTAGTTGCAAAGCACGACTGCATCAACTAAAAACACCATCGGATGTGATGGAACAGCCAAGAGCAATGAAAACGCTGGTATTGTTTGTCTTACTCTGTATCCTGTGCAGATAAATATTACCAGATAAAATGTAGTGTCTGTAAAAAATGCAATGTCTCTAGTCTCCCGTGAGGCAGAGACCTAAATCAATTGCCAGGCATTACGCATGAACTCACGTGACCTGGCCCTACCTTGCGAATTATTTCAAGAACATCACCACGTTTTAAACTACGATATTCCTAAAATTTAGTTTGAGGCTCTATACAACCATAATATTAAATACACAAATATTTATTATCCCATCATTGGAAGAGCTGTAAACTTTTATATTAAAAAGGATGTTTTGTATGGATATTTCTCAATGATATACATTATACGGGGTGTAACAGACCTCACCGACAAAATGAAAGGGATAATAGGCCATGCAGAGAGGATAATTTTTTGTGAAGGAACATATAGTCGCAAACACATCGTTTATGAGTTATTCGCAGATAAAAGTGTTCATTCGTAAGGGTCGGTATTGAATACAAACAGTTGTACACGTACAATTTTATTGAAAAAGGCATGTTTTTAGAATAAGTGTTCAAACAGTAAGTATTTTGACGACCTCAAAAAGAATCCTGCCATGCTCGGCCGTGCTGGCCGATATCAAACATGCAATGAGGCACAGGGTCGACTGTTTGAACACATATTGTAAAAACATGTATTTTTCAATAAAATGATGCGTGTACAATTGTTTGAATTAAATTACTCAATTACGACCCTTATGGGTGAACACCTTCATCTGCGCATAACTCATAAACGACGTGTTTTGCGACTATATGTTCCTTCACAAAAAATTATCATCTCTGTATGGCCTATCATCCCTGTTATTTTGTCGGTGAGGTCCTGTTACACTCTGTATAATATAAATGGACAGTTAACAAATGAGGAATATTTTGAAGAAGTGCCGAATTAAAATAACTAACTAACTAAACTAAACTAACTCACTGGCACTATCAAACCCGTAGGTTCATGGCCGCGCTGATATAAGCTCTCCATATATCCCTATCCTGAGCTAATGTTTTCCAATCATCCCCGTATAATCTACTTCCTTCAAACCATGAACAATGTTATTCTCCCACCTCACTCTTCATCTACAAACTGGGCGCTTTCCCTCTGGTTTTCCTACCAAAAACTTCCATACATCTTTCATCCCCATACGTGCCATATGTCCTGCTCATCCCAGCCTACGAGACTTAACTGTTATTATATCTGGCTTCCTATAAATATCATGTAGTTCATTATTATCTCATTTTTCCATTCACCCGTATGTTCATCTCTCTTTGGTCCAAAAATGTTCCTAAGAACTTGATTCTTAAATACTCGTAACCTTCTTTCCTCCCTTAAAGTAAGAGTCCATGTTTAGCATCCATATAACTGGGAGAATAACCGTTTTATATATTTTCAGTGTAACTTTTTTTTAAAGGAGTTAGGACGTCAAGAGTACCTGTAATGCATAATAGCACGCATTTCCACAATTGAGCCCACATTCAATTTCTTTGTGCATCTCATTCCTATTTGTAATTATTGTTCCTAGATACTTGAAATTAGACACTTCTTCAAAATTTCCTTCTTTGTCATTAGTTGTCCATTTCCATTATATAACGCACTTCTACCTAAAAACAATAATTACAAATAGGAATGAAGTGCAGAAAGAAATTAATCATATATTCAATTCTGGATACGCTTAGGCCTACTATTATGCATTACAGGGATTCTAGTCATCCCAAATTCTCTCAAAAATGTTACATTGAAAATATATAAAACGGTTACTCTTCCATTTGCACAATATGGATGCGAAACATAGACTCTTACTTTAAGGGAAGGGAAAAGATTACCAGTATTTGAGAATAAAGTTCTTAGGAAATGTTTTGGGCCAAAGAGAGACGAACAGACAGGTAAATGGGGGAACACTACACATGAGCCAAATCATCTTTATGGGAAATACCTACCTAATATGGGCTTTTCCACTTTACAGCAGTTCGCCCTTGATTCCTGCTTTCCAGAGATTCCTATCTCCTCATTGTCCCTCTTCCATACTCCTCTTCATCATGGCATCATATATTCCCTCATACCATGTTCTTCTACTTCTCCCCCTCTTTCTTCTGCCTGGTACCAGATAAGGAATAAATATGGGAAATCTGATATAATAACATTAAATCTCGTAGACTGTGATGGGTATGACAGCGGTACTAACAGGGAATGAAAGAGCATGTAAACGTCTATAGTGGGGAAACCAGATAGAAAGGTCCGAGTATGTATGGAAGAAAGAGATAGGAGAATAACATTAACCGTAATTTTAGGGTGATGAATGATTGGAATTAGCTCTACATAGGGATATATGGAGGCCTTTTACCCTCGCGGTCATGAACCTCCTGGTTTGTTAGTGAGCTAGTTACTTATGGAAGAATAAAATTAACCAAGATTTGAAGGAGGTGAGTTTTACAGAGAATTATTTAAAAAAACAGCTCAGGAGAGTATTATGGAGAACTTATATCTGTGTGTTCATGAACCTTCGGGTTCGATAGTGTCAATCAGTGAGTTAGTTGTTTTTTTATTGCTTATCTGGTAAATACTTTGCTGCTTAAAGATCACCAGATTCACCATGTGACGATAGATGTTTTCATTTGTTATTTTCTTGTCATTGTGTTTTGAGAGAATGCACATTTCAAAATCGAATAACGAGTAACTGCCACATGATTGAAAAAAATATATATAATTGTTCCAATACATAACAAAGTGGCAATGCCTATTTTAATAACTATCGAGAAATTTCTCTTTATGGACATAAAATTCTATCCAACATTATTTTATCCACATTCAAATGAAATTATAGGAAAATTCCAGTGGGCCTTCAGGCGAAACAGAACAATGTATTGATGAAATATTCATTATTCGATAAAAAAAAAAAGGCCTAAGTGGGAATACAATCAATCAGCTATTTATAGCTTTCAGAAAAGCTTACAACTAAGGGGCGGGATTTTATTACTAGAAAAAAATACATGCATTTATGCTCTAAAAACTGTTTAAACATGACCCAAAAATACAAAAATTATGATTTCATAATTTAGTGAACCTATTAAATATGTTATACTAATTGTTCATTCATATATATATTTCCCAACTTTTCGCCATAGAGTGAAAGCAAAAGGAATCTCCAAGAATAATAAAGCGACCTTCCAACAAATGACCATGCATTTGCGACTTATAAATATATTATGTCTATTTATTTAAACTTGGCAAATAAATAGACATAATGTATGATCACTAAAAGACAAAAACAAAGATTGGAAGCAACTGAGATGAGATGTTTAAGAAATATAGCAGGATATACTCTGCTGGATAAGAAAAGAAATGAAGATATAAGAAAGGAACTAAAGATTTTCAAACTTACAGACCGAATAATTAAATATAGGAACGACTGGAAAGAACATATTGATAGAATTACAGAAGGAATATTTCCAAAATGATTGCTAAATTATAAACCGCGCGGAAGGAGAAATGGTCTGAACAATTTTAACAATTCTAGCTTTCATGAAACCGGAACGAGCCAACAGGCTTAATCCCTGGATGATGATGATGATGATGATGATATTTAAACTTGGCTGACGACTTAGAAAAATTCCCAAAACATTACTAAAATATTACTTTATTACAGATGTTATTTTAGAGTATACATAACCAAAAGTCTATAATCATTTTAAAAATATGACTTTCAAGACAATAAAAATCATCCAATTTCATCAGAAGACCTATATAAACATTTTACCTTCTCGAAACTCAAAATAAAGGCTTTAAAAAATATGACATGTCACAAGGAATCCGCCCACTTCGGTTAGAAGAGAGACATTTATAATAAAATGTCTGAATTTGGTATACAAAAATGGTTAATTAAAGATAGACTTGGTGGGAGTAGAATTTTTTTCAGTATTAAAATTTACTTCACTCCAAATTCGTATATTTTGCCACATCAACGGAAAGGTGAAGACGTTTCACATAAAGCTCTCAATTCATCCTGGTTTTAAGTAGTTTTTGTACTTCAACAATATTTTTCCTGTCATGGCATCCTGAATGGGGTTCTCATCCCATGTTAATCTAGGTCTTCCCTGGAGTTTGGCTTCCTCTGGCACACTTTTTCAGGCAATTATGCGATATATTTTTAATTTCCATTCTGTCCACGTGAACAAGCCATCTTAATTGAGACGATTTTATTATTTCTACAAGTGGTGTTACTTTCAATTCCAAACATATGTTTTGAATCCCATCAATTATTCTCTCTCTTCTTGATTCCCTCTGTTATCTTTAAAACCTCATTTTCGTAGCTTGAAGTTGGCTTTTATACCTAGTAGTTTCTACGTATGATAAATACATATGTTAAGATGGAAATACTTTTAAAATTCATACTTTTTCCAAGATGGGCATGTAAATGATATTTCATTTTCAATGTGTCTCATGTCAGTTAAATTTTGATAAAACAAAAAAAAATCTTATCGCTTTAGGTGTTTGTTTAATCCTGCACAAACAATTTATTATGAACATAAAAGTAATTCCCAAATAATTATTTTATGGAGAGCAAACGTGCTCACTAAAAATGTTGGACAACGTATTAAAATTTTATCCTGTAATTTAAGGGGAGGTTAGGATATTATTATATATTATCCGCTATTTAATTACACTTTTTTAATTCGCAAATTTCTCCAACGCTGCAGCGCTGTAATCTAGGTCCAATGTCGTTCCCTCAGATGAAGCAAGCCCGGATTTCATACCCGATCAGGACAGGTTTCTTGAGCGAGGCTTTTCATGGATTTTCCTCATATGTAAGACAAATGTCAGGAACTTTAAGACCCAAACAGCCTGCAAACTCAATATAACTTAATTTAATTAAATTAATTTTATGGATATTTTTAATTAGTTAATATGATAAATATATTATTTTTTGTTTCTTTTTTGCATTTATTAAGATGGAATGATAAATATTATAGTTATTTCCCATCTAGCCATCATAATTATGCACATTCACCTTGATTAAAACTCATTATAAAGACACAATAGAAACACACAGAAAATGTTACTCCTAGAGATCCTAACTGGCGTGTTAAAGCGTCTATAAATAAGATGAAATAAAAAAATACATAAATGTAATGAAGGAAGAAGGTATTCCAAAACATTTCATATCATAAATAAATAGTCTGTACGTTGAAAATAAAATGATAATAGAGATTACATCAATGAAACGAAAAAAATACAGGAACAACTTTAAATAAAGGAGTAAATAAAGGGTGTCCACTTTCACTGTCACTTTTTAATTTGAATACTGACGAAATCGTGCGAAATGGTACATGGATTTTAATAAAACATTTTATAATAAAAAAAACATTTAAATATTCCTCTCTTTGCTAATGATCAAGATTTATTTTCTAGTTTTGAAATGATGCACAGATGATTTTATCTCAATCAAATAACATATGTAAAAATTCTAATTTGAAAATTTCAGTAAACAAAACAAAGGTATTTAGAGAAGCAGGTACAATTAGAGTTAAAATTATCGTGGAAGGAAAACTAATTGAACAGAATGTTTCAATTACCTGGGCTACAACATTTCCTACATGATACATAAAAACCGATTCGATTGAGGGTCTTTCCACTTTTCAGCGGTTGCCCTTTTACCAGCCGGCTGCTGGCCCTTCACATCAACATGTGTCAATCACAGAGGTAGATGATCAACAGCCAGTGTAGGGGTGACATGTGGTTAGCATATCGAGTCCCCCAGCCGTTATAGCTGGTTCCTCAACCTGGAGCCGCTACTTATTGTAGCTACCCAACTGCCTCACGATGCTGGGTGGGCACCGGTCCCATACTGGCCGAAATACCATGAAAAAATTTCTTCCCCCATGGAGACTCGAACCAGCGCAAGTCCCGTAGCTCTGCGCCAAGGCTTCCTACCTTAACCGCTCGGCTACGACGCGGGACTTAACGCTGTAGAGCTATTGTTCCGATTGAGGGTCTTTCCACTTTTCAGCGGTTGCCCTTTTTACCAGCCGGCTGCTGGCCCTTCACATCCACATGTGTCAATCACAGAGGTAGATGATCAACAGCCAGTGTAGGGGTGACATGTGGTTAGCATGTCGAGTCCCCCAGCCGTTATAGCTGGTTCCTCAACCTGGAGCCGCTACTTATTGTAGCTACCCAATTGCCTCACGATGCTGGGTGGGCACCGGTCCCATACTGGCCGAAATACCATGAGAAAATTTCTTCCCCCATGGAGACTCGAACCAGCGCAAGTCCCGTAGCTCTGCGCCAAGGCTTCCTACCTTAACCGCTCGGCTACATCAATAAATCAGTTGTATCTTTCTAAAATTGACACCGCTGTCATTAGAGAATCAATTTAAATTTTAAGAAACCATCTTTACGAAATTTCTACTTTATAGAATTTCAATTTGAAATATTTTAATGTATTTACAAAACGTATTTCATCAACTTCGAAAATTAAATGTCTGTATCACTTTGTCCTTGTGGCAATCCTCTAATGAGGAAAGTTGTACATGATAAAATATATATAAAACATGCGGCATTATTAACTGATCTCTACAAAAACGCCAGAAAAGAAACCAAAATTACATTTTATATAGTAATGGTAAAACCAATGTTCCTTTAAGGTTTTGAATAGTAACAAGAAAGGAGGAAAGGAAAATTGTAGCAGCGGAAATTAGATTTTTGAGGTCTGTTGCGGAATATATCTTTCTGGATAAAAAAAGAAGCGAAGATATAAGGAGGGAACTAAACATGTCTAAATTAACAGACAGAATAAAACTAGGTACAAACGATTGAAAATAATATGTACAAAGAATGAAAGACAACCGCATAATAAAACTGAAACTACAACTCAAAGGTTCAATACTTCTAAAATCCATTTGTAAATCACATTTGAGGTTATGTAATAACATTTTAAAAATAATTAAAATAAGTACCTGGTACTTCAGTCGTCTTCAGTAAAACTGATTTCTGTTTAAAAAGAACTTCGTCAATTGGTTAAAATCATGTAGACCTTTCAGAATATGTTCCATCTTCAGCCAAATGAAGTGCCGTAGATGGAACATATTCTGAAAGACCTAATTGACGAAGTTTCTTAAACTGAAATCCATTTTAATTCAGGACTGACATGTCAGGTACTTATTTCAATATTTTAAAAATTATATTACAACTCAAAGGGTAGAAGAAATGTTGAAGACCGAAAGGCTCAACAGTGACAAAGAATGAGACCGGAAGAAGCCTCGTGAGGCTTAATCCATGAAGCTGGTGATGATGATGATAATGGTGATGGTGATTAAAAAATATACAAATTCCGTGCCTAGAATATCTTTAAACTCTGCAAGCGACAAACCTGACAGAGATTTTTTTGTTATTTCGCTCAGTCATTAAGGTGAATGCTAAGTAGGGATTAAATACAAGGACTCATTCCATCATAATCACAACTCCTCAGCAATCTTAAAATTAAATCAGCTAACTTCACACGAAACACATTATAAACACGTTAATATAAATCCATACCGGATTGGACACAACTACAGATTCCGGATGCAATACTGTATCTTAGAACATTTATAAATGAGAATTAAATATTTATTACCACGTAAGCTACCTTCAAAGAAATAAATAGGCCTAAACACACCTTTCAAATACGTTAAAGTAAAGTAAAGTGATCCCACAACAGGCCTCAGGAGGCCCTTGGGGTAGTAGGAGGTTAAGGCTCCCACTTTTTCTAGACAATCGGCACTTTATGTCAGCCGGGTTGTCAGCCCTGCGTGACGGCCGTCTTTACCCCCAGAACAAGCGTCTGGTACTCATTTCAGTTAGAGGCTGAGTCGACCCCAGGGCCATAGTGCCGCCGGAAGGTTTGGGTCAGTTTAAAAATCCTGACCTCAACGGGACTTGAACCCTCGACCTTCCGGCTTGCAGCGCAGTGTCTTAACCACTACGCTACGGCGTGCCCCCTTGAACGGTCCCCGAAAATCATCCGGCCGTCGTCATAATTATCACCATCCTTCACCGGTGTGCAAAGCAACGGGAATCTACCAGACATATAATTCCCTCGTAAAACTGCAAAGCATAGATGAAAATGCTATGATTGCAATGGGAGGCAGAATTGCCATGGGAGGATATATATAAATGTTCATGCTCGGTGTCTATTAGATAGGATCGGCAAAGATCTGTATTTTTTTTTTCAAAAAAATTTCTTGAGTAAACCCTCAATAATTCTATACTTTCAGAATTCGCTGAAAGTTACTAAAATTTCTACTCGGGTGTTCTCGTGAGGCTGAGGTTAATGTATAGCTGAGAATCGAACCAAGGATGCTAAACAGATATGCTAACCATTATGTCACAGAGGCGGTCACTAAATATCTGTATTTAGTTTAATGTCAGTTCTGGAACTGTCCCAAACACGAGCTCTGATCACATGGGCGTTACCAGTTATTACATTTATGTAACCGAAATTATTCTCCTTCAGAATTTCCAAGAGCAAACATCAAAAATATAATAATAAATAAAATAATAATAATAATAATAATAATAATAATAATAATAATAATAATAATAATAATAATAATGTATTTATTAAATACAATCATTGTCTCCTATTTCAAGAAAAACAAAGTAGTGAAGTTGAGTAGTACTAGGATAGTCTCACCTCTGAGTGAGATTTGGTTATTTTTACATTTGCGCAACAGGGCATGAGGGAGGAAGGGAGGATCTTGGCACACACACAAGTCTGTATCGGACGTACTTAATGAGCGGGAAAATGCTTGTATACTGTTAAATAAAACAGTCTTAACTTTCACGTGCCACTCTTGTCTTGACCATTCGAATCATTAAATCCAAGACATTGCAATTACTCTAGACCGGGTTTCCGCAAGCTTCATTTCTTTACTTCTGTCACATCGAACTTTGTTTTTTCTGTTTTTGTTTTTCTTTGGCACGTCTACAAAACTAGGTACGTAGTATTTTATTTAACGGCGACCTTTAACAGACAAGGTTATTACCTTCGCAATTCAAAACTGGGCTTCAAAGAGATGACAATTTTTATAAAGTGCTCTGTATTTTGAGACTTGAGATTGTTACCATTGCAATTCAAATCTGGGCCCAAAAGGCCACGCAAATTTTGCTCAGCGATCTGTTATTTTAGGATTAAGATTAGTTTATGTATCCTTTTTCTTTTTCCCTCTTTTCGTTTACATTGTTTTCCTTCTTGTTTTACCTTTTTGTTAACTTTCTGTTATTCTCACATATAGACACGAGGGCAGACCCAAGGTGGAGATTAAAAATCCCCTACTCCGCCGGAGTGGAAGGTAGGGACTCTACCGACTAAGCCACGGCGACGGACTTATCCTTCAAACCTATGACACAAGACCCACTACTTGACTTCCCTTAAGAAAGAAGTTATACTCAGAAATTTTACAACCTGGAAAGAACAAAAATGTATTGGTCGTGGTCGGGTTTCGACCCACGAATCCCGAAATCAGAGTTAAGTATGGTAGCCACTAGTACATGGAATTCACTTATACATTATACTTAAAATTCGTCGCTTTCAACGATGTCTGACAATTTTTTTAATGCAATTAAAACTTTTCAGGGGTAGGAGCTCATCACCTGATTTCGTGATTAGTCTCGTGGAAGAAACAACCAACATTAAACTCGCCAAATAAAGTTTAATGATGAACTCCAGTAGGCCTAATGTCTTGAGAGAACGACAATTATATATACCCACTCGTGCCCCACATTAACTGACCTTAAAATGTCTGTTTTAATTATTTTATAATTTATACTACGATATCTAAAAATAATAACAGCTTAAAACTAACACTTGTTTATAATCAAAATAACTTGTTTTAACTTCCTGCGGGAGATTAAATGTAACGGATCATAAACTCAGTACTGGCCCGTCAAATAAGACCTCTCACAACAAAATGTACATATTTTAAGTTGATTCTACAGTTTAAAAAAAAATAGCATGGACGCCAGATTTTACATTCTGCACTCTAAAACTGCTTACACACTCTGGCTACATTTTATTGTTCTGAATTATTGTGAGACAACTAATGGAAAATGTGAAGATGTTGAAGATCACATTTAATCAGTGGAAGTCAAGAATCCAAGGGACTTGCCTCAGACAAATGCTTTTGAGGCTCGTTTTTTTTTGGGAGTTCCCAAGCTCAAATTTCGATACTAAATTGTCTGACTGGAACTTTTTTCTTTTCTTAGATTTAGATTTTAGATTTATTTATTTAGCCTGGTGGAGTTAAGGCCATGTGGCCTTCTCTTCCACTCACCAGGACAAACATATATTACATCAGAATATAACAATCACAATGAACTCTAATATTAAATACTAAATAAAAATTTGATCAAAAAGATAATATCTATTATATTACGATATATAATGCAACTAGTTAATGTTAGTTAAAATTAAGACTAAAACTAATAATAAAATGTATACAATCAATACATATTAAATTGTCCCTGTCTAATGTATATATAAAACAAAGAAAAATAATGAGATATAGAAAACTAATTTTACGTTTGTACAATATTTGAAACAAAACAAAAGAAAATATTTGTTAATCTTAATATTATTTTCATAGATAATTACATGTATTAATTGTTTAAAAAAATACTATCAGTGAGGTGCATAAGTTAGTTTGTTATTAAATAATTCTTTAATTTGTTTTTGAAGGATGTTATAGTTTGACAGTTTCTTAATTAGTCAAGACAAATTTCTGAGTTGAAATTTATAACCCGATCCATGTCATTGTTGTTAATAAGTTCGCCATTGTAAAATCTGTTATCAGTTGCATATCCGGGGAAAAAAAAAAAGGAAAAAATACTTACTCCATAGATCCTGGACGTAAAATGAGCAAAGATGTTCAAGCGTCTCATAGAATAATGTCTTATTTATCATCATCAA
This sequence comes from Diploptera punctata, assembly GCA_030220185.1. Classification (NCBI taxonomy): domain Eukaryota; kingdom Metazoa; phylum Arthropoda; class Insecta; order Blattodea; family Blaberidae; genus Diploptera; species Diploptera punctata. Next base: position 6,142,689 of record JASPKZ010003868.1, on the reverse strand, counting down.
CAATAACTTCACGATATAGGTCTTCTGGCCTGTACCGGTTCTTCATTTGACCACATTCATGGTCTTCCTTGGGATCTCATATCTACACGTGCATATTTCAATGTTCTTTTGGGTATTCGGCTCTCTTCCATTCTATCAAGATGTTGAATCTATTTTGTTCTGTAAGTTTTAACTTTATCTATGAGTGTAATTTGCCTTTCTTGTTTTGTTTCTTAATGTTGTTGTTGTCTAATGTCCTGCATCTAACACTGAAGTCATTAGCAGTCTTGCTCTCCAATACTCTGAGTTCTTAAAATCTTCATATTTGACAGCGATACAGTTGTTCAGATGACCGACCATTTCTTCATCTGGGTGACTTGCATATAGTGCATTTCAGTGAAGGGAGAACATTGATTTTGTAAAGGTGTTTAGCCAGACAGTCATGGTTCGTTGTCATTCTAAAATGTGCTACTTCTGGTTTTCTTTTCTTGCCTGATATAGGGCCTATCAATATATTTTATTAGGCATTGTTTCTTAAGGTTCTTCTGACTGTTCGGCGCATACAAAAATCGAGTTTTTTAAACTTATAATGGCAGAATTAGGCCAAGCGGCCCTATTTTCCACATAACCAGCACAGATATTACAAAACACGAATCACTAGTAATAAAAGAATTAAAATAAATTTAAAAATATATTCTAGATTATTCATACATATGGGTCAATATTAGGTTGAGAGCATTGTATTTTATGTTGGCCTATTTAGTTTAATTAATTTTTGTTTTACATGTATCGCAGTTTGGATTTCGGGGAATCACTAACTATTCAATCTACGACGAGCAGGCCTATATATACACAACACACACATGTTATACGTGATCCACACACACACACACGCTACAACAATAATACAAATAAGGTTTAGGACAACAATAGAAGATAGCATACTACTGGAGTGCATCCAAAAATCCTAGATTTGATGTGACAAAAAATGCTAATATGTTCCAAAAAAAATAGAAATAAAAAGTCTTCCAACTTTAAAATTTAGGTACCAATGTTAGGTTGTAAAAATAATTACTTTGCTTACTAATTTACTTTACACGCCTATGATTTTGGGTTGAGCCTCGTGTTTGGAAATGTACTATATATATATATATATATATATATTTAATTGTTATAACTATTTTTTTGACTTTTGACAATGAAGGCAAATATGATATGAAATGAAAAATGAAGGGCGCTAAACGTACAGAGTTTAGAAACTCGGGTTCAAATACCGACTCAAGCTTACATTTTTCTTTTCATATCATATATATATATAAACAGGTGTATATGAAATTAAATTTAAGTAGTTTCTATAGTATAAAATGTCCAGTGAAATAGACACTTGTGTTCACCTAATAATATTCTTTGTTCTGACTAAGCATTATGAGGAAATAGCGAAACTCTCCTAATCGCCTTCCTGGAAAAAAAAAATGTTTTTTTCTTAACTCTTCAATCTCCGAGATCACAAAGCTACCGGAAAAGAAAGAGTCAACATGTTGGGCTTACGTTTACTAGCTCCATTATCCTCTTCTCTTACTTCTAAGTAAATAAATAACAAGTAGTTCTGATGAAAACTTGGAAAGTTTATTTTCTTGTTCAAGATATTTCAACACGTCCTCTACTCCATTCCACAAATACACACATGTCTCGCATTTGAAAATTAACCGATTCATGTCATTCATGCTTACCAAGTTGTTTTCTCTGAAAATTAACGGTTTCTTTGTCAAATTTCATAGTAAACCTGACGTCCACAAGTAAATGCATTTGTGTCTAATGTTAATATAAGACAACATCTAACAACTCATTTCCTTTGGTCGAGGTAGAACATATTTTAAGAGGCCAGACAAAAACAAAAGAGCATAAAAGTAAATATGTTTTACTATATACCCACGTATATTCAATACCAGCAGACAGCAATATTTCACTACCAGGCAATTAACACTACCTATTATTCGAAATATTTTACAGTTTCTCTTGCTAGAACATGGAATTCCATTCCATCCTATGTCAGAGACTGCCGAACTTCACCATCTTTCAGAAATAAATTGAAATATTATTAACAGAAACAACTCACTAATATTACTTTGTCCACCGCTGTGGTCTCAGGTAGCGTGCTGCTTTGTCATGCAGCGGGCCCGAGTTCGATCCCCGGTCGGGGCAGTTTTTCTGGGTGAGGTTTTTATCGGGGTTTTTCCTCACCTGTAAGACAAATGTCAGGAAAACTTTAAGGCCCAAACTGTCCCAGAAATCATATGGCCATTATCATTCTTATCATTATCATCATCATCATCCTTCACCGGTGTGGAAAGCAACGGGAAGCTACCACACCTACAATTCCCTAGTAAAGCTGCAAGCATAGCATGAAAATGCTATGATTGCAGTGAAGGACCTGCCTTCGGGCAGAATTACTATGGATGGAATATTACTTTTTAAAAAATAATGATTTGTTTTTTTTTCATTATTTAATAAAATAGTTTTAAGATGTGTTAATATATTTACCTAATGTCTTGTATAAGAAGTGATAGATTAATTCATTATAGTTTATTACTTTCTTTGTATTTTTTTCTTTCTTTTCTTTTTATGTATAGTAGATTCGAGCTGATATTCCTTTCTGTATTCATTTTATCATTAACTTAATTTTAATTGTATTTAATTCCATTGTATTATTAGACATTATTTTCATTATCATTCAGTTTGACAAATAATTAATTAATCAATTGAGTTGGTGTTTACTTGATGAAAATTCATATTTATTAATTAAATAAAAATAAAACTTAATTTTATTCGATTTTCATATTTATTAAGGTATATTCAGTGATAGCTGTTTCACTGTACCTTCATAATTTGTTAACATGTCTGAAGAAGGTACAGTGTACCGAAACAGCTGTCACTGAATATATCTTAAAAAATATGAAAATCAAAAATAAAATTAAGTTTTATTTTTATTTAATTAACAGATAATTAATTGTTTAGTATGTACTATTAATGCAATATTTTGTATTTATATGTAACATGCTTGTCCTGGTGAGTGGAAGAGAAGGTCACATGGCCTTAACTCCACCAGGCTAAATAAATCTATTCTGTACTAAATACATCTATTCTAACACTAGGCTATAGAACAAGGTTGTCCAAATGGCGACCCCCTAAAGCCATTTCAAATGGCTCACGAAATTCTCGCTTATTGGCATGTGATTTAATGTTATATTTCACTAAAACGTTTTTGTATCAAAATTTAAGGGCTGTCATTCATTTTACGGTGCATAATTTGTTTTTATTTCATAGCATAATTATTATATAAAACTCTTCAGTATATTAGTCACTGCACATTTTAAATTATTCTCCATTTATCGATTCTGCAATGTAATTAAACACTTTCATACACCGAACAACCCCTAGTAGCGAGAGAAAGTGGTACCAAGCTATGTGACAAAGCAACTAAGTTAACGAAATCACTTATCCATTTATTTTTTCTTAATAGTTTCTTTAAGACAAAATACACCACCCACTCACACACATTCATGCTAAACATGGTGAACATGATGATTAATTATTCTCATCATACACCATTCATGAATATAAGCCAATGTTGACTTGTTAAGGTCTCAACTAAACAGGGTCTAAAAGTCGATTTTATGGACGGTCCAGGTCGTCGCCCTCGTGGGCGATACCAGGAGCTAAAGGTAGCAATCCTACACCGGAATACTCATGGCCTGGCTAGTAACCCAACAAGAGGAATTTAATCTTACGAATGCTTATTATACTGGCTATATTATGTATGGGGACCATTTCGGCCTTACAATTTCCAAATTAATTATATAACTTTTTAATTGATTAGTATGATCGATATATATATATATATATATATATATATATATATATATATTTGTATTTATTAAAGGTAAAATAATATATATACATACATACATACATACATACATACATACATACATACATACATACATACATACATACATACATACATATACATACACACACATTTGTCCACCGCTGTGGTCTCGAGGTAGCGTGCTGCCTTGTCACGCAGAGGGCCCGGGTTCGATCCCCGGTCGGGGCAGTTTTTCTGGGTGAGGTTTTTATCGGGGTTTTTCCTCACCTGTAAGACAAATGTCAGGAAAACTTTAAGGCCCAAACGGTCCCCGAAATCATATGGCTATCATCATCATCCTTCATCGGTGTGGAAAGCAACGGGAAGCTACAATTCCCTAGTAAAGCTACAAGCCTAGCACGAAAATGCTATGATTGCAGTGAAGGACCTGCCTTCGGGCAGAATTACTATGGAGATATATATTATTTTATAAATATTCACTTGATATAGTGTACTTAGTCTATAAAATTTATAGTGGATCTATGGTTTTGAATTGCATTCATAAAGTTTTGACACCTATCTTAAAGGTGAAGAAAACCCCGGGAAAATAAAAAAAGTAATATCACACAGGAAACTTGTCCCGACCGGGAATAGAGCTTGGGCTTGCTGCGTACGAATGAGCGACTATACTCCGAGATCACAGCGGTTAGGTAAATTTTGTGTGTGTGTACCCCTTACTTCCCGCGTGTGGACATGGGTGCTCCTTAGAGGGAGTTTCTTAACCAAGCTAATTTGGTTACGCTTATCTACTTATAGATGCCAACGAGTGACATGTGGTCAAGCGCATTGCCTCAGGGAGACATCTAGTAGGTAACTAAGGTATTATGTGGATGGATGAAGGTCAGTTAAATTTTGCACAGGGGCCTTTTTATTCAGACTTGCTGTTCTTTTACATCCCTGAAAATCTGTAGTCTCGGAATCCATGACTTAAAGTCGCTCCCGGAGAATTTGTCCCTTAGATTTTTCGATGCTAAAAATATATCGATGCAGGCTGGGTGTGAACCCGGGACTAGAGGCAAGGAACATAACCACTAGACCACCGCGGACAACTAGATCCATTTTAGAAGCATTAAATTGTAAATTGTAATCTTGAACGCAGAAGACTAAAATGAAATGGGCACGTAAGAAGAATGCAGGTTGGAAGTCCACCGCTGTGGCCTCGGGGTAACGTGCTGCCTTGTCACGCAGCGGGCCCGGGTTCGATCCCCGGTCGGGACAGTTTTTCTAGGTGAGATTTTTATCGGGAATTTTCCTCACCTGTAAGACAAATGTCAGGAAAACTTTAAGGCCCAAACGGTCCCCGAAATCATATGGCCATCGCAATCATCATCGTTCATATTCATCTTAGGTTAAGCTTAGGATTAGGGACTCTCCTGACGCATCATTATCATCATCATCACCCATCATATCATCGGGGCAACGTAACCCCGCTTCCAGGCGCCCCAACCTCAGAAGTGGGTTACAAGTACGCCATGCCAGGAGGGAAACCAGGAATGCCGAAAGACAAACCTGGGGCATTTGAAAAAAAAACTGTCAAAGGCTGTCTATGCGTGGAAAATTGAAAGAAGCAGCAGAAAAGGAAGACAAAGAACAACCTAGAAGAATAACGTTAAAAATGCAATGAGACGCACAGGACAGACAACGATGGAGAAGTTTAATTAATGGAAATTTGTGAATGTTTGTTACAAACTGTTAGTCCATAAGTCCGTAGTCATTTACGTTTTTATTTAATTAAATAAAAATAAAACTTTCAGTTTTATTTGATTTTCATATTTATAAAGATATAATTTAGTTACAGCTGTTTCAGTACACTGTACCTTCTTCTGACATGTTAACAAATCAAATAACAAATTTGTTAACATGTCTGAAAACGGTACAGTGTACCGAAAGAGCTGTAACTAAATTATATCTTAATAAATATGAAAATCAAATAAAACTGTAAGTTTTATTTTTATTTAATTAAATGAGTAATGGATTTTCATCACGTAAACACCAACTCAATTGATTATTTATGTTTTTTTTTAATTCATGTTAATTTCTAAGATTGGTTGGAGAAAAGACTCAATGATGAGGAAAATCCTCAAAATGAATGAATGAAAACTGTGATCTTATTTTTTGCTTAGCCTAATAATATTAGGTTATTATTATCACGAAGAAAAATAATAATTTCGAAGTCCACTATAAATTGCGCATCTCCTCTTTAAGTTTCGCAATCAACCAACACCTGGAAAATAAATTAATTTGCCTAAAGCGTGTATCCACCTTTACGTGTAATGATTAATACGCTAGGCATGACAGGCAGAATATTAGATGAGTTGAAATGACCAAATCCAGAGGAGGCAGAACTACAATTCGGGTGCACAACGCTCACGCGATTCTTATGTAACGCACTGTAACAAAAATATCATATTTTTACGACCATCTTTCAATTTAAAATGGAAAACGTCACACCTATGTTGTGTAACCAAGCGTAAACATACCAACAACACAAGTATGTCTGCATAGATTTTCAATGACCGACTACAGACCCCTGAAGTCCAGTGATTATAAAATGAATGTTACCAAAATGTATCATGATCATCAGCAGCAGCATCAGGGATTAAATCTTAAGGTTTGTTGCGATCTCATGTTATAACTGGACGATGGCTTAGCGTCAGTAAAAAAATGTTTTGCTGTCATCTGTTGCACTGACTCATGAAATAAATGTACGCACACTTCTAACGATGGAGCAGAAACTAGGGCTGATACAACAAAAACTAAAATAATAAACACTTTTGAAATCAAAATCTTAAGAACTATTCAGGGTAAAACATTATTTGATAAAATACACAACACAGAAATTAGGGACGAATGTCATATTCAAAACATAATCAAATTTATTATAGATAGACGAAAATATTGGAAGTGTCATATAGAAAGAATGGAAGAAAACCGACTTGCAAAAGAACTAAAGAAGATAGACTAATGGACGGGAGAAGAACAAGAGGAAGACCAGCCAAGAGATGGATAGATAGTGAATGCACATCCAATACGTCTTCCTCCGATGAAAATCCTACAAATTATGATTAAGAAGAAGAAGAAGAAGGCACTTCTAACTCCAAATCTTTAAATATAGCCTTATTATTAAAGAAAAATATAAACGCCGTCAGCCCTATCAGAGATTCTATGTTTTGTAACAAACGGCTACGAAATCATTTCTTTCATAAATGCTAATCTAAAATTTGTATCATGCAACTAAGCGTCAAATATTCCGCTCTTAGATTGTTGATGCATAACTGTCAAACAAGGAAAATAACTTGCAATACCCAGTATTGATAGTTTGGTGCTACAATAAATAGTGAAAATTGACAAACTTTAGACGTATTTTTCTCGAAACTTATAGGATGCGCATAGCCGGTTGATGCATAACGCAGTCCAGTTATTTTGTCCCCCTTTTACTGGGTATTCCTACATTTCTTCGTCCTAGTGGTCTATAGTGAAGAATCTGTTTCAGGATTCTGTTGTTACCTACTCTTATGATATGGCCGTCTCCGCATTGAGCAATCCTATCAAATAGCCTTAATATATTTGGTTCTGTTCGTATATCATTTCGTTTCTGATCTGCTATTGCATAACCAGCCACACCTTCGAAAACCTCATTTATGAAATGTATATGCTTCGTTCCTGGTTTTTTGGTTAAGACCAGTGTTCCGATCCATATACAGTAAAACTTGTTTAATCCGGAACGTGAAAAATGCGGAAATATGTCCAATGTCAACAAATGAATTGGTCCCGGAGAAATAATAGTAAATGTACATGTATTTATTGCATTATATAATGGAAATGGACAGCTAATGACAAATGAGGGAAATTTTGAGGAAGTGGCTGAATTCAAATACCTAGGAACAATAATCACAAATAGGAATGAGATGCACAAAGAAATGAAACATAGACTCAATTCTGGAAATGTATGCTATTATGCATTGCAGAGACTTTTGATGTCCCAACTCCTTTCAAAAAACGTTAAACTGAAAATGTATAAATCTATTATTCTACCAGTTATATTATATGGGTGCGAAACATGGACTCTAACTTTAAGGGAGGAAAGGAGATTACGAGTTTTTGAGAATAAAGTTCTTAGGAAAATTTTTGGACCAAAGAGAAATGAACAGACAGGTGAATGGAGAAGACTACATAACGATGAACTACATGGTCTTTATAGGAAGCCAGATGTAATAAGAACAGTTAAGTCTCGTAGACTGCGATGGACAGGACATGTTGCACGTATGGGGAATGAAAAACATGCATGGAAGCTTCTTGTAGGAAAGTCAGAGGGAAAACGCCCAGTTGATAGACCAAGAATGAGGTGGGAGAACAACATTAATTTTGATTTGAGGGAATTAGATTAAACAGGGAATAATTGGAAAGCATTGGCTCAGGATAGGGATGTATGGAGAGATTATGTCCGCGCGGCCATGAACCTACGGGTTCGATAGTGCCAGTGAGTAAGTAAGTAAGTAAGTAAGTAAGTAAGTAAGTAAGTACATATATTTATTTTGCATAAAACGGAATCTGCCTAACGCGGAAACGGAAGGATATTTCTAGACAATTCATGAAAAAAAATTATAAAGCGGATAGACAGAGAAATAAATTAGTTTATACTTCATTGAATTCTCATTAGGCCAAAAAAAACAACACGGAATGATTCCTGCCGCCGGGTGAAGTACAGATTCTACCTGTACCTGAAATTTTATTTCGGTCCCACCCGTTATGCGAAATACAGATATGCGTCTTACAAATAACGATTGCACTGTAAAATCTTAAATTAGTTTAAGTTCTGAGACCGATCTTTCACAGCTAGCGTTATAAATTTACGGAATGAAGATGGCTAAAACGTATGTATCATTGTTATTAAACGATAAAGTGAAAATGATTGAAGATAAATCTCCACATTTCGAAACCGATGCTCCAAAGTTAAGCTCTAGCTGTTGCTAAATCACTGGGGAATAACGATTTCAAGGCATCTTCAGGGTTGGCTGGACAGTTTTTAAAGACGACACAATGTAGTGTAGAATGAAATTTGCGGTGAATCAAAGGATGTGGACGAAAATATAGTTAGTGAGTGGAAACTGAAACTGCATACATTAATTTCAGGATACGCGCCTAAGAGACATTTTTAATGCTGACGAAACGGTACTGTTTTTTCGCGCGTTACCGTCGAAGTCACTCATACATATAGCTCACTTTTCAAATGCAGCGGAACTACAATTAATCCAAGGTAAAAAAGACATATACGATACTCTATAATCACTGATTATTAACGTTGTTCTTTTTATAATGCGGAATTTTGTCTAATATGGAAAAAAAATTGGTTCCATGCGATTCCGCTTTGAGTAAGTTTTACTGTAATAGCATTGGAACTGCCATTGTTTTATAAAATTATTGTAAAAGTGTCTCTCTGCTTTCTAGTTCGCTGAAGACATCGTTTTATGGTGTCACGATATGAAAATGATTAAACACTTACCTTGGCATCGTATATGTAACGTTCAGTTCTTAATTGTGGTTCTTGTATAATTAAATTATTATAGCCATTGTTACATGAGTAGTAGTAGTAGTATATAGTAGTAGTAGTAGTAGTAGGCCTAGTACTAGATTGGTGTATTAAAAGGAGAGTTCTGTATGTATTTTATATAATCTTAATCCTTGTATGTTTATAATGTAAATTGTATATCCATGTTTCGCATCCATATAACTGGAAGAATTACAGTTTTACATATTTTCAATTTAATATTTTTTTAGACAAGTTGGGACGATAGGGTTCCTGTAATGCATTGTAGCACACATTTCCATAGTTGGGTTTATGTTTAATTCCTTTGTGCATTTCACAAGCTGCATGGTATCTTTATCTTGTAGTGTTGGAGTGGTTTGCGTGCTTAAATGACCCCGAGAGCTATGCTGGGGGCGCGGCGATTGCATTGCTGCCGAAAGGATTACGAATGCCGGACAGGTCCAAAGAGATAAGCCAGACTAAAAACTTGGTCGAAACAGTGACGATCTTTCACCGCAAAAATATAACTGTCAAAAAACGCGGACACGGGTTCCAGTGGAGTAAAATTTTCCGGAGCTAAAATAGTGCCCCATTCGGTTCTCCGGACGGGGACTACTTCAGGGAATCCACGCCAAAGGCTCACTGTAAGTTATTATACCTAATAATTTGATAACTACAATTAGTGGCTCGAAGATAGGTTATGCAATGTTTATTTAGTCTGAGTTTATTGTTTAACTTTAAACAGGTTTAAGTATGTCCGTCGCCGTGCCGTAGTCGGTGGAGTCCCTACCTTCCACTCCGGCGACCCGGGTTCGGTTCCCGGCGAGGTAGTGGATTTTAAATCTCCACCTTGGGTCTGGGGAGTATGTAAAACAAACAACAAAAATAAAGAAAAAAGTAATAAGAAAAATTATCAAAGTAAAAGTTTTAAAAAAGTATAAACGCCCAAATAAGTCAGCTCTAACTGGAACGTAAATTAACGCAAGTTCAGAAAATTAAAAGTAAATAAATTCCATCTATACTACTAATATAAATATATAAGTACTGAAACATGGAATAAAATCGGGATAACATATTTTATGTAAACACGACATATTTAAACTTAATAAAACACTGCCTAAAAATCAAATCCGCCAAGGGACATAGAAGGGAAAAAATGCAAATAATTGCCACACTATGAAGTGGGACAGAAGTTTATCTAAATAACGAAAACAATATAACATTCTTATTGTTCTTGGCATGCAGCAGGTATAAAACAATGAAAAACGTAGTACATAATCACACAAACTTTCCCCTCTAGTCCCTCGTCAGTTGTATAAAAACTAAGGCAGTGGTTATTTTTCTTCGTGCCAAAGAAAACCTACTGCATATTAAAAAGCGTTTTGAACAGCGATGACTTACAAATAAGAAGACTTGGCAAGACAGGATGCTGCTGACATCTCTTACCTGAAACAAGAAATAAAAACATCGTGAGACGCATGACTTCACATGTCTACATTACAGTCATTCACAGAAGTGACTTCAAGCTACATAAATGCATTTAAATAGCTTTACTAACTAGATATTGTCAGAGTCATGTCAAAAAACATATCCGAGTTTTCTGCTTAAACTCTTACTATCTTTCTGAGTTCTTTCTTACACTATAAACCCTTTAAACATTCATATTAAAGAACTGTTGAGGTTATGCAATAAGATGTTAAGGGGGGTGATGGGTGAAATTTCTGTTTTCTACATTTTTTAAGCTACATACTTGATTATATTTAATTAATGTTGGGAAGTAAACATTATGAGGTATAATCTTAAAATTCATCGGAGAACATATTGTTTAAACAACTCACCTCATAGGTGAGTTGTTTAAACAATATGTTCTCCGATGAATTTTACATACTTGATTGTTTGTTTACACATTCATGCCATAATAGGTAATATTATACTGAAGTTTCATCCTTATAGACTTACAATTTTTTGAGTTATTGAAGAAAATCCATTAAAAAAATTTGCATATTACAACTTTTAATTAGACACGTAATGTCTTAGTAATTTTTTTAATTTTTTTTCTACACGACCATTGACTTATTTAGAACAACACTATGAATTATCTTTTCTATATCATTATAATAAAGGAAGAAAAAAATATATACATCCTCTGCATATGAAAATTTATTTTATTTTTTTTAATTACTACACTATTATAATTTTTATTTAAAAAACTATCAACGTTGTTTCAAAATCCATGCATAGAATTGTTAGCCGTAGTGTGTGGGACATGCTGTGAAAATTTCGTGCTTCTATCATTAAATTTGTCAATGCTATTTTGATTTGAATGTATTGAAATGCAATGAAAATAAAAGTGTGGAAAAGCCAATTTGAAAGTTTGCATTCAGTTAATTTGAAAATGTAGCATACATGCCCTCCTACAGACATTAGCTAGACTTACAAGTGCCATAGGACACTGAAACTTCACCAACTTATGCTTTAAGGTACATAGTATTTTAATACAAAAAACAAAAATGCTAAATTTGACCGAAAATGTCGAAAATTTCACCCATCACCTCCCTTAAATATAAAATTGGTACCTGGTAAGTCAGTCGTCCTCAATTAAATGAATAAATAGTTCCAATATGAAGGCCTTTCAAAATCAATGTTTCGTCTTCTGCATTTTAACTGATACTGATGGTACTAATGTTATTGTAGAGGTTGTACAGACCTACTCAATGAAAACATACCCATTGACATAAACTCGTTGTACAACCTGTACAACAACATCAGTGCCAGTTAAAATGCAGAAGATGAAACATTGATTTTGAAAGGCCTCCATAATGGGACTATTTAATAATTTAATTGAAGACGAGTGATTTACCAGGTACCAATTTTATATTTAACATCTTACTATACATCCTTTAATGCAAAATAATTGGCTGCCATAGCTTACATTTACTTCTTTCAGAGGCCATTTTCTTGCAATTAGGTAACATAGATATGCTTCAGTGATCAGTGATATTAAATTACTTTAAACTTTCTCCATTGAAATCAAGCAATCCTCTATCTTTAAAACTATTGCCATAAACCTTCTGGTAAATGATTGGTCTTGTTCCTTAACCTCTCCAGTCTTCAGGTGGAATTATGACAAAATTGTATTTTTGTATTTCGTGGATTTTTTGTAGTGGCTGAATTCAAATACTTATGAACAATAATTGCAAACAGAAACGAGGTGCGTAAAGTAATTAAACATAGGCTCAATATTATGGAAATACATGGTATTATGCATTACAAGGTTCACCGCTGTGGTCTCGAGGTAGCGTGCTGCCTTGTCACGCAGTGGGCCCGGGTTCGATTCCCGATCGGGACAGGCTCCTGGGTGAGTTTTTTTTTTGGAGTTTTTTCCTTACCTGTAAGGTAACTGTCAGGAAGCTTAAGGCCCAACAGTCTCCGAATATCATCCGGCCATCATTATCATCCTTATCGTTATCATCATCATCCTTCAAGGTGTGGAAAGCAACGGCACGCTACCACACCTATAATTCCCTAGTAAAGCTGCAAGCATAGCATGAAAATGCTATGACTGCAGTGAAAGACCTGCCTTCGGGCAGAATTACTATGGATGGATGGATGGACTCTTTGCCATCCCAACTCTTGTCAAAGCCATTAAACTGAAAATATATAAACTATTATTCGCCCAGTTATATTATATGGATGTGAAATATTCATGCGAAAATTACATTAAGGGAAGAGAAAAGATTACGAGTATATGAGAATAAGGTTCTTAAGATTTTTTTTTTTTTGGCTAAAGAGTCAGGCGATTGGAAAACAGTGAGCTATAGATATCTATGGGAAACCAGATACAATAAGAACAGTTATGATTCATAGACTGTGATGGCAGGACATGTGGCATGAATGGGGAATGAAAGAGGTGCATAGAAACTCCTTGTAGGAAAACTAGAGTAAAAACACCCATTAGATAAGCCAAGATTGTGGTGGAAGAATAACATCAACCATGATCTGAGAGAAGCAGATTATACAAGAGATGACCAGAAAACATTAGCTCAGGATACGTTGTATGGAGAGCTTATGTCCGAGCGGCAATGAACCTATGAGTTCGATAATTCCATTGAGTAAGTTAGTTAATGCATTTTAGTGTAAACTAATATCAAGAGTTTTATAACATAAAAATAGAATACCTGAGAGTACCAACTAAATTGGAAACACCATATTGAAAGAATGAGTTCAAATCGGATCCCCAAAGCTGTTTATAATTATGTACCAAGAGGACGAAGATCTCTGGGCAGTCTTATGAAACGCTGGAGGGGAAATTCTATAGGATCGTAACAGGCATTGGCCTAATACTTGGAAGGCAGAAGAAGAAGAATACCTGAGATCTCAGTCTTCCTCAACTTTGGATGTGGGGTGTGGAGTACTTTCAAAGCATATGTTTCATCTTCAGCTTGTAATTCGGTACTGGTTGTTGGTGAGAATTTTGTAGAGTGAGTATGACGTAACTGGGTGAGTTCTTATTAAACAGGTGAGTGTATTTGGTTTCTTTTAGTATCCCGATCACTTCGAGAATGTTGATTTTCAGTTTGTTTTCTCTATGGATTATGGATAAAGTGTTGTCGATGGTATTGAATTGGTGATCTGTTTCTCTGACATGTTTTGCAAAACTAGATTTGCCTTCATTAAATCTAAAGTCCTTAAGATATTCGCTATGTCGTATGTTGAAATTTCTAGTTGTTCTGCCAATATAACATACGGTACTATAACAAAATATAGCAACCTCAACGGTGTTTCGTCATGAATTTTAAATGTATCGATAATATCAAGAGGTTAAAATAATATATATGAGATCTCAGTTGTCTTCAACGAAGTCAAATTTCAGTAAAAACATTATTAGGCCTTTCGGATAAATGTTCCATCATTAGCTGTATAAAAGTACAATAGCTTTCAGAGAACAAAATGCAGCCCTGCTGCAATTTTGGTAGAATTTCATGACTTATTGCTCCCCATGCAGTCACTTTGTGTTGGGATTCCCCCGTGTTTACGTTATTTAGTTATATGTTATATAAATAAATTTCATAAAAACAACTTTTGTTTTAGATAAAATTATACAATGAATCACAACTTTGACACAAACTATAACCCTAATCTACTTTAGATGAAATAGGGTTTTAAATGCCAAATAATAAATAATAATAATAATAATCCATTTATAACCAGAACATTTTCTTCTGTTTACATCATTTGTCCCTCCATGGTATCTTTACCTTGTCGTGATGGAGTGGCTTGCGTGCTTAAATGAGTCATTTCGAAAAGGGAGCATCTACAGCTGATCAAATTTTACAGGTGAGAAAAAAAACTGATTCAACTTGTTCAGGATAAATCATTGAATCTGAAATTGCTACTAAATCAAGTCAAAAAGTGCTAAAGGAATAGTGTAGTTGATCCATTCTTACACGGAAACAATGGAAGTACGTATGTAAACATGGAATAATGAAAGAAGTGAATTTCAGAAAAATTGGAGATGATCCCTTTTCAAAATGACTGATTCAAATGATCCCGAGAGCTATGCCGGCAGTAGCATTGCTGCCGATAGTGTTACTCATGCCAGGCTGTTCGAAGGTGATAGTGATAAGTCAGATGAAAAAAGCACCTTGATAGAAAGAGTGGCGATCTTTCACCGTAAAAATACAACCGTCAAGAAACGCGGGCATGTGTTCCACTGAGGTAAAATTTTCCGGAGGTTCTCCGGGCGGCGACTACTTCAGGGAACCGATGGGAGAGTTTATGTCCGCGAGGCTATGAACCTACGGGTTCGATAGTGCCAGTGAGTTAGTTACATCATCTGCATATTGCAATTATTCTTTTATAAAAAAACTGTATCGCAAAAAAAAGTAATTAGCTAATTGAAAATGTCAGCATAATTTAGAGACATCCTGTATGTTCTAGTGTTAGAATGGTTCTTGTTATTCCTGTTGCGTGGTAATAACTACCGGTCCGGATGACCTTGAGGGCATGACTACACCTTACTACAGCTGCATTAATGAGTCCGTACTGTGCACTTGTATTAGTGTCCTTGTTAATTAGTTACTAGCGCATACACTGATATTACAACAGTAAATAGGTCACAAGGGGAATTTGCTACGTAACAGCTAAAATAAGTGACTTCCAGACCCCTTCAATTGAAGTGAACGATAAGTAAACTATCTGGCAACACTGGACAAGAGTGGAGAATGTTGTGTACTCTGCAAGCCTCGGAGCAGAAAAAAATGTCCTCGTACGATATATTAGCAAATGTAATGATTGAAGTCCGGATTTCTATGTAATTACATATATTTCTTTCTCCTTGATAGATTTACTGTCCTCCTAAGACGAGAAGAATATATCAAGATCATCATACATTCTTAAATGTTAAATCGCATACAGCACCAATTTGTTCATCAAATCATCACAGTAAATTGTAATATATATACAGTATATGGCCATCATCACCATCATCATCCTCTTTCACCGGTGTGGAAAACAACGGGAAGCTACCACACCACAATTCCCTAGTAAAACTGCAAGCATAGCATGAAATACATACACACACACACACACACACACACATATATATATATATATATATATATATATATATATATATATATACTAGCTGGCCCTGCGAACGTCGTATCGCCTTTAAATATTTTTACGTTAATTTTTCCGATGTTTTAATAGTTATCTGCTATTCGGGGCGGAAACAAATCCAACAAATCAAACATCATAAAAATCGGTCCAGCCGTTCTTGAGTTATAAATAGTGTAAATAATCCGACTTTGTTATATATATATATATATATATATATAAGTCCCGGCCACGCGTTGCTGTGGCTAAGGTATACGTTAAATTATGTTGTAGTAAACTAAGGGAGAAATCTAAATCAGAAAGTTTTTGTTTTACACAATTTTTTAGTTCTGGTACGTTAACTACGCCCGTTATAAATATGGGTGGTGGTTTATGTGGAAGTGGTTATGTTGATTGAGATGGATTTATGTTGTCTGCATTCTCAGTATCATCCATAAGTGTATCATAAGGATTATATGCATTTGCTGATGGAATATTTTGAGGAGGCTTGCTGATTTCATTATACTTTCGTTTTTTTTTCTACGAACTTGTTGGCAGTTTAGATTCTCATCATCATCAAGAAGTCTCTGTATAGTAATATCATCTTGTGATAAATTATAGTCATCTTGTTTTTCATTTAATTGAGGCATGGAGATTGTTTCTGTAATCTTAGGCATATTATTATAAGACACTTCTTATAGTTCTGTTATTCCGTTCCTTAGGACCTTCGTATGTTTTTTAATTGACATTCTTCTTAAATGTAAGATTTATGTCACATAGGCCTATACCAATTTGCGGAAATTCACTTGATATATTATCATGCATGGTCTCTAGAACTGATTCGCCATGTTGTTCAATGTCCCTTCTCGGTCCAGTTAAATTTAAATTAAGTTGCTGTCTTTCAGCCAGATTACTTAAAACTAATACACACGAAATTAATATTATTATCAATATATTGAATATAAAATAAACACTGAACACACTTAAATTATGAAATAATCAATATTTGTAATTCAATTGAAAATCGCGGTTGCAACAAAACGCACAGCCACGTGGTTAAATAATAAACCAATTACCTTACGCCGTCATCTGTTAGAATCGTATGGAACTCACAGATAATCATAACTCTTTGTTAAATAATAAACAAATAATTTGCAATAAAAATAATGCGACTATAAATTTAGTTATAAACAACCGTAGGTCTCAAGTTGGATCAAATAGCACACAGTGTGCAAAATTTTATTAAAATAGGTTCAGTAGTTTAGGATTCCATCGCGGACAAACAACGTGACACGTAATTTATATATATATATATATATATATATATATATATATAGGCACGCCGTTGCGTAGTGGTTAAGGCACTGCGCTACAAGCCTGAAGGTTCGAGTCCCGGTGGGGTCAATTTTTCTAGGTGAGGTTTTTATCGGAGTTTTTCCTCACCTGTAAGACAAATGTCAGGAAAACTTTAAGGCTCAAACGGTCCCCGGAATCATATGGTCATCATCATCATCCTTATCATTATCATAATCCTTATCATTATCATAATCATCCTTCACCGGTGTGGAAAGCAACGGGAAGCTACCACACCTACAATTCCCTAGTAAAGCTGCAAGCATAGCTTGAAAATGCTATGGTTGCAGTGAAGGACCTGCCTTCGGGCAGAATTACTATGGATGGATAACATGAAGATTGTAGGAAGGCTTATACATTCGACAGAAGTTATATAAATATATTTCAGGTAGGCTCTATTGAAAGTATATTTACTTGTTTCATTTTTTTTTAATGGTGATTTGCTGACATGCAAAATCGTAATATTCGATTGCTACACACAGACGTAATCTTTAAGCAGACCCCAAACAACATGGCGCCACTGGCATAGAAGGTCCTTGGCTGTTGGTCTCACATCCACGTATGTTGATCACAGAGGTAGACGATCATCCAGCCAGTACAGGGGTCATATGTGGGAGCATGTCGGGTTCCACAATCGTTGTAGCTGGTTTTCTCAACCTCGACTCGCTACTTATTGTAGCTACCCAAATGCCTCATGATGCTGGATGTGCACCGGTCGCATACTGACCGAAATTCCATGAGAAAATGTCTTGCCTCCCCCCATGGAGACCCTCACCAGCGCAAGTCCCATAGCTCTACGCCAAGGATTCACTTCTTCTTTTTCTTCACTTCATGAGCTAGGCAAAATGCCTGTTCCACCTCACAATTGTTCTGTCCATCTTTTCACTGCCTTCCTACATTCCTTGAACCTATTGGCTTGTAGTTAAATGCTGCGTAATCTTGTTACGTTCATTCTTTCTACATGTCTAAACCATTTTTCTTCGACACCTGTACACACGTTTCGCAGCCCATGGATTTCATGGGAATATATGCCTGAACAACATGTACCATGAACCCAAGGAGGACTGCATCTGTAAATTATGCAACTATCCATGTCCAAAATATCATCTAGCGAAGTGTAAAAACAGGACTCTGCCTCTAAACAATTTAATTAAAGACTGGTAAAAAGCTAAATTTAATTTGATGTGCACATTGTGTTTAATAAATATATTATAAACCATTTTTCTCTATATCCTTTGATTTTATCATTTAATGGATATATATTTAACTTTGTTGTTATATCTTCATTCTTTAGCCGATTCATTCTTGTGCAGCTTCTCATCTTATTATATTAAACGCAGACATACATGTGAATATCGTCTTATTCTATTAAATATAGGCCTACATCTGAGCTTAATTTAATTTATTTCTTCCTTTCTTTATCTCAGATTAACCTCTCACCTTCTAGGTACTTTTTACATGTCATAGGCTATGTCACCCTTGCCCTATAATGGTACGTCTGACATTTGTCTTATAAGTGAAGAAAAATCTCGATAAAAACCATCCAGGAAACTTGTCCCGACCGAGAATCGAACCCAGGCTCGCTGCGTACGAGGTAGCGACAACACCTCAATACCACAGCTGTGGATAATTTAATATCCAATTATAGAAATATAATATATAATTTACTGGCACGAATGGAGAATGAAAGACAATGTATGGAAGCTTCTTGTAGGAAAACCAGAGGGATAACTCCAGTTGGTAAACCAAGAATGAGGTGGGAGAATAACAATAACTATGATTTGAGGGAAGTAGATTATACAGGGAATGAATGGAAAACATTAGCTCATGATAGGGATGTATGGAGAGCTTGTGTCCGCGCGGCCATGAACCTACTGGTTCGATAGTGCCAGTGAGTTAGAGTTAGTTAATATTTAATGTACCGGTATACATTTTAGGTTTTCTCAAAAGTAATATAGTTTTTTAATGAAATGTTGTGTGACTGGTGGCATTTTTACGGTGTGATTCAATGGGAGTTTGTTCCAAACGGGCGTACAGTCAATGCGAATCTTTATTATCAACTGGAAAGAGTTCAAGAAATTTTGAAGGACCCCATACTGCATGAACAAACATGACAAAAATTGAGGAATGGGAGGAATCGAACTGGTACCACACCCAGCACATAGCCTTGAACTTACGCTGTCTGATTATCGTCTGTTTCGATTCATGAGCCATTTCTTGCGTGAAATTTCGAAAACACTGAAAACATTGAAGCTGTGCAAGTGAGTCTCAACGAAATTCTTCGCATTCAAAAACCAGAACTGGGTACCGTCGTCGGAAGAATAAACCTCACGGAAAAATAGCTAAGACCGAGTTTAAACTTGTCTGTACCAAGCCGAGGACGAAAAAGGAAAGGGAGCAAGGAGGACGAGGGAGAGACAAGGAGGGGAGGAGGACGAGGAGGAGGAAGGAAGAGCAGGAGGAGGAGGAGGAGAGACGAGGCCGAGGAGGAGGAGGTAGGAGGAGGAGTAGGACGAGAGGAGTAGGATGACGAGGAGGAGACGAGGAGGAGGAGGTACGACGACGAGGAGGACGAGGAGGATGACGGGGAGGAGGAGGACGAGGAGGAGGAGGACGAGGAGGACGAGGACGAGGAGGACGGAGTGAGGAGGGTACGACGACGAGGAGCACGAGGAGGAGGACGGGGATTATACGAGGATGAGACGGGACGAGGACTAGTGCGAGTAGGATGAGATTAGTATTATATTACTTGCTACTATTTATTACTGATTATTATACTATTATTGTTCTTTTATATTACTATTAGTCATTATTATCCCACGATTACTATTATTATTTCTGTAACTTTTACCATATTATTATTACTAATCATTACTACTATTATTATTATTACTATTATCATTATTATTATTATTATTATATTATTACTATTATTATCAGCATCATCATTATCATTATTATTGTTATTAGTCCAGCCTCTTGGGCTAGTGGTCAACGTTACTGACTATTGTTCATGAGGTCCCGAGTTCGATTCCCGGTCAGACTACAGGAATTTTTCTTAAAGGGAATTATTCCTATGGTTGCCCTGGTCTGGAATTTAGGCTAAGAACTCTCTTGGCGCTTCATTATCATTTATCACTCACCATATCATTGGGGTAACGTAACTCTGCCTTCCAGGAGCCCCAACCTAAGAAATGGATTACAATTCCGTCAATGCCAGGGAGAAAGCCAGAAATGTCATAAAAGACAACCTGGTGGCATTGGACAAAAAAATATTATTATTATTATTTTTTTTCTTTCTTTCCTTTGTCAACTTTATATTGTGTAGTCTGCACCTATTATGTATCATTAATCAACATGTAGATAATTCATAATTGTTATTATATGCATAATTTAACCCTGTTGAAGTGGAAGAGAATATCTTATGGTCTTAACTCCATCAAGTAAAATAAATAAATAAACAGAATCCGATTGTCTCTAATTTGAAGAGTAGTTTAATTTCTTTGAAAGAAAACATTTCAAATAATACGTAATTTAAATAAACAGCTTCTACTTTTTCTATTGGAGAAAACAATCAGATTGGTCGGTGCAAAGATTTGAATTAGTGACTTGCAGTTTGAAGTCTCAAACGCTACCAACAACTCGCTCGGTAAAAATCTCATTGTATTTCATTACCATTATTTTCACATCCTGCATAAATAGGTCTTATCTCGATTAATGCAGCGCTATTTTCGCCTATTCATAAATACAGCGCCATTACAGTTAAAATAGTCAACTACTGGGAATTCCAACACGATAGCAATCAAGGAAGCATAAAATTATTCTAATATAATCATATTCTACGAGTATATATTATGCATTTTTTTTTTCGTTTATTGAACGTGGATGTTATATTCGCATCAAAAGTCGCACATCACTAATCATTCAATCAATCAATCACTCAATCCTGTCCCTTCTACAGTATTACAAAGTCTTGTCCATCCTTTTTCTTCCCCTCCATTCTTTCCATTCGAGTGGTCAAAAGTTATCGATGATGCGGTGTATAACCATATATCATGATGAACAAATAACAACCCTTGCGGAACACCCTACTTCTTATACTGGGGCGTTGCCAGCGTATCTCTGGCTCAATGGAACAACGCCAAAACATACACATCTCCATCTCACTACACCTCGTACAGTGTTGCCACAACTTGTACTCATTCTTTGTGTATCCACAGCACTATTCATTCACTCTTATTTGAATTCCTAAAATACAGAGTAGTAATTAGGATTCTGTTTCGGAATGACTAAACGATTTAATTTTAATTGTTATCATTATCAATATAGCATCGTGCATCAACTATTATTATTATTATTATTATTATTATTATTATTATATTATTATTATTATTATTATTATTATTATTATTATTATTATTATTATAGTTATATTAAGAACAGAATGAATAAAGGTAGAGCAATAACAGCAATGATGAATGGAGTCTTATGGAACAGACATATAACCAGGAAAAATAAGTTACAAATATATAATTCAATAGTGAGAAGTACTGGAAATTCAACAAAAACTTATGTCGATGGAAATGGATTTCTTGAGGAGAGCAGCAAGATGTTCAAAATTAGACAAAATAAGAAATACTGGCATAAGAGAAAAAATGAATATTGGTTATTCGATAGTAGATTATATACAGTAAAATCAATTAAATTGGTATGGGCACGTACGACGAATGCAAGAAGAAAGATTACCCCGGAAAACATTGGAATGGTGTCCACCTGGAAGAAGGAGGAGAGGAAGACCTCAAAACTTGTGGATGCAAGGAATAGGAACTGGAATGAGAGCAAGGGGACTGGAGGACATGGATTGGATGGAGAGAGACGAGTGGAGAAGAAAAATAAAACTTTAGGCACAGAAAGATGTGCAAACATTAAAATTCTGTACATAAAAATTATTATTATTATTATTATTATTGTTATTATTATTATTATTATTATTATTATTACTTACTTACTCACTGGCACTATCGAACCCGAAGGTTCATGGTTATTATTATTATTATTATTGTTATTATTATTATTATTATTATTATTATTATTATTATTATTATTATTATTATTATTATTATTATTATTATTATTATTATTATTATATGGCAGTTCCCATTGTGACATATGGATAGAAGACGATGGGAAGATGAATTCTGAGAGCGGAACAGGTCGACGGCCTACCATGAAGATGATGATTTTTTTTTCCTTTCCTTGTCAACCTTATATTGTGTAGTCTATATCTATTATGTATCATTAATCAACATGCAGATAATTGATAATCGTTATTATATGTATAATTTGCCCACCGTCTCGAGGTAGCGTGCTGCCTTGTCACGCAGCGGGGCCCGGGTTCGATTCCCGGTCGGGGCAGTTTATCTGGGTGAGGTTTTTATCGGGGTTTTTCCTCACCTGTAAGACAAATGTCAGGAAAACTTTAAGGCCCAAACGGTCCCCGAAATCATATGGCCACCATCATCATCATTCTTATCATTATCATCATCATCCTTCACCGGTGAGGAAAGCAACGGGAAGCTACTACACCTACAGTTCCCTAGTAAAGCTGCAAGCATAGCATGAAAATGCTATGATTACAGTGAAGGACCTGCCTTCGGGCAGAATTACTATGGATGGATGTATAATTTAACCGTGGAGAAGTGGAAAGAAGACCTTACGGTCTTAATTCCTCCAGGTAAAATAAGTAAATAAATAACGAAACATGGACTCTTACTTTAAGGGAGGAAAGGAGATTAAGAGTATTTTTAGAATAAAGTTCTTAGGAGGATTTTTGGACCAAAGAGAGATGAACAGACAGGTGAATGGAGAAGGCTACTTAACAATGAACTACATGATCTTTATAGGAAGCCAGATATAATAAGAACAGTTAAGTCTCGTAGATTGCGATGGGCAGGACATGTTGCGCGTATGGGGAATGAAAGACATGCATGGAAACTTCTTGTAGGAAAGCCAGAAGGAAAACGCCCAGTTGGTAGACCAAGAATGAGGTGGGAGAACAACATTAACTATGATTTGAGGGAAGTAGATTATACAGGGAATGATTGGAAAGCATTGGCTGAGGATAGGGATGTATGGAGAGCTTATGTCCGCGCGGCCATGAACCTACGGGTTCGATAGTGCCAGTGAGTAAGTAAGTAAGTATATGTAGACTTCAAAAGGGCATACGATTCAATTAAGAAGGAGTTGTATAATATCTTGTTGGACTTCTGAGTTCCTAAAAAACTAGACTTATTTTATTTTTTTTTTTCGAATGTGTTTAAAAATCGCAAAGATTAGGATGCGAGTAGGCAAACAGTTTTTTAGTTACGTTTGAAATTCACAATGGGTTAAAGAAGGGGGGGTGGACTATCTTCTCTACTATTCAATTTTGTACCAGAGCATGCCATCAAATTTTCATAGGATGGAGAAGGCCTACAAATCAGTAATATGTTTATGCTTATGATACAGTGTTATTAAATGATAGCCAGGAGATACTAGAGCCAACGAATTTTATTAGTATTGTCCCTATTGAGTAACATTAAGAAACTGGGGCTGGAAGTAAACAGCAATAAAACTAAATATTCGGTCACACATAGAAATATAGCATATAATGTAAATGGACAGTTATTATAAATGCATTGTATATACCTTATTTTTATATTTTTACACTCCGTCTTCCTCAATATTTCTTTATTATTCTATGTATTTTATTGTTGTGAAGCTTTTCGAAAATTTTATTTCATCTTCATAACATTTCTTGTAGGCCTATTTGTTCATTTGTAAATTGTATATAATGGATTTTGGTTGCATTATATACAATTTACAAATAAACAAATACAACTTAATGTTATGAAGATGAAATAAAATTTTCGAAAAATAAAATACGTAGAATAATAAAGAAATATTGAGGAAGATGGAGTGTAAAAATATAAAAGAAAAAAAAGGTATATACAATTTATTTATAATAAAATATAGCCTCAATGGTGTAATATAAAATAATAAGAAATGAATTTCATAAGTATAGATAAATGGACAGTTAATAACAAATGAGGGAATTTTTTAAGTGTCTCAATTCAAATATCTAGGTACAATAATTACAAACAGGAGTCAGTTGAATAAAAAAATTAAACATATTACAGGGACTTTTATCGCCACCAACTCCTCTAAAAAAAAACGTCAAACGGAAAACATATAAAACTAATGTTTAACTGTTATTCTTCCAGTTATATTATAAAGATGCGAAAAATGGATTCTTACTTTAAGGGAGGAGAAAGTATTACGAGTATATGAGAATAAAGTTCTTGAGAACAATTTTGAACCAAAGTGAGAGACAAATGACAAATAATAAGAACAATTAAGTCTCATAGACTGCGATGTACATGACATGTGGCACGAATGGCAAATGAAAGATGGGCATGGAAGCTTCTTGTAGGAAAACCAGTTGACAGACCAAGAATAAAGTGGGAGAATAACAACCATGATTTGATTAAAGTAGATTATACAGGGAATGATTAGAAAACATTAGTTCAAGATAGGGATGTAAGGAGAGCTCGTCCCCGCGGCCATGAACCTACAGTGAATTCGTTACTTAGTGAAAATCTGATAAAATAATCTTCAATTAGCAAACAGCCTCAAGATAGAAAGAGAGAGCTGTATATCCCTATCAAAGAATTGTTACACCTTTAAAATTGCATCAGCTCATGGCGAGCTAGAACCTGCAAACCTCCGTTCCAGAGACTTGACGGAAATAATCATAAGTAATGCCACGAATGATTTCCAATATCCATAAATTCACGACTCACGAAGTGAGGAGTGAATTTATCTAGAGAATTTGGAAATCAAGAGTTGCATTTGTAAGGAGTATTTAACGAATAAAATTAAGCTGTTTACTCGACGAATAGTATATCTAGTTTTATGGAAAAAAATTCAATTTAAAACTTTTCTTTAATTTTTTAATTATTAATTATTTTTTTTAGTTTAGTTTAAAATAGATAGGGCTAAGCTTGTCTATAAATCATTATTTAACTAATGTTATTTTAAAATATTTATATATTTAATGTAAACGGCGATGTTTGAAAACAAATGAGAAACGATTGGAACGCTTCATTTGCTTATTTTGTTCATCACTGCAACCAGATCATAATATTATTTATTGTCAATGGATGGCAATGTTGTAAGAATGCACTCTAGAGGATAAATTTATAACCAACTTTATAGGTATTAATTAATTAATTTCTGATGTCCTATGATGTAAATAGATCAATTATATTTTTCTGCAACGGCAATTTCCTGGAAAATAATTCGTTTAAGAAAGTACAAACAGTGGTTTCTTTTTACACACTTTATATTAGCTTGACCTGTATCTATCTATCTATCTATCTATCTATCTATCTATCTATCTATCTATCTATCTATCTATCTATCTATCTATGTAACGGAATCTTTCAACGCGATTTTCACCCACTTAAAATTATCGGATAGACTTGAAACTTTGTATACTTGTAGAGGACCCGTGACAATACAATAATTTCATATTTATTTTCTAAAATCCTGGCCATAATCATCAGAAAATCAAAAAACGTGTTTTTGTATCAATGGAACGGAATCTTTCAACGAGATTTTCACCCACTTAGAAACATTGGATCGACTTGAAACGTTGTATACGTGTAGATGACCCGTGACAATACAATAATTTCATATCTTGTTTCAAAAATCCTGGCCAGAATCATCCGAAAATCAAAAAAATGAAAACTGGTATAATAGGTTGCGGACTTGTCGAGTTTTTAGTCAATCGTTGTAAGAGCTCAGTTGGTAGAGCAGTGAACTCTTAGTGGTATGTAATTTCAGTAACTAATATGTCGCTGGTTCAAATCCGGCTGGGAGGGTTTTTTTATGGAAGAGTATTACTTTTAGCTCATACTACAATAGTATCGAATTTAAAGATATTTACATTTTTATCTTATTCTGTAAAATATTAAAACTAAAAACTAAAAAATAAATAATAGTTTTAAAAAACTAAAAGAACACGCTTTATTAGAAAACTAAAAAATGAAAAATAATTTTAATTTCCAATACGCTTGGGATAAAATAAAGTGGCCAACAAAAAAATCATCTCCAACACATATAGAATAAAATTAGAGTTATCAACAACAAGAAAATAATTTTACCATCAAAAGCGTGGGGTGATTTTTATGATTTTTACATTTTCTTCTTAGAGAGCTTACTTTTACCAATATCTGTTTATTATCAAATATATTAATTGATATAGAGCACCCCACGCTTTTGATGGTAAAATTATTTTCTTGTTGTTGATAACTCTAATTTTATTCTATGTGTGTTGGAGATGATTTTTTTGTTGACTTTATTTTATCCCAAGCGTATTGGAAATTAAAATTATTATTCATTTTTTAGTTTTCTAATAAAGCGTGTTCTTTTAGTTTTTTAAAACTATTTTTTTTTGTGGTATAATCAATTGTTACAAATGTTTTTATATTATCTCTCGCATGCGTTTTCTGCTGACATTCATGCACTATATATACAATCTCGTAGCCGTATTTCCTACAGAGTCAGTCACTGCAAAATAATGCTTATAACCTACTCAAAATGTTAAAAAGGAGGCGCTTTCTTTATTATGATAAACTTTAGTTGGTAAATTCTAGGAGAAACACGACTGTGATTGGTTGTAAATAAAAAATCATTGAAATGTGATTCATTGAAATGTGTGACATACAAAATATTTACAAAGACAACACCATAAAGATTAAATTAAATAACAGATTTTCTGAAGAAGGAATTATAAATCGTGGTGTGAGACAAGGCTGCCCCCTATCCCCAACACTGTTTGCAATTTATATCAATGAAGTAATATGTTGCTGGAACAAAACATATAAATTTGGAATAAGAATATCAGAAAATAGAAAATTAAACACCCTACTGTTTGCAGATGACCAAATAATAATAGCAAATTCCGAAGATAATCTACAGAAAGAACTGTATGAACTTAACAAAATTACAGAAGAATATGGATTAAAGATATCTACAGAAAAAACAAAAATTATGGCATTTCAAGGTGTAGATCCTGTCAGAAGTAAAATTGTACTGGACAATAAAATTTTGGAGCAGGTGAATAATTTTACATATCTAGGATGCAATATCTCATATGAAGAAGAAAAGGATGTAAATGCAAAAATATCTAAATTTTTAAGAATTTTAGGGTTAATAAATTCTATCTTCAAGCCACAGTTAGTCCAAAAGCATTCAAGACTGAAAGTGTATAAAACACTGGCTCTTCCAACTCTTTTGTATGGTAGCGAAGTATGGACGTTGAAACAGAAGGATATACAGAGACTTAGATCTGCTGAAATGAGATATCTTCGGAGGACTGCAGGATACACACTACTAGATCACAAAAAAAATGAAGACATCTTAGAAGAATTATACATGGAATCTTTAGAAAACAAAATTTCTGATTATAAGTAAAGATGGATACAACATGTTCATCGAATGGAAGATCACAGAATACCCAAACTAATGTTAAGATATCAACCTGCAGGAAGAAGAAGACCAGGACGTCCACTCAAAAGACTTCTGGATGGTGTTTCTCTTGAGGCCGAAACAGGTCAACAAATGGCCTAAATTCGTGAATGTACTATGATGATGATGATGATGAAATGTGATTGGTCATAAACTCCCATTTGGGGCATGAGTTAAATAGTCCTAGAAAATAAATTGTAATTAAGAGAACTACAACTAGACAAAAGTACGTTCAAAATGAGGTATGTAGAAAGTCTATGATGTAGTTCAATTGTCAGGATACGGACCGATATGCAGAAGTCCAAATTTTGAATAAAAATTATTGTGAAAGACAGATGGTTTCTCCCATTGGAGTTGTGTTTAATAAAATGTTATATTAGAAGGTTTTTTATATGATTATATGCTTTGTTTGTGCTTGTCTCGCGCTCAAGGTAAAGGTCATGGTAGAATCTATCATTCTGACATTATCAATGAACTTTCTTATGCTAGGATTAACTTTGCCTTTTATCTCATGAAAACTTACAGATGTGTTTAAATTTAGATATAAAATTAATTTATGACAATGAAGTATAATGTATTTTAAACATTAAATTGACATCTATCCTTTACGATACGATATATTTAATATTTTTAAGAAAACAGAAGGGAAAAACAAATGAGTAGAAATTACTTAAATTCGCGTTGAATTACACAAAAAAAAAACTCCTGGCGCGACAGGCCTACAAGGCCCTTAGCCTACCTGCCGGCTGCTGGCCTCACATCCACATGTGTCAATCACAGAAGTAGATGATAATCAGCCAGTGTAGGGGTGACATGTGGTCAGCGTGTCGAGTCCCCCAGCCGTTATAGCTGGTTTTCTCAACCTGGAGCCGCTACTTATTGTGCTGGGTGGGCACCGGTCCCATACTGGCTGAAATACCATGATAAAATGTCTTCGCCCATGGACACTCGAACCAGCGCAAGTCCCGTAGCTCTGGGCCAAGGCTTCCTGACTTAACCATTCGGCTACGGCGCAGGACGTTGAATTACACAATATACAGTAATAACTAACAACGTACAGTTATACATTATTTTGTTTTCACTACGAACCTACACATTTAAATAACTTGCAGAAGAAATTAGTATTTTAACAATTTAAGGTATCTATGCCTCTCCAGGTCTTTACATGTTTTCGAAGAAAAAAAGTCAGATTTTCGAAAAATCGAGAAAGAGAAAATGCACAAACTTTTCGAAACATAAAATTAATTTGTCATCTTTGTTTAAATTAATTTGATAAAAAATTAAAACCTAATAATAGTATTATGAATTGTAGTTAGTTGTAATAATGGTATACTATTAAGGGGACCTAATGGTGAATATCAAATATATTTTACTTTTCATCTGATTGTTTTGAAATTTTTATCATATTCAGCATGTGCTTATGGAAGCGTTTCTGTGACGTTTGGTGTTTATAAGTAGAATACTTTCAGAATTATGATTTTTTAAAGCTATTTTTAACGTTTTCTAACAAATGCTCCTTGCGATGCATTTTTTAATATTCTCTGTTAAAATGTTAGAATCAGAGTCTTTGTGATTCCACTAAACACATTTGCTTTGCAAAAAAAATCATAAAGGGAGAATACTGCTTATTTTTCATTTATATATAATATATATATATACTTACTTACTCACTGGCACTATCGAACCCGTAGGTTCATGGTCGCACGGACATAAGCCCTCCATACATCCCTATCCTGTGCTAATGTTTTCCAATCATTCCCTGTATAATCTACTTCCCTCAAATCATAGTTAATGTTGTTCTCCCACCTCATTCTTGGTCTACCAACTGGGCGTTTTCCTTCTGGCTTTCCTACAAGAAGTTTCCATGCACGTCTTTCATTCCCCATACGCACAACATGTCCTGCCCATCGCAGTCTACGGGACTTAACTGTTCTTATTATATCTGGCTTCCTATAAAGACCATGTAGTTCATTGTTATGTAGTCTTCTCCATTCACCTGTCTGTTCATCTCTCTTTGGTCCAAAAATTTTCCTAAGAACTTTATTCTCAAATACTCGTAATCTCCTTTCCTCCCTTAAAGTAAGAGTCCATGTTTCGCACCCATATATAACTGGTAGAATAATAGTTTTATATATTTTCAGCTTAACATATATATATATATATATATATATATATATATATATATATATAAAGTAAAGTAAAGTGATCCCACAACAGACCCGGAGGTCCTTGGGGTAGTAGGAGGTTAAGGTTCCCACTTTTTCTAGACAATCGGCACTTTATGTCAGCCGGGTTGTCAGCCCTGCGTGACGGCCGCCTTTACCCCCAGAACAAGCGTCTGGTACTCATTTCCGTTAGAGGCTGAGTCGACCCCAGGGCCATAGTGCCGCCAGAGGGTTTGGGTCAGTTATATATATATATATATATATATATATATATATATATATCATTCTTATTATTTTTGCATCTCAATTTAAAAGAATACATCTATCTTAGACAAGTAACTGCATAGCAAATTTGAATTAGCATTTACTCGCGAGTCTAACCACTAAATTTCACTTTGATAGCAACAAAATTGCACCGTAAGGAGCATTTTAAGTTTTGGAAAATGTAAAAAAAAATGGAAACAGAAAAAAACCCATATTAAATTTTAACTAGTAATGTTCACCATACGTGCAAGGGTATTTAAACTCTTTACGTCACGGAGTCAATTTTGCTCCTACAATATACTTTTTACATGAAAATGATCCTATAGAACAGTTATTAAAAAGCAAATAAACAAAAAATACATTTTTTGCCATTTTTTTTTCAAATTTTCACCAGTTAGTCCCCTTAATTAAATAAAAAAGTAGTTCAGGATTGTCCAGATTTATCCAAAGGGCACATTCAACCAAAACATCAGATGAGAAGAGATCAGTTGGATGGTAGCATATGTTGAGGATGCGAGGAAGCTTGTTAGGTCTAATCAAAATTGTGTTAGGTACCAAAGTGTGTTAGGTACCAAAAGGCAGTTCACTAATAAATAATAGTTTTAAAAAACTAAAACAGCACGCTTTATTAGAAAACCGAACTCAAAAGTGAAAAATAATTTTAATTTCCAACACGCTTGGGATAAATTTAAAGTGGTCAACAAAAAAATCATCTCCAACACATATAGAATAAAACTAGAATTATCAACAAAAAGAAAGTAATTTTACCATCAAAAGCGTGGGATGCTTTTTATGATTTTTACATGTTCTTCTTAGAGACTTTATTTTTACCAATATATGTTTATTATCAAATATATTAATTCATATAGAGCACCCCACGATTTTGATGGTAAAATTACTTTCTTTTTGTTGATAATTCTAGTTTTATTCTATATGTGTTGGAGATGATTTTTTTGTTGACCACTTTAAATTTATCCCAAGCGTGTTGGAAATTAAAATTATTTTTCACTTTTGAGTTCGGTTTTCTAATAAAGCGTGCTGTTTTAGTTTTTTAAAACTATTATTTATTTTTTTATTTTTTAGTTTTAATATTTTACAGAATAAGATAAGAATGTAGATATCTTTAAATTCCATAATATTGTAGTATGAACTAAAAGTATTACTCTTCTAAAAAAATCCTCCCCAGCCGGATTCGAACCAGCGACCTGAAATGATATACCACTAGAGTGTACCGCTCTACCAACTGAGCTCTTACAACGATTGACTAAAAAGTCGACAAGTCCGTAACCTATTATACCAGTTTTAATTTTTTTTAATTTTCTGATGATTCTGGCCAGGTATTTAGAAATAAAATATGAAATTATTGTATTGTCACGGGTCCTCTACACGTATACAAAGTTTCAAGTCGATCCAATGTTTCTAAGTGGGTGAAAATCGCGTTGAAAGATTCCGTTACATTGATACAAAAACACTTTTTTTTAATTTTCTGATGATTATGGCCAGGATTTTAGAAAATAAATATGAAATTATTGTATTGTCACGGGTCCTCTACAAGTATACAAAGTTTCAAGTCGATCCAGTGTTTCTAAGTGGGTGAAAATCGCGTTGAAAGATTCCGTTACATTGATACAAAAACACTTTTTTTTGATTTTCTGATGATTATGGCCAGGATTTTAGAAAATAAATATGAAATTATTGTATTGTCACGGGTCCTCTACAAGTATACAAAGTTTCAAGTCGATCCGATGATTTTTAGTGGGTGAAAATCGCGTTGAAAGATTCCGTTACATAGATAGATAGATAGATAGATAGATACAGGTCAAGCTAATATAAAGCGTGTAAAAAAACCAGCTTGAGCTAATAACAATTTTCATTCTTAAAATTATAGAAATAAACCAATAAATAATTAATATAATATGTATAATAACTGTAGACATATGTATCTTACATCATAGAGCTCTCAATTTGAACATTTGTGTGTATGTACGTATATATTCACCCATACGTTCCTCGCGGAGACATGGGTGTCCCCTAGCGGAGTTTCTTAACCAACTTAATTTAGTTACGTTTATTTTCCTACACATGTCAGTAAGTGACATATTGTCAGCACATCGCCTCAATGAGACACCTAGTGAGCAACTAAGGTATTACTTGAATGGGAAAGGCCGGTTGAATTTTGTTCAGAGACACTAATTTAGGTTTGAGGTTATTTTGAGAGTCCGAAAACTTCAGACTCGACACCCACAGTTTCAAGTTCCTCCCGGATGACTTGCCCATGAATTTTTCCATCCTAAAAATCCAATGAACCTGCGATCCTTGGTATTACAAGCAAGGAACATAGAAAATTAAACCACCTAGGCTAACTATTTGAACACTTGAGTGCGCCATATTTTAATCTACTTATAATGACATGAACAACAATTTTTTTTTTGTCTCAGAAAGAACAATATGTGATTCTGATAATATGTTTTTCTCCTGAATTCAAATATGATATCGGCTTTTCTCCATCACTAAAGGTTACCGAGAGACAGAAATTTATAATTTCAAACACTTCAGTATTTACTACAATATTCGAACATTCGGACTCACCTAGAAAGTAAGAAATGGCCATTTTCTGCTATATTTCGCCTGTGGAGCATCCCTCTTGATGGTCCAACAATAATCGGCCAGCATATTAGGATTCCATTTGCCTTGATATCTCTTTTCCATAGCTGAAATCTATTTGAGTTAGCTCATTTAGTTTTATTTTACAATCGACAAATGGATGAAAAAACGTTTATTTAAAAAATAATTATTTAAATCCATTAACTGAAATTGAAATAAAAAAAACTGTGGTTCATGGAGAAATTCCGAATACATACTTGAAAACACGATAAAAAAACTGCATTAAGTACAAATATTGGTACTCATGAGACAAAAATCATGTTGACCAGTGTAATATTTCTACGGATGCGAAATATGACCTCTTTCTTTAAGAGAGGAGAACATATTACGAGTATTTTATAATGAAGTGTTTAGGTTTTTTTTTTTGCCAAAGAGACGAAGAGGTAACAGCGTGTTACGTGATCTTGATGGAAAACCAAACACAATAAGAACAATTATGTCTCATACACTACAACGGTCAAGACATGTGGCACGAATGGGGGAAAAGTGGCATGGAAATTTCTTGTATGAAAGCCAGTGGGAAAACATTCAGTAGGTAGTCCAAGAATGAGGTGAGAGAATAATATTAATTAAGAATTGAGAGAATAAATTATACAGCGAACAATTGGAAAAATCTCAGGATTGGGATGTATGAACCCACGGGTTCGATAGTGTCGGTAAGCAGGTTAGTTAATCACTACAAATAAGGTGTTAACAAGAATAACAAAGATAATAATACAAAGACTTACTTTTAACGTAAACTTCTACATTTAATTCTTAACCAGTTAGACAAAAGGAGAATTACAGATGTAAGGGAAGTTTTGAAAGCACAAATGTTATAGAATATTCAAAATTACGTAAGAAATTGGCTGTATAATAACGAATGAATTCAAATTACTGAAGAAGAAATAGGTACCAACCTGAATAGAAACAAGTTAGATAAACTTAAACTAATGCTGATAATGGTAATTTCTTAACATTCCAGATAAAAGAGTGACCTTGACATTGATGACCAAAGTGTTTAATTTGAATTTTATGTAATGAGTCTAATGTTTTTATTTTTATAAATGGTACAAAAGTCCACTGTTGTGTCTCAGTGTAACGTCGTTACCTTGTTGGCAGCGGGCTCAGCTCGAACCTTGGTCAGGACAAGTTTCGCCAAGATTTTTATCGGGGATCTCCCTCACCTTTAAGACAAATCAATACTTCATGGCAAACCACCGTTGTGGTTATTGATTAAAATATTAAAATAATAAAATTGGTACTCGTTGTATCAGTTATCCTCAACTAAAACAAATTTCTGTTTATAAAACATCGTCAAACATTAAACAATATAGGCCTTTCCGAATTGGTTCAGATATAACATATAGCTATGATTGGGATATACATAATAAATTAAACCTATATCAAATGATGTGTGGTGCCATATGAAGAACCCCCCGAAAGACTCAAAGAGAAACTCAGCTCAGGTTTTATAAAATTGTGGCTGTTCCTGTTATTTTATATGGATCTGAATCTTGGGTATTTACAAAAAACCACATTCAAGCCACTGAAATGAATTTTTTTTAAGATCTGTAAAAGGATGTACACGCATGGATAGATTACACAATGAATCAATAAGAAATGAACAGGGGATATTTTCAACACTCGATAAACTGGAAGAGCACAAATACCGATGGAAAGAACATTTAGACAGAATGGACAATATAAGATTACCCAAAACGATCAACACCTACAAACCACATGGAAAAAGATCTTTGGGACGGCCAAGGAAACGATGGGCTTGAGACCGGAACAGGTCGCATTGTCCTAATCGTGAGAAGGAAGAAGAAGAAGGTCTTTCAGAAGAAATCGTCCATCATCAGCATCTGCAATGGTACTCTGTAGAAGCTGATAATGGTAGAGTGTTTCCTGAAATGTCCATAGTTTTAATGTTTGACGATGTTTTATAAACAGAAGTCTGTTTTAGTTGGTGAAGATTGACACAACAGGTGCGAATTTTATAATTTTAATATTTTAAGACAAATGTCGAGAAATTTTAAGGTCCAAATTGTACCCGAACAGTGCCTTCACACATCATATTCGCCTTATTTTGTTTGAATAAGTGAGTGA
The DNA here is from genome assembly GCA_030220185.1 of Diploptera punctata. Classification (NCBI taxonomy): domain Eukaryota; kingdom Metazoa; phylum Arthropoda; class Insecta; order Blattodea; family Blaberidae; genus Diploptera; species Diploptera punctata. Next base: position 6,107,549 of record JASPKZ010003868.1, on the reverse strand, counting down.
ATGGTGTGTATCTATCTATAATGGAGAAGCCCTATGTTGAGCCATAGCCTCTCCTTTTCTGGAATCACTAGACCAAGTTAATTTAGTTACCTTATTTGTCCATAGATGTCATGGATGGCATGCTATCAACATATTGACTCAACGAGACATCTAGCAGGCAACTAAGGTCTGTTTAGTCTGATTATCTTACCTCAATATTAATGTTGATTTGTTCTTGAACATGTTTCGATTATATCATAATCATCATCATCTTTGTTCAAGAACAAATCGACATTAATATTGAGGTAAGATAAACAGACTCAAAATAATATAATTAAAAGAACCTCAAAATATTACTTCCTAAAATAAGATATTAATTACAACAAGGTACTGCTAGGACGTTGGAGACGGTAAAGTTTGTTTAGAGGCCTCTTCATTCTGGCTTAAGCCTGTTCTACGAGCCTAAAAATCTTCAGACTCGGAATCCATGGATAAAGTCCCTCCTGGAGGACATGCTTCTTGGATTTTTCCGTCCTAAAAAATCCATCTACACCGGCCAGGTTTGAAGCCGCGAGCCTTGAAACCAAAGACAAGGAGCATAACCACTATTCCACAGCGACCGATGAAATGTGTATTGTTATAAATATTTATGCTGACTTGGAGGTGGCCTTGGTACAGAGCTGATCATTCATCAAGACAAGTACCCTATGTCCTTGTGTTGTCAAAAAAGAATTGTGGAATTCAGAGTTAAAAATCCCCCCAAAAGGTTCGACTAGAGATCGCTAGAGAGAGAGACAGAGAAAAAAATTGCAAACTCTAACTCACTGCCACTATCGAACCCATAGGTTCATGGCCGTGCGAACATAAGCTCTCCATACATCCATATCCTGAGCTGTTTTCCAATCATTCCCTGTAAAATCGACTTCCCTCAAATCATAGTTAATGTTATTCTCCAACCTCATGTTTGGTCTACCAACTAGGTGTTTTCCCTCTGGTTTTCCCACAAGAAGCTTCCATGCACGTCTTTGATTCCCCATTTGTGTCACATGTCCTGCTAATCGCAGTCTACGAGACTTAACTGTTCTCATTATATCTGGCTTCCTATAAAGACCATGCAATTCACTATTGTGTAAGTCTTCTCCATTTACCTGTCTGTTCATCTCTCTTTGGTCCAAAAATTCTCCTAAGAACTTTATTCTCAAATACTCGTAATCTCCTTTTCCTTCTTAAAGTAAGAATACATGTTTTGCATCCATAGGCTATAATATAACTGGTAGAATAATAGTTTTATATATTTTCAGTTTAACTTTTTTTTAAGAGTTGGGACGTCAAAGGTCCCTCTAATGCATAATAGCATGCGTTTCCAGAATTGAGTCTATATTTAATTCAATTGTGCATCTCATTCCTATTTGTGATTATTGTGCCCAGGTATTTGAATTCAGCCACTTCCTCAAAATTTCTCTCATTTGCCATTAGCTGCCAATTTCCATTATATAATGTATTTCTATGCGTGACCATATACTTAGTTTTATTGATATTTACTTCCAATGAGATATATGGTACACAAAGCAAATTACTATCATTCGCCAAGACATTTGTGGAATTACATAGCTATGTTGAACGGACTGTGGAAAGTAAAAGTCCTCTCTCCTTCTATCTCGGCCTTGACAGAAAGCAGTTTCTGGAATTACTGAATGTAATGAACAAGTTCATGCTACTCGACGGAGAGGCGCGCACACAGTAGTAAGAAAACAGTTTTACACACACACACACATATACCCTTACATGTGTAATTTAAAACGTTAATTAGAACCAATTTATTTAGCAATTAATTCGCATTAAAATTGTATCTAATAACTCAACTACACCATTTAAATATGCCATAGAGACCTACATCAAAAGGACTGTGTTACACGTAAATATATAAACTATATACGAGTTTTGAATGTCACGAGGACTGCTAAATAATATTCATAAGTAATGCCATGAGTCTTCTTCCTCTTCATCACGGTTTAGGCTTATTTACTAGCCTGTTCCGGCTCCAAATTGCTGCTGTTTCCATCTTTTCTTTGGTCTTCCCAAACTTCTTCTTCCTCGTGGTGAATACCTGTATACTGCTTTTGGTATTCTATTTTCAGTCATCCTTGCTAAGTGTTCTTTCCAGTTTGTTCTGTATTTCACTATTGTTGTGTTTAATTCCTCTGTTTTTAGTTGTCTTATTTCTGTGTTGTGTTTTTGTCTGTTCTTTGATATCCTGCTATTGGTCTGAGGAATTTCATTTCAGCAGCTTGTATTCTGGCAGATTGTTGTGTTGTCACTGTACATGTTTCGGATCCATAAGTAATAATAGGCACTGCCATTGCCTTGTATAATTTCATTATAGAGTTTTTCCTGGCCTTATTTTTCAAAGTTCTTTTTAGTGTTCCTGTTATATAATTAAACTTATTTAGTTAATGCAATGAATGATTTCCAATTTATCTAGAGGATTTGGAAATCAAGAGCAGCATTTGTCAGGACTATTGAACAAATAAAATGAAGTTGTTTACTAACAAATCATTATTTAAGTATAGTTATTTTAAAATATGTATGTATTTAATGAAAACGGCTATGTTTGAAAACAAATGAGAAATGTTTGGTTATGTTTCATTTGTTCATCACTGCAACTTGATCGTATTATTTATTGCCAAATACGATCACAATTTTGTAAGAATCCACCCTAGTGGAGAAACAATGAAACACATCAAACTGTATGTTATAACCAACATTATAGGTTATTAATTATTTTTTTTTTGGAAACAGCTCAGTAAAATCAGTATTTAAAAACACAATTACTGAACACACGATTATCAAATGTATAGGCTGACAAATAGGAATGAGATGCACAAAGAAATTAAACATAGGCTCAATTCTGGAAATGCATGCTATTATGCATTGCAGAGGCTTTTGATATCCCAACTCCTTTCAAAAAACGTTAAGCTGAAAATATATAAAACTATTATTCTACCAGTTATATTATATGGGTGCGAAACATGGACTCTTACTTTAAGGGAGGAAAGGAGATTACGAGTATTTGAGAATAGAGTTCTTAGGAAAATTTTTGGACCAAAGAGAGATGAACAGACTGGTGAATGGAGAAGACTACTTAACAATGAACTACATGGTCTTTATAGGAAGCCAGATATAATAAGAACAGTTAAGTCCCGTAGATTGCGATGGGCAGGACATGTTGCGCGTATGGGGAATGAAAGACGTGCATGGAAACTTCTTGTAGGAAAGCCAGAAGGAAAACGCCCAGTTGGTAGACCAAGAATGAGGTGGGAGAACAACATTAACTATGATTTGAGGGAAGTAGATTATACAGGGAATGATTGGAAAGCATTAGCTCAGGATAGGGATGTATGGAGAGCTTACGTCCGTGCGGCCATGAACCTACGGGTTCGATAGTGCCAGTGAGTAAGTAAGTAAGTAAGTAAGTATAGGCTGAATGAATCAGTTCATTATTTGCTATCTTCAACATACGTATTTGTTAGAGAGTCAGTCACTGCAAAATAATGCCCTGACCTGTTCATAATATTAAAAAGGAGGAGCATTCTTCATATTGGTAATCAAAATTCGATAATTATCGAGGTGAAACACAACTGTGATTGGTTGTAAAACAAAATTCATTGAAACGTGACTGGTCATTAACTCCCATTTGGGGCATGAGTAAATAGATTAGAATAGATTTATTTAGCCTGGTGGAGTTAAGGCCATGTGGCCTTCTCTTCCACTCATAGCCATAATAAGAATATTATTCTTACTACGTACACATTTTTTCTATTCCGTTGTATATTTGATAAATAATTCTAAAAGTTTAACATTTTCATAACTATCACAAGAAATATTTTCTACAAGGTGGATTTTTTTTTTGTCCAATGCCACCAGGTTGTCTTTTATGACATTTCCGGCTTTCTCCCCTGGCATTTGGCAGAATTGTAACCAATTTCTTAGGCTGTGGCATCTGGAAGGCGGAGTTACATTACCCCGATGGTATGATGGGTGAAATACATGATAATGAAACCTCAGGAGAGTCGTTAACCTAAATTCCCTTTAGGAAACATTCTTATGATCTGACGGGAAAACGAATCCGGGTAAGAATAAAATGTTTGTTTTGACATACCAACACAACACACAACCAAAAAAGAATGAATAAGCATCTTGCAAAGTAAGAGGTCCATCCTACTCCAAACTCCATGGTGCGATTGGACTAGAATGTCCTTGGCCTGTCAGCAAGTTACAGGTCTCACATCCACATGTGTAATTTAAAAAAATGGAGAAATTATTCACTCAATATAGGAGCTGCTACTCATTGTAGGTACCCAAATTCTTGACGATGCTAGATGGGCATTGGTCAAATAATAGCCGAAATTCCATGAGAAAATGTCTTCCCACATAAGGGCTCGAACTAGCGTTAGTCCCTTAGCTCAGAACCAAGGGATGACGCTCGGCTTCGGCGTTGGACAGATTTGAGAGTCCCTGACTCGCGAGTCGAAAAGCCCGCACAGACCATCGAAATATCTAGGTTCGCATTGCAAAGATCTCTACGAGTCTCTATTTTCCCTTTCGGGAAAGATCGGTGGCTAGAAGCTTCCATTTTTGGAGTTAGGAAGTGTCCTGATCATAAGCCTAGAAAGTTCCTCCTAGCCTATATATCTGTGGCGAAGGCAGGAAAAGTGTGTATGTGTTTTTTTTTTTTTGCTAGAATCAGGCTTCAGCGCTGATATGTTACCATCATAAAAAATGGGGAGTGAGTATTTACGAAAAGTATAAAACATAAATTGTTAAAATGAAAATTTTTGACCTACTGTTTTTCATTACAATGATTTGTAAGTTCTTACAATCATTTTTTTAGATACTGCTCGTTGTGCAATTCCATCAGGTTTTATTATTTAAAAAAATGTTACTCCTGCATTTCTATAGGCCTACTTATTCACATAATAAGGTTATCTGAAGTTTATCTACAGTTACACTACATAACTTTACAAAAATAAACCACATATTTAAGGAATAACTGTCAACACATTATCACCTAAGTCCAACATGTTATCTGTTTATTTTGAAAGTTGTACGGTATTCAATATCTCACTACACTGTAAAAATACACTATCCTCGTTTGAATTTCCTAACGTACAAACGTTAATTTCAGAAAATAAGTCTGTAATAACCAGTTTTCGAATAATATAAGCTTACTAAATGCACATTTTTATCATTATTTATGGATAAAATACACTGTTTACTTATATTTGCGATAAAACTGAAGGACTTCTATCATTACACCCGAACGGAAACAAGAAGTAAATGGTTAATACTTCATATTTTAGTTTATGCCTACTTTGAAATAATTATTTACCATAAGTAATGTCAAGAGTGAAGGGGGCACGCCGTAGCGTAGTGGTTAAGGCACTGCGCTACAAGCCGGAAGGTCGAGGGTTCAAGTCCCGTTGGGGTCAGGATTTTTAAACTGACCCAAACCTTCTGGCGGCACTATGGCCCTGGGGTCGACTCAGCCTCTAACGGAAATGAGTACCAGACGCCTGTTCTGGGGGTAAAGGCGGCCGTCACGCAGGGCTGACAACCCGGCTGACATAAAGTGCCGATTGTCTAGAAAAAGTGGGAGCCTTAACCTCCTACTACCCCAAGGGCCTCCGGGTCTGTTGTGGGATCACTTTACTTTTTACTGTAATGTCAAGAGTGAATTTATCTAGAGGATTTGGAAATCAAGAGTGGCATTTGTTAGGACTATTTAACGAATAAAATTAAGCTGTTTACTCAAAAGTCATTATTTAAATACAGTTACCGGTATTTTAAAATATTTATATATTTAATGTAAACGGCGATGTTTGGAAACAAATCAGAAATGTGAGGTTATGTACATTAACTGCAACTTGATCACATTATTTATTGCCAAATAGGATCGCAATATTATAAGAATGCATCCTAGTGGAGAAATAATTAAACACGTGAACCTGTATATTATAATCAACATTATATCAATTGAGTTGGTGTTTACTTGATGAAAATCCATATTTATTAATTATAAATAATTATTAATTATAATAAATATAAATATAATAAATATAATAAAAAACAATAAAACCAAAACCAAAAAAAGAAAAATTATCAGGTGTATATAAATTGAAGTGTGGCACATGTGACAATGTCTATATAGGACAAACTGGTAGACCTTTTCTATCTCGGATAAAGGAACACATGAGAGCATATAACAGAAATTTAGAAAATTCAAACTATGCTAACCACCTATTCCAATTTAATCATTGTTTCGATCCAAATTTTGAAATTTTACATATTTGTGATAAGGGTAAGAAGTTAGATCTTTTGGAGGCTGTAGAAATTAATAAGTTTAAAAGTAGTAAAAAACTGTTAAATTCTCAACTTGATTTGAATGAATCCCCCTTTGTTAAATTTAAATAAATATTGTTGTATTGTTGCTTAGATCAGTTGGAACACAATTCATAATTTGTTAACATGTCTGAAGAAGGTACGGTGTACCGAAACAGCTGTCACTGAATTATATAATAAATATGAAAATCAAATAAAACTACGTTTTATTTTTATTTAATTAACCAACATTATAGGTTATTAATTTATTTTTTTAGTAAACAACTCAGTAAAATCAAGGAATATGTTAAGTATTTACTATATTAAATGTATTTGTTGGAGAAAAATAATGCTCTCAGCTGTTCAGAATATTCAAAAGGACTATTTAACTCATGCCACAAATGCTAGTCAATGACCAATCACGTTTCAATTAATGTTGTTTTACAACCAATGACAGTCGTGTTTCATCTCGCTCTTTATCGATTTCTCTTTATCAGCTCCTGCTTTTGTGATAAAAAAACTCCTCCTTTTTAATGTTCTGAACAGGTCAAAGCATTATTTTTCTCCAACAAATACATTGAATATAGCAAATAATGAAAAGATTCCTTGATTTTACTGAGTTGTTTACTAAAAAATAAATGAATAACCCGTAATGTTGATTATGATATATAGTTTGATGTGTTTCATTATTTCTCCACATGGGTGACTCTTACAATATTGCGATCTTATTTGGCAATAAATAATATGATCAAGCAGCAGTGAATGAACATAAACTCACATTTCTGATTTGTTTTCAAACATCGCCGTTTACATTAAATATATAAATATTTTAAAATAACTTTAGTTAAACAATGATTTGTGAGTAAACAGCTTAATTTTATTCGTTAAATAGTCCTAACAAATGTCACTCTTGATTTCCAAATTCTCTAAATAAATTCACTCCTCACCTCGTGAGTCGTGAATTTATCGATAATTTGGAAATCACTCGTGGCATTACTTATGAGAATGAGTGATTAGTTTTTAATAAGGCCTAGTAATTGAAGCTCTTTATTCAATTTTAAATCACTGACTCAAACCGGGATTTGAACTTATGTTTACTGGTTGCACAAGAAACTGTTATCGAAAGGATAACAAAGAGAGCTTTACAGTGGTATGGACATGTACAACGGATGTCGGAGGACCAGTGGCCTAAACATGTGTTAGATTGGATGGTACCAGGCAGAAGGAAGATGGGGAGACGTAGAAGAACATGGTATGAGGGAATATATGATGCCATGATGAAGAGGGGTATGGAAGAAGGACAATGGGAAGATAGGAATCTCTGGAAAGCAGAAATCAAGGGCAAATACTCTGTAAAGTGGAAAGCCTGTATTAAGTATTAAGTAAGCTTACTGGGTGAGAGAGAGCAGCAATAAAAATAACTAACCATGGTAAAACTAACCAGATTAAAATAGCTAAGCAATTATAATGTAAGCCTACAATATAATGCGATATAATTCTGAATATATAGGTTATTGACCATTACTAAGTGAAAATTTGCAGTTTTACGACTTTTTTTTTAAAAAGGTAACAAGTTCGGAAAACAAGAGATTAGTTAAAACCGCCATGTGATTACTAATTAATGTCGGCACAGCAGGTTTTCTTGCATCGCAACAATATTCACTCCTCAACTGGAAATCAACGTGATCACGCGGTGGCAGCAAGAACAACCGTGTCAATATTAACTGCAGTGCAAAACAGGCACAACATCCAAAACACTCACATATACTGAGACCACACAATACACAATCATTCCAAAATTAGTTTTAAGATTGCTAAAGAACCGAACATGCTTAGTAAGATCTATGTAATTCTTACGCACAGTTGTATACTCGTAAAAGAGACACAAAATCGGTAGTTTCTCGTTTTTGGGGCTGAGCCCTGAAAGAAAAATCGCGTCATCACCATTATTATTATTATTATTAACAGTGTTATTAACATTGTTATTATCATTATTATTATTATTATTCCATATCTTATAATGTATGCCTATTACACTATGTGAGGCCCTATTTATGTTATTTGTTGGTGCAATTATAGAAGAAATTAGCCCTTAAATTGGCGAAATACTAATATTCCCATGTCAGTTATGCCTATTTAAATGAGTCAGGCCGCATTGAAAACAAAATCATATATAAAAGTAAATTACCACTATTTTTATGTAATGTGTAATTCGAGGCTAATTTAAATAATTTCTACTGTCTTCATATAAATTTAAATAAATTAAACCAATGTATCTTATAGGATAAATTCAAAGGTTAACGAAGAAACTCACTTGGCATTCATCGACTTTATAAAGAGATTCATTCGGATTAATAATAAAAAAACATATTTTTAAATTTAGCAGTTGAAACTCTAAAACAAATAATTTGGTAAATTTAACATTTATATAAAGAAAATGTGATATCAATTAGAACTTCTTTAAACCATGCAGAATGGAAATCAATATATATATATATATATATATATATATATATATATATATATATATATATATATATATGTGTGTGTGTGTGTGTGTGTGTGTGTGTTATAATTATTTTTTTTTTACATTGAGCAATGCAAGTTTAATATGACATGATAAGAAAAATAAATGCTTGGACGGGATTTGAACCTGGACCTCCAAATCCAATACAAACATTTATCTTTCTTATTTATATATATATTCTGCTCCATACTTGTTATAGTTAGTTACCAGATGGCAGTGAAGACCGAAATCTCGCTACATCTAGTAATAATGGAGGAGGATTATATATATATATATATAAGAAAGACAAATGTTTGAAATGGATTTGTCCAATGGTGTAATGGATAGCACGCTGGGGTACCAACTCAGAGGTCCGGGTTCAAATCCCGCCCAGGCATTTATTTTACTTATCATGTCATATATATGTCTACCGCTGTGGTCTCGAGGTGGCGTACTGCCTTGTCACGCAGCGGGCCCGGGTTCGATCCCCGGTCGGGGCAGTTTTTCTGGGTGAGTTTTTTTATCGGGGTTTTTCCCCACCTGTAAGACAAATATCAGGAAAACTTTAAGGCCCAAACGGTTCCCGAAATCACCTACAGACTGAATTAGGTTTTATGCCTATAGCCAATGCCTACAGTATGGATCGTTCCAAACAGCATCGACAAATCCTCAGTAAGTTGCCTCGAGGAAAAATGTATTTGGGTTAGTCCTTCAAGAGATGGGAGGAGACCATAACAGATCACTAGATCTACTATTTGACTTGGAATTAAGATTGAGATTTGTGACTCCAAATAAGCGAAGTTTAGCATAGCTGATATCTTCCTGGTTGGGGCTACCTGCTTGAATAGGCGTAGCCTATCTTGGCAATGTTACCATGGCAACAAACTGGTAGGACAAAACCATTGTTTCAATCGCCAGGCGGGGCTAGTTTTGTAGTGTCGCAAATCAATTTTTAGGCCACGTGACGCCACTAGGCAGATTTATATACGAAATAAACAAAGAATAACATGTGTGCGAGTTTTATTATTGATTTAGAAAAAAATGTACCTGTATGAACACATCAAAAAATATTTTTAACACTAACTTTTTTTTTTATAAATGGTTATTTTTCACGTTGCTCAAGACAATTTAATTTTGTTTAAAATTCTCCGTATTCAATCTATCCCATGTAGAATTTTTCTAATATCTTATTTTATTTCTCTTATCCTTAATTAAATATGACAAAACAGCGGAAAAATCGTGCATGCAGCATAAATTGAAACTTTTTTTTTATTTATGTTCATGAGATTTAATTCGCCATTCGTATCACCAAATTCTCACTTTTTTAATGTAATTTTGTTAATAAAGCTTCTTTTCGTTCTGTTAAAATTTTGTTAATTTTTTATAGGTTTACTGGTTGTTTGAAACCAATGCCTAATGTTACATAGTAGGTAAGCTATTCTACTGTTAACGATTGCTGATTTCGAATCGAACAGCCACTACCTGAAGGCGGAGCAAACTGAAACAGAAAATCAATTAGTGTCTGTGGAGTGTTCCAAAGTGAAGGGAGATTCAACCTCTGGGCTACAACACACCAACATTCCCTAATTATTTCAATCAAATGTTTATATTCTTTTCCAAGGATAAAATGTCATATTATTCCTTTCACTCAGATTTTTTACATCTGTAAAGCGAACGTTATACTCATAACTTACTATTTGTATTGTTTTAAAAATTATAACTCTCAACTTTTCGAAATCCGAGGCTCTTCCTCATAGCGACACTTATTAAAATATTATTAATGATTTTGGTTTAAAAATTTACCTAAATATCAAACTTCTCGGGAACCCACCAAAATAGGCATTATAGACTAGTAACGCTAATAAATAAAATAATTTCAATGAAAAGTAGCACATTTTCTAGTACAAAAATTGTCTAATTTTTTGCTGTCAAGGCTTCTGTCACTGCCAAAATGCTTTTACTTATTTGCTGATTTACCATTCTATAAAGGTATTTCACATATATAATGTTAAATAAAGATATGTAAATAATGCGGCTTGTCACACCTGAAGTTGTAAAAAAATCAAGAGTGGCATTTGTTAGGACTACTTAACAAATAAAATTAAGCTGTTTACTCAAAAGTCATAATTTAAATATAATCACCGGTATTTTAAAATATTTATATATTTGATGTAAACGGCGATGTTTGAAAACAAATTAGAAATGTGAGGTTATGTATACTCATTGCAACTTTATCTTATTATTTATCATCATCATCATCATAGTACATTCACGAATTTAGGCCATTTGTTGACCTGTTTCGGCCTCAAGAGAAACACCATCCAGAAGTCTTTTGAGTGGACGTCCTGGTCTTCTTCTTCCTGCAGGTTGATATCTTAACATTAGTTTGGGTATTCTGTGATCTTCCATTCGATGAACATGTTGTATCCATCTTGACTTATAATCAGAAATTTTGTTTTCTAAAGATTCCATGTGTAATTCTTCTAAGATGTCTTCATTTTTTTTGTGATCTAGTAGTGTGTATCCTGCAGTCCTCCGAAGATATCTCATTTCAGCAGATCTAAGTCTCGTATATCCTTCTGTTTCAACGTCCATACTTCGCTACCATACAAAAGAGTTGGAAGAGCCAGTGTTTTATACACTTTCAGTCTTGAATGCTTTTGGACTAACTGTGGCTTGAAGATAGAATTTATTAACCCTAAAATTCTTAAAAATTTAGATATTTTTGCATTTACATCCTTTTCTTCTTCATATGAGATATTGCATCCTAGATATGTAAAATTATTCACTTGCTCCAAAATTTATTGTCCAGTACAATTTTACTTCTGACAGGATCTACACCTTGAAATGCCATAATTTTTGTTTTTTCTGTAGATATCTTTAATCCATATTCTTCTGTAATTTTGTTAAGTTCATACAGACCTTTCTGTAGATATTCTTCGGAATTTGCTATTATTATTTGGTCATCTGCAAACAATAGGGTGTTTAATTTTCTATTTTCTGATATTCTTATTCCAAATTTATATGTTTTGTTCCAGCAACATATTACTTCATTGATATAAATTGCAAAGAGTGTTGGGGATAGGGGGCAGCCTTGTCTCACACCACGATTTATAATTCCTTCTTCAGAAAATCTGTTATTTAATTTAATCTTTATGGTGTTGTCTTTGTAAATATTTTGTATGTTCTGCCGAAGTAAATTTGGTATATTTCTGTCTTCCAATATATTTAGAGTTTTTGATCTCTTGACTGTGTCGAATGCTTTTTCAAAATCTATGAAAGCAAAATGTGTTTCTAAGTTGAATTCTCTTCTTTTTTCAAGTAATAGTTTAACAGAAAATGCTGAATCAATACAAGATCGTCCTTTCCTAAATCCATTTTGACATTCCATAAGGAATTTTTCACTGAAACTTTTCAATTTTCCATTTAAAATGTCTGCATAAATTTTGTAGCATGCGTTTAACAAACTGATTCCCCTATAGTTGTCCATTTTCCTCTTGTCTCCTTTCTTGAACAGGGGTATAACAATGCTTGTCTTCCATTCTTGTGGTATATCTGCATTTTTGAATACATTATTAAAGAAGGACAACAGTCTTTCATGGAACTGTTTGCCTGCATATTTGTACAATTCAGAATTCAAGCCATCTGTGCCAGTTGCCTTCCCATTTTTTAATTTCTTTAAACTATTGTTCAATTCTTCCAATGATATTATGGAATCTGTCTCATTATTATTTCGGAAAATTGTATCTTCATAGCTATTGTCAGTCCAAAGACTTTTATAATAATTGAAAAATCTTCTTTTGTTACTCCGCAATTAATTTTGGTAGATTTCTTAATATCTTTATTCAAATGTTTTAATATTTTGAAGGCATTAGGTTGGAGCTTATGCAAATCTGATTCTAAATGTGTAACAAAAATTAACCATGTTTTCCTATGTCTCTTTTCTTATTTCCCTCTTAACAATAGCTCTACAGCGTTTGAATTCTATTTCATTTTCTACTTTCTTTGTGTTCAAATATTTTTATAAGCTGCATTTTTTTCTTCAATCAATTGTTTTATTTGATCATCCCAGATTTTTAGAGTTCTATTTCTTCTTTGTTGTATATTTACTTTTCCTAAAGTTTCATTAGCTGCATTTTGAATTATCATTTTAATGTTTTTCCATTCTTCTTCGACATCATTACTTTCTGGAGTTGTAGCCATATATTGCTGAATTCTTCTCGAATATAACCATTAATGCTGTCATCATAAAATAATTTTACCTTGTACTTTTGTTCTATGCTCTGTTGTTGTTTCTTCTTTTTTAACCATCTTGGTGGAAATCTTATTCTTGCTTCTACTAGGTAGTGATCTGAACCAATATCATATCCTCTGTAGGCTCTAACATCGAGAAACAATTTAAAAATCTTATTATTTGCAATGAAATAATCAATGATTGATTTTGAGTCCTGACGATGCCAGGTATATTTATGTATGTTTCTATGATTGTAAAAGGTATTCGTTATTTTCAATTCATTGTAGATAGCAAAATCTGTTAATCTTGTCCCATTCCTATTGCTGGTTGGTTCGCCAAATGTTCCAATATTATTGTTGACTTGAGCATTGCCCACTCTGGCATTTAAATCTCCTATTATGAGAATGTAATCATTTCTATTAATTTTGCTATAAATTTCTTGTAATATTTTATAAAATTCTTCATTGTCTTCTTCACGGCCTTCCTCTGGTGCATATACACCAAGAACTGTCAAATTACCTCTATTTATTTTCAGTCGAAGCTCTAATATTCTTTCATTCCAGTAAGTGTAGTGTTGAATTTTATTTCTTATGGTTTTATTAATCCAAATCATTACTCCAGCTTGTCCATGGGTTTTCCTGTCGACACCGCTATATATTTGTACATAATTTTGTGTTTCTTTCGTTCCTTTAAGTTTCTTCTTAGTCTCTGTAGTTACTGCAATATCAATGTTTCTATTTTTTAAATATACTGTCTAGTTCCTCTTCTTTTTCATGGATGCTTCGGACATTCCAGGTTGCATATCTTACAATATCATTGTGCCGTTTTCTTTTAACCATATTTCTTTGCTGTGGGTCGTCATATTTCAATTCCTTCTGGCTTTTTTCGTGTTGAGACTTGAAAGTAGTTTTGAAGTTCCTTAGGACAGGTTACTGGCCCGACGCTAAGTAGTCCAGTGGTAGGGCTGCTACCTTTTAGTCTCTGGACAGACATTAGGATACCGCATTTACTCAGTACCTGATGGAACGGTTATACCGCCGTGACTCGGTCCTCAGAGCCTCGTTTGTGAAAACAGGTTGTACCACGAGAAGGTGAGGATGAGAATTGGGTAGGAGAGGTTATACACACGTCACTACCCCTTACATGACTAATAAAATCGCAATATTGTAAGAATGCACCCTAGCGGAGAAATAATTAAACACGTCAAACTGTATATTATAATCAACATTATAGCTTATTAAATTATTTTTTTAGTAAACGACTCAGTAAAATCAAGGAATCATTTCATTATTTGCTATATTCAATTATTTGTTGGAGAAAAATAATGCTCTGAGCTGTTCAGAATATTAAAAAGGAGAAGCTTTCTTTATAACAAAGCAGGATCTGATAAATCGATAAAGAGCGAGGTGAAACACGCCTGTCATTGGTTGTAAACCAAAATTCATTAAAGCGTGATTGGTCATTGACTATCATTTGGGGCACGAGTTAAATAGTCATAACTCATAAGTAATGTCACGACTGATTTCCAAATCATCGATAAATTCATGAGTGACGAAGTGACGAGTGAATTTATCTAGAGGATTTGGAAATCAAGAATGGCATTTGTTAAGACTATTTAACGAATAAAATTAAACTGTTTACTAAAAAGATCAGTATTTAAATATAGTTATTTTAAAATATGTATATATTTAATGTAAACGGCGATGTTCGAAAACAAATCAGAAATGTGTGGTTATGTTTCATTTGTTTATCCATTGCAACTTGGCTATATTATTTATTGTCAAAAAGAACTCCTGGCGCGACAGGTCTAGAAGGCCCTTAGCCTACCAGCCGGCTGCTGGCATTTCATCCACATGTTCAGTCACAGAGGTAGATGATCAGCCAGTATAGGGGTGACATGTGGTTAGCCGTTATAGCTGGTTTTCTCAACCTGGAGCCACTACTTATTGTAGCTACCCAAATGTCCCACGATGCTGGGTGGGCACCGGTCCAATACTGGCCGAAATACCATGAGAAAATTTCTTCCCCCATGGAGACTCGAACCAGCGCAAGTCCCGTAGCTCTGCGCCAAGGATTCCTGCCTTAACCACTAGGCTACGGCGCGGGACCTTTATTGTCAAACAGGATCGCAATATTATAAGAACGCGCCCCTAGTGGAGAAAAAATGAAACACATCAAACTGTATATTATAACCAAAATTATAGGTTAATAATGTATTTTAGTAAACATTATTTAAAACACAATTATTGAACACATAATTATCAAATGTGTAGTTAGAATGAATCTGTTCATTATTTTGCTATTTGTTGGAGAGTCAGTCACTGCAAAATAATGCTCTGGCCTGTTCAGCATATTAAAAAGTAGGGAGCTTTCTTTATCATAAAAGCAGGTGGTAGTAACGAGAATTCGATAAAGAATGAGTGAAACACGACTGCCATTAGTTAAAAAACAAAATTCATGGAAACATGATTGGTCATTAACTACCAGAAGATAGTACAGAGAATTCGATAAAGAATGAGTGAAACACGACTGCCATTGGTTGTAAAACAAAATTCATAGACGTGTGATTGGTCATTAACTACCAATTGGGGCATGAGTTAAACAGTCAAAGTAAATAAATACGTGTAGGTAAGAATAAAACTTTATTCATAAAAAGTATCAAGTAATTTGACATAACATGTCAGCTGTCAAAACAAAACAGATACAGTTTGGCTAACTTATTTCAGTGATTACTTTTTAATCGAACAATGTAAGTCTATCATTCCTAACGTTTATTTGTGTTCACTTCCTTGAAGGATAAAAATAATCTATGGTGGAAATGCCATGTCATTGACAAAGATTTGGAACCACCCTTGAGTGTTTACAAGAGTGTGAATTATTGAAATGGCAAAATAACACGCGCCATCTGCTGATCAAACTCCCCGCCCATTCAATAATTCAAAACCCGCGTATTCTGTAACTGGTTGCAGTATGTTCGCTCAATCGCATTAGAACTGTGTTCATCATTAAGAAATATGCTTACGTGACCAATTAAATGACTCGCTTCTCACTTAAAAATGCATCTGGCTTAACAAGCATCCTAGAAATAAGATGCTCAATGTTAGATCGTGTTTTTGATTTGATTATAATTTTAAAAAGATTACAATAATACCAGCACATGGATATATACGAAGTGCCCACTGCAAATTTCGGCTGCAAGATTACTATGTTCATCGAGTGTATGAACAAAATCTATTTTTTTCATAAAATTGTGAATGATTGAATACATTTTTGCCGAGTTGCCTATTAAAATTCGGCCAACAGTATGTTTAATTAAAATACAATTCATTTATTTATTCGAAATAATTTGATTAACTTGTTATTAAAATAAATTATAATCCATTTCGCAGAAATCGATGTACAGAGCTGGAAAAGTTTTGGTTGCCATTACACACTTGGCCGCAAACCTCCTCGCGGCTACAGCAGGCCGTGAGACCAATCAGTAATAAAATGGCGGTAAGAACGTATTTATTGTTTTATATTGTTCACTCGCAGCGGGAAGTAAAACCACTGCCCTTTATGTATACTACATACAATGTATATATAAAAATATGTCCAAAAGGTAGTGTTAATATACATTATACGAAACAAATCACAGCATTTTAAATGAACTGAACTTGATTTGGAACAATATAAAACAATAAATACGTACTTACCGCCATTTTATTACTGATTGGTGTCACAGCCTGCTGTGGCCGCGAGGAGGTTTACGGCCAAGTGTGCAATGTCAACCAAAACGTTTGAAACTCTATACATCGATTTCTGCGAACTGGATTATAATTTATTTTAATAACAAGTGAATCAAATTATTTCGAATAATTAAATTAATTATATTTTAATTAAACATACTGGTGGCCGAATTTTAATAGGCAACTCGGCAAAAATGTATTTAGTAATTCACAATTTTATGAAAAAAAATTGATTTTGTTCATACACTCGATGAACGTAGTAATCTTGCAATATATTAATTCGTGAAGGAAAAACTTTGTATCCCTTTTTAAGCAGATTGCGCGCACGGAGGAGTGTGATATTTGGCATAATTAAAGTTCATACAGAGAAGGAGTGCAGAAAAATAAAATTTGTGTATAATATGTGTTACAAATATATTAAATTAAACAAAATAAAATAAATTGCCTCTAAAGGAATTTATGTGTATTACTCATTCATTTGTTTACGTTCGTACTGAAAGTGCATTATTGCAAAAAGAAAATTGTGCAGCAGCAATATGAATTGACTTACTCTCGCGTATTTATTATTGGTAGTTTAAAAAAGTGAGTACATTTTATTATTTAAATTTAAATTAAACCCTGTCTAATCTTGGTTTCGGTAATTTCATTACATTTTTTTATATTTACATATTCGCACGTACTTCATTATGCCTCGACATAGAACATTGATGGGTCGGAGAGAGAGACAAAGAATAAGGGATATAATATTCCAGTACACATAACAATAGGCAAAATGCAAATTTAAATAGTGTAAATACCGGGCTTCCAATATAAACCCGGACCGGCCTCACGGGGTTTCACCCGTCAGGCAGCGCTCTCTCCTCGTCCGCATTTCACTCTGCCAGCCGCTCGTCCTTGAACTAGTCAGTTTACTATCGTTCGACAAGATGAGACGTCAGCTGACATTAGAGCAGCGCATTTATGTGTGTAAATGTTATTATAAATACGAATCAGCTCGTCGCGTTCGCGAGGAATTTATTCGGAACTTCTCTGGACAATTACCTCCTTCCAGATCGACAATCCACAATCTTGTGACTAAATTTGAGACCACTGGTTCAGTACAAAATAAGAAACACACGCGAAGGCGTACGGTTCTCACCGAAGAAAAATTAGGGAAGTGTTTGAAGATAGAGTGATTAGTGCCGGTGTATGGCCCCCTCGCTCCCCAGATCTAACAGTGTGTGATTTTTATTTGTGGGGTAGCCTGAAAGACAAAGTGTACAAAACAAATCCGCACACACTGGAAGAACTGAAGAACAACATAAGAAATGAAATCAGAAACTTGACAGTGCCCGAACTACAGCGTGTCAATCTAAATGTGTTTACTCGGTATAACGCCTGTTTAACTCCGGGAGGACAACATTTCCAGCATTTTCTATAAGGTAAGAAACAGTTCAAGGACGGATGGCAGGCAGGGTGAATTGCGGGAGGAAGAGACAGCACTGCGTGCCGGGTGAAACTCCGTAAGGCCGGTCCGGTTTTATATTGGAAGCCCGTTAGTAAATAAATGTCAATAGACGCCATATTGTTTTTTTAATATGGCTTAGCCAAGCTATACCACGTATTTCCTATCGTATTTTTAAAATGAATCGAAAATTAATGCATAATGACGTATTTGTGAAAAACTTAAAAAAAATGAATTGTGGTTGAATTTCGACCGCTGGGCGACCACTAGTAATAATAAATTCGTTATCTCAGTTAAGTTATGATTATTTAACAATTCGTCAGTGTTTCGATGCCCTTATGTGAGATAATTCTCAACACATTAATTCTTATTATTGAAATAGAAATTGTCAGCATTAAAAGATCCTGTGAAATTGACATTTCCAGCAATAGATATTCACTGTTTACAAGTTGCATACTATATTTTATGCTCTTCACAAATGTCTCTTCCATGCAACGCACAAATAAATCATACTCCTTACAATAATTTACCTTAAAGTTTATGGATAGTAATTACTCTGAATTTCATTAGACATATCTTCATATTTATTCATGGAAAAATACGAAGATTTGTGTAATGAAATAAACGAAAAGACAACTGTGCCCACGCTTTATCACTGTATAAATATAAGTACCAGTATTAGCTATAATAATAATAATAATAATAATAATAATAATAATAATAATAATAATAATAATAATAATAAGTTATCCCACAACAGGCCCGGAGGCCCTTGGGGTAGTAGGAGGTTAAGGCTCCCACTTTTTCTAGACAATCGGCACTTTATGTCAGCCGGGTTGTCAGCCCTGCGTGACGGCCGCCTTTACCCCAGAACAAGCGTCTGGTACTCATTTCCGTTAGAGGCTGAGTCGACCCTAGGGCCATAGTGCCGCCAGAGGGTTTGGGTCAGTTTAAAAATCCTGACCACAACGGGACTTGAACCCTCGACCCTCCGGCTTGTAGCTCAGTGCCTTAACCACTACGCTACAATAATAATAATAATAATAATATATAATAATAATAATAATAATAATAATAATTTTAAAATCTTAATAATTATATTTTAAAAATCTTTATAATTATTATTATTATTATTATTATAGAATACTTTTCTTCTTCTTCAGTTCCTGGTTTAGGCATTAGTTGCCTGTTCCGTCTTCACTAATAGATCTAAGACCATCTCTTCCGAGGACGTCCAACATCTCTTCTTCCTCTCGGAAAATAATGTAAGATTTTATTTGGTAATCTACTTTTTTCCATAGTAATATTTTTATAGACAGTAAATTAATAGGGCGCAGGAAAATATTGTGAAACCTGCGAAATAAATAAATGTTTCATAACCAAGATTTTCTAACAATAAATTACTGTCTTTGAAAATTGGTACAATATATTCATTGTTCTCGTATACAACTGCGCCAGTTCAAATTTATTATTATTATTATTATTATTATTATTATTATTATTATTATTATTATTATAGTTTAAATAAATTATTATAACTGTTATATATCTACTAAATCTACTATAAGATAACATATAAATAATTATGAATATTTGTTATATTGTATTCAGGATTAATCTTAAATCTGATATATTATTCTGCATATCGCAATTTTTAGAGCATAAATACTAGCTGGAATAAAACAGAAATGTGTGAAAATGCTACATTTTTCATTAATATATAAAACAACCACATAATAATTAATTAGTAAAATATATATAATGCTCTCGAATGTGAAAGTTGTAATAAACTAAATCATTAAATGGTGTCAACAACGCAGTAATTATAATAAAATAACTACGTTAAAACAATTCCTACGAATTGAAGTTAACACAGGTCAAATTGAAAATACAAATGTTAACAGCATGACCAACACAATAATTAAACATTGCTACTTAAAAATAAACAACACACGAAGCTATTTTACCGAGCAAGTTAGCTCTGTAAGTAGCGTTTCAGTCTCGCAATCAGGAGATCCCGGGTTCAAATCCCTTCAACGGTCGACTTGATTCAGATGTTTTTCATTGGTTTTTCCTCAGTTGTCAAGGCAAATGCTGATCATTACCAGGACCGAATTCTTCATAATCACTATTTCTTCTGTCAACTAGTGTTCGCCCATTGGTCGAAATTCGACCATAAATAATACGTCACCGCACTTATTATCTCTCTTTATATTATATTAGACAGTGTTAGTTTTATATTGTATTTCACTTTATATGGCACTGTACTGGACTTTTATTATCATATATCCATCCATAGTAATTCTGCCCGAAGGCAGGTCCTTCACTGCAATCATAGCATTTCCATGCTACGCTTGCAGCTTTACTAGGGAATTGTGTAGGTGTGGTAACTTCCCGTTGCTTTCCACACCGGTGAAGGATGATGATAATGATAAGGATGATGGCCATATGATTTCGGGGACCGTTTAGGCCTTAAAGTTTTCCTGACATTTGTCTTACAGGTGAGGAAAAACCCCTATAAAAACCTCACCCAGAAAAACTGCCCCGACCGGGGATCGAACCCGGGCCCGCTGCGTGACAAGGCAGCACGCTACCTCGAGACCACAGCGGTGGACATCATGTATATATATAATATTGCAGATTTTCGCGGATATAAGTATGAATATGAAAGTTTTCTTGGGTTTTCCGCATCTTGGAATCAAGTTCGGCCTCTGGCCACTGAATCCGACGTTTCGGCATGATCCCACATGTCATTATCAAGGAATGCGGAAAAAACAAGAAAACGTTCATATTCATATATATATATATATATATATATATATATATATAATTATAACATCGATAAAGCGCCACTGCTATAAAGTAAAAATATTCTATTTAATTTGCTTACTTGTTATAGTGGCTACCAGGTGGCAGTGAAAACCGAGTTCTCGCTACATCTTGTAATAATGGAGAATATATATAAGAAAAATAAGTGTTTGTATTGGATTTGTCTGGTGGTGTAATGGGTAGCATCCTCGAGTACAAATCGAGAGGTCCGGGTTAAAATCCCGTCCAGGATTTTATTTTTCTTATCATGTCTTATATATATATATACACACACACAGTATTAAGCCGCATTTACGTTTTCCCTTTTCCGCCTTTTACAACATTCTTTAAAGGTCCCTTCAGTAATAAGTAACGGATCCATGTTAAGAAAACCAGCTATAACGGCTGGTAGACCCCACATGCTGACCACGTCAGTTAAAAACGGCAGCTTTTTTTGAACATGGCCTTTTTACATCACATTCTTCTTTTGAGGAAATTTAACTCTTGCACCATGGAGATTTTCCATAAACTCTGTCTTGCAGTTAAAAACGGCAGAACTATTTCCAATTTGTTTTACTGATAACACTAAATATCATCAATGGTTACCAAACAAAAAAAAAGAAGAAAATCGGTTGACAAACAGAGGAGAAAAACGGGTACAAAGTTTTTCTTCACGTATTAATACATAGATTAACTTGTTAATTATAACATTTTTACCTGGTAAGTCAGTTGTCCTCAACTAAGTTATTAAACTTCTTCAAGTTATTCTAATATGGAGGCCTTTCGAAAATAATGTTCCATCTTCTGCATTTTAACAGTTCCAGTTAAAACGCAGAGGATGAAACATTGTTTTCGAAAGGCCTCCATATTAGAATAACTTGAAGAAGTTTAATAACTTAGTTGAGGACGACTGATTTACCAGGTAAAAATCTTATAATTAACATCTTATTACATAACCTCAACGGTGCTTTAATATGAATTTCAAAAGTATATGGAGGTGTATATGGAGGGCTAGAATTAGACACCAGTTTTTATCTATTTTGGCGGAATTAAATTATTATTTTAGAGGTTACTGTGCAGTTTTGGGACCTGTTTATAAAAATAGATTATTTTGTATTTGGTAGATTTTTTCGAAAAAGGCTTAAAAAATCGAAAATTTTGCACAAATACAATAAGTTATTATATATATATATATATAATAACTTATTAATTTAGAAAGAGAGCAGTATTTATTAATATATAAAAAGTATTAATAGATATTTGCCATATATAAACTTGAAATAATTGATAGAGTGGTTCAAGACATCATACCACCGCGCAGAACAACAGGACGTGAATAGTTTTTGCCCCTTTGAGGCAGCATATTTTCTCTTCGAATTCTGGAGATGGTATGGAACTGGTGACCATTCAGCATCGTGAGGTATTTTGTTAGCTACAATAAGTAGCTCTTGAAAACACAAGATACAATGCATGGAAGACTTAGACAAGTTGGCCACATATCATCCCTCTTCTTGCTGGATAATATCTACATTTGAAAGTGGGGCCAACAGCCTTCAAATAGGTGAAGAGCTATGAACGTTATTTTATACAAGAACACATGACCACACACAATAGATATATTTACTGGATACAACGAAGATTCTAGAAGCCATATTACTTTGGATGCTAGAACATCTATAAATAAGCGTGGAGTATAAACTTTGTTTTAAATTGAAACTGCTTTCAGCTGTGTCAACAATTATTTTCGTATTACAAGAAGACAAAGTTATAAGCCAAATGATGTAATATTTTTACGAGCTGTTAAAACCAAACCACAATGTCCTAATTCTTAAAGACGTGTTAAGTTTTGTTTCAAAATATATTACTCGATCTTTTATATTTACTTTAACTGCGTCCAAATAAACACAGTAACAGCACTTCCTTATAATAGCTTATATTGTGAAACGTTTGATGGCGTCCTATTATATTGTAGCTCTTATTTGAATCTTGATGTAAAAAAATGTAAATATATATCGTATGTATGACAATATATCGGCCGCGGTGGACTAGTGGTTATGCTCCTTGCCACTGGTCCCGAGGGTCGCGCCATGCAAAAAAAGCACTGTCTTAATAATAATAATAATAATAATAATAATAATAATAATAATAATAATAATAATAATAATAATAATAATAATAATAATAATTCGGTATCATGACAGCTTCCACCGTCTTCCGAAAACCAAAAGCCATTGTCAATCCATTGATCTTCCTCCAATCATCTGATATTCATAGTCGCTTCTACCCCTCCTATCCAGTTTTCTTCGGTCTTCCTCTCTTCCTTCTTTCCATTGGGATCCAATGCATAACAATTTTAGGCAATCTTTGCTCTGGCATT
Source organism: Diploptera punctata (assembly GCA_030220185.1). Lineage (NCBI taxonomy): Eukaryota > Metazoa > Arthropoda > Insecta > Blattodea > Blaberidae > Diploptera > Diploptera punctata. The sequence goes on along the minus strand of JASPKZ010003868.1, from coordinate 6,084,095 downwards.
CTTTTGACAAGGCCATACCACTGTAATATTTTCTTTTCTAGAATGTCTATGATGTCCGGCTCCTCTTGTACACCCATAATTTCCCTTATTTCTTTATTTCGTATTTTATCCACTCTAGATTTTCCAGCTGATCTTCTCAAAACATACATTTCTGTACTTAGAATTATTTTCAATTCCGTGTTAGGAATTTGCCAAACTTCAGCACCATGTGTTAAAATGCTCTGAATTATGTTCTGATACATTTGTAATTTTCTACTTCTTGTAATATTCTTGCTCCACCAAACGGAGTTTAAGCATTTATGCTTGTGCGATTCTATTTTTAATTTCCACTGTGTTATCGCCTGAACGGTGGAATTTTGTTCCTAAATAAGAGCTTTCAATATTAGGTTTTAGTTCTTCTCCATTGTTGAAATTTATATTTTCCATTTCTTCTCCTGTACACAGATATTTTGTTTTCTCCAGATTTTTCTTTTAGTTTTTTGCCATATATTCTATGTCATCGTGGTCTTGTGCTATTAATACCTGTTCGTCTGCAAAATTTAGTGAATATACATGTGTATTTCGGATTGGTATGCCCATATTTTGACATTTTTTTCCCTCCAGTCACTTAGTACTCATTCAAGATAAATTTGAATAGAGTTGGAGATAAACTGCAACCCTGCCTTAAACCTTTTGTAATAGTAAATCCCTCTGTTATATGATTTCTAAGTCGTCATAATAATAATAATAATAATAATAATAATAATAATAATAATAATAATAATAATAAACGAAGGTTAAAATTTTATGGCCATATTAAACGAATGAACTCAAATAGGCTAACAAAACAGATAATGGAATTCTACGAAAACAGAAGTAAAGCTCCAGTGGATACTATGAAGTGGACTGATAAGTCAAAAAGGTCTTAAAATTGGCAGGAATTACTAAAGAAGATATACCAAACAGAGATATATTTAGAATTAAGGTGAATAAGTGGCAAGTTGACCAAGAGGACAAACCGAAGAAAAAAACTGAAACAACTTGGACAGATGATAGAAAACAAGCTCATAGCAAAAGAATGAAAGAAATATGGGTTGGGAGGAAACGCCTCTAAGTACTTTGCGTAGTCCTACATGGGCTCATCCGCAATAAAAAAAATAATAATAACAATAATAATAATCGTAATAAAATGAATTGTTACAAAAACAACACTATTCTATAATGAACACTTGGAACCCATTAGACATCAAAACTATTCACAAAACTAGGAAAATTCAACGTGTAGCAACTATTATGTTTTCAGAACTGAGGATAGTTGCTGGCAGAACCTGTAACTCTCCTCCCATCTTACTTAACAATACACTATGACCCCTCAAAAGCGGTTAAAGAAACCAGAAAGCACTATAATATAAATTTTGTGGAAGAACAGTGGAGATAAAATTTTACCTGAGTTTGGGAACCAGATGATAGCGACATCTGTTAAATACCAGAACGATAACCAAGTGGAGTTGATAACTGTAATAAGGTTATTGGAAATGTTTATTTTATACTTTTAGTGAAATTAAAGTTTACTAGAATTTTAAACGCCAAGTTCTTCAACATGCAGGTTTGTGAAATGTTACGAACTGTAAATGTACATAGCAAACAAATATTTTACAAACATTCTTATTTGTACTTATTATTGATTGAGTTTATTTAAATGGTGACATGAATGTATGAACAAACACGACCTATACCCTTTGGTAATTATACAATAACATTACTTTTCAATATATTGTTATTGGTGTCAACGATTTTACTTTTCTTGCAACCACGCTGTGTATTTGTTCATCCCGATTACATATTGGCTTCGCTAATAGAGAGAAATCGTTTACTTTTAGTTCAGTCTGTGAACTTTACACTGTTTACAGTAGTTCGAAACACATTTTCAAATAATTTAATTTTATATTGTTTTAAAAATTATATCCCACACACAAAATTAGGTCATCGCCCTGAGGGTGATTTTGGAACATTTCTTGAGGTGACTAATCGTTTGCCATTCGACATGCATGCTGAAGCTATTTTAAAAATAATAATAATAATAATAATAATAACAATAATAATATAATCATTATTGTTATTATTATTATCATTATTACTTAGGAATATTCCGCAATACAGTGTTTCTCCTTCAACCCATAGTGATTTGTCGCCAGAGGATCCAGTCTAAAGCATCTTCTTCCCTCAAATCACTAACTTCCACACTTCTCTTCACTCCATCCATCCATCTTCCTCTTGGCCTGCCTCTGCCACTTCTTCCATGAGCTTTCCAATTAAGGATCTTCTTTGGTATTCTCTCTTCTTCCATTCTTATGAGGTGTCCATACCATTTGAAACTTTCTTCTTTTTCTTCTTCTTCTTATTATTATTATTATTATTATTATTTATTTATTTATTTAAACTGGCAGAGTTAAGCCCATAAGGCCTTCTCTTCTACCCAACCAACGAAAAATATTAAATACAAAAATATATTTACATAATATTACACCATATAGGCTACAATTAGAGCACGTCATAGCGTAGTTGGTGAAGGCAATATGCTACAAACCAGAAGGCTGAGAGTTCGAGTCCTGGAGTCCCAGTGGGACCAGGATTTTTAAACTGACCCAAACCTTCTGGTGGCAGCATGGCCCTAGGGTCGACTCAGTCTCTAATTGATGAGTACCAGACGCTTGTTCTGAGGGTAAAGGCGGCCGTCACGCAGGGCTGACAACCCGGCTGACATCAAGTGTCGATTGTGCAGAAAAACTGGGAGTCTCTAATGGATCACTTTACACCTTATAGGCTACAATTATACGTAAATATTTAAACAAATTTAATTAAAATTATGATGATCAAGACAATATTATTAGAGAAACAAAAAATCAGAAACCATAAATTAATCCACTGAAAGATGAATTGCAAAACAAATATTTTTAAATTTCTTTTAAAGGAAGCTAATGTCCGACACTTTCTGAATTCCTGTGGTAAGGAGTTCCAGAGTGTAGCAGTAGATACGGTATAAAATATAACAAACGTGTAGTAACCAATAAAAAAAATCAATAAATATATGATGTGAAAAATTACATAAAGAGTGCAATATCATTTATCATGACGAATTATCTTTGTCAAAGAATACAGGTGATTTATTATTATCAATATAGAATCTTTGAGTGAGACTATAGCTAAATCTGATAACTGATCAGATAACTGATAAGCTTCGAAACTAACATGCTACTTTTAAGTTTTACTTCTCAAATTATTTTCGATTTTTCTTCATCTTCCACTTAATCACCTCCAAAATTTTAATTTCTCTTTATTAAATTTTCAACTTTTAAAATACTTACTTACTTACTCACTGGCACAATCGAACCCGTAGGTTCATGGCCACACGGACATAAGCTCTCCATACATCCCTATCCTGAGCTAATGTTTTCCAATCATTCCCTGTATAATCTACTTCCCTCAAATCATAGTTAATGTTATTCTCCCACCTCATTCTTGGTCTACCAACTGGGCGTTTTCCCTCTGGCTTTCCTACAAGAAACTTCCATGCAAGTCTCCCATTCCCCATACGTGCAACATGTCCTGCCCATCGCAGTCTACGAGACTTAACTGTTCTTATTATATCTGGCTTCCTGTAAAGACCATGTAGTTCATTGTTATGTAGTCTTCTCCATTCACCTGTCTGTTCATCTATCTTTGGTCCAAAAATTTTCCTAAGTACTTTATTCTCAAATACTTGTAGTCTCCTTTCCTCTCTTAAAGTAAGAGTCCATGTTTCGCACCCATATAATATAACTGGTAGAATAATAGTTTTATATATTTTCAGTTTAACGTTTTTTGAAAGGAGTTGGGACATCAAGAGTCTCTGCAATGCATAATAGCATGCATTTCCAGAATTGAGTCTATGTTTAATTTCTTTGTGCATCTCATTCCTATTTGTGATCATTGTTCCTAGGTATTTGAATTCAGCCACTTCCTCAAAATTTCCCTCATTTGTCATTAGCTGTCCATTTCCATTATATAATGAATTTCTACGTGTGACCATATATTTAGTTTTATTGATATTTTAAAATAACACTCCTAAAAATGCAGTTCAATTTTTTTTATCAAACACTACGTGGATCCGAGTTTATATAATCTCCCAGAATTCTTAATTGAATTTTATTTTTTTTAATATTACCAATCATTAATGATACCTGGCCTGATAAAACAATCCATGAGTGCATATTGTATGCAAGACCAAGTAGATCTGATTAAATTAATTAAACAAAAAATGCATGGTTATAGAAGAGTTCCAGACAAATAACCCTTGTCAACATGATTTTTGTCTCATCAGTACCAATAGTTTTACTTAATGCAGTTTTTTTATCGTGTTTTCAAATATGTATTCGGAATTTCTCCATCATCCACAGTTTTTTTATTTGAATTTCAATTAATGGATTTAAATAATTATTTTTAATAAACTTTTTTCGTCCATTTGTCCATTGAGGGATGAGCACGGGGAACATTTTCATCAGATTTTAGCTATGGAAAAGAAATATCAAGGCAAATGGAATCCTAATATGCTGGCCGATTATTGTTGGACCATCGAGAGGGATGCTCCACAGGCGAAATATAGCAGAAAATCGTCATTTCTTACTTTCTAGGTGAGTCCGAATGTTCGAATATTGTGTTGTTACGAATGTAGAAAATATTAAAGTGTTTGAAACTATAAATGGCTGTCTCTAGGAAACCTTGCGTGATGGAGAAAAACCGAAATCATATTTGAATTCAGGAGAAAATATACTATCAGAATCACATATTTTCTTTATGAGACAAAAAAGTTTCTTTTTTTGTTGCTCAGTGTAATTTGAGATAATACTCCAGGTTCTGAGTTTTAAATTGTTAAAATTGTCTATATTTTATACTCATAATCCAGTATGAAACTATGGAATGGTATGGGATGATTTCACATTTTCATTGGGGATTGGATGAAGTCCAACTATTAAGAATGAATCAAATACAGAGTGAATTCAAACTCTACCGACAAACTTTCATAATTTGTTCAGGAATTTGTTTAGTATTTGATATAAGGAACCCATGGCATCCTGTGGCCAATTATCGACTAATTTCATTGTTTTCGTTTTGTATAATTGAAACACCTTTTATCTGTTTACTCAGAATATGATTGTTTCCAAATTACACTGTCACACTAATTAATGTAATTATTCAAAATATCTCTATCTATCTTCGGGTTTTTACAGCTGCTGATGTCTTCCCGTGCCAAACCTCCAAAGCCTACGATCTTGGGCATCTTCAATGCTTAGACATCTTGCTTGCATTACTGTCTTCATGTTTTCCTTCCATGTTAACTTTGGTCTCCCTCTTTTCTTCTCTCTGGTCGGTTGCCATTGATATAGTTGCTTCGGCCATCATTCATCTTCCATTCTTAAAATATGTCCTAACCACTTTAATTCCTTCTCCTCAATTCATTCAATTATGCTTTCTCCTGGTTCCATTATGTTTCTAATTTCCTTATTTGTGACATGTTCTAATTTTGACTTTCCGGCACTTCTGCGTAAATAATCCATTTCTAGTGTTATTAATCTATTCTCTGCATCGAACAACTCACTATTCCTCATCCTTCCTTGTTGCAACCATCCGACTCTGGAACTCCCTTCCTTCGTATATCAAGGACTGCCAGACTTAAAAACAGAAAAAAGAAAAAAAAAAGCTCACTAAGTATTTCCTTAGACAATAAAATATATAACCGTGTTCCAGGTATACTTTCATTATTCTTTTATATTTCACGCTCTCATTACCACGCCAATTACTTCATAATCATATCATATAGGTTTTCTTTTCTTTCCTTGATAAATTTATATTGTGCAGCCTATGACAATTATGTATTATCGATCAATTTATAGATAATTCATAATTGTTATAATAGGTATAAGTCGGCCATGGTGGACTAGTGGTTATGCTCCTTGCCTCTGGTCCCGAGGATCGCAGATTCAAACCCGGCCCGGGTTAATACGAGAAAAATCCAAGGAGCAAGTTCTAAGGGAGGGACTTTAAGTCGTGGATCCTGAGTATGAATATTTTCAGGCTCAAGAAAGATCCTTAAGCCCGAATAAAGAGGCATCTAAGCAAAATTTACCGACTTCAAATCCTAGTAAAACCTTAGTTGCCTGTTAGATGGCTTATTGGTCGGTGCCATTCATGACATCCTTGGGCAAATAAGGTAACTAAAAATTAACTTGGTCTAGTAACTAACAAAAAAAGATTAACTTATTTTCGGTTTACAAGACCAATATTTTATTTAAATTATTAGAACTATTATTAATGTTAATACCTTTATATATATGTATTACTTTTTTTTTTGTGGAATTTGAGTCTTTTCTTCAGGAGAGGCTATGGCTCAACAATGGGATAGGTAATTAATAACCGTAATAATAAATGAATAAATTAGATGTATAATCTAACCCTGGTGAAGTGGAAGAAAAGAGCTTATGGTCTTAACTCCATCAGGTAAAACAAATAAAAAATTATTGACAACAAAGGTGGACTTTTGAAGAAGGGCATCAAGAAAATCAAGAAAGGAGAAAATTCGAAATCAGAAAATTAGAGAAATAATGAATGTTAAACATAACATTATAGAAATAATAGAAGAACGAAGATTGAAATGGTATGGACATCTGAAGAGGATGGAGAATAATAGAATCCCAAGAATGATGCAGGATTGGAATTGTGAAGGCAGGAGGAAGAGGGGAAAACCCAGGGAACAGTGGATGGATGAAGTGAGAAGAAACATGATCAGCAGAGACCTCAAAGAAGAAGATGCTGAGGATAGAAATCTGTGGCGGAGCAAAATACATTTGGGCTGAAGGATAACTACTATAATGTAGAGAAAACCCTTAATAAAATAAATATCCTAATTAATATTAATATTAGTTTGCGAACGTCAATGTAAACAAATTTAACTGACAACTGCGTTATTTTTCATCTGAAACCCCGGGTTATCTATTTCAAATTGCTTTTCTGCATCTTCTTTATAACGAGATGAATTTGTTTTATTTTATTCGTATACAATCTGCAGCATTAAAGGGAATAGCTATCATGTTTGTTCTGATTTAATTGGACAAATGAATATCTTAATGTCAAGATTACGCATAAGAAGAAAAATGTAGACGTGACTGATAAGCAACTCATATGTACAAGTAACCTCTGACCTATGTTTTCATTAGTAAAACTGTGTGGTGTGATATCTATTGCATTAATGCATCGCTACTATCAGCTGGTATTCTTGTCAGTTTGTGGACAAAGTATAGTAATTTTAGCTACGGTTTATCGCAACCTAGTGATAAGAATTGAGGAAACCGTAATCCAAAATTACACTACGATAATAAATTTCGTAACAAACTTGATGATATTAACTTCATGAAACTAGTTTCTAAAGAAGTTGTACACATGCAAATCCACGTGTAGACATACACAACTAATAAATAACACTCAGCAACAAAAAAATAATATTTTTTTTGTCTCAGAAAGAAAAATATGTGATTTTGTTAGTATTTTTTCTCCTGAATTCAAATATGATATCGGGTTTTCTCCATCACGCAAGGTTTCCGAGAGACAGGAATTTATAATTTCAAACAGTTTAATATTTTCTACATTCGTAACTACACAATATTCGAACATTCGGACTCACCTAGAAAGTAAGAAATGACGATTGTCTGCTATATTTCGCCTGTGGAGCATCCCTCTTGATGGTCCAACAATAATCGGCCAGCATATTAGGATTCCATTTGCCTTGATACATATTTTCCGTAGCTGAAATCTCCTGAGTTGCTCATTTGGTTTTATTTTACAATGGACAAATGGATGAAAAAACGTTTATTAAAAAAATTGTTATTGAAAACCATTAGTTAAAATTGAAATAAAATAATACTGAAGGCGATGGAGAAATTCCGAATACATATTTGAACACACAATAAAAAGTACAAAAATCATGTTGACCAGTGTAATTTAAAGTTGGAAAAATTAGTGTAAATAAGCCGATTGAAAATATAATAAAAATAATGAATCATCATCTTCATGGTAGGCCGTCGGCCTGTTCCGCTCTAAGAATTAATTTTCCCATCGTCCTCTAGGATGTCCCACAACTCTATAGCCTTGAGGTTGGTACAACAATGCTTGTTTTGTTAGCCTAGAAGAGTCCATTCTTAAATTATGTTCTTGCCATTTTTGTTTTATAGTTCTGAATTGCCTAATTAATTTTAATTATCTTACGAGTATTATTAATAAAATGTATTCATAAAAATAAATTAATTTTGCTATAATTTCGGATTATTCGAATTTGCATTTAAAACTAATCTATCCAATTAAAATTACATTCATGTAAATTACAAAATTCGCCCATTATATAAATATTTTGTTCGTTGAAATTTATACGGCTTATATTTTACCGAATACCGAAGGAATGAGGTTCTTTTCGTGAAAATGTTTTTGAAAAAATTACATATCTTCACCGATCCCATTAAGTGGACACCGAAAGTGACCCCCCCCCCCGGTTAATGTTCCATCGATCGCAATTTATGTTTAATCGAAACCAAAATTGGAATATAGCAAATAATTAAAAATCAAGATCGAGTTCGTTAACCAGCAAAATCGGACCATTAGGTATAGGTAAAGTAAAGTGATCCCACTACAGGCCTTAGGAAGCCCTTGGGGTAGTAGGAGGTTACGGCTCCTACTTTTTCTGGACAATCGGCACTTGATGTCAGCCGGGTTGTCAGCTCTGCGTGACGGCCGTTTTTTGCCCCCACAACAAGAGTTTGGTACTCGTTTTCGTTAGAAACTGAGTCGACCCCAGGGTCATTGTGCCGCCAGAAGGTTTGGGTCAGTTTAAAAATCCTGACCCCACCGGGACTCGAACCCTCGACCTTTCAGCTTGTAGCGTAGTGCCTTAACCTCTAGGCTACGGTGTGCCCCCATTAGGTGTAGGAGTTTGCCTAAAACGAAAATTTAAAAATCGATCTAACTGTCGCAATTTTCGATCTTTCACAACGAAACTCAGTAAATCTTATTAAAATGAACTGAAGAAGGTATTACTTGAAATCCGTAGTTAATAATTGATTCTACATCTGGGCCTATACGATACGATTTAACTAATCCTTAAATTGATAATGTGCCTTAATAATATGCATTAGTTTAATTTATTCAATGTTTTTAATAAAGTAATGTAAAAATTAATCAGTATATATTACTTGAATTGGTATCAAAATTATACAACAATATGAAAAATAGGTAATAACTTGTAGGTATACACGATTTGTTTTCTTTCCATAATCCGATACTTTTAAATAAGCTGGCATCAGAAATTCAGTCTTTTAATTTAACAAAAGAAATATATAGACTAACTACACTGACACTATCGAACCCGTAAGTTCATGGCCGCGCGGACATAAGCTCTCCATACATCCCTATCCTGAGCTAATGTTTTCCAATAATTCCCTGTATAATCTACTTCCCTCAAATCATAATGTTATTCTCCCACCTCATTCTTGGTCTACCAACTGGGCGTTTTCTCTCTGGTTTTCGTATAAGAAGCTGCCATGCACGTCTTTCGTTCCCCATTCGTGCCGCATGTAATATATATATATATATATATATATATATATATATATATATATTTTACAGTGGAAAGAACATGTAGAAAGAATGGAAGAAAGAAGAATACCAAATAAAATCTTCCATTATTTTCCAAGAGGAAGAAGAGATGTCGGACGTCCTCGGAAGAGATGGTCTTAGATCTATTAGTGAAGACGGAACAGGCAACTCTTGCCTAAACCAGGAAGTGAAGAAGAAGATATATATATATATATATATATATATATCCATCCATAGTAATTTTGCACTAGGGCAGGTCTTTCACTGCAATCATAGCATTTTTTAATGCTATGCTTTGCAGTTTTACTAGGGAATTGTAGGTGTGGTAGCTTCCCGTTGCTTTCCACCGGTGAAGGATGATGATGATAATGATAAGGGTGATGATGATGGCCATATGATTTCGGGGACCGTTTAGGCCTTAAAGTCTTCTGACATTTGTCTTACAGGTGAGGAAAAACCCCGAAAAAACCTCATCCAGAAAAACTGTCCCGAGCAAGGATCGAACCTGGGCCCGCTGCGTGACAAGGCAGCACGCGGTGGACATATATATATATATATATATATATATATATATATATATATCGTAAATCAGCACAAAAGGGATGATAAATTCGATTTGCTGAAGAATTCGCTTAGCTTCTGCGTGACGGACATTCTATACATACTGTGTGTATTTTTTTTTTTACTAGAAGCAAACTAAATTATTTTCAGGACATGCTCTTTATCCTTGCGGCAATGTGATTTCAAGGTATGAACATGAATGGTATAAAAATAAATATTAAGAAAAACGTATTTTGTTCTATGGGTTCAATGTCCCTTTTTTCATCTGTAGGCACACGTGTATTATCGAACGTTATAACATTAACGGTAATGCAGCCGTATCACAACATCGCTTATCTCCAAGCAGGAACATGTACCATCGTAGAGGGGTTTTGCTACCAACGAACCTATTCGGAATCAACTACTAGCCTTGTATATAGTTTATAGAGCGCAGATCATAAAACTAAAAGAACTCACTGGCTCTATCGAAACCGTTATGGTCATGGGCCGCGCATACATAAGATCTCCATACATCCCTATCCTGGGTTAATGTTTTCCAATCATCGCCTTGTATATCTACTTCCCTTCCCTCAAATCATGGATAATGGTATTCTCCTCCCACACATTCTTGGTCTACCAACTGGGCTTTTTCACTCAGGTTTTTTCTGCATAGAGATTTTAATGCACCATTCGTGCCACAATTCCTGCCCATCGCAAACAATTTCTGTGAAACATAATTGTTCTTATTATATGGCTTCCTACATACTGAATTATATTTTCTTCTTCTTAATTACAAAATTCTGAAAACACCTTTCTTCCCTGTGCCAGGATTAAGTTCTCTCCCTAATGGAACTTATTGACTAAGTTAATTTCGTTTCCAGTTTATTAATTATCCATAGATGTTCAGCGAGTGATTTAGTGGACGGTCTAGCGCCTCGATGAGACATCTAGTGGGTAACTAAGGTATTATTGGATGGGAAACGGTCGGTAAATTTTACACAGAGGTATTTTTATTCAGACTTCTGGTCCTTTCACGAGCCTGAAAATCTTCGAACTCGGGACCCAAGGCTGGAAGTCCCTCCCGGAGGGCTTGTTCCATGGATTTTTCCATCCTAAAAATCCATCGATCACGGCCGGGTTTGAACCCGTGTCCCTCGGAACTAGAGGCAAGGAACATAACCACTAGCCTACCGCGGCCAATGGTAAAATAGTCTCCCATTCGGTTTTCCGGACGAGGACTACTTCAGGGAATCTATGCCAAATGAGGATGAATGAAAAACATTAGCTCAGCTAAGGAATGTGTGGAGAGCTTATGTCCGCGCGGGCATGAACCTATGGGTTCGATAGTGCAGGTGAGGGACTTGGATAGTTCTTCTTCTTCTTTGAAGTTACAACATGAGTGGGCTTTAACCTCCTCTATGGCCCTTCTCTACCCATCGCCAACTCCCTCCAATTCTTGATTCCAAATACTTTCACGTCTTGATTCATATATTTTATGTCTTTCGGGCTAAATGGCCGTGGTTTGCTTTTATTAACACACAACGTTTCGTCTACTACTGCGGTAGACATCCTCAGGAGATTCTGCGTGCTCTTTGACCTCCTAACTCTTCAAATGTCGGCTGCAGACTGGCTGTGCGATAAAAACCGTGACCTTATTTATAGTTGAGTATAGTGTGGAGATTTTTCTATATAGTTTGCAACCGACATTTGAAGAGTTAGGAGGTCAAAGAACACGCAGAATCTCCTGAGGATGTCTACTGCAGTAATAGACGAAACGTTGAGTGTTAATAAAATCAGACCACGGCCATTTAGCCCGAAAGACATAAAATACATTAATCAAGACATCTGCCGTGAAAGTCTACAATTTTACTTTCACGTCTGTTTGTACACAATTCCATTATCTTGTTCTTGGTCTCCCTCTTAATCTGGTTCCATCTGGATTGTTGTTGAAGACAATATTCACTTTCCTTGTGTTAGTTAGTTAGTTAGACTGATACAGCGAGGTGAGTGGCATCTTGTTTTAGTGCTCTACACAGCCTGCTGCTAGTCTTTCTCTTAATGTCTTAATAATATCCAACTAACGTCTACAAAAAAAAGTAATATTTTAACAAGTGGTGAACTAGTTTTTGTTGTCAGGAACGAATTCAATTTAACAGCTGAAGAATTATTAAATATAGATGTTATAAAGATTGTAATATTGCTTTAAAAGAGCAAACTTTATCAACATGCGTAATATATTTTTAAAACGCGGATACGCAGTAAAATTAGTCACGGAATGAAGTATCTATGAGTAATAAGAGAGAAAATTTATTCCAGCCGGAAAGTCTATAGCTATAGAAAAAAAAACTTGTTATTTTATGTCTAGACAAATTCCCTTTCATAATTACACATTTGCCTGTTCTGTTCGCACGGTAGCCAATTTATAAAGGATTATTCGTTCCTAACCGCAGGAATAATCACAAATAGGAATGAGTACTTACTTACTCACTGACACTATCGAACCCGTAGGTTCATGGCCGCGCGGACATAAGCTCTCCATACATCCCTATCCTGAGCTGTTTTCCAATCATTCCCTGTATAATCTACTTCCCTCAAATCATAGTTAATGTTATTCTCCCACCTCATTCTTGGTTCACCAACTGGGCAATTTCCCTCTGGCTTTCCTACAAGAAGCTTCTATGCAAGTCATAGAAATGGGCTGCACAAAGAAATTAAACATAGGCTCAGTTCTGGAAATTCATGCTATTATGCATTACAGGGACTCTTGTCGTATCAACTCCTTTCAAAAAATGTTAAACTGAAAATATATAAAACCGTTATTCTACCAGTTATATTATATTGATGCGAAACATGAATTCATACTTTAAGGGAGGAAAAGAGATTACGAGTATTTGAGAATCAAATAAAGTTCTTAGTAACAATTGTGTATCTAAGAGAGTGAACTCCTCATAGGAAGCCAGATATAATAAGAGCAGTTCAGACTCGTAGACTGCGATGGGCAGGGCATGTGGCACGAATGGGGAATGAAAGATGTGCATGGAAGCTTCTTGTAGGAAAATCAGAGGGAAAACGCCCAGTTGGTAGACCAATGATGAGGGAGAATAACATTAACTCATATTTGAGGAAAGTAGGTTATACAGGGAATAATTGGGAAGCAGTAGCTCAGCATAGGGATGTATGAAGAGCTTATGTCCGCGCGGCCATGAACCTAAGGGTTCGATAGTGCCAGTGAGAGCTTCCGTAAGTATACCTTACTCGAACATAAAGGGACGAGGGTTATAAAATTGTTTTTCCCCCAACATGTATTTCGAAAGCAAATATTGTGAACATTGCAGCTGCCAAGACAAGCTGCGATGACTCTTCATAGTTTAAATAGGCCCCTATTTCCAGATCATCAACTTACTCTTACTTACTTACTCACTGGCACTATCGAACCCGTAGGTTCATGGCCGCACGGACATAAGCTCTCCATACATCCCTATCCTGAGCTAATGCTTTCCAATCATTCCCTGTATAATCTACTTCCCTCAAATCATAGTTAATGTTGTTCTCCCACCTCATTCTTGGTCTACCAACTGGGCGTTTTCCTTCTGGCTTTCCTACAAGAAGTTTCCATGCACGTCTTTCATTCCCCATACGCGCAACATGTCCTGCCCATCGCAGTCTACTGGACTTAACTGTTCTTATTATATCTGGCTTCCTATAAAGATCATGTAGTTCATTGTTATGTAGTCTTCTCCATTCACCTGTCTGTTCATCTCTCTTTGGTCCAAAAATTTTCCTAAGAACTTTATTCTCAAATATTCGTAATCTCCTTTCCTCCCTTAAAGTAAGAGTCCATGTTTCGCACCCATATAATATAACTGGTAGAATAATAGTTTTATATATTTTCAGCTTAACGTTTTTTGAAAGGAGTTGGGACATCAAGAGTCATCAACTGAGGTTAAAATTACACTTAGTTTATTTAGACAAATAGATAAGTGTTTGTTGTGTATTCAATATTGTTCCCTTTAAATTAGTTCTGAAAGACTTGGATAAAATTGCTGTTGGTAGCGGAATCACCATGCATTTAATCACCACAAATAAAACTGCTAAAGAAATAAAAAAAAACATAAATATTAATATTATTAATTCAAATAAAACAACTGAAAATATCACTGTTCCATTCATGCGTATTGTACACTTAATCTCAAGATGATACAACTAAAAAGTGTATATAAAGACAAAAATGATTTACAAATTATATACATGAGTAATAAATAATAGTTATAAAAAGCTAAAACAACACGCTTTATTAGAAAACCGAACTAAAAAATGAAAAATAATTTTAATTTCAAACACACTTGGGATAAAATTAAAGTGGTCAATAAAAAAAAAGAATCTACAACACATCTAGAATAAAACTAGAGTTATCCAAAAAATAATAATTTTACCATCAAAAGCGTGGCGTGCTCTATATCAATTAATATATTTGATAATAAACAGATATTGGTAAAAGTAAAGTCTCTCAGAAGAAAACGTAAAAACCATAAAAAGCGCCCCACGCGTTTGATGATAATTTGTTTTGTAGATAACTCTAGTTTTATAAATAATCTACAACACATCTAGAATAAAACTAGGGTTATCTAAAAAAATAATAATTTTACCATCAAAAGCGTGGCGTGCTCTATATCAATTAATATATTTGATAATAAACACATATTGGTAAAAGTAAAGTCTCTAAGAAGAAAACGTAAAAACCATAAAAAGCACCCCACTCTTTTGATGATAATTTGTTTTGTAGATAACCCTAGTTTTATTCTAGATGTGTTTGAGATGATTTTTTTGTTGACCACTTTAATATTGTATCCCAAGTGTGTTGAAAATTTCATGTTTTAGTTCGTTTTTCTAATAAAGCCTGATTTTTAGTTTTTTAACTATTATTTATTTTTTATTTTTTAGTTTGGTTTTCTAATAAAGCGTGTTGTTTTAGTTTTTTAAACTATTTTTTTTAATTTTTAGTTTGATTAACATAAACCGGAATCCCATGAAAATTTAATTGCTTACGATATTTTTAGTGTCTAGGCACGAATATAATTATATATATATATATATATATATATATATATATATATATATATATATATTTAAAATTATTATTAACCAACATTATTATATCTTCTAAAAAATCCTCCGGGCCGGATTTGAACCAGCGTCCTATGGATTACTAAAATTATATACCACTACAGTTCATCACTCTACCAACTTAGCTACCAGAGGATATAATATTAATTCCTTACAAGAATAGACTAAAATGTCGATAAGTCCGCAACCTATTACATATTAATCAAATTATTGTATTGTCATTGGTCCTTTACAAGTATACAAAGATTTAAGTCGATCCAATATATTTAAGTAGGTGAAAATCGTGTTGAAAGATTTCGTTACATAGATACAGGTCAAGCTAATATAAAGCGTGTAAAAAGCAACCTTTTGCTGAGAATAAACACCAGGGAAAATCATTAATCTACTATAAATGTTATTAACTAATAAAACTATACCGAAGGAAGATTTATATGGAACCTGTTCCCATAGGGTACAGTGTTTTAAAATAATCAACAGTTGAGGAGACTGAATCTTACCAAGTATTAAATATTATATAATAACTATTTTAAATCATTTACTAACTTTCAATAATAAAAAACTGAAATAAACTCTTTTAATTTTGAAGAGAAATATTTCCTCTTTGAAATTCTAAAAGGGGTTCTTATTTTTGGTATATAAGACTTTTCAGATCATAGTACAGTAATGCTCTAGACTTGAACTACATAAAGTAAGGCAATTAACAAGAAAAAATATATAAACGTTATTTAGTATTATCGCCCAACGAGAGGCTTTGGGGCAAGAGAGTAGTTTGACGTCATATACATCTCAGAGGGCTTAGACTGTAAGTTCAGATGTAATTAAATTTTGATTTGTATATACAGTTTTTCTTATTAATGTTCGTTCTGGCCTTAAAAGTACCAACTGATTTTTAAAAATACACATTAACATACATTTTACATTAATATTACAGAATATTCTTTGAATTGTTAAAGCAGATTATCTCTAAAGTCACTATCCATTTCAATGAAGGAAGGCAATCATTGAAAAATCAATACTGTTGTGAAGTTTTGCACGTATTCTACTGTCTTTCATCGCCATCTAGGTGAAAACATATAGGCCTACTCCATCTTTCAACTGTTAAATGAAATGTAGACCTTAACATTTTAAACCGTAAAAACAGCCTGCTGCTTCTGTAATACGATTCGGTAAATCAAACAGACGTGATAAGATCCTTTTCGTAGAGTGAAACATAGAATTTTCCGCAGTGTGTTGCGAGGGTCATTCAACTCCCAACTGAGGCGGCGAGTTGTTGCGTTCCCACTATCACTGGCAATTTGAACCTGCTGCACTGTTTCTACTGATTTCTTTACTGATTGCGTTATCCTACATGACCGTGCCACATCATACACACTGCTGGAAAGCTTATTTACAAGCAGACAAATGTGTGCCTTTGTTGGGGCTGGTTTACAGAACTTACGGGTAAATTCAGCTCTGCGTCTTCATATGACAATTAGTGTATCCGTACACAAACAATGGCAAATCGTTCTTCCGTGCTAAACATGTTGAATTGCACTTACAGTGTATGCAAAGAAAAGAAGAAAAAAATGTAGTGTTTTCATGAAAATGGACAATGACTTTAGAGACACCCTGTATTTAAGTACATTAATTCAGTATACCGTGTATTTTTTAAATATTTCTTCTATTAGTTTTATTTGTGCAACAGAGTTATTTTCGTGCTATTGTAAATATTCCCTCTCGTTCTCTCTCTCTCTTTCTCTTACGCACAATTTAGAGAAGTGGATGTCAAATTGGCCAAATTCCAACAAATTTTAGGCACAATTAAACTAACATTATTTAACCAAGTTTGACCAGATCCTATTCTAAAATTTACAGAACGATGGCAATTCTGACTCTAATCTAGGGCTCCAAAGACTCGACTTTAACACCAAGCCAATTCAAAAGAATGGAAGCTGCCAAA
This sequence comes from Diploptera punctata, assembly GCA_030220185.1. Taxonomy (NCBI): domain Eukaryota; kingdom Metazoa; phylum Arthropoda; class Insecta; order Blattodea; family Blaberidae; genus Diploptera; species Diploptera punctata. The sequence goes on along the minus strand of JASPKZ010003868.1, from coordinate 6,066,838 downwards.
ATTAAATTGCTGCGACATTACCAGGTTACGACCACAAACGGAACGAGGATATCCGAATAGAACTAAACTTGCCAGCAATCAGTGATATTATTGAAATCAAGAGTCGTACCCGTGTAACGAATGGTACAACGACATACATATAATGATCAACTTAAAAACCTCTTGGGATGACAGATCTTGGACCCCCCTCGGTAGGGGTGGAAGGAGCCCAGCTTTCAGACAGCCTTCGGGACAGGTCACCCGATGGCATAATCCACGGAATGTTGATGCTGATTCGTGCTCGGAAGTTGAGGACCTATAAAATGTGCATCAAAGACCTTTAAAAAAATAACTAAATATATGCTAAAAATACCTAAATATATGCTACAAAAGACCTACAACTGAAAAAAAAAAGGACGTAAAAAGTGTTGCAGTTTGCTAGCGAGTGAATAAAGACAACCTCGCTGCCTTCACCCACTGCTCGAGGTAATTTTCAGAAAGTGACAAATTCTTAGAAAATTTTAAGTCGAAATACAGTAATTCAGGCAGTCAGTAGGCTGATGGTTAAAAATAACGTGATATTTTGTGAGGGTTTAATACGTAGTTTCTCGCAGAACAAAAGCATTTGGAATGTGAAAAGTTTTTAGAAAGTGTTTAGGCAGTGTTTTTTTAAAGAATTTGGATTTGAGACCAGACTCTGCGGATTCTTGAATTACACAATTGGTATAAATATAGTTAAAGGAAGGTAAAGTTACAAAAAAAACTCGTTAAATCTAAATAAAAAGTTAAAAAAAAGGACCGCGAAGCCAAAAAAAAGTCGAAAAAAGACAAGAAGGGCGTATAAAACCCACCATTTTCTGGCCTGCAAAGACCCAAATGTATATATATTATGTTACGCCTTGTCTTCATAGATTACTTACTTTCTTACTTACTTACTCACTGGCACTATCGAACCCGTAGGTTCATCGCCGCGCGGACATAAGCTCTCCATACATCCCTATCCTGAGCTAATGCTTTCCAATCATTCCCTGTATAATCTACTTCCCTCATCATAGTTAATGTTATTCTCCCACCTCATTCCTGGTCTACCAACTGGGCGTTTTCCCTCTGGCTTTCCTACAAAGAAATCTCCATTCAAGTCTTTCATTCCCCATACGTGCAATATGTCCTGCCCATCGCAGTCTACGAGACTTAACTGTTCTTATTATATCTGGCTTCCTATAAAGACCATGTAGTTCATTGTTATGTAGTCTTCTCCATTCACCTGTCTGCTCATCTCTTTTTGGTCCAAAAAAATCCCTAAGTACTTTATTCTCAAATACTTGTAATCTCCTTTCCTCCCTTAAAGTAAGAGTCCATGATTACAAAAAAAAAATCAACTTACGAGCCCTAATGATGATAATGATGTACATATATAATATTAAATACATAACTTTAATTTTAGTTTGTGTTTGTATTTCAGTTTCACGTTAAAAATAGTGTAAAATTGGTAAGAACTGAAAGACTTGATATTAATAAGATCAACTGTTGAATATGGGTTCCTTAATATGAAGATACGATTATCGTTAAATAACAAGAGAACACTGTGTTTGCACTTAATGTCATGTGGCCTCCTCGCACTACAAGTGTTTCTCTACCCCTTCTACATTTCCTTTCTAATACGTGTCCGACCGTTAAGTGCTTGTAACAAGAGGTATTGCGTCCGGCCGACATTTTTAAGTCAGGAAACTTGAGGTTTACAATGGTATTAAAGACATCTGTGCTACGTTTTCCAGGGCTTTTGTGAAGCAGTACAATAGCAGGCCTACTACAGAGAGACCAAGTTGCCTATAACTGTAGCGTTTGAAGCTCATATTCGGAACCTCCTTAGTTTAAATTCATGCCTATATAAATGTCAATGGGATTTTTTCATGGTTTTCCACTGACAAATGTTGAGTTGGAATTGCATTACAACAACCCATCTCAACATTCCATCCAAAGTAAATTCTGCCCGAGGGCAGGTCTTTCACTGCAATCATAGCATTTTTTCATGCTATGCTTCGCAGCTTTACTAGGGAATTATAGGTGTGGTAGCTTCCCGTTGCTTTTCACACCGGTGAAGGATGATGATAATGATAAGGATGATGGTGATGGAAGGATAATTTTCGGGGACCGTTGAGCCCTAAGCTTCCTGACATTTTTCTTACAGATGAGGGAAAACCCCCACCTAGGAGTCTGTCCCGACCGGGAATTAAACCCGACCCCGCTCCGTGACATGGCAGCACGCTACCCTCGAGACCACAGCGATGGACATCGCAACATTAATCATCTTATTTATATTTATATAGTGCTCTGCCCTAGGGCAGGTCCTTCCCTGAAATCACAACATTTTTATGCTTTGCAGCGTTACTATAATAATTATACGAGTGTGCTAGCCTCCCGTTGCTTTCCACACCGGGAATGATGATGATGATGATGACGGTGATGATGATGATGATGATGATGATGATGATGATGATGATGATGATGATGGCCAGACGATGTTAGAGGACCGTTTCGGCCTCAAAGATTTCTGGCATTTTTTATTACTGCTGAGGAAAAACCCCGAAAAAACCTCATCTAGGAACTTGTCCCGACCAGGAATCGAACCCGGGCGCGCTGGTGACAAGGCATCATCTAGGCCCAGCCGTCCACCCCTTGGGATACCTCGGTCGTCATGACCATACTCCCAAGTCAAGTCCTCCCTATCCTATGTTCGCGTCCACGTTCAAGTTCACGGTCCTTAAACCAACACCCCAGGGAGAGAGTGTTGGAGTTTGCAGTTCTGGGAATTGCTGAGCTACATAGTACATCAGGTCGCTCAATCCTGACGACCCCACAGTTGGTCCACGGGCTCCATGAGCCTAGCCGGGAGGACTGCTGTCGCAGATCCACCGACCATTCCCCTGTTCTGCCTCCAGGGACGTGTCCTGCAGCCGTTGTGAGACTGGCTAGGGCTACAAGCCCAACAGTGTGAGACTTTTAGTATATCCAGGTGCTCATCTCCTGGCGACCCCACAGTTTGTCGACGGGCCCGTAGGCCGAGCCAGGAACCAGTACAGTAGCTCCCCTCTGGACTGGTCCGAGCCGAGCCCTGGTGTGCCCCCAGGGACGCCTTCTGCAACTGTTGTGGGCCAGCACGGAGCTCGCAAGCTCCAACAGATGAGCAAATAGTTCGACAAGGCGCTCAACTCTTGCCTACCCCACTAATGGTTCACGAGTCCCTTGGACTTGACCGGGAGGACTCTCTACAGATCCACCGACCTTTCCCCCAGTGCACCAGCTGGGGACGTGTTTGATTGCTGAAGTGGGTCCAGCCTGAGCTATAGTACGACAGGTCGCTCAACTCCTGACGACCTCACAGATTGTCCTTGGGTCACTCGGTTCCAGAGTCGGCGCTAAATCCCACCAACAAAGACCGCGCTTCCTCCTTTCCCGAGCTTATTGACCTGGTGGTAATTCCCAGCATTACGCCCGGTATTGTCCCAACCAGCCCGTTCGCAAGACTAAGCCTAGTCGTGCCGCTGCTGTGAGTCAGCCCACTGAGCAATGTAGGCATCCAGGGAGCTCATCGCCCATGGTGCCCCCACAAAGGTCCTCGGGATTAACCAAGAGAAGGGAGCTTCTGATCTCCACAATCTCCCACCGCCTCGCCACGACGGCCGCTGCTCCTCCCGCTGTGGGCCGGGACATTTGAGCTTTAGTACAACAGGGCGCTCGTCTCCTGTTGACCCCACTTATGGTCCGCGAGTCCATCGGACTTGGAAGGGAGGACTGACTAGCAGATCCACCGACCTTTTCCCCACTCACGCCACCGAGGGGACGCGATTTGCTGCTGAAGTGGGCGCAGCACGAGCTATGTAGTGCATCAGGTCGCTCGAGTCCTGACGACCTCACAAGTGACAAGGCATCAATCTACCTAGAAATTACAGCGGTGGAAATGATCTTATAATTCACTAAAATTAATATCAGTTGCATTAATGTAAATATAAGAATTCGCCAAATATATAGGCCCTATACAAAGGTTTTATATTTGATAAGATGTTCAAAAAATATCTCTGAATAAAACTCGTGTGTATGTGTGTGTTTTATTTGAGTAGGCGTAATAGTGTGGGTGGGTGTGTGTGTGTTTGTCCATGCTTGTGTTATATATAACTAACTTATTGGCCCTATCGAATCCGTAGCTTCATGGCCATGGAGACATAAGGACAAAAGCTCTCCATACATCCCTATCCTGAATTAATGTTTTCCAATCATCCCCTGTATAATCTACTCTTCCCTCAAATGAAGGTTAATGTTATTCTCTCACCTCATTCTTCGCCAACCTACTGGTCGCTTTCCTTCTGGTTTTCCTAAAGGAGTTTTTTAAGCCCTATTACATTCCACATTCGTGCCACGTGTCCTACCCATTGCTAAGAAGCTTAACTGTTCTTACTACATCTGGTTTCCCATGAAGTGTGTATGTGTGTATATATATATATATATATATATATATATATATATATATATAATGGTATGATAAGAAAAATAAATGCCTGGACGGGATTCGAACCCGTAACTGAGTCTGTACCTCAGCGTGTTATCCATTACACCACCACCAGGCGAATCCAATTCAAACACTTATTTTTCTTATATATGTATTATATTCTCCATTATTACTAGATGTCGCGAGAACTCGATCTTCACTGCCATCTAGTTAGTAGCTGACTATAACAAGTAAGCAAATTAAAGAGAATATTTTTACTTTATAGCAGTGACGCTTTATCGATGTTATACTTATAACATATAACATATATATATATAAACATGGAATCAAAATCACAAGGAACAATTCATTACAAATGTTATTGCAAGCAGATGATTTGGTATTTTTGCCACGTCAGAAAATGATTTACAATGAGGAACTTCCCGATTAAACAATATAGCCAAAAATGATGAGTCTCTGTTACAAAAGTTACGACAATGTAAAAGGGCGCGATACTTATATTTAAACATCGTATCCCAACTTATACAAACTCTAGGCTAAGTAAGTTACTAAGAACACAATATGGTAGCACAGAAATACATCAGGTAGAGAAGTCATCTACAAAAATAATCCAAGATGGAAATCTATAGAAAAATAATGTAATTCTTTCAAGAATCTTCAGAATAAATAGTAGTAGCAATTAATTCATTCGTTGTTTTTCATAATATCTACAGCTGACACAGAACACCAGATTGCTTGCATAAGATATGAGAGAAAGGTTCCTTATATCAAAACACTCGAAAATATTCATGAACAATCCTACAACTCCTGAACATTTGTGGATAAAATTTGTTTCCACTCTGTATAAACTTTAAAAAAGTAAGTGCATAAACACACACAGAGATTTGTATAATGTATTTTAAATCCATAATGCGGGTAATAATATGCAATTATATGTGTACTATTACTATTTAATAACGTTAATATACCATTATTACTATGTATTGATTGCGTTAATTGTAATTTTGATGTAACAGTAATTTTTTGTATTATTTTTCTAATCCGGTTGAGTGCTAGACAAGGCCTTAACTCTACCAGGTACATAAAGCTATTATATTATTATGATTATTATTATTATTAATACACCTTTTAGGGATTTACATGTATGTGTCCTTAGTGGAAAAGATTTACATTAAATTCCACAAGAATAATTAGGGTGGCCTTATTTGAAGACAACACTATCTTGAATAAACAAAAAAAAAAAACTCTAAAAAAATGTAAATCTAAACTTAAATATCTGTGAAACTTTCATAGGTAATCCGCCAGGTCCAAAACAGTTAGTAATCCCAGGTCAGTTATAACTAGACATCGGATGTTAGGGAAAATGCCTACAGTTATGTATTACAGATATTGTAAAAGTGACTTCATATATGTTCATACCGACGATCCTAGAGTTGTTTTCCATTAAGTCCATTTTGCCTATAAATGCCCATTTCAGCTTACAATGCCTATAAATGCCCATTTGCCATTTTTTTTTCTCGAAACTAAAACAGTATTTCAATGAAATCAATTGAAATGGACTAACTTCATGAAACATATAATTTTCATAGAAATTTTCAAGTGTTCTTTTTTATAAATTCTCTTAGAATATTTTAAGATAAGGGTGGCAATAAGCCAATAACTTGCAGGTAGATGATTTCCCGCTCAATCCACTCCCATTGGGCGAATATTGCATTTTTCCACCTCACCTGCACTCCCGTTAAGCGAAATATCCATAAGCCATGTCCCATTGTATTATGCTCCGGATCTAAGGCATGGAGAAAGTTCTATAGTACAGTTTTGCTTCTTTTTAATACAAACATTTCTGAGTGACAATGAGGGTAGATGGCTTAAATTTTCTTTCTCTGTATCTCACATCTGGTGCTGAAACTTTAAGTGATTGGCAATACTATTTTTGATGTTGGTAACACTGAAATCAGTCTGCAGTCCTCATTCACAGACAGGTGTTTCAAAGACAAATTGGTGCGACGAACATAAGGCTGTAAAAATGTATGTTGTAGTCAATTTTTTGTAAGAGCCTATTTTGAACTTTTAAGTGCCTAACATCCGGACTCTAGTTATAACCTACTCTAAGACAGTAAACACAATATCTGGTTGATTAGTCCTCTAATAACTTATGAAGTCTTAAACAATATGTATAATTCCAAAGTTTTAAACTGCCTGTAACACGTTTACATATAGGATTCAAAGTTGGATTTTGTTTGACAAAGAAAATGCCGTTAAGAGAGACATGTGCCGTTGTTGCAGTGTGGCGGCGCTTGTCTGAACTAAACGACACATGTGAGGGAGCAGAAGGGGAGAAACTCATTTTAATGGCGAACTAATTAATCGACAGCACTTTAACCCCAGTCTTTCTCTCCCCCCACCTCCCCCTTTGTCGACGACTCAATCACGCCTTCCCTTCCCTCCCGCCCTCAACCGCACTTAATTACTCATTACTTGCAAATATTTATTTGTGATTTCTAATACACATCCAATATCAACCTATAGCATGTCTCAAAATCAATGCAACTCCCTCAAAACAAAATGAGTCATAGCTAACTAATATAAATGAAATGAAATGACAAGTTAGTCTTAAGATAAAAAGTATTTCGTTAACGGGCCATGAAGAGCTAGAAACAATAATGCACGATTCTTAGTAAAAGGTGCCAAGAGGTTATAAGTAGAGACCGAATGTTAGAGAAAATGCCTACAGTTATTTATTATAGATATTTTAAAAGTGACTTCATTAAGTTAATTTTGCCTATAAATGCATATTACAGCTTACAATGCCTATAAATGCCTACTTTCCATTTTTTCTCGAAATTACCTTAGTATCTCAATGAAATTAATTGAAATGAACAAACTTCATGACACATATCATTGCATAGAAACTATATATATATTTTTTACCTTCAGAGCGGGTTGTTTTACGATGCCTGAAGAGCGGACAACAGTAAGACAAACTGACCAATTTCGTGAAAGAATCTGGTGCGAAAATATTCTCAAGAGACGTTTCAATATTGTTTTGCAAAGTGTGTAAAATTTCAGTGAATTTCGCAGCACGTACACACTGCAAAACATAAAGTATACTCTTTGTAAAAATGCAAAAGAAGTTCCAAAATCATCTCCTATATATCCTTATGTTATTGATATACTTTACGTAAGGCTGTAAAAAAGTTATGTTGTCAATTTTTTTGTAAGAGCCTATTTTGATTTTTTAGTGCCTCTATTAATCCATTAATGATTTTAGTGCCTTATTGCCTGCCTATTTTGAATTATTTAAGTGCCTAACATCCGGACTCTAGTTATAAGGAAACCAGCCCTAAGCACCGCCCGCCTTTATTCCTAGTATTGATTTTCTAGTCCTAAGACTCCTGAATATTAATCTGCTCCCAGGACGGTCTAGGTTACCAATGAGTGAAGACAAAACGTCCATCTAAAAGTTCCCAGGATCGAAACAGGATCATCTAGTTGCCTTGCCTCCTGAGCTACCTCCTCCATGGCAATACACGCTTGGAAGACTCTTGCTATACCTACGGATTTCTGGCCTTGCATCCACGTGTTAATCACAGAGATTGGTGATCATCTAATCAGTCCAGTATAGAGGTGACCTGTACTTAGCATGGCGTTACAGTTTTCTAAAACTGGAGCCGCTACTTACTATAGCTACTCAAAATCCTCATGTTGTTGGATGGGCGCCGGTACCATACTGGCTTAAATTCCATAAAGAAAATGTCTGCCCCATAGGGACTCTAACCAGCTCAAGGCTCGTATCTCTACACCAAGGCTATGGCGCGGAACAATAGGAATTACTACACGCTTAAGAACATTGTCTTATTCTTTAGAGCCCTCCACGAAGGTTCTACATAAAATGTGTTTTTTTAAATAAGAGTAGATCTTCAGCAAAATATTTTTTTTTAAATCTCATGAGAATAAAATTATCTAATGTTTTATTTCATTCATTGGCTAGCGAGTGAGTCCACTCAGTAATGTTTGAGATTCATATTCGGGAGGTCCTGGGTCCAAACCCCGCTACCGGCCAATCTGAGGGTTTTTCATGTTTTTCCTCTCAGAACAAATGCTGGGTTAGAATTTCATTACCAGGATTCACTTCATTATAATCACTATTTCGTAATATTAAAATTTAATCACCGAATTTAAAAAATCACATGACAAGCAATAATAGAAAGTACAGTCTTCTAAATACACCTAAATATCCTGTATGTACATGAACTTAATGTTAAATCGTCTATCGCTACAAAAAAAAATTGTAAATAAAAATTTAACATTATTACCAACTTATAATTTAGATAATTCATAACCAAGCATAGTTTGATGAAAATTGTTCTTATAATAATATTGACTTCCATAAAATTTAATAGATAGAAACCATTTGAAAATACAATAGGAAGTAACGTTATGAGGTTTTACTTAATAATAAGATTGGTCTGTTAAATTCTTACCTCATATCGTTGCTTCTGTTAGACATATGTTTCAAGGCTTTTTAGTCTCATCTGCAGTAGTTACAGACTTGCGAAAAAAAAAATCAGTCTGTAACTACTGAAGATGAGGCAAACATGCCTTGAAACATATGCCTAACAGAAACAACGATATGAGGTAAGAACTAAACAGACCAAACTTATTAGTATTAGTAGGGCTAGGATTTGTATGCAATAAAATATAAGACTGCAAAACAGATAGTATATATTATTCAACTGTTTGTGTGTGAAACCAAAACAAAAGACAGTCAGAAGTCCAACTTATTATACTATTCAACTGTTTGTGTGTGACACAAAAAAAATATAGTCATTATATAGTCTCATTATACTATGTTGCAATCTTAACTTCATCATCATCAAGGCTTAGGCCCTCTGCCCTGCTCCGACTTCAAGAGATTTGGTCTTTCCATCTAGCAAATGGTCTACCTTGACTTCTAGATCCTGTGGGTCTGTGGTTTTAAATCATTTTAGAAGGTCTATCATCTGGCATTCTTAGTAGATGTTCGTACCAGTTTTTGTCTTTGTCAATTTATCTGTCAATTTAAAAATATTTAATTGATCTCTTATCTCAGAACTTATTTTCTGGTTCATAAGAGGGTAGCCAGCCGTTGGCATTAAAATTTCATCTCCGCTGCATCTATGCCCCCCCCCATCCGAATGAGTCAAAGTCCAATTTTCACTGCCATAGATAATAGTAGGAACGGCCATGACTTTATAAATTTCAATAAGTTCCTGAGTTGTTTTATTCTGCAGAGCAAATGACTGATTATCTCCAAGAAATCACCTCCTTGATCCTTATCAATCCGGCTTTAGATCTGGTCATAGCACAACCACAGCTTTGCTAAAATTACCGAAGATATTCGTGAAGCCGTGGACAGACGTCAATTGACTCCTTTAACCTTACTTGACTTCAGCAAAGCTTTTGACACAGTAGACCACGACTTACTTATTATAAAGCTCAAGCACCTACATTTGTCTGACAGCGCTGTATCCTGGTTCGACTCATACCTGCACGGTCGTCAACAATACGTTTCATTAAACTCTAGATCTTCGACTTGGCGTAACGTGCCGGCTGGAGTCCCCCAGGGCAGTGTTCTCGGACCTCTTCTTTTCTCAATCTACATAAATGATTTGCCAACTGTACTAAAGCACTGCCGTTATCACCTCTATGCTGATGATCTCCAAATTTACCTACATTCACCTCCTCATTCTCTCTATAACAGCTTGATGAAAATGAATGACGATCTCATATCCATCTTTAACTGGTCTTCAAGTATCGGTCTAAATCTAAATCCTAACAAGTCACAAGTAATTCTAATGGGACAACAAAGACTGCTTACAACCTTTGACATATCTACACTTCCAAACATTACTATAAATAATATAATTATCCCTTATTCTTCTTCAGTAATAGATCTTGGACTTACATCTAGACGCAAATTTAACCTGGCAAACACAAGTGAAACACATATGTAAAAGACTTTCTCCATCTTACATTATCTTAGACGTTTAAAGAATTTTCTCCCAGTTTCGTTAAAACAAATCCTAGTGCAGAATCTTGTGTTACCACACTTCGATTATTGTGACATTATATATAATGATCTAAACTATGCCTTGTCGCAGAGACTGCAGCGTGTTCATAATGCTTGCATTCGATTCATTTTCAATATCCGCCGTTATGACCATATTTCCGAACACTTTAATAACCTCTCTTGGCTCCGTCTTACTGACAGACGTAAATTGCACTCTCTTTCGCTACTTTTCAAGCTTCTGAATTCCTACATTCCTACTTACCTGGCGTCCAGATTTGAGAAGTTATCCTCCTACCACAATATTGACACTAGGTCACAAGATAGCAGTCTGCTAACAATTCCTCTTCATAGCACTTCCTCCTATTCTACTTCCTTCACAGTAGCCTCCGCCCGCTCCTGGAATCTCCTTCCTCAAGATATCAGGGGTTGCCGCACACTTGGCACCTTTAGTCACGCTTATACAGTTACCTGTTGTCTAATAATTAATTTTTCTCTATTTATTTAATTTTATACTATGTCATTAATCTTTTCCTCGTTTTTTATATATTTTGTACATATTATATATTTAATTCGTTAAATTTAGAGTAAATCAAAATACATTATAAATATTAATTGTATTGTACATAACTTGTAATCGTTTATATATACATATTGTAATTTAGATTTAAGACTTTTCTTTTGTATTTTTTTTTAAACCTGGTTGAGTGGTAGACAAGGCCTTAAGGCCTTAACTCTGCCAGGTAAAATAAAGCTATTATTATTATTATTCTTATTGTTCCACACATCTTAGAAATGTCTGTATTTTTAAATTTCTATCTTCTTTTTGGCAGTATGATACATTAAAACCCAAGTAATTGTAGGATTTCACTTGTTCAATTATATTATTATTTATCACAATTTTACATCTGAGGTGATTTTTTCCTCGAAATATTGATTTCGTTTTTGTACATGGAATGTCAATCTTAACTTTTAGTACATACAAATCCTAGCTCTGATTATTAAATAGAAACCAACCTGGCTCGCGCCGGTTTGAACTCAGAACATGTATCCCTCTTAAATTAATTTATTAAGACTATTTAACTCATGCCATAAATGCTAGTCAATGACCAATCTCGTTTCAATTAATGTTGTTTTACAACCAATGACAGTCGTGTTTCACCTCGCTCTTTATCGATTTCTCTTTATCAGCTCCTGCTTTTGTGATAAAGAAAGCTCCTCCTTTTTAATATTCTGAACAGGTCAAAGCATTATTTTTCTCCAACAAATACATTGAATATAGCAAATAATGAAAAGATTCCTTGATTTTACTGAGTTGTTTACTAAAAAAATAAATGAATATGCCGTAATGTTGATTATGATATATAATTTGATGTGTTTCATTATTTCTCCACTTGGGCGCACTCTTACAATATTGCGATCTTATTTGGCAATAAATAATATGATCAAGCAGCAGTGAATGAACATAACCTCACATTTCTGATTTATTTTCAAACATCGCCGTTTACATTAAATATATAAATATTTTAAAATAACTATAGTTAAACAATGATTTGTGAGTAAACACCTTAATTTTATTCGTTAAATAGTCCTAACAAATGTCACTCTTGATTTCCAAAATGCTCTAGATAATTTCACTCCTCACTTCGTGAGTCATGAATTTATCGATAATTTGGAAATCACTCGTGGCATTACTTATGAAAAATTAGATCATTAAATACAATAGTTGGAATTAACTTTTTTATAATAATAATTTTTATATACTATTCACTAAATAAACTTTCAAGTATTACCATAAGTATAAAGAATAGATTACATTGGTCAACATGATTTTTGTCTCACGAGTAATAATAGTTGTACTTAATGCAGTTTTTATCGTGTTTTCAAATAAGTATTCAGAATTTCTCCATCACCCACAGTGTTTTTATCTCAATTTCAATTAATGGATTTAAATAATTATTTTTTAATAAACCTAGATTTCTTCCCGGAAATCTTGGCGCAGTGAGCGATGAACAAGGGGAACACTTTTATCAGGAGACATGGAAAAGAGATATCAAGGCAAATGGAATCCTAATATGCTGGCCGATTATTGTTGGACCATCAAGAGGGATGCTCCACAGGCGAAATATAGCAGAAAATCGTCATTTCTCACTTTCTAGGTGAGTCCGAATGTTCGAATATTGTGTAGTTACGAATGTAGAAAATATTAAAGTGTTTGAAATTATAAATTCCTGTCTCTCGGAAACCTTGCGTGATGGAGAAAAACCGATATCATATTTGAATTCAGGAGAAAAAATACTATCAGAATCACATATTTTACTTTCTGAGACAAAAAAAAAGTATTTTTTGTTGCTCAGTGTTATTTACTATTGGATTTAAAAATGAATCACGTAACACATCTTCACATATAAATAAAGTACGTCATTATTTCATCATTTTCAACCCAAAGATAATAAATCCTTATATCTGTACAAAGCAAAGGAGTAGGCCTAGTCATAATAAAAAATGGAATTTCACTCTTAAGAATGAATTTGGCTTGGGATGAAAGCGATGAGGGGGAAAAAAGGATCATTATCAGTGTTTGGTTCATTATATAAAACAAGAATCGGTGGTTTAATAAGTTATCGTAAAATGTATAACTGACTTTTCCTTTGTGGTTCTCTAAATTTACTACTGACATAAAATAATATATGTTCTGGATTCCAACAATATTACAGGCTTAAAGGTAATCAAGTTAGCACTTTGCTATTTATTTCGAGAAACAGACCTTCAACTGGAGAAAATAAAACTTTTAATAATAAAGTCTGTTGTGAATAATGTTAGCAGTGAAAGCAGTTCGATCCCAGGAAGGACTGGGCTTGGTTCCCCGGTTCAGCGTTCATAACATTCCTACATTTCCTTCCTTCTTAACGATATTTTATAATCCAATCTGGAAAACTTCTCAAAAGCAAACATAATTTTTGTTATTCGCCATATATTATCTCATTGTATTCTCCGTTTTCATTCTTCTTCTATAAGAATTTTTTCTCTGTACATGAATCATGAAATAACAGGAAAAGATTCTCTCACAAAAACAGACTATTATTATTATTATTATTATTATTATTATTATTATTATTTTCATCAATATCATTATGTCCACAGCTGTGGTCTCGAGGTATCGCGCTGCCTTGTCACGCAGCTGGCTCGGGTTCGATTACCGGTCAGGACGGGCTCCTGGGTGAGGTTTTTTCCTCACCTTAGGAAGCTTAGGGCCCAACGGTCACCCCGAAAATCATCCGACCATTATCATTATTCTTATCATTATCATCCTTCACCGGTGTAGAAAGCAACGGGAAGCTATCACAGCTACAATTCCCTAGTAAAGCTGCAAAGCGTAGAACGAAAATGTTATGATTGCAGTGAAAGACCTGCCTTCGGGTAGATGAATAACTATGGATGGATTATCATATCATTATTATTAAATACGCCGGCATTTTGGGCAGCATGAGGGAAAAAGAATTGATCGATGGAGATTGGAATGACAGAGAGATGTGGAGGAAAATGACAGTAGATTAAACGGCCGTAAGAAGATGATGTGAAACATAGTGAAACCTGCTAAATACGTAAATTACATTATTATTATTATTATTATTATTATTATTATTATTATTGTTATTATTATTATTATTATTATTATTATTATTATTATTATTATTATTATTATTATTATTATTATTATTATTTATTAACTTTGCTTTTAACATCTCAAGTCACTAATGGTGCAATTATAATCTGGGCGTGAACCGGTCAACAAATTTTGTTCAGATACTTCATTTTTAAAGCATGAGGTTATTTCATGTTCCGTAAATCTACGACAGGGGACCCATGGTTTTGTTTCCATTCCATCGGCCCCGGCCAAGTTTGAATCTTCGAACCTCAGAATCAGACACGAGGATGGTAGCCAATAATCCACCAGGATCGACATAACCATTATTAGTAGTAATAATAGTAACAGTAGTAGTAGTAGTAGTAGTAGTAGTAGTAGTAATCCTAGTATAGAAGGAGTAGTAGTAGTAGTAGTAGTAGTAGTAGTGATGGTATTGGTAGTATAGCCTATAATTATCATAATTACAATAATATTTTTTTACCGAGATAATAATTAAGGACCGGAAGCTAAAAACACATCATAGGACAGGGAAGATCAAGAAAAAAGTTTCAAAACAATAATTTCTGGAGAATTAAGATATGCATGTTATGAGAACAGGAAAATTATATTGTCGTTATAGTCATTATTTTGTGTTTCTAGAGATTGAAGATAAAAACTGAAATCATTCAAATACTAAAAGATGGAAAAATAAATAATCCTGAAGATAACATTTGAATGGGAACTCATGTCTGCTATGTGATAAGACTACATGGCGGAAATAATTTTCGTTTCCAGGGTACACCACGTGGAGGTGAGTATATCATTGCTGAATCAATGGAAATGAAATAGCCGATATGCTGGCAAAACGAGGAGCAAAGTGTTTACAGCAACCTAATTTAAACACATCTTATCGCTCAGCAATAAATTATATCAAACTAACGGTAAAAAACATATTCTCAACCAATCTTCAAATCCGAATTCAAGAAAAACAATGGAAAAACACCATCCACACTACACTAGATGCACCTCGAAAGGAAGCTGTAGCATACGTATTTTCGACTAAACACAGGACATCATTGTCTTGCAGCTCATCTACATCGGATTGGAAGTCCTCATCGCCCACTGTGCTCCACGAACACCAACATGGACAAAAACCACCTGCTATGCTGAAGGATAGATACTGGGAAGCAAGAGACAAACTTTCTGTTTTGAGATAATGTTTTATTGTTTTAATTTATTGTATATATTGTATATTGAGGATGTGAAATACATGACGAGAAAACTTCTTAATGCTTTTGAAATAGGAGGATTAAGAGTAAATATGGAAAAAACTGAATATCTTGTAGTAGGAGGAAGCGGGCGAGATATATCCCTATCCCAAGGAATTATTAGAGCTGTTAAAAAATTTAAATATTTGGGATCACTTATTGATGAATCAGGGAGCTGTAAAGCTGATGTAGATAGCAGGTTAGTACAAAGCACGAAGAGCCATAAAAATGTTGAATGGAGTACTGTGGAGTAGGACCATGTCAACCCACACGAAGAGGAGAATTTTGAAGTCTGTTGTGGAAAGCATAATGACATATGGTGCTGAGGGATGGACTTTGGTAGAGGGACAAAAAACTAAGATCTTGGCAGTGGAGATGGATGGAATAAGACGCAGTGCCAGGGTGTCCAGGTTGGAAAGAAGAAGAAATGAAGAAGTGAGGCAGATGATGGATATGGAGGAGACAGTGGTGGAAAGGATCGAAAGACGAGCTCTTCAGTGGTATGGCCATGTCAGGAGAATGGAGGATGATAGGTGGCCCAGAACTCTTTTGGAATGGTCACCTTCTGGTAGAAGGAAATGGGGCAGGCCAAGAACAACTTGGAGAGGAGAGATCCATAGATTGATGAACGACCGAGGTCTGGAGGAGGATGAATGGCGTGATTGGCAAGAATGGCGAATGGGAATACAGGGTAACCGCTGAAAAGTGGAGAGGCCCTCAAAAGTAAAAAAGTAAGTATATATTATTGTTTTCTCATAATTATGGACAATGACTTCTGTCAAGTCCCCTGCATTTGTGTAAATAAATAAACATTTGAATGGACTCCAAGCCATGAAATCGAGCAGACTTTCGAGAAGAAGATTCGAAAGGTATAGTTCTTAGGAAATGTTTTTGGACCAAAGAGAGATGGACTACTAGCTAATGGAAAAGACAACGTAATACCGTAGTGAGATATGTTCTTTATAAAAAACCAGTTATAATAAGAACAGTTAGTCTCGGAGACTGCGATGGGCAGGACATGTGACATGAGGAAAGAAAGAGGGGCATGGAAGCTTCTTGTAGGAAAACCAGAGGGAAAACGTCCACCAAGAATGAGGTGGAAAAATTAACATTAACAATGATTTGAGGGAAAGATTATATAATTTATATTGGGTCCACAGACTTGAAATGAACCTACATTTTTTTTTTATTTTAGGAGGGGATGTTTGGAAAACATTAGCTCAGGATAGGGTTGTGTGGAGAGCTTATGTCCTCGCGGCCTTCAGCCTACGGGTTCGATAGTACCAGTGAGTTACTTATATGTCTCTGGAAATCTCGACTTGTATTACTAAAAATTGCTATATTCTAAAAAGTTTCTGGTTTATTAATATTGGGGAACGAACCTTATTAATTCACTTATTGATGAAGAATCAAGATAAATTGAGTATTTAGCACACCCACATTTGCACTGGCTTGCTAAAAGTTTTACAATGAGCAACAAAAAATAAACTTTTTGTTTTCTCAGAAAGAAAAATATGTGATTCTGATTGTATTTTGTCTCCTAAATTCAAATATGATATCGGATTTTCTCCATCACGCAAGGTTTCCGAGAGACAGGCATTTATAATTTTAAACTCTTTAATATTTTCTACATTCGTAACTACACAATATTCGAACATTCGGACTCACCTAGAAAGCAAGAAATGGCGATTTTCTGCTATATTTCGCCTGTGAAGTATCCCTCTTGATGGTCCAACAATAATCGGCCAGCATATTAGGATTCCATTTGCCTTGATATCTCTTTTCCATAGCTGAAACCATTTGATGTTAGCTCATCCCCGTTTTATTTTACAATGGACAAAATGGACGAAAAAACGTTTATTAAAAATATAACTATTTAAATCTATTAATTGAAATTGAAATAAAACAAACTGTGAGTGATGGAGAAATTCCGAATACATATTTGAAAACACGATAAAAAAAACTGCATTAAGTACAACTATTGGTACTCATGAGACAAAAATCCTGTTGACCAGTGTTATATTTTATATTTATAAGATATTCATTTTGCTTTCTTACGTACTTATCTCCGTATCTAGCAATATCAGAAGTTACAAAATATAATAATTTGTAATCATAGAAATAGATTTAGAACATATTACGATGACATGTTCCAGTATAACAAATCTCTTTTACGCAAACTTCCCGTTAGTAATCAACGGGCGTTTTATTAAGAGTGAGGTAACAATCGTGACAAGATGGTGTAGCAATATCAAGTGTGAGGCAATTCACAAGTAGAACTTCTTCATGCAAATCGCTATCTCATGCCAAACCAGATTTAAAAAAAAAAACTTTCGGTGAATATACACTTCTCTACTGTCTATCAACTAATGAAAAATACTATTACTCGACCAAGTTAAGTCAGCACGGCTAATGTATTAGCGCTAGTGTCGCCAAACTACTGAGTAACACTGGTACTGGAAGTAAACATCAATAAAAGATATATATATATATATATATATATATATATATGTGTGTGTGTGTGTGTGTGTGTGTGTGTGTGTGTGTGTGTGTGTGTGTGTGTGTGTGTGTGTGTGTGTGTGTTCACACATACAAATACAGTATCGGCCTATAATGGAAAAGAACAACTAATGAGAAATTAGGGTAATTTTTAAGAAGTGGCTGAATTCAAATACTAGGAACCATAAATACAAATAGGAATGAGATGCACAAAGAAATTGAACATACGCTCAATTCTGGAAATGCATGCTACAGTAAAATTTGTTCAAAGCGAAATCGCATGGGACCATTTTTTCCACATTAGACAACATTCCGCATTATAAAAAACAACAAATAATTAACTAATCTTAGATTAAAGAGTACCGTATATGTATTATTATGTAAAGTAAAGTAATCCCACTACAGGCCTCGGGAGCCTTTGGGGTAGTAGGAGGTTAGGGCTCCCACTTTTTCTATACAATCGGCATTTGATGTCAGCCGAGTTGTCAGCCCTGCGTGACGGCCGCCTTTACCCCAGAACAAGCGTCTGGTACTCATTTCAGTTAGAGGCTGAGTCGACCCCAGGGCCATAGTGCCGCCAGAAGATTTTGGTCAGTTTAAAAATCCTGACCCCATCGGGACTTGAACCCTCGACCTTCCGACTTGTAGCGCACCTTGGACTAATTGTAGTTCCGCTGACGTTGGAAAGAGAAGTATAGCGTGTACGAGCTACTTCGACGGTAACGCGAGAAAAAAACAATCCCGTTTCATCAGCGTATCCTGAAATCAAAGTATCCAGTTTCGATTTCCACTCACTAACTATATGTTCGTCCACATCCTTTGATTCCCCGCAAATTTCATTCCACACTACATTGTGTTGTCTTTTAGAACTGTCCAGCCAACCTGAAGATGCCCTGAAATCGTTATTCCCCAGGAATATAGTAACAGCTAGAGCTTGATTTTGGAGCATCGGTCCGGAAATTTGGAGATTTTTTGATCATGGTCTTGTAAAACACCCCCATATTACTTGCATCCATTCATTCATTATTTTTCTTTGTTTTTTTTTTATCTCATAAACTTGAGGTTTTCCTCATATAAATTTAGTCATTATTTCGCGTACTGAGAGTTTTTCTTTATCTTCAATCGCTTTCACTTTTTCGTTTAACGACAATGATACATACGATTTAGCTAACTTTATTCCGTAAATACACAATCGGTCTCAGAACTAATTTAAGATTTTACAGTGCACTGGTTATTTGTAAGGCAGATATCACACACAAATATTTGTTAAACGAACCTGTATTTCGCAAAACGGGTGTGCAGTGAGGCCCAAAGATACAGGTAGAAACTCTACTTCACCCGGCGGAAGGAACCATTATCACTTATTGTTATTTCGCCTAACAGGAATTCAATGAGATGGAAACTAATCCATCTTTCCGCCTTATATGCATTTTTTTTAATTGTGTAGAAATATCCTTCCGTTTCCGCGTTCGACAGATTCCGTTTTATACAAAATAAATACACGTAAAATTACTATTATTTTGTCGGGACCAATAAATTTGTTCACATTGAACAGATTTCCGCATTATTTACGTTCCGGATTAAACAAGTTTTACTGTATTATGCATTGCAGGGATTCTTGTCGCTCCAACTCCTTTCAAAAAACGGTAAACTGAAAATATATAAAACAGTTATTCTCCCAGTTATATTATATGGAGGCAAATCATGGAATCTTAATTTAAGGGAGGAAAGAAGATTACTAGTATTTGGAATAAAGTTCTTAGGAAAAGTTTTGGACCAAAGAGAGAACAGACCGATGAATGAAAAAAACAACAGTGAGCTACATGATCATTATAGGACGTCAAATATTGTAAAAACAGTTAAGTCTCGTAGACTGCGATGGACAGGACATGTGACACGAATAAGGAATGAAAGAGCGGCACGGAAGGTTTTTGTAGGAAAACGCCCAGTTAGTAGAGTACGAACGAGGTGGGAGAATAACATTGTCTATGATTTGAGGGAAGTATATTATACAGAGCATGATTGTAAAACATTAGCTCCACTCCTCTCTTACTCATCAGGGAGTCCATCTGCTCCGTAAAGTGGGTTGCCTTTGCTGGATGATTTCGAATTCTGTGCCTTGCAGTTAAAAAACGGCTGATTTTTTGGACACGGCCTTTGTACATCACAATGCTTCTCTGGGAGAAATTTCAAGGTAGTTTCGACATGCAATTGTTGACAGTTCCCTTGTAAGAAGGGAGAATCAGGCAGTCTCATAGAAGAGGAGCGAACGAGTCTTCGGTCCAATCCATTATGATGGATATATTGATGATGTTGTTTCAGGACTTACTTACTTACTTACTCACTGGCACTATCGAACCCGTAGGTTCATGGCCGCGCGGACATAAGCTCTCCATACATCCCTATCCTGAGCTGTTTTCCAATCATTCCCTGTATAATCTACTTCCCTCAAATCATAGTTAATGTTATTCTCCCACCTCATTCTTGGTCTACCAACTGGGCGTTTTCCCTCTGGCTTTCCTACAAGAAGTTTCCATGCAAGTCTTTCATTCCCCATACGTGCAACATGTCCTGCCCATCGCAGTCTACGAGACTTAACTGTTATTATATCTGGCTTCCTATAAAGACCATGTAGTTCATTGTTATGTAGTCTACTCCATTCACCTGTCTGTTCATCTCTCTTTGGTCCAAAAATGTTCCTAAGTACTTTATTCTCAAATACTTGTAATCTCCTTGCATCCCTTAAAGTAAGAGTCCATGTTTCGCATCCATATAATATAACTGGTAGAATCCTGACTACCTTCTCCTGGCCACCTAACTTACTGTAAAGCGACTATATCCAAGGGCGATTTATTTAATTCCCGTGTTAATATCTCTAGTGCCCCGCTATTGTATAAAGTCCTAACATTCCATGTTCCTAGGAACATGTCCCTGTGTTTGAGCCTTTGGCATGGGTTCCCTGAAGTAGTCCCCGCCCGGAGAACCGTATGGGGGACTATTTGACCTCCGGAAAATTTTACCCCAGTTGAACCCATGTCCGCATTTCTTGACGGTTGTATTTTTACGGTGAAAGATCGTCACTCTTTCGCCCAAGGTACTTTTTTCGTCTGGCTTATCACCTTCGACCAGTCCGGCATGGGTAACCCTATCGGTAGCAATGCTACCGCCGGCATAGCTCTCAGGATCATTTAAGCACGCAAGCCACTCCACCACGACAAGGTAAAGATACCATGGAGGACTTAGCAGGATAAAAGATAGGCTGATTGTACTATACTATAGCAATCAGCTGTCCCTGAACTTCACATGTTCATTAAGATATTACAAACTCTGCCTAATCAAATAACTGAAGGACAACATGCCAGCTACCTCGTTTTATTGTCATACATTATCATTGCCAACCTTCACGCTGCATACTGCATTAGCGGGAAAATGCTTAGAAAATGTTCCATTTTACTTCAGAAAATTCCTGTAAAGCTTATCTCATGCGTTTGCAAGGCTGATTACATTGTACATTTCTAACAGCCTTCTCTCCGCTCCTTTTCCAGGAATTTCTCATTCTTATTTAACCATGAATTTCTTATGTAAGTGACCTCTCTCTCTCTCTCTTTCACTTTGTATAACTGCATTTATTTTTCTTACACCCAACGTCTGTTCTAACATGTGGAATGGAAATTTTGTAGACAATAAATTTAAGGGATCATGTCAAAGTTAAAAAAAAAATTCTATAGCTTTGGATTCCGCTAAATTATTTTTTATAATGGAAATTATGGCCATATTTCATAGCAATGGAATTTAAAAAACTTTTATGGTTTGTTTGATGACTTCAAGTCCTATTTCATCTCCATCTATTACAATTTTTTCTTCATAACTGAAAAAAAAAAAAAAAAACAATTTTCAAATTTATCATAAGTAATGCCACGAGTGATTACCAAATTATCGATAAATGAGGAGTAAATTTATCTAGAGAATTTGGAAATCAAGAGTGACATTTCTTATGACTATTTAACGAATAAAATTAAGCTGTTTACTCACAAAGCATTATTTAAATATAGTTACTTTAAAATATTTATATATTTATTGTAAACGGCGATGTTTGAAAGCAAATGAGAAACCATATGTTTCACTTGTTTATCACTGCATCCAGATCATATTATTTATTGCCAAAGGATTGCAGTATTGTAAGAATGCACCCTAGTGGAGAAAAAATAAAACACATCAAACTATGTATTAATTAATTTCTGATGTCCTATGATGTAAATATGACAATTATATTTTTCTGGGACGTTATTACCTGGGAAAAGTACGTTTAAGAAAGTGCAGTGTTTTCTTTTTGTGGTATAATCAATTGCTACAATTTTTTTTATATTATCTCCCGCAAGCACTTTGTGTTAAAATTCGTGCACTATATATAAAATCTGGTAGGCACATGTTTTCACCACAAAATAATGCTGTTAAAAAGGAGGAGCTCGATTTTACAGTTATAAAATTAAACGGATAAAATCGAGGTGAAACATTACTGTGATTGGTTGTAAATCAAAAATCACTGAAATGTGATTGGTCATTGACTCCCATTTGGGGCATGAGTTAAATAGTCCACATAATTATTACAATAGCTGTTTCTTTTGAAAAAGGCTTTGGTCCAGAATAATGAAATTGTTTTTTATCAATTTTTCTTTTTGTTTTTCATAAAAATAATAAACAATGCTATTTCCATGATGAGGGACCATGTCAGGTTAAAAAAAATAATTAAGTAGGTCTATGTTCAAACCCGGCCGCGGTCGATGGATCTTTTTAAGATGGAAAAATCCAAGGAGCAAGTCCTCCGGGAGGGACTTTAAGCCGTGGGTCCTGAGTCTGAAGATTTTCTGGCTCGTAAAAGATTCTAAGTCTGAATAAAGAGGACTCTACGCAAAATTTACCGATCTCAAGCATACTAGTAATACCTTAGTTGCCTGCTAGATGTCGCGTTGAGTCGGTGTATTGACCGCATGCCACTCATGACAGCTTTGGGCAAATATAACT
This sequence comes from Diploptera punctata, assembly GCA_030220185.1. Lineage (NCBI taxonomy): Eukaryota > Metazoa > Arthropoda > Insecta > Blattodea > Blaberidae > Diploptera > Diploptera punctata. The sequence goes on along the minus strand of JASPKZ010003868.1, from coordinate 6,043,889 downwards.
GAAAAGAACTTGATCTTTTAACTCCTGACAAAAGAGAGGCTATCGCTGAAAATAGACTACGCTATTAATTATCAACTATCCAATTGGATAAAAACAGGAGAATATGACGGGATAGACGTTTAAGTATAATGGAAAATAATATAATAGTGAAAAAAAGGCAGAGAAAATAACACTGAAAAAAAAACTACTCCAGTATTTAAATGGAATGATACAGTATTAGAAGATTTCGGGCTATAAGGACGTGGTTCATAACTGGTGTTTTGCCCAGATGTTTCTCCCTCGACTATGGAGGGCATTTTCAGTGGCGAGTTCTTACAGGGTGATGTTCCCTGGTCGGATGTTCCGACCAGAGAACATCACCTAGAACAACTCGCCACTGGAGATGCCCTTTGTAGCCTAGGGAGAAACGTCTGGGAAAAACAACAGATAGAACATGACTTAGAAGAACTCGACAATGAAGATGTCATCCGTAGCCGAGGGAGAATGAGATGCACAAAGAAATTAAACATAGGCTCAATTCTGGAAATGCGTGCTATTATGCATTGCAGAGACTCTTGATGTCCCAACTCCTTTCAAAAAACGTTAAACTGAAAATATATAAAACTATTATTCTACCAGTTATATTATATGGATGCGAAACATGGACTCTTACTTTAAAGGAGGAAAGGAGATTACGAGTATTTGAGAATAAAGTTCTTAGGAAAATGTTTGGTCCAAAGAGAGATGAACAGACAGGTGAATGGAGAATACTACGTAATAGTGAACTACATGGTCTTTATAGGAAGCCAGATATAATACGAAGAGTTAAGTCACGTAGACTGCGATGGGCAGGACATGTGGCACGAATGGGAATGAAAGATGTACATAGAAGCTTCTTATTGGAACACCAGAGAGAAAACGCCCAAATTGTAGACCAAGAATGAGGTGGGAGAATAGCATTAACTATGTTTTGAGGGAAGTAGATTATACATGGAATGATTGCAAAACATTAGCTCAGGATAGGGATGTATGGAGAGTTTATGTCCGCGCGACCATGAACCTATGGGTTCGATAGTGCTAATGAGTTAGACGAGGGAAAAATGTTTGGAAAAAAAAAAAAAACATCAGTTATGGACCACGGGCTTATAGCCCCAATCTGTATTCTACAATTTGAATGAAATCCGAAATTTAAAAAAATTGACTAGCAACCGCCATATTTTCTTTGTCACAATGTATACCATACAATTTAATTATTTAGGCGTAGCAGCACACGCCGGGTATTAGCTAATTGTTAATAAAAACCTGTGTTTTTAAGTACTATAGAAGTCAGATTGTAGCTGAATCTGTGGCGTGTTAAGAAATCTGCTCTCATGGACTGGATGTGCACCCTGTAGGCCAGCGAGGGTATAAATAGCGAGAGCTATTTTCAGTCAGCGTGTGTATACTACGCTAGTATTTCTTCTAGCTCAGTTATTCACAACATTTCCACACGTCCTCTCTCCCCCCCTTTTCCTATTCATTCAAAGAATTAATATTATATTCATGTCATTTGCACTTCTTCACAATGTTTTTAATACATAATTATGCTATAAGGTCTAAATCATATTAATGGCTGGAATTTTAGGTTTTATCCAGTACAGTATCTCGAATACGTTCTTATACACTGTAATAACTAGGGCAAGGATTTTAATGCACTGAAAGTTAAGATTGCAACACAGATTAGTATATATTATTCAAATGTTTGTGTGTGAAACCAAGACAAAAGACAGTCAGAAGTCTAACTTCTCATTAAATTATTCAATTGTTTGTATGTGAAACCAAAACAAAAGACAGTCAGAAGTCAAACTTCTCGTTATATTATTCAACTGTTTGTATGTGAAATCAAGTCAAAAGACAGTCAGAAGTCTAACTTATCATTATATTATTGAACTGTTTGTATGTGAAATCAAGTCAAAAGACAGTCAGAAATCTAACTTCTCATTATATTATTCAACTGTTTGTATGTGAAATCAAGACAAAAGACAGTCAGAAGTCTAACTTCCCATTATATTATTCAACTGTTTGTATGTGAAATCAAGTCAAAAGACAGTCAGAAGTCTTAACTTCTCACTATATTAGTCAACTGTGTGTATGTGAAATCAAGTCAAAAGACAGTCAGAAGTCTAACTTTTCATTATATTATTGAACTGTTTGTATGTGAAATCAAGACAAAAGACAGTCAGAAGCCTAACTTCTCATTATATTATTCAACTCTTTGCATGTGAAACCAAGACAAAAGACAGTCATCATCATCATAATCATCATCAACATCAAGGCTTAGGCCCTCTGGCCCGTTCCGATTTCAAGAGATTTTGTCTCTCCATCTAGTAAATTGTCTTCCTTGAGTTACTTTTAATTATACGAGGCCTATATTACAATCTTCACTTTTACTGCATTAAAATCCTTGCCCTAGTAATAACTTTGTGTTTGATTGAATATTATAAGGTTTGTGCTTGTTTATTTTTTCTTCAGGGACTTATTTTCACAGAATATGAAAAATGTAAAAATTACATCAGTTTAGTAATACAATTTCAAGAACTTTCATTCTGTAAATGAAAGGATAATTGCATTTTAAGGATTATATTTCAAACAATAATCGTGTGGATGTGAAATAGATTTAAAGTAACCCACATGCTATACTCAGCCGCCCTTCAACCTTTGTTAAAAAGTTATAACTTATAAAAGTGTTGGGTAAAGAAAAAAGTATTTGTACTTCTAGTATTAAATTATATTTCCGTTTGAGTGGATAGGATTATTTTTTTGAGGAACTTGTATGGTTTTTAAAAACTCGTACAACATTTTGTGGAATGATGAGAGTACGTAATATAAAGACGTCTAGCACAAGTGAATCCCTCTTTCTCATATTGTAGTTTTTCAGCATTTCGTCACGCATGAAGTCCTCGCAACGACATAATTCTTGTCAGAATAAGATGAAACCTTCAACAAACGCTACATACGAGCATGTACATACAATGATATGAAGTTAATCTGGATTTTTATGACGTAATGTTACTTGACTACGTACAGAGGCTTTGAATTTATACTATCAAATTAAATACATTCACGTTTAGAATATTCAGAAACTTAACCAGCTATAATTTAAATTAAATTCTCTTCATGGGTAAGTAGCAAGACAAAATTATAAAATTACAGGTTTACGGTGCAAAATTCCAATGCATTTACTAACATCAGGAAACATTCAAATTACATTTAACACGTTAACTTGTTTTTGGTCGATGTGACTAATTTCTTATACTTATAAAATAAAATAAGTTAAAATATAACTTCTTAGGTAAGATCCGTCGTCCTCAACTTATAAAATATGTATTCTTTATGCCTGTAGGACCAGCAGCATCAACCATCATACTAGATATTGTAGCGAAGAAGGACCTGCTGAAGATGGAACGGATGTTCTGAAAGGCCTACAGGCATAAAGAATGCATATTTTATAAGTTGAGAACGACGGATCTTACCTAAGGAGGTATATTTTAACTTTTTTATGACTCTCCGCCTCAACGGCTTTAACAATGAATGTTATTAGTATTGATTCTTATACTTACCAATAATGTTGTTATTGGAAGTAAGTCAACGTTCCCACATCTAACCTGGTTGCTATGAAAGAAATCGCAATGCTGATATGGACTCAAAAAGCACACGTTCGTTAAGCAAAATAAAACATTTCTTGAATGTGTTGTACACTAACTCGTATCTTTCTTTAGACTTTTCCGGAATTAATGCAGAACATCCCACTCTCCAGGCTTCTTCAATTTCCCTATCATCTACCATGACTCCTTCCATAATAAAATTATCAAACAGATTCTAATCACGGTACTACATATAAAAATTTCTCCACAGCCAACAATCCTTGCTTATAATAAAACAAATGAAAAGCTACATAGCAACGATCACCAAATGTTTCTTTCTCATAGAAGTCATTTACATCCAACCAATATTTTAACTCATTTATTACTATATTTAATAAAAATTAGTCTCATCGATCAAAAAAAATAGTATGCAATACACATGAGGTAAGCACGTAACAGATCTCGAAAATTGAAAAAAACTCGGCAAAGCGCCTCGTTTTTTTTCAAACTTTTTCTCTATCAGTAATAAGTGCTTACCTCACTTGTATCGCAATATACTAATGTTAAATGTAAACTTGTTACAAATAGCGCTTGGTTTCAAAGACAACAGAAGTTCCTCAAAGACATAATCCTAATAACAGCAGAAATTTGAGATTCGTTTAAAAAGATCACATGAAATCAACTAAGAATAAGAAAAGGAAGGGAAATCATCGGCTTGTTAAATTCAACTCCATGGTGCAAAACATTTAAATAAAATAAAATCTTAATCTTTAAATCAATGGTACAAAGAGGAAGGAGAAAACATTACGAGTATTTGAGAATAAAGTTCTTAGGAAAAACGTTGGACAAAAAAGAGAGATGAACAGACGGGCGAATGGAGAAAACTTCAGAACAGTGGGTTACATGATATTTATAGAAATCAGATATAATAAGAACAGTTAAGTATCGTAGACAAGAGGTCGTGGAAGTTTCTTGTAGGAAAACCGGAGGAAAAAACGCCCAGTTGGGGACCAAGAATGAGGTTGGAGAATAATATTAATTACGATTTGAGGGGAAGAAGATTATAGAGGGAATGATTGGAAAACATTAGCTCGAGATATGGATGTATAGAGAGCTTGCCCGCGCTGCCATGAACCTATGGGTAAGATATTGCAATTAGTTAGTTAGTTAATTAGTTGCGGTACAAAATGTAGTGTTATATGAAGCAAAATTAAGAGTTTTAGACCAAGAACAAGATTCTAGGTCTTCTAGGGGTCAAGTTCCTTGCCTCTGGTCCCGGGAATCGCGGATTCAAAACGGCCAAAGCCGATAGATTTTTAAGATGGACAAATCAGAGGGACAAGTCCTCCGGGAGGGACTTTAAGCCTTCGGGCTCGTAAAAGAACCTCAAACCTAAATTAGAGCCTCTGAGCAAAATTAAATCGGCCTTTCCTAACCAATCAATACTTTGGTTGTCTACTAGGCCTTTATTTTAAGCGATGAATTAACCACTTGTTAGTCGATGAAATCTGAAGGGAAACAAACCTACTAAATTAGTTTGGTTAAATAACTCCACAAGGGAGCACCCTTGTCCCACGAGAGAATGCACGGGTAAAGATAGATAAAAAGGCAACACGTAATTAAACTAACAACGGTATGCAAACAGACTACTGGCGAAGACCAGCAGGAACATAAAGAAGGGAGAATATAAACATGCAAGAATTAAATAAGTCATAAAAGTTGAAAAGAATATTATACGAGAATATTGGAGGGGATACTTGAAGGCAGGAGAGAAAAAAATAAAATCACAAGAACGATGAATGGTGTCAGGAGAAGGAAGATCCGGAAGAAATAAATCTTTGTAGGAGCAAAATTGTCTTGGGTTGAAGGGAAACTACTGTATCGTTGGGAATTAAAAAAAAATCTTAAAGACGAAGTTTAAGAAATAAAGCGTGTTTATGGTCACATAAAAAGATAACATTAAACATTGTACAATAAATCAACGATGGGTCATCCAACTGGCTGTAAATTTTTAAGTCTTGCATTTTATTCAGTTACGCCTTAAAATGATACAGTAACATACTCAATGAATTGGATTCTTGAGTTATATAAATAATTAATTATTGAAATCATAATTTTAGGCAGATAATTTTAATTCCTATAAACCGGATATACTGTATGTTCACCAGCAGTTAAATCGAGTTAAAATCTAAAATAAAGGTTTATTTTTATTTTACAAATCAACTCCTTCGATATACGTAACTAGTATCACTCATGACAGTATAGTACAGAGCCTAAAATATCATCCAAAATAAATAGATAAATAAATAAATAAATAATCAAAGTAGACTAATATAAAATTTAAATACGTACTCTTTGGGGTAAATATACCTTATTCACAACATGTAATAAACTTTCAGTAGGAGATTACGCTTTCCTCTGAATTTTAAAATAAAATAGGGTATTCGTGCATGGTGTGGGCTGTATAAAGACACCTACAAATAGAGGAGGTCTTCATGCATATATATATTTTTTTTTCTTCCCAATGTTTACACATATTTGTGTGCCACCGTTTTATTTTCCTTCTCTCCTCGTCCCTATCCATCCACTGTATGTACTCCAGTCATCTTGTTCTCATTCCAGTTTCGAGGTCTCCCTTTCTTTCTTCTTCCAAGTGGACGCCAAACTAAGGTTTTTTCTGGATAATTATTCTTCTTGCATTCGTCGTACATGCCCATACTAATTTAACTGCTTATATCTTATATAATCCACCACTGAATATTTAGTATTCATTTTTTCCTATATATATATATATATATATATATATATATATATATATATATATATAGTTGGCGGCGGTGGACTAGTGGTTATGCTCCTTGCCTCTGATCCCGAGGGTCGCGGGTTCAATCCCGGCCGGGGTCGATGGATTTTTTAGGATGGAAAAATCCAAGGAGCAAGTCCTCCGGGAGGGACTTTAAGCCGTGGGTCCCGAGTCTGAAGATTTTCAGGCTCATAAAAAATCCTTAAGCCTGAATGAAAAGGCCTCTAAGCAAAATTTACCGAATTTTCCCGTCCTAGTACTGCCTTGGTTTCCTAGATGTCAGTACGAGGCGGAACGCTGACCACGGACCACTCAAAATGACATCTATACGAAAACAAGTGTAACTAAATTAGTATGGTTCAAATTCTTCCCTGTAGGGGGAGAGCGCCTAAATATCTGTAAAGGGAAAACATGGGCTTACAATTCAATATATATATATATATATATATATATATATATATATATATATATATATATTATATATCCACCGCTGCAGTCTCGAGGTAGCGTGCTACCTTGTCACGCAGCGGGCCCGGGTTCGATCCCCGGTCGGGGCAGTTTTTCTGGGTAAGGTTTTTATCGGGGTTTTTCCTCCCCTGTAATACAAATGTCAGGAAAACTTTAAGGTCCAAACGATCCCTGAAACCATATGGCCATCATCATCATCAACCTTATTATTATCATCATAATCATCATCCTTCATCGGTGTAGAAAGCAACGGGAAGCTACCACACCTACAATTCCCTAGTAAAGCTGCAAGCATAGCTGTCTTCGGGCAGAATTACTATGGATGGATATAGTCTATATACAGAGGTGAGGCAGTATATTGAGATATGTTAATCATTTTTAATAAGGTACCAGTGTCCGGAAATGATGCGTTTTCACACAATGACTAGTTAATTATGTCTCAAGATCAGTGTTAGTTCGAAGGATTTTAAGACTCATTACTTGGACATGGGGTCAACACGCACGTAAATTGAGCTCGATACAACACATTTGTAGTGGAAATTTTACCGACACTACTTGCGGAAGTGCCTTTGCGGCTTCGATGCCAATGTGAGGAGACATTTGGATACCACGTATCCAGGTCGATGGATTGGCAGAGGTGGGACCAATCCCATGACCTCAGAGATCACCTGATCTTAACTCTCTCGACTAATTTTTATGGGGCGACATGAGACAGTCTTATATATTGACTTAGGCTTTCACGGCCGGAGTTACTATGACGAGTTTGTAGAAGATTTCCAAGAGACAGCCCTTCAGGATGCCGGACGCAGTCTCTGGCGAAACGTTGGGGAACTACAAGCCTCAAGACCAAGGCCAACAGCCCGGAAATCTTCTACAAGATCATGAGACAGTCTGTTTATCAGACTCCAGTAAATTCATGTATGGATCTTACAGCCCGAATCCGCGCTACTGCAAAATAATTCAAAAGTGGCCAGGTATATTTGAACGAGTGTGCCAATCACTACACCGCCGATGTACGCTCTGCAATGGGATGGGAGGTGGATATTTTGAAAACTTGATGTGACTGTCAAGTACTGAGCCTTCAAATCCAACTAACGGAACTCTCGAGAAGTTAACTACTCATAGTGTGAAAACGCATCATTTCAGGACATTGGTACCTTATTAAAAATGGTCAACATATCTCAATATACCACCTCACCTCCGTTACCGGTGTTTTTTTCAACACCCTGTATATATATATATATACACACACACACACACATACACACACATTCTCTTTATAATCAAATCATAGAAAGAAACATAATAGAACAATAGAACAAAAAATTGTAATAAAATATTTAGGTGTTGAGATAACAGTTGGGGAGAAAGAATGATATCAATTGTATGGAAAATAATAATACCAAGATAAGAATCTATAAAGCAGTCATACGCCCAATATCGACCTATTCTTCTGAGACAAAAGCGAATATTTATAGAATGAGGTAGCTTCTAGATATAAAAGAAATTAAAATTTTAAGGAGAATTGTGCATAAAACTAGAAGATATGAGGTAAGAAGTGAAGAGAATTAGATACCAGTTAAATATCCAAGCAATAGGTGATTGGGTGGACAGAAGAATTAAATATAACCAACGTGCATCTCGCATGGCATCTGACAGAATCATGGGTATAATTATGTGGCAAGACGAGAATATATTCCCTGGAAGGACTCTTAATTTATGGAAGGAAAAGGCTGTGGGCCTAATAAAACAAGAGGAAGATAATTAAATCATGAATATCATGTTTCATTGGTGACTTTTTGAGAACTTTTTCCCGTTTTATTTCAATAACATATACAGATTTTTTAAGCAAAAAAATCTAAAATTGTTGCCTCCAGAACGATTTTTAGAGTTTCGCATCAGTTGAACCCCCACTCCTAATGGTCCGATATTGATGGTTAATGAACTCGACCTTACTTCTCTTAATTGATTGTAATATGCAGAGTTTAGTTACAAATAAAAACCATGGCCTTTTCGGTGTCTAGTAGGTAAGATCAATCGAGATTTAGCATCGCATTCAATAAAATAAAGCAATTCGTTTATAATAAATAAAATAGTAAAAAAAAAACTTTGTGTAATATTTTCAAGGGTACAAACATCAATATCTTCATTATTTTGGAATCCGCAAAAACGTAATTTTTTAACCTAAAATCTATCCGTCCATCCATAGTAATTCTGCCCGATGGCAGGTCTTTCACTGCAATCATCTTCATTCTATGCTTGCAGCTTTACTAGGGAATTATAGGTGTGGTAGCTTCCCGTTGCTTTCCACACCTGTGAAGGATGATGATAACTAAAGTCTATAATAGGCCTATATAGATATTATCTCATTAGTAATGTTTCTTTAATCAAGATTCAATTTGAAATGTTTTCTGACATGCAATTAAACAACTCTTAAAACTGTCCATCATCAAGTTCTATGGTCATCAGCCATCTTTCAGCGAGAATTATTATCCCGAGACGGGTACCAGTTTCTGGTTTTTTATGCGAAGAACATTTTCGAAATTTTACGCAAGAAATGGGCCTATTCAATTTGAAGAGAAAAATATATGTCTAAATCGGGATTTGTCACCAATATCTCTGGTTCTGTATACCAGTGCGTTAACGAATTAAGCTATTAGGCATCGCTCTCTTATAATACGATTTCCGTGCGCCAGGTAGCAGTAAATCGTTAAAGCAATGGTGTACAGAACTAGAGATGTTGGGTTCAAATCCCAATTTAGGTATGTATATATTTTCTTCTTCTTCGTCACGGTTTAGGCTTATTTACTAGCCTGTTCCGGCTCCAAATTGCTGCTGTTTCCATCTTTTCTTTGGTCTTCCCAAACTTCTTCTTCCTCGTGGTAAATAGCTGTATGCTGCTTTTGGTATTCTATTCTCGGTCATCCTTGCCAAGTGTTCTTTCCAGTTTGTTCTGTATTTCACTATTGTTGTGTTTAATTTCTCTACTTTTAGTTGTTGTCTTATTTCTGTATTGTGTTTTTTGTCTGTTCTTTGATACTCTGCTATTGGTCTGAAGAATTTCATTTCAGCAGCTTGTAATCTGGCAGATTTTTTGTGTTGTCGCGTATATATTTTTCTCTTCAAATTTAATTTGTCATTGAGTGAGATGTGATAAATTCAATATTAAATATCAAAGAAATGGGTCATGGATCGAAAGAGATGGTAATCTAAAACCGCAAGATAAGGGCTATATTCTGGGTATGGTATTAGTACGATTCTTCCCAATTCCTGAAGTTTTATCATATTTGTTCATCCAGCATGGGGTCCGGTTGGGTTTGAACCTGCGACCCTCATAATTTCATGAACTGGATCCAGTTGAGAATAAAGATCCGCATCAATTGCACGCTCGTTTGGAACTAACTCCCAGTGAATCACTAACTAACTAACTCACTGACACTATCGAACCCGTAGATTCATGGCCGCATGGACATAAGCTCTCCATATATCCCTATCCTGAGCCAATGTTTTCCAATCATCCCCTGTATGATCTACTTCCCTCAAATCATAGTTAATGTTATTCTCCCACCTCATTCTTGGTCTACCAACTGGGCGTTTTCCCTCTGGTTTTCCTACAAGAAGCTTCCATGCAGTGAATCACACCTTGAAAATTCCACCATACACATAACATTAAAAAAAAATCCTTATAAGACAACCTAATTGAACTAAGCCTAAGAATAAATGCATTTAAAATATTTTCCCGAAATAACTTCCAACCTCTAAAAAATAGTCTGGAGTTTAAAGGTGAAAGTCAGATATTCAGACCATCAATATCAACGTTCGTTTGATCTCGGAAGTTGAGGTCCTATAAAATGCCTACAAAAGACTCTGAAAAAAGACCTAAATATATCCTACAAAAGACCTAAAAAACTGGAAAAAGGACGTAAAATATATAGTTGCTAACAAAAAAAAAAAAAAAATTATAGTTGCTAACGAGTAGATAAAGGCAAACTCAGTGAAAACTCTACAAGGACTACGTAAATCGTGCCCCAAATGGGAGACAATGACCAATCACATTTCAATGTATTTTAGTTACAAAACAACCAATCACAGAGCCGTGTTTCGCCTAGAATTTGTGCCAACTAACGTTTATCATAATAAAGAAAGCACCTCCTTTTTAACATTCTGAATAGGTCATACCATTATTTTGCACTGACTGACCGTAAGAAATACGGCTACCAGATTGTATACATAGTGCATAAATGTCAACACATAGCTCATGCGGGAGTTAATATAAAAACATTTTTAGCAATTTATTATACCACCAGAAAAAGAAACCACTGTTTGCACTTTCTTAAATGTGTTTTTTTTTTCCCCAAGTAATAACATTATAGAAAAATATAATTGTCATATTTACATCATAGGACATCAGAAATGAATTAATATACAGTTTGATGTGTTTCATTTTTTCTCCACTAGAGTGCATTCTTACAATATTGCGTTCCTTTGGCAATAAATAATATGATCTAGTTGCAGTGATGAACAAAAGAAGTAAATGAAGCGTACCAATCGTTTCTCATTTGTTTTCAAACATTGCCGTTTACATTAAATATATGCATATTTTAAAATAACTATATTTAAATACTGATTTGTGAGTAAACAGTTTAATTTTATTCGTTAAATAGTCCTGACAAATGCCACTCTTGATTTCCAAATTCTCTAGATAAATTGAAAATCACTCGTGGCATTACTTATGAATAACTACTGAGAGTGAAAAGTAGTAGATTTAATGTAAAAAAATGTTAAACTCCCCTAAACCTTCTGGCGCACCATGGGCAGGAGTAGACTCAGCCTATGACATATGTTCTTCAGGTAAAGGCGGCAGTCACGCAGAGCTAGTATCTCGTGCAGGTAGCGTAGTTGGTTAAGCTTAAGGCAATACACTACATGTCGTAAGGTCGCAGGTGTTCGATTCATCGTCATCCAGCCAGATTTCTATATAATTACATATTTCCTTCGTGACAGTTTAAAATATTATCGAGTGGGTTACTAAGAACCATGAAATTTCACGTTCGTGTTATATATTTTTACATACCATGTCAAATGCTTAATTGATGCATTGGATTGTAAAAAATTATAATTTAAAATGTTTTAAATTATGCAATTTTAAGCTGAAAGATTTGTAAGCTTCTCTACAGTTCGGGAGAATCGCAAGATCCTCCAAAGCCATTTCTACCAGCCACGACCTTCTGCTTAAATATGCACCAGTGATGTCCTGGAATGACAAGAGATCGTTTTCACAATATAAGAACATATTTTCTGATAGCTTAAGAACCTAATTCCCTAAAATATGGAGAGAAAAAAAAAAGGTATTACTGAGTTTCGTGCCACGATTGACTTTAGGATTGTACCCTAATCTGATAGGATTGCTGTATTTTTGTATGCAATTTCTATAAAATTATTTCGGACTCTTACTTTAAGGGAGGAAAGGAGATTACAAGTATTTGAGAAAGTAGGACAATTTTTGGACCAAAGAGAGATGAACAAACAGGTGAATGGAGAAGACTACATAACAATGAACTACATGGTCTTTATATGAAGCCAGATATAATAAGAACAGTTAAGTCTCGTAGACTGCGATGGGCAGGATATGTTGCACGTATGGGGAATGAAAGACTTGCATGGAAACTACTTGTAGGAAAACATGAGGGAAAAAATACCAGTTGGTAGACCAATAATGAGGTAGGAGAATAATTTTAACCATGATTTGAGGGTAATATATTATACAGAGGATGATTGGAAAATACTGGCTCAGGATAGGGATGTGTGGAGAGCTTATGTCCGCGCGCGGCCATTAACCTATGGGTTCGATAGTGCCAGTGAGTTAGTTAATAATATATAAAATTTTATTTAATTAAATATGAAAATCAAATAAAACTAAGTTTTATTTATATTTAATTAAATAAGTTATGGATTTTCATCAAGTAAACACCAATGCAATTGATTATAAAATTTTATTTTGCTCATTATATCTGGATTTTTAATCTAGCCTGAACCTTGCCGGTACAATGGCTCTGGGTTATGCTCAGCCTTAAATACATATTCTGGAAATAATGGGGCTGACATCGCTTACCGATTGTCTGTGAAAGATAGAGTCTTGACCTTCAAAAGGCCCCATATGGTCTGTAGTGTGATCAGCTGATTAATTAGCATTTCGTGTAACTTCTTGCCACATAAGATGATATTCTACACAAGAGTCTTACACAATGTAACATACTATGGATGAAGTTGGAAAATGCAAATGTCAATCACGTGTTATCGGGTTAGGTAATTGCGAATACTGGAGAGAAATGACAGATTAATGGCTATTAATTGAAAATTAATGAATGAGGCGTGGTTACTGACTACTCACAAGTTGCAGTTCAGGTTCCCAAGGTCGAGTACAGGACGGAGGATTCCTATCCTAAATTGATCCGTTGGCACGTATTCAAATATCTGTTTTCACTTCACCTGATTAGTCTTACTGCCAACACTTCAACACTAATACCAAACCGAAATTTATAGTTTCACTTTCAAGAAGTAACAAACAAAGTATAGGATGATGATAAACTACACCCGACTAATAGAACAATTAATCAAACACTCGAGCTACCAAAACAATATATCTTCTGAACATCAGCAATTTAAGTTTGTAACTTAGGGAATGTTGAGATTAGACAGTGGTGTAGTTTAAGTCACATGACTTGAGCGAATCAAGTCTATAATTCATGAACAAGTCAAATGGATCGGACACAATGTAACATAAAATTAAAATCGTTAGGAGCTATGAACACAAGGATTTATATTTTCCTTGTAATTAACAAAGAACAATCAGCAGTAAACCTTATACATCTGTATAGTATTCTCATCTTCTGAGTTTATATATACCAACAAAAATTACTTATAACAGTATTTTCCAACTTTTCTTCATCAATATACATATATATATATATAGTTATTATTATTATTATTATTATTATTATTATTATTATTATTATTATTATTATTATTATTATTATTATTATTATTATTAGTATATTACGATGAGAAGTTGGGAAAGTGGTTTTTACAGAAGCGAGGAAATAGGAAATGTTTAAAAACTGAGCAAACAGCGACGTTTTTTTAATTTCCGAGACTCTGTAAAATACTTCACAAACGGGCGTTGTACATTATTATTTTCGCGATGGTGTTTTCAAAATAATAATACTAGTAAAATAATGACACCTTTGTTGGAAATATTTGCGTTCATTATAAACAACTGACTAACGTTAACAGTGTGGGCAATGTTTATTAGTTGAGACCACAGCAGGCTGTGACACCAATCAGTCATAAATGGCGGCAAGTACGCATTTATTGTTTTATATTGTTTCAAATGAAGTTCAGTTAATTTAAAATATAGTGATTTGTTTCGTATAACATATATTAACACTACTTTTGGATATATTTTTGTACATACATTGTATGTAGTATACATAGAGGGCAGTGGTTTTACTTCCCGCACGTGGTTTGTAATATGTAATATTACAATATAGTTATTTAGGTTGGCATCACCGAAATGTAGGAAGTTGAACTTTCAATCATGGTTGCCATTGCTGTAAGTACGACAAAATGCACTATCACCTATATATATATATATATATACTCTGAGTCTGTACCTAAGCGTGATATCCATTACACCACCAGGCGAATCCAATTCAAACACTTATTATATATCGTTTTATGGAATATGTAGGCCTATAAAGTGAATGAAAAAGACAATAAAAGTCAGCTACATGAACTTTATGAGAAACCAGATGGAATAAGAACAGGTACACTGTGACGGACAGGACATGTGGCAGGAATGAGGAACGAAAAAGGGGATGGAAACTTCTTGTAGAAATAGCAGAAAGTAAGCGCCCAGTAGATAGGCCAAAAATGAGATGGGAAATAACATTAACCATGATTCAAAAAATAAATTTCTCGAAGCAAATTAACAGGGATGGGTAGCTACAATAAATAGCGACTCCAAACTGAGATAAAAGCTAATACGTCTGGAGGGCCGATTGCTGACCACACGTCTCCTCTATAGTAGCATGATGTCCGCATCTGCAAAATGACACAAGTTGATGTAAGGCCAGCTTCTGACTGTTTAGGACAAACGCCATGAGGTTTGGTTCATCTTTATATATATAACAATTCAACCGGCACATGTTTGTGCTTTATTCATTTCTAAAACATCGAACTCGATCTTCATGAAAAATTGTACATCCAGGTTGTGAGTGTTTAGCTCCTATCTATTATGTTCTAAAACCTTTAGATGTAGGGAGTTCACCTGAAACGAAAATTTAAAAATTGCACTAGCGGTCGCAATTTTCGATATTTCACAATGAATCTCAATATATCAACGACGTTTTGGTCTTCCTACATTTCTTCGGCCTAGAGGCCTATAATGAAGCAGCTGTTTTGATAAACGATTATTTGGCATTCTTTGTATACGTTCAAACCAATTACGTTTATTTGTGTGTATTTTCTCGTTTATATTATAGATTTGTAGTTCATCTCTGATATCTTGACTTCTCTTTGATCTCTTAGAGATACACCTGCAACTGATCTGAGAAATTCATTTCTATTGTCTCAATTTTATTTTTATCAGAGATCGTTAAAGGCCAAGTCTCAGACCCGTATGTTAATGTTGGAACGGCTACTGTTTTGTAAAATTTTAATTGAGTTTCCCTTGTGGTCTTATTTCTCAAATATCTTCTTATTGAACCACATATCTGTTTAAATTTCCTTAATTTCTTCTCCATGTCCAAATTTTGCTGGTACGATATCATGCATCCCAGATAATTGAAACAAGTTACTTGTTCAATTATGTTTGCTCCAATTATTCTATTAAAATAAAACCGAGATAGATAGTATTAAAAAATAAGCGAAATTCGACCGTGAGAAGTGAGGGTTTACTGAAATTCGAAATTAAAAAATGACTAGCAACCGCCATTCGTCGCAATGTACAGCATGTAATTTAATTATTTATAAGACATACACAATTAGAAGACAATATCGGGCGGAGTTATGCGTGGCTAGTGCATTTCGTCTAGTCTATCATAATCGAGCGGTGTTGTACAATTGGGGCTGTAACCACGACATATCCTCTGTCTCTTCCCCTCTCACATACCGATATCTGACAACGGTGCATGAAGAGTGAAACAGGATTGGCTTACCGCATATGTCTTCTAATAGCGTGTCTTAATATTTCATTTATTTAAGCGTAGCAGCAAGGTAGAAGTGAGGGTTTACCTGAAATTCGAAATTAAAAAATGACTAGCAACCGCCATTCGTCGCAATGTACAGCATGTAATTTAATTATTTATAAGACATACACAATTAGAAGACAATATCGGGCGGAGTTATGCGTGGCTAGTGCATTTCGTCTAGTCTATCATAATCGAGCGGTGTTGTACAATTGGGGCTGTAACCACGACATATCCTCTGTCTCTTCCCCTCTCACATACCGATATCTGACAACGGTGCATGAAGAGTGAAACAGGATTGGCTTACCGCATATGTCTTCTAATAGCGTGTCTTAATATTTCATTTATTTAAGCGTAGCAGCAAGGTAGATATAAATAAATAAAAATGAGCGAAATCTGACCAAATACGAAATTAAAAATTGACTCTAGCAAGCGCCATGTTTGATTCGGCACAGTGTGCACAACATAATTCAATTAACACTTCATATTTAATTTATTTTGGCGTAGCAGCGACGTAGGTATTATCCAAAAATGAGCGAAATCTGACCGTTGAAATCCGAAATTAAAAACTAAACTCTAGCAACCGACCTGTTTGAATTGTTGCAACGTATACCTTTGTACATATAGATATTCAGGTATGGCGAGCATTTACCAGTTATCTATTACATTTTAAAACGATTAGGTGTAGGAATTTACCTGAAAGGAAAAAAACACCCGGGCAACGCCGGGTAATGATCAGCTAGTTTTTTTATAAAATAAACTTAAAAATAATAGTACATTTGTTAACCATACAGTCACAAGTCACATTCGCACAGATTATGATGGAATGCAGATAAACTAGATATCACAAAGACCGGAAATCGAACCCGATACTCTAGCTTTATAACGAGGGACAAGATGGTGACCACTAAGTTCACTCTAGTACTCGACAAACCCATGTAAATGTATTGTTTGGTGTGTTGTGTCACTGAAGCCATGAGAATCCGTTTGATCTAGGAAATGAGAGCGCCCCAATACTCGGCTTCCTATGATTAAACATTCAACTTGAAGCTCCTCACATACCGACAAACTGCCTGACTCTCTACATGTAGCTTTTATTGTATTCATCTTTAACAAAAACTATAAGTATTACCCAATAAACGCATTACAATTATTTAGACATTATTATATTTTATGAACAATTGTATTATATGGAAACGAAACATGGGTCCTTACTTTTTATTTTATTGAATCTCCAATAATACAAACCCTATTTCACCATCAGGTATGTTAGGGTTTTAGTTACAATACAATTAATTATTTACAGTAATTTAGAGTATGGTTAATTTCTAGCGTTACATAATAACGTAATATGAACAAATTAATTAATTAATTAACCAAAAAAAGGTCTCTTAAAAATATGATGGTTAAAGTCACAGAGCTTTCTATAGCAACACTTCTTACATAAAATATTTGAAAAAAGGCAGTTGAAATCTATTATGGCAAAAAACTAACTCAAAGTCTCTTAAAAATATGATGGATAAAGTCACGCAGCTTTTTATAGCAACACTTCTTACATAAAATATTTGAAAAAAGGCAGTTGAAATCTATTATGGCAATAACCTAATTTTTTAATAAATGCATGTATTTTTGAATCAAATGCGGAACACTCAAATAACAGATGTGAGATAGTCTGACTGGAGTTTTTGCAAATACAGGTATCTGTACCTATTTTAAATCGTTCCAAATAATGTCCAAATTTACCGTGCCCAGTCATAAATTGTGTTAATACAAAATTTGGTTCTACGTATTTGCACTTTATTCGGTCAAAAACAGTTGGGAAAAATAATGTCCTTGTCAAAGCAACATTAATACTGTTTAACCACTCAGCTTCCAATTTTGTAAGAGATCATTTTTTAATACTTCTTTAATATATGATAGAGGACAGAAGGAGTAAAAGTAATCCATATTTGAATTTGGGTCCTTACTTTAAGGGAGGAAAGAACATTACAAGTATTTGAGAATAAAGTTCTTAGGAAAAATTTTGTACCAAAGAGAGATGAACAGACAGGTGAATGGAGAAGACTAAATAACAGTGAGCTAGTGATCTTTATAGGAAACCATATATAAGAACAGTTAAGTCTCGTAGACTGAAATAGGCAGGACATGTGCACGTATGGGGAATAAAAGAGGTGCGTGAAAGCTTCTTGTAGGAAAACCAGAGGAAGACGCCCAGTTGGTAGACGAAGAATGAGATAGGAGAATACATTAACTATGATTTGATGGAAGTAGATTATACAGGGGTTGATTGGAAAAAAATAGCTGAATATAGGAATTTATGGAGAGCTTATGTCCGCGCGGCCATGAAGCTACGGGTTCGATAGTTAGTTAATTAGAGTTATGAACAATTGAATAGTTGCCCCGAAAAGAGATCTGACCAACAAAAATTCGGAAGTTGAGTTTTCAGTGGATTAGTGATCTATCCGGAGAGTATCACGGCATGGTGCATGTAAAATTATCCATACTCTCTTTCAGACCTGTTTTATTTATTTTTAAAAGTTGGCATTCAAGCGAATAGCGATCTATATGTAACAAAATGGCGGAAGCAGTTAATCAAGTCGTTTATAGCAGTGCAGAAAAACAATTATTGCACATGAGCAAATTCATTCCACCACAGTTCCGTGAATTCTTATCAGAATCTTAAAAAAATTGAGTGAACATAAGAAAGACACAAAGATTGTAACGAAATAATATTAAATGGAAAATAAATACTAAAATCTTATTAAGTTAGAATTTTTTCTAACTGAATCAGTGTTCAATATGTATATTTAATTTCTTATTGTAGCATTTTTAGTGAAATATGTGTTAGATCATTTTTCCACTCTATATAGAGAATCACTTTTGCACTCAATTCTGTTTTAAATTGTTAATATTCATTTAGTAGCATGTTATTTTGCATTCAAATAGGCTGTATATGATTCCAATAGCATGAAAGATTAAAATGTATATGATATAATAAAGGTAATAACCTCAAAATATACATTATCCGTTTTTTTTTCTCCCAACAATTTGTAGTATGTGGATTAGATCTCTTTTCGGGGCAACTATTCAATTCCTAATAAACTAGGAGGGATTATTACATTAGTTATGTCAATTCCAATTGTATTCATCTATTATTAATGACGTAGGCCATTGTTGAGCCATGGTCTCTCCTTTGTTAGGAGTTACTAGACCAAGTTAATTTCTAGTTACTTTGCCCATATATGTCATGAATAGCATGCGGTCAACACAACGATTCAATGGCAGGATTTCTCAACGAAGTCTAAACTACGACCGCAGTTTTCCTATTTTTACTGTTTCCATAACAACCATAAAAACTCAAAATCTTCTTCTTCTTCGGCTTTCCCCCACTTATAGGTTTGCCGTCTTCAGTTTCCATTTATCTCTATCATTCCAATCTCCTTCTTCCAAATTCCTATCACCCAATATAGTTTTGACGTAGGTTTTCCATTTCCATCATGGTATGCCACGTTTATTTCTTCCAGGGGGTGACCATTGGTATATATTTTTTGACCATCTTTCATTTTCCATTCTTTGTATATGGCCATACCATTTAAGCGTTTGATTTTCAATCATCTTAATAACCTTTTTTTCCCCCCAAATGCCCCAGGTTTGCCTTTCGACATTCCTAGTTTCTCTCCTAGCATGGCGTACTTGTAACCCACTTCTGAGGTTGGAAGGCGGGGTTACGTTGCCCCGATGATATGATGGATGATGATGATAATGGTGCGCCAGGAGAGTCCCTAATCCTAAGCTTAACCTAAGATGAATATGAATGATGATGACTGCGATGGCCATATGATTTCGGGGACCGTTTGGGCCTTAAAGTTTTCCTGACATTTGTCTTACAGGTGAGGAAAAACTCCGATAAAAACCTCACCCAGAAAAACTGTCCCGACCGGGGATCGAACCCGAGCCCGCTGCGTGACAAGGCAGCACGCTACCCCGAGACCATAGCGGTGGACTCTTAATAACAAATATGGTGACATTCATTTCTCTCCAAAGGAATTAATTTATTTAATCCTGTCTTGTTTTTTGGAGGCTTCTTCTAAAATAATCAAATTCAACTGTTCTAATTGTATTCTTTTGTAATTCCGTCAAAGACCAAGTTTCACTTCCATGTGACAAAATATTCTGTATTATGATTTATGAGCCTATAAAATTTTCACTTTGGTTTCCTTTGTACATCTCTCTCACAGGTACCTAAACTTGTAATTATTGGCCCAAAATATTTTTAAAAAATAAAAAAATATATTAAAAAATAAATAAATAAAAAACTGAAAATCTACTGATGTTAATTACAAAAATAAATGTCTGAACATGTCTATGGTTTCATAACAATTTCTGTGAAATTTCAGTAATTTTATTGTTTCCATAACAACTATAAAAAAACTGAAAATCTACGGCTGTTAATTACAAAAACAAATGTCTGAACATGTCTATGGTTTCATAACCATTTCTGTGAATTTTCAGTCATTTTTATAGGTATTATGGAAACAACAAATTGAAAAACCGGGGTCGTGGTTTAAACTTCGGTTAAGAAATTCACCTAATGAGACATTTAACAGGCAATTAAAATGCTATTATGACGTTGAGGTCGGTATATTTTGCTTAGAGGTCTCTTTATTTATTATTATTGTCCCGCGCCGTAGCCGAGCGGTTAAGGTAGGAAGCCTTGGCGCAGAGCTACAGGACTTGCGCTGGTTCGAGTCTCCATGGGGGAAGAAATTTTCTCATGGTATTTCGGCCAGTATGGGACCGGTGCCCACCCAGCATCGTGAGGCAATTGGGTAGCTACAATAAGTAGCGGCTCCAGGTTGAGGAACCAGCTATATCGGCTGGGGGACTCGACATGCTAACCACATGTCACCCCTACACTGGCTGTTGATCATCTGCCTCTGTGATTGACACATGTGGATGTGAAGGGCCAGCAGCCGGCTGGTAAAAGGGAAACCGCTGAAAAGTGGAAAGTCCCTCAATCGGTCTCTTTATTCAGGCTTAAGGATCTTTTACGAGACTGAAAATCTTCAGAGTAGGGACCCAACGGTTTAAAGCCCCTCCCGGAGAACTTGCTAGTTGGATTTCTCCGTCCTAAAAAAATCCATCGACCCCCGCCGGGTTTGAATCCGCGACCCTCGGGACCAGAGGCAAGGAGCATAACCACTAGTCCACAGCGGCCGACATCAAATCCAATTTTTAAGGAATTCAATTTTATCCAATTAATCAAAATATTATTGTGATTTTTTTTTTTCGTTTTAGGAATATTCCACAATACAGTGTTTCTCCTTCAACCCAAAGTGATTTGTCGCCAGAGGTTCCTGTCTAAAGCATCTTCTTTTCTCAAATCTCTAGCTTCCATACTTCTCTTCACTCCATCTATCCATCGTTCTCTAGGTCTGTCCCTTCCACTTCTTCCATTAGCTTTCGAATTAAGGATATTTTTTGGTATTCTCTTCTTCCATTTCAAATGTTTACGTTTATTTTTCCTAATATGTTTTTTCAACTTCTCTTATTCTGTTTCTAACCTTATCCCTTCTTGAAATTCTTATCGATCGCCTCCAAAATCCATTTCTACTGCTAACAGCTTGTTTTGTACTTACTATCCAGGGTGAATTATAAGCATATATTATAATATTTCTCTTCGGTTCAAAATGTTTCCTAATTACCTTATTCCTAAATATAGGTTTATCTTTCCTTCTCTCTTAAAGTAACAGACTATATTTCGAATCTACGTAGTATAATCAGAAGAATAGCAGTTACATATATATATATATATATATTAAATATAACATTTTAGAGAGTTGGGATGCCAAGAGTCCCTGTAGCTCAAGTTTAAAGAGTTGAAACTATGTTTTAATGTATCTTGTTTCAAACCATTAACGCAATTTAACCTCCCGCCTTATAGGTACTTTTACGTGACCCGCCACTCGGGTCTTACAATGACACAAACTGTCGGGAGAGAGATTCTAACTATAGATCATACACATACTTTTCTGACCACACAAGATCATGGAGGGATTCCCCGAATGATTGATTAGCTCAATGTCAGAGCCTCCTCTGACACAACACTACATTAAGACTAAACACACCATACGTACTAAACTTGGCAAACATGAAGATGGTGATTATTATGGCTAAGATTTTTATGTAATAAAAGATAAGATTGCAATTCAGATTGTTCAACTGTTTGTGTGTGAAACCAAAACAAAAGACAGTTAAAACTCTTACTTCTCATTAACTATTCAATTGTTTATATGTGTATATGTGGAACTAAAACAAAAGACACTTATAAGTCTAACTTCTCATTATACTACCTTGCAATCTTAACATTCAGTACATAAAAATCCGCTCCCTAGTGATTATGATAGACAGATGATGTTCGGGGACCATTTAGGCCTTAAAGTTTCCTGATATTTGTCTTAGAAGTGGCACCATAAAATGAAGTCTCAAAGGACCTTTTAAAATTTTATAAAACAATGGCAATTCCAACACTACTATCATATATGGATCAGAACACTGGGCTATAACAAAAAACCAGGAACGAAGAATAGAACGTCAGAAATGAGGTTTCTGAGGAGTGTGGCTAGCTATATAGTAACATATGGAAAACGAAATGAAAATATACTGCATCCATAGTAATTCTGCCCGAGGGCAGGTCCTTCACTGCAATCATAGCATTTTAATTCTATGCTTTGCAGCTTTACTAGAGAATTGTAGGTGCGGTAGCTTCCCGTTGCTTTCCACACCGATGAAGGATGATGATGATAATGATAAGGATGATGATGACGGCCATATGATTTCGGGGACCGTTTGGGCCTTAAAGTTTTCCTGACATTTGTCTTACAGGTGAGGAAAAACCCCGATAAAAACCTCACCCAGAAAAACTGCCCCGACCGGGGTCGAACCCGGGCCCGCTGCGTGACAAGGCAGCACGCTACCTCGAGACCACAGCGGTGGACGAAAATATACTAAGTGTACTAAATACGTTCAAAATATTAGATAGAATTGCACAACACAGAGAAGAATGGATGGACCACATCAATAGAATGGATAACAATTGAATTTCGAAACAGATTCTTCATTACAAATCACTACGACGAAGAAATATACGAAAACCTAGTAAGAGATGGACAGACCAATTCTAGCATGAGATCAGAACAGACCTTAAGGTCTAATCATTGATGCTGATTAAGTGAACAAATCCGCGAAAAAAACCTCACCCAGAAAACATCTAAACCGGGGATCGAACCCCAGGGGTGGACCTCTTATTATTAAAAAAACAACCGGGAAACTTACCACGGCCGAGGTTTGATCACGGCCCCCTACGTTTGAGGCAATGATGTTACCTCTGGCCTAGATCATAGCAATGTTTAATTTCAATCTTACAGAGATGAACAAAACTCACTCTTTCGACACGACACATTTTATTTTCAATTTTCAATAAAGTATTGTGCATCGATCCATTTGTACTTGTGAGTGATGGACTAGCTCTCTCACGTTCCTTTGTTCTATTTGGAGAGGAATGGAATCAGCAGAGCAATCAAGATTTGCGAAAGGGGGATGTGGATAATATGTCACACACACGGCCACTAAATGTCTGGTGTGACAATTACAATTCTTTGTATAAACAAGCTGAGAAAGCCGTTTTATCAGAACCATCCGATCTTAACGGCGGTAACACTTGCAAACCTAAGTGTTATCTAAACACAAGGGGCAGAGCTCTGCCAAGCTATTTGCAGTAAAAATAAAATATACCCATAAAACTGATTTGCTGGCAAACATTTCGCATTTCCAAAAACAAATAAATTTCCTTTCATTCCTGTAATATTTGTACAGTATGTCTGCAGGCTATCACAATAACTTATATGTATTTTTCTTAACAACAGGAATCGTATGTTGCACAATTTTTAACGGTTTTCACACGCTCAGTAATGCTGTCATTCAAAAATATGTTTGGAGTTTCTATTGTCTGTCCAACGGATCTGTGCCCCCGTAAAATATGCGAACTATAGTTCAGCCACTGAGTCTCCGGCTCTGACGTTTCCACGACAGTGTTACCGATATGGATATTCAATGGGAGAGGCCGCTTTACGTAGGCGGTTAGCAGAAATGCAGCTGACAACATCTCAGCTAGTTCAAACCTTACTTGCACGCTATAACGGCGTCAAGAGCAGTGATTGGTTGTGGCAGACGTTCACTCCTACATAAACTATTCCCTTTTTGGCAGTAGAGGGGCGATTTTCTTTTTATCCCTCGTACAACCTAAACTTCAGAGCCGGATATCCAGCGGTTGGACTTTAAAACCTGTTTCCTTTTCTGCCTCGATAAATCATTTTCCTCCCTGCATTCCTGCAGTCTTCTCCCCTCCCACTACTCACAATTTTGAGCCTTCTTATTGGGCATTATTTACACTTGCACTCCAGTGTTGTCAAGGCAACATCCCTACTCGATAAGTTATTATCGCCTCACTATGATGCTTAACAAGCGGCTCGCTTTGTTTCCCCGCAACTGTTATATGTTATTAAAATAATACAAAGATATCAACTGCCGCGACTACCACGATGGATCCACATTGCTATTCTTTCCTCAGTTTCAATTAAAACTCGGAACGATGTGGAACATTCGATCCAGTTATAAATTGTATACCGTAATTAATGGTTTATCAGTTATTTATTGTGATATGTAGTTCGAATAATAATACAATATCTACATATTATATTAGTTTAATATATAAGTGATTTCAACATGTGGCGGCCATGGGAAAATATTTCAGACCGAACAGTTAATAATAATAATAAATATAATAATAATAATAATAATATTTTCAGCATAATTTTGTGTGGATATTAAATTTATTTAGACTTACAAGCTATATAATGTTGGAATTAAATTATTTAATAAATAAATGCGTATTTCATTTTAATTTTAAAACTTAAACAATATCAAATAATAACATAAAAATTAAATAATAACATAAATAATCAATGTCTTCTGTCTTTGTGTAATAAACGCCTATAGAGATATGAGAAACGTGACAACACCGCATGCCAAGCATTGCCGCGCGGCACCCGCTTTTATATAACGGTTAACCATCAGAGTGAGGCAATAATACCGTGGCTGCTGTTTGACGTAGTGGGAGGGAAGTGCAGTGATATGGTGTGAGTATAGACCGTGTAGTTTTTAAGAACAATGTCAGTGCTATAGGGGCACAGATCCGTTGGCACGAGTATAGGTATTTTGTGTCGGCCGTTGAGAGGCGTGGCCTATCCTGACACAAATGTTTGACGTCACTACTCTGAGATACTACTCGTAAGTTAAAAGTTCCAGTAAATTATGTCAGATGTCCCTCCAAGTGTATGAATTTTAAATTATGAATTTGGGCCAGTTCATGGACTTGTAGTGAGAGTTTCTAATTACAATTCGCGAGTCCCTTTTCGATTCCCATAGAACACCAAATTAATGTTTCCTTAAAAGGAATTATTCCCGGGTCCTCCATAGTCTGTAATGTAGACTAGGTTTAGGTTTAGAGACTACCCTGGTGCTTCATTATCATTTATCACTCATATATCGGGATAACGTAGTTCCGGCTTCCAAACGCCCCAACTTCAAACGTGGGTTAAAATCCTGCCAATGTCAGAGAAAGCTAGAAATGTCGAAAGGCAACCTTGCAAGAATGGACAAAAATTCTGAATTTGTGAGAATTTCTTTTTTTTTGGTCAGTCAAATCAGCAGCTAAAAATAAAAAATCAGAAGTAAAACATTTTCAAACAATGAGATCTCGTTACAAACATTTATTTTCATATCGGTCTACGTGTAAAGTCCAGGTTTATGGCAAACAAAGGGAAGATATATATTTTTTTAATGCCCTAGGTTGTCCTCTTTGGACATTTCTGGTGTTCTCTCCTGGCATTGGTGTAATTGTAACCTACTTATGTGTTTGGGGCGCCTGGAAGCGGGGTTACGTTGGCCCGATGACATGATGGGTGATAATGATGATAGTGGTGTGTCAGGAGAGTCCTTAATCCTAAGCTTATAATCTAAGATGAATATGAATTATGATGATTGCGATGGCCTTATGATGTTCGGGGACCGTTTGGGCCTTGAAATTTCCTGGTATTTGTCTTATAGGTGAGGAAAAATCTCGAAAAAAAACTCACCCAGCAGCCTGTCCCGACCGGGAATCGAACCCGGGCCCGCTGCGTGACAAGGCAGCACAACTGAAGTGAATTTAGAACACTGACATTTTTGTTGGTTAGGAAACATTGTCCGTTTGTAAGTCTTTACTTGGGCCGGTGCACAATTAATAATGTCAAAGGAAACAGTTTTTTTTCTTCTTCTGGAATGGATGGGTACATATTTTTTAGTTCCCTCAATATTTCAGCTGCTACAGGTAGACTCACGATCATCTCTTGGGATTTATTATCACCAACATGGCTCTTGGTGGTCCGTAGTCCTTTCAGTGAATTATTGGACTGGGCATAAAGATACATTTAAAATTATAAGCAGAAAAATAATTATTTCGACACTTGGACATTTTCAGCTGTACCAATGCTTATTCGACCGCGATGGACTAGTGGTTATGATCCTTGCCTCTGGTCCCAAGGATCGCGGGTTCAAATCCGACCGCGATCGATGATTTTTTTTTGACGGAAAAATCCAAGAAGCAAGTCATCCGCGAGGGACTATAAGCCGTGAGTCCCGAGTCTGAAGATTTTCAGGCACGTAAAAGATCCTTAAGCCTGAATAAAGAGGCCTCTAAGCAAAATTTACCGATCTCAAACATCCTGGTAGTACCTTAGTTGCCTGCTAGATTTCTCAATAAGTCGGTGTGTTGACCGCATGCCACTCATGATATATATGGACAAATAATGAAACTAAATGAATTTGGTCTATTAATGATTTATTTTAGGAAGTTATATTTTGAGGTTCTTTTAATCAAGTTATATTTTGAGGTTCTTTTAATCAAGTTTTTGAGACTGGAATCACCTTACCTCAATTTAATGTTGATTTGTTCTCGAACATGTTTCGATATAATCTTCTATATCATCTGGACTGGGCAAGCTGAAGATGATATAGAAGATTATATCGAAACATGTTCGAGAACAAATCAACATTAAATTGAAGTAAGATAATTCCAGTCTCAAAAAAAACTTGATTGACCTATTAACTCCTAACAAAGGAGAGGCTGTGGCTAACACTGTGCTACGCTATTATAGATAGATATGTACTGTGGCGAAAACTAGTCGAAAAATAGAAGCAGCCGAGACCAGATTCTTAAAAAAAACAGCAGGGCACACACTAAGAGATGAAAAAAGGAATGAATCAATCAGAAAACTTGAAATCTTTAATATTGGACAAATGATTTCAGATAGAAAGAAGAGATGGTAGGCCTATGCACTTTACAAAGGATGGTACCACATAGAACAGCTAGACAGTCATATGAATATAGATCTACAGGACGTCCGAGGAGAAGGTGTAAAGATGATTTGGATCCTATGAAGATGGAGAAGAGAAAGAAGTATTTTCAGACTACCATAACGTCAACATCTTCTTCTTCTTCTTCTTCTTCACTTCAAGGTTTAGGCGATTCGCATGTTCCGAAATTCACAATGATTCCTTCCATCTCTTCCTAGGTCTTCCTACATCCCTTAATCCTTTTAGTTTATAATGATATGATAATTTGGGAAATCTTGTTTCTTCCATTGTTTGAACATGATGTTCCCAGCCGACGCAGTGTTGTTGAATTCTATCATTTCTTGAGAATATTTCTAATTCACTTGTTATTTCTTCATTTCTTATGTGGTCCAATTGTGTGCATCCTTTGGTCCTTCTTGAAATGTGATTTCTGCACTTTGTATTCTACTCTAATTCCTCTTACCCAGGACTCACCACCGTATAAAAGTACCGGTACCGCCGTTGTTTTGCAGAACTTCAATCTTGTATCCTTCTATGTTTTATGTTTTAGTGTTCTATGAATGGTGCCACATACCATATGAAATTCTTCTTCTTCTTCTGCTTCCTTTCATGTGATAGGTCTGTTACGGTCTCAATCCAACGTTTGAACGGTCTGCCCAAAGATATGTTGCCTGGTGGCTGGTAATTTAAGATTTGGCGTGGTATTCTTGTTCTTCTCATTCTTCTTACGTGAGATTTCCAGTTGTTTCTGTATTTTTGTACATATTCCATGACTGATTCTGTTTGTAATTCTTTGAGAATCTCAGAATTCCTTTTATGGTCTGTTCTTGAGTAAATTTCATTTCTGCCGCAATTAGTCTTTGTTCATCTACACTGCGAATTGTCCAGGCCTCACTGCCGTAAAATAATATGGGTCTGGCCAGTGTTTTATAAATTCTAGTTCGTGTTGCCGTACTGTGTTTGGCTTGAAAATATTATTTATAATTCCTGTTACTCAGTTAAATTTTATAATTTTTTTGGCTAAAATATGTTTCCTCTTCGTATGTAACTTGGTATCCGAGATAGTTAAATGTGTTAGTTTGTTCTAATAATTTATTATTAATAACAATTTTACTGCGAACTGGGTCTTCTCCTAGTATAATAATTTATTGTCTATATATTTTTTTCTTGTTCAATAACCAGAAGACAATTCACAACCTAGATAATTAAATTTAACACTTGTCATAACGTCAACTTGGTATAATAATAATTAAATCACTTATTCGTAGTAGGATTGCGCGTTATTAATTAGATTTGTGATATTTTATTACACAGGTTTTGGTTTCCGTATTTACCTATTGACATAATGATAACTTATCTGTATACAGAAGCATAGGTTTTTTCTTCCTAGTGAAGAATATAGCATCAGGTCATTTTTACGGCAGCTTCGATATGAAGCTCTTATCTATATGAAATATGCAGCTGGAGATTACAAATGCGCATGCTTAGTTTTACGATCTTTTTTTTTAATGTTTTTATTAAATTTGCCCGGGGTTGTTTGAGTTACCCGCTTTGTAGTTCCGAAAGTAAACACTGACGATTTTATTTTATTTGAAGAGAAAGAAAATGGCTGGTTTCTAACGAAACGATCCTCCCTAGTGTAACAAAGCAATTCCTTGTTATTTTACTGCACGTTTTAAAAGTAAGCATCTTCAAACTATGGATAACTGCACCGCACTGGCACACTATGAACAATGCATGACTTTCTTTTTTCTTTTTTTTAAGAAAGTGAATGTAAGCATGAAGCACAAAGTAAGAATACACACATCTTCAAACATAACTAACTCACTGGCTCTATCGAACCCGTAGGTTACATCGCCGCCAGGACATAAGCAATCATCCCCTGTATAATCTACTTTCCTCAAATCATGGATAATATTATTCCCCAACCTCATTCTTGGTCAACCAATTCGGCGTCATCTCTCTGGTTTTCCTACAAGAAGCTTCCATTCACCTCTTTCATCCACCATACGTGCCACATGTCCTGCCCATCGCAGTCTACGAGACTTAACTGTTCTTATTATATCTGGTTTCCTATACATATCGTGTATCTCACTAGTATGTTGTTTTCTCCATTCACCTGTCTGCTCATCTCTTACCAAAAATTTTCCTAAGAATTTTATTCACAAATACTCGTAATATTCTTCCCTCCTCCCTTAAGTAAGAGTCCATGTTTCGCATCCATATAATATAACTGGGAGAATAACTGTTTTATATATTTTCAGTTTAATGTTTTTTTAAGGATTCGGGACAAGAGTCCCTGTAATGCATAATAGCATGCATTTCCAGAATTGAGGCAATGTTTAATTTAATTGTGCATTTCATTCCTATTTGTAATTATTGTTCCTAGAAACTTGAATTCAGCCACTTCTTCAAAATTTCCTTCATTTGTCATTAGTTGTCCATTTTCATTATATAACGCATTTCTACGTGTGACCATATATTTAGTTTTATTGATTTTTACTTCCAGTTTCGTAGTGTTACTCAATAAGTGTGCGTGTTGTCCTTTAGTACTCTTCGTTATCACTCAATAATACATCATCAGCATAAACTAACAGCCTATTAATACTACTGAGTTGTAGGCCTTTTTCATTCTCCCAAGTTTTGATGGCATGCTCTAATACAAAATTGAATAGTAGAGGAGATCATATACAATAACATATAATTAATAATTGTTTTTTATTCAATGTCACCACGTCATTTCGGCATTCTGGTATTCTCTCCTGGTATGGCGTTATTGTAACCCACTTCTGAGGTTGGGGCGGAGTTCGCTGCCCCGATGATATGATAGGTGATGATGGGAATGATGCGCAAGGAGAGGCCTTAATCCTAAACTTAATGAATATGTTAATGATGACCATTTAAGTCATGTCCCAAATGGTAGTCAATGACCAATCATGTTTCAATGAATTTTATTTTAAACCAATTATAGTCGTGTTTCACCTCGCTCTTTATCGATTTCTCTTTGTGAGATCCTGCTTTTGTGATAAAGAAAGCTCCTCCTTTTTAATATTCTGAACACCTCAGAGCATTATTTTTCTCCAGCAAATACATTGGATGTAGCAAATAAGGAACAGATTCCATGATTTTACTGAGTGGTTTACCAAAAAAATAAATGAATAACCTATAATGTCGAATACAGTTTGATGTGTTTCATTATTTCTCCACTAGGGCGTATTCTTACAATATTGCGATCATATTTGGCAATAAATAATATGATCAAGTTGCAGTGAATATACACACTTCACATTTCTGATTTGTTTTCAAACATCGCCGTTTACATTAAATACATAATTTTAAAATACCGGTAAATATATTTAAATAATGACTTTTGAGTAAACTGCTTAATTTTATTCGTTAAATAGTCCTAACAAATGCCACTGTTGATTTCCAAATCTTCTAGATAAATCACCCGGTGATTGGAAATAACTCGTGACATTACTTATGATAATGATGGACATGTGATGTTCTGGGACTGTTTGAGCCTCTAAATTTCCTCACATGTGTCTTACAGGTGAGAAAAAACTCCGAAAGAAAAAAAAAACATCACCCAGGAAATTTGTCCTGACCGGGGATCTAATCCGGGCCCGCTGCGTGAGAAGGCAGCACGCTACCCCGAGATCACAGCGTTGGACTCAATTAACAAACAATTAATTAATTAAATAATTATAATTGTAAATACTTAAATAAAAATTCAGAAGGCTCTATGGCGCAAATGGTTAGTAACTCGCCAAGTTCGCGCCTCGGATGCTCCTTGTGGGATTCGTGGTGACGAATTGGAGCCAGAGTAGGAGTGAATGATATTGAAGGAACTAGACAAACTGCACCTGTAACATCGGGAAAAGGCTGGCCGGATTTTTTCGGGGTTTCCCTCGTTTTTCTCCTGCCAAGGCCTTCATTCAATAACTTCTCCATAAGGGGCTACACTTCCTTTATGGTCACCATCAAGCACATACATAAAAGTAAAATTTGACCAAGGTCCCGGGACCGACTATTTCGACCACGTTTTCAAGGGCAAATGCCGAAATAGACAATAGACTAAAAAGCCCGCCGCAGCGACTATAGCTACTGATTTAACAACCAACATTTTTAACACTACCGGGGCAATGGACTCAAGTCGAGAACCCGTAGTCCCACTCTCTTCAAGAAAGGAACCGAAGAATCGATCCACCAATGGAATACAGGTTATTCCAGTCGAAGGACAATTCGTTGTATATTTTTATCAACCATTCATACCATTAATTTCATTTCAAGTATTCCTGTGATGCTGTGACAAGCCTGTCAGCCGGTATCACAAACCTTCAATACAGGAGCATTATCCCATCTCATCCCTCAACTTGGCATTATGATGGATATAAGAAGATGGTTAAAAATTATAAAATTACTATAAAACTTCTCTTCATTGTTACAGACTTACTCAGATCATATTTTTTTTTTTTTTGTATTTCATTGATGACAGTCTTCTCTCTTCAGATTTATTTTTTTAAAATCATATTGTATCGCTTCGACTGATCTTCTGACTTTATTTTCCCCTACACCACTAGCCATGATTTATTTAATAATACTAAGAAAACAAAAAAAGTATGGCATAACAGCTGCAAAGAATAAAGACCGGCAGAAGCGATTGATGTCACTAACTAGTTTACCATTAATTTCATTTCAAGTATTCCTGTGATGGTGTGACAAGCCTGTCAGCCGGCATCACAAACCTTCAATACAGGAGCATTATCCCATCTCATCCCTCAACTTGGTATTATGATGGATATAAGAAGAGGGTTAAAAATTATAAAATTACTATAAAACTTCTCTTCATTGTTACAGACTTACTCAGATCATATATATATTTTTTTGTATTTCATTGATGACAGTCTTCTCTCTTCAAGATTTATTTTTAAAAAATCATATTGTATCGCTTCGACTGATCTTCTAACTTTATTTTCCCCTACACCACTAGTAATGATTTATTTAATAATACTAAGAAAACAAAAAAATGTATGGCATAACAGCTGCAAAGAATAAAGACCGGCAGAAGCGATTGATGTCACTAACTAGCTTAAGACTGACTGTACAGGGAGTTCTACTGAATACCTAGCGTGACAATCGATCCTTAGTTTGTTTTATCAATCGGATTTCGGTACTTTTTATATTACCTAGTCACTCGGCTAACCCCAGGAGACTGAGAGGACTCATTCAAGATGCCTAAAATAAAGAAAATAAAATTTGATGATACACACTTGCATCGAACTCGGGTTCCCTGGGATGCCATTATAGCATAGAAGCGAACAACAACAACAATAATAATAATAATAATAATAATAATAATAAAACACTGTAATTAAACCAGAGTGCCTCTATGGAGCAGAAACATTAATTTTGACAGAAAAAAATATATCGAAAATATAGTGAAAAAAGAATGCAAAATTATAAGAAAAGTTTTAAGTCCACAAGTCATAGGTGAAGTATTTAGACTCAGAAGTAAAAAGGAAATAAACATATATACAGACATTCATAGTGATATTAGAAAACGAAGGTTAAACTTTTATGGCCATATTAAACGAATGAACTCAAATAGGCTTACAAAACAGATAATGGAATTCTACGAAAACAGAAGTAAAGCTCCAGCGGATACTATGAAGTGGATTGATGAAGTCAAAAAAGGACTTAAAATTGGCAGGAATTACTAAAGAAGATATCCCAAACAGAAATATATTTAGAATTAAGGTGAATAAGTGGCAAGTTGACCAAGAGGACAAACCGAAGAAAAAAACTGGAACTTGGACAGATGATAGAAAACAAGCTCATAGCAAAAGAATGAAAGAAATTTGGACTCAAAGGAAGTACTTTGCGTAGTCTTACATGGGCTCATCCGCAATAAAAAAAAATAATAATAACACTACTATTTGGATTGGAACACTTGTCTTAACCAAAAACCAAGAACGAAGAATAGAAACTTCATAAATGAGGTTCTTGAGGGGTGTGGCTTGCAATACAATATCAGATCCGAAACGAAATGAAGATATACGAATATAACAAATATATTCAAGTTATTAGATAGGATTGCACAATACAGAGGAGAATAGATGGACCACATCAATAGAATGACGAGCAACAGAATCCCAAAACAGATTCTTCACTACAGACCACTAGGACGAATCAGTAAAAGATGGACAAACCAATTCAACTATGACTCTCTTAAGGTAACAAAATGCCTCGTCATCTAATTATACCCGAGCCGCCGATGCTCCGGCTCTGAAGATTAGGTTGTACGAGGCGTAAAGGGAGAACTCGCCCTCTATTGCCAATAAGAAAATGGTTGTTGTGGGAGTGAACGTTTGCCACAACCGATCACTCCTCTTGACGCAGCTATAGCGCGCTAGTAAGGTTTGAAATTGCTGAGAAGTCAGCTGTATGTCTGCTAACCGCATACATAAAGCGGCCACTCCCATTGAATATCCACGTAGGCAACACTGTCGTGAAAACGTCAAGACAGGCCGGAGAATCAGTGGCTGCAGTGTAGTGACGCACATGAATGGATGAACCCTTAAATTCATAATGTATCCTTTTAGATAAACAGTTGGTTTAATTAATTTAATATGTTTAATGAATCAGAAGAAAACAAACAAAAATAAACCACTTAAATGTGTGTCTAATTATACAATATACCTAATAATAACAGTTATACAAGATTCCGTTTTCACTGCGGTCCGCCACCTTCAAATATCTAACAGAATAAATTTGTGTTTTGCCAATTTAAGGGTTAACGGGATTCCCTCTGTCCCTATTATAATATGACATCGGAACAGACATTAAGGTTTAAATCTTAATGATGATAATAATAATTTTACAACTAATAATCATCATCATCATCATCACTCCAAGGATTAGGCAATTGCCCGTTCCGACTTCATATTGCATCAGCCCAACGTCTTCTAGGTCTTCCAACATCACGCCTTCCTCTTGCTTGATAATTTCTGGCTAACAATGGATATCTCTCCTTGCTCATTCCATCCATGTGATCAATCCATTTCTGTCTGTAATTCGTGACTTTATCCAACAAAGGCTGTACTTTCAATTCTTCTCTTATATCCTCATTTCTTATTCTATCAAGTCTTGTACATCCTTTTACTTGTCTTAGGAACCGCATCTCTGCCGTCTGTATTCTATCCTTCTGTCTTTTCACTGGAGCCCAAGTTTCACATCCATACAATATTGTGGGAACCGCCATAACATTATACATTTTTATCTTGGTTTCTTTTCTAATTTATTTTTGAATGTTCTCTGTATTGTTCCACACACCGTCTGAAATTATTTATTTTGGAGTCAATATCTCTTTCCACATTGTAGCCAACATCACAGCCCAAATATTTGAAACTAGACACCTGTTCTATACTTTGATTTTCTAAAATAATTTTGGTTCTCACTGGATCTCTTCCTCTAAAAGCCATGGTCTTCGTTTTCCTTACAGAAATTTTTAGATCGTATAATTTACATATTTCATTTAATGCATGCATTGATTTCTGTAAGTCGTCTTCATTTTTCTGTATTATGATTACATCGTCAGCAAATAAAAGATTATTTATGCACATTTTATTATCCATTCTTATTCCTGGATTTACTAAAACTTTCCATTTATTAAAAATATCGTCTATATATATATTAAACAAAGTGGGGTGATAAACTACATCCTTGTCGTAATCCAGTATTTGTTTTGATTGCATCTGTTCTTTTGAATCCGGTATCTATAATTATATTTGTGTCTTCATATAATGTCTTTATTGTTTCTACAAGGCACAGCGGGTATCCTTTCATTCGTAATATTTCCCATAATTTTTGTCTGTTTACTCGATCGAAGGCCTTATCCAAATCTATAAATCCTATGTGAGTTTCTAAGTTATGTTCTCTTCTCTTTTCTATGAGTTGTTTCAGTGTAAAGACATTGTCTATACTAATATATAACGAAAAATTAAAACTTACACAGTGATATAGTGACGAACCTCCCTAGGTTTCTAGTTGGCAGGATTCCGAATCGGGACTGATGTCAGTCAGCAAACATTATAAAGCAGGAACCAGAACCAAGGCGGATATTTTAATTCGAATCGAATCTGGGCAACCAGAATGAAAGATGGTGATCATGAAAATAATACTTAATTTTATTCGTAAAATAAATCAATATTACTATTATTACTAATATAGGCTTCTAACATTACTACATATACAGTGGATCTATTTCACTCTTAATCAAACTGTATGATCGATCATGTAGATTATTATCAAGTGTTTGCTGTCAAACAAAGACAGTCCTGACAACTAAAACATATGTGGAAATATTATTTTTTCGCATCCTGTGATATAAAGCCCTCTCCTGTTTTTTTCTGTAACCTACTAATGTCATTAAATCTACTCTCCGTTCACTATTAGATCATTCAAATCTCCAGTGATGCATTTTAACAATTTTCATAATTGATTGTGTAATAAAATGAATCGCATTGTTAACATATATTCTTTGGTTTATATAAAAACGTACATTAGCTTTTTGGGCAGACTGTGGCCACGTTCTTCGGAACTAAATCGATTCCCGTACACATGTGTGAAGGACGCGGTAGAGTTTACAAGATCAAGGCTACGTAAAAATTACACTACATCTTACAAACACGAAATCTCCCACAAATTTAAATGAACATAGTATGTTACTTCAATTCATTAGAATAGGCTTCTATTTTTTGTATAAGGCATTGAGATGCCTTATGATAAGAAATTCAACTTACTGCCAAAGTATATTTTATGCCATTACTGTGTTTCATTTCAACAGGACGTAGCCTACTTTGTGGTCTTATAAAATGAGAGTACAAAGGAATATAAATAAAACGTAATTAACTTTCACCAACATATGAATAAAACATAGCAAAGTGAATTAGTACAAATAAACAAGCAAGAGTATCCACTAGAAATCACGAACTAACTCACTAGTAGAATCGAACCAGTAGGCTCATGCCCCGGGGATATATTCTCTCCACACATCCATTATATTGAGCTAATGTTTTCCAATCATCCCCTGTATAATCTACTTCCCTCAAATCATGGTTAATGTTATTCTCCCACTCATTCTTGGTCTACCAATTGGGAGT
Source organism: Diploptera punctata (assembly GCA_030220185.1). Taxonomy (NCBI): domain Eukaryota; kingdom Metazoa; phylum Arthropoda; class Insecta; order Blattodea; family Blaberidae; genus Diploptera; species Diploptera punctata. The sequence continues at coordinate 6,007,150 of JASPKZ010003868.1, read as the reverse complement.
TTCCTTTCTGATTTTCCTACAAGAAGCATCCATGCTCCTTTTTCATTCTCAATTCGTGCCAAAACCTCATCCAGAAAAACTGTCCCGACCGGGGACCGAACCCGGGCCCGCTGCGTGACAAGGCAGCACGCTACCCCGAGACCACAGCGGTGGACTCCACAAATAATATTTGAACATTCATATTTTGTTTAATTACAATTTCCTATTTTATTTATTCTAGACATTTCAGCTGAACACCTCCAAAAATCAATTTCTGCTGTATTTAATTTACTTGTTCTAGATTTTAATTCCTATATTTCTGCACCTTATGTCATTGTATTCCTTATTTAGTTTTTAAAATTTATTTTAGTTTTGGAATTTTTAAATCTCGATGAATGGTGTTATCATTCACTTACCAGAGAGCTGCAACAATTGAACGAAGAATTTTGGACTGAAATCGTAGAATTTCAATACTGGAGTTGCTCGCAATTCCCTTTAATGGATATGTACGTCAGATAGAAATCGATTTTTTTTTGTAAACCTGGAGTTCGTTTTCTGTACCCAACTTCAATTATGTCCTAGAAGCCAATTAGAGTTTCAAATCCATATCAAAATGTATATTTTTAAAATTATGCCTATAATACGTTAATTGCAATAATGGAACTTAGAGATAATACTAATAGGGTTATGACCTAGATATAGTACGCCTGCACCACCTTGTGTGCATTGTGCCGGTACAGGATGAAAATTAAGCCCACTCACCATGCTGAATCAATACATTGCAGTTTATCTCCCAGCATCCCTAGCTCTTTCATTCACATGGGCTATTTTCTACATAACATAAACCCTTAATCAATTAACAACATAACCAGAGGGTGTACCTTTTCAACAACGCGATGATCGCCATTACCTTATTAGTGTTAAAATACATAATAGTAGAGAATACGAGTAAACTACATAGATTCCTAATAAATGCTGGAGATATTTTTTTCATCGCTATAATAAATGGACGGGTTAGAGTTCAAATGGTGAAATCATTTTCGTCAGCAGTAAAATTTTAATAATTGTAATCGTACCAATTCAATTCAATTCAAGTCTCTTATGTTAAATTTGAATTCAGGTGATACCCCAACATGACAACACAAAGTGCAACATTTTTATTCCTCCTTCTTCTTCGGCTTTCCCCCATTTATAAGGTTTGCCGTCTTCAGTTTCCATTCACCTCTATCATTCCAATCTCCTTCTTCCAAATTCCTATCATTCATTATAGTTCTGACAGAGGTTTTTCCATTTCTCCGTGTGCCAATAGCAAAGGTCCGTTTTCGTAGCTTAAGTCTATCATATTTAAATTCATCCGGCTGACATATTTTACTGAAACGCGTAACGATATACTTTTTTCCGGGGCCAGTTGCCAGCCTGACGCCTAACCCCCAGGCATGGAGGACCTGGTTTTTTTTTAGGGATTGCTAAGTCTCAGTTTTAAGGCGCTGAGAACTCGCCTTTCGTCCCCTCCTGTTAGCTACAGTCTATTACGACTGCAGTCAGGGAACACGGCGAGAACGTAGGATTAGGACTTGCTGGCAGAGTTGCTAAAAAATTCGCAGTGACATTACTCGAGATTTATTAAGGTATACATAGTCGGCATCTGTACCCTTCTCGAGGCCGTACCAACCATTTGCTTTCAACATTTTTGGCCCTGAAATTATAATAATAAGAATAAATTTTATTAAAAATAGATTTTTATGCACAGTATTGAATGAGCAAATGTTCATTCCCGGGTGGATTCAGTTGCATAATTCAATACAGAAAATATTCTGTACATTTTAAAATTATAATTAAGTGATAAAAGAAAAATAGAAAATACAAATTTAGGATAAAATAACAATTCAGGAGGAAGTATTAATTTACGAGCAGTAGACCCATTTTTTGGATCACGTAAATTTCTGCAAAACAAAGAAATGAGACAGCACTGTCACTTCAACTGGTCTGATATAATTTAAATTAGTAGATTAAGAAGAAACATATTAAATTGATCCCACTACAAAACTTAGGGGGCCAGTGGGGTAGTACGAAGTTAAACATTTTACAGAAATAGGCGACGAAAGCAGTTTACACTACAGAAATCGGCACGAGTTTCCAGCTGGGTTGTTTTTCAAAACCGACATATCGGGCCTCCTTTAAACCCTATAAACATAATCAACTGATACATTTGAGTTATAGAGGCTTGGTTCACCCCAATACCTTAGTACCGCCAGAAGGTTTAGGTCTTTTAAAAGTCCTGACCCCATCGGAATTCGAACTCGCAATGTTCCATGATTGTAACGTATTGCCTTAATCAACTATGGTAAGGCATAGAAGAAATATGTATAGGTAATATTTTGCTTATAAATGAAATTGAAGCTTGCAGGCACATAATACATAAGAACCTCGTACATTCGAGAGAAAAAAAATGATAGACCCTACTTTCGGACATTACATGGAAACTATTTTAGGTTATGAAAGCAAGGAGTGTGTTATATTAACATTAATTTGGTGTAAAATGTAATTTAAACTTTATTATAATAGAAATGGACTAGAGTACTTTTACTCCATAAACTGTGATCAGCTACAATGGAAAAATAATTTAATGCATTTTTAAAAGATCGTTCAAATTTATGTGGAGAAATAAAAGACTTCCTTATTACCTCCATTACAGTTAAGTGGAGAAAAAAAAAGGAATACTATCATCCGTACGTCGTGTATGGAAGAAAATTAGCAACTCAGGCTGCTGCTGATAATAATTGAGTGGTTACTTGATTCGAGAAATATACCTACAAAAATTTGGTTAAGGAAATAGACCAGTGTTGAGGGACTACATCACGCTAACCACTTGACTCACTGTACTGTATTCTCCTAACCAGCGACAAAAAACTACTATGGGACTTGCCTTTCTTATTTATTTATTTATTACGGCATCCTTCTGAAGGAAAATAATAAGATAGGTTGGCATACCGAGTTATAGTTTCACGGTATGTAAAAAAATTATATGTCTACAAAATAGGGCATGAGATAAAATAAAGTACAGTAATTTCGACCAAAGAGAGATGAACAGACAGGTGAATGGAGAAGACTTCATAACAATGAACTACATGGTCTTTATAGGAAGCCAGATATAATAAGAACAGTGAAGTCTCGTAGACTGCGATGGGCAGGACATGTTGCACGTATGGGGAATGAAAGACGTGCATGGAAGCTTCTTGTAGGAAAGCCGGAGGGAAAACGGCCGGTTGGTAGACCAAGAATGAGGTGGGAGAACAACATTAACTATGATTTGAGGGAAGTAGATCATACAGGGAAAGATTGGAAAGCATTATCTCATGATAGGGATGTATGGAGAGCTTATGTCCGCGCGGGCATGAACCTACGGGTTCGATAGTGCCAGTGAGTAAGTATTTTAAGCCAGATTCGAATTGCGAGTTAATAAGGAGCGTCGTTAAATAAAACACTAACCAACCAACAAATTTCGGACACTAAAGCAAACATGTCGGCCAACTTTAGGATTTATTGGGATATATAAATTGAACGATTGCTATAAAAACTGGAAAATAGCATCATCAATTGTTGTGAGAGGCTATGGCTCATCAATAGGTTTATGGGCAATGATTTTTTTTCACAATTTATCAAACGAATCTAAAAAAAAATTCTGTAAGTTTCTTGCTTCTCTAGTAAAAATGTATACAAAATCAATGATATTTATAAAATCATGATGATCTAGTATTATTAGGCGACAGCGAGGAGATACTAACAACCAACACGCACATTCTACTGAGTAACACTAAGAAATTTGGACTAGAAGTAAACATCAACACAACTAAATATATGGCCACACACAGAAATACATTATATAATGGAAATGGGCAGTTAATGACTAATGAGGGAAATTTTGAGAAAGTGGGTGAATTAAAATCCTACGAACAATCATTAAAAATAGGATGAGGTGCAAAATAAATTAAACATACGCTAAATTATAGAAATATATGCTGTTACATGTTATAGGAACTCCTGCCATCCCAACTTCTCTAAAAAAATTAACTGAAAAATGTATAAAACTGTTATTCGTGCAGTTACATTATATGGATGCGAAACATGAACCCTTACTTTAAGAGAGGAGAAAATATTACAAGTATCTGAGAAAAAAAGTTGTTAGAAAAGTTTTTTGACCAAAGAGTGAGAAACAGACAGATGAATGGAGAAGACTACTAATAGAGAGTTATGTTTTTTTTTTTTGGGAAACCAGATGTAATAAGAACAATTAAGTCTCGTAGACTGCTATGGTTAGACATGTGGAACGAATGGGGAATGAAAGAGGTGCATGGAAGCTTCTTGTAGGAAAACCAAGAATGAGGTGAGAGAATAGTATTAACCATGATTTTTGGGAAACATGTAATAACAATTAAGTCACATAGACCTCTATGTGCAGGACATGTGGCACGGATGGGGAATGAATGAGGGCCTGGAAACTCCTTGTAGGAAACCAGGGGGAAAGCATTTAATAGGTAGGCAAATAATTAGATGGGAGAATACCATTAACCATGATTTAAGGGAGATAAATTTTTCAAGAATGATTGGAAAACATTAGCTTGGGATAGGGATATATGGAGAGCTTATATACACGAGGACATGAACCTTCATGTTGGATAGTGCCAGGAGTTAGCTAGTTATATGCAATATAAAAAACTCCAAGCGCGACAGGCCTAGAAGGCCATTGTCCAACCAGCCCAGCCGACTGCTGGCCTCACATCCACATGTGTTATCACAGAGGTAGAAGATCATCTAGCCAGTGAAGGGGTGATGTGGTCAGCATGTCGGGTCCCCCAGCCGTTATAGCTGGTCTTCTCAACCTGGAGTCGCTACTTAATGTCATACGATGCTGGGTGGGCACCGGTCCCATACTGGCCGAAATTCCATGAGTAAATTTCCTCCGCCATGGGAACTGGAACCAGCGCAAGTCCCGTAGCTCTGCGCCAAGGCTTCCTACCTTAACCACTCGGCTACGGCGCGGGACAACTTTTTTGGTAAACCAGATGAAATAAGAACAATTAAGTCTCGTAGACTGCTCTGATCAGAACATGTGGAACGAATGAGGAATGTAAGAGGTGCATGGAAACTTCTTGTAGGAAAACCAGAGGGGAAACGCTCTGTTGATAGACCAAGAATGTGGTGAGAGAATAGTATTAACCATGATTTTTGGGAAACAGATGTAATAAGAACAATTAAGTATCATAGACCTCTACGCGCAGGACATGTGGCACGAATGGGGGATGGAAGGGGGGCATAGAAACGCATTATATGAAAACCAGAGGGAAAGCATCTAGTAGGTAGGATAATAATTAGATGGGAGAATAACATTAACCATGATTTAAGGGTGATAAATTTTACAGGAATGATTGGAACACATTAGCTTGGGATTGGGATATATGGAGAGCTTATGTCCACGAGGACATGAACCCTCATGTTCGAAAATGCCATTGACTTAGCTAGTTATATGCAATATACCCTATATAAATTTCTCTAAAATAAATTTTAATTTCGAAATGTGTCAGGTTGGACAACCCTGTTCGAACAAAAAATAAAGAAAGCTATGTAAGTTTACTGTATGCAGTATAATGGTATGCTTTGTAGGGGAGACTGTATGGGTTGTAGTATGAATAGCTTAGACGCATCGTCTTGGGAAAATAAACATGTGATAATGATAAGAATTGATAGCGAAAAAAGATCATTGATAACTACAGTTAACGTCCATTTCCCGATCTCTCAAGATAGCCATCATTTGTCATTTTTATTTACCATTCCTCACAACCAGGTGTAAGATTCTCACAAAATGTTGCTCCATTAACAATTTCAAAATATACTCTCTTTACCTCTCCTGACATTTTAAGTACTTCATTAAAAAGGATGATCATTTTGACTGGTTATATAAAACGCCTCCATTTACGTTCTCGACTATTATGGCTCTTGCCCGCATTGCGCGATGAACACCAATTACTGTTAATTATTCAATGTAAGGTCGCCACACGAGTATCATTAAAAAAACAGTTTTTACATTCACACAGTACGATAATATACCATATAAAGAGACCACCACTGTGCTCTACGGGTAATGTGATTGCCTCTCGCTGAACGACCCCTGGTTCGGTTTCCGGTCTCCCTGAATTTCCCAGTTGAAATTCATCATGGGTTTCCTTCAATGTGAGACAATGCTAAAACTTCCCTGAAAATTCAAATGTCTCATATTTTATCGCAAATCTTATTCATAACAACAAGGATCGCAGAGCTGCTTAGAACAAATGCCGTATTCTGCTACTTTTTTTTTAATGCCACCAGGTTGTCATTCATGACATTTCTGGCTTTCTTCCCTGGCATTGGCGGAACCGTAATCCATTCCTTAGGTTGGGGCACCTGGAAGGCGGAGTTACCCCGATGATGCGATGGGTTATAAATGACAATGAAGCATCAGGAGAGTTCTTAACCTAAACTTAACCTACATTCCAGGTCATGGGCAACGACAGGAATAATTCCCTTTAAGGAAAAATTACCATGGTTTGACCGGGAATCGAACCCGGGACCACATTAACTGTAGTCAGAAACGCTGACCACTAGCCATGAGGCTGGTCAAGACCAACAAGTTATCATCAGCATCACATCATCATTAACCATACCAACCCAATTGTTCGCAATACAAGACATATGCTACAGCGACTTGCTGCACATCGATGTATAGGCATATTTCCCCCACCGGATGGGGACCCTGAATTATAAAATTAATAATATGCCACATCTGGAGTGGTGTGGCTCATTCTGTACTGTCGGCTTTCGGATTCGCTGCTTGTCCCACGGTGTGATTTACGATACCCTACTGTAGGGTGGAGACATCTCATCTCATACTCTTACGACTTAAACACCTACGCTTACAAATAGCACTGACGTGAGGGAAAAAATGCTATACCGATAACCACTAGGGAATTTGGCTGCCACCGGATGGGGACCCTGAATTATAAAATTAATAATGTGCCACATCTGGAGTGGTGTGGCTCATTCTGTACTGTCGGCTTTCGGATTCGCTGCTTGTCCCACGGTGTGATTTACGATACCCTACTGTAGGGTGGAGACATCTCATCTCATACTCTTACAACTTAAACACCTATGCTTACAAATAGCACTGACGTGGGGGAAAAAATGCTATACCGATAACCACTAGGGAATTTGGCTTCCAAAATTCCAGCAAGCAGCACCCTGGGCGATGTTTAGTCCAGTACGACAATGTAAGATACCATAAAAGGAGACCACTGCTGTGATTACCTCTCGCTGAACGACCCATGGTTCGGTTTTCCGTGTCTCCCTGAATTTCCCAGTTGAAATTTGTCATGGGTTTCCTACAGTGTAAGACAATGCTAAAACTTCCCTGAAAATTTAAATGTCTCATATTGTATCGTAAATCTTATTCATAACAGATTAAGTAAAGAATTCAGAACCTGCAGTTCACAACAGTAGAACTAAATCATCAAAGACTACTGGTATCGCTAGCGTATTTTAAAGTGAGAGGAACTCGATAGGAGATAAAAAGAATCTAGAAATTATAATAAAAAGCTCTAGCATACGACAGGCCTAGAAGATTCTTAGACTACCAGCCGGCTTCTAGCCTCACAGAGATGTTGAAGATTATCCAGCTAGTAATTAGAGGTTACACGAAATCACACGTCGGATCAACACCCGTTAAATAAAATTCTCGCTATTTATCACACATACCAAAATTCGTCACTATGTTGCACAGATACCGGACCCATACACTAGTCGAAATTGCATGAGAAAAGTTCTTCACACGTGGGGACTCGAACCAGAGCATCTCGAAGATCTATACCAAGGGTTCAATCGCTTGGCCACATCCATGGCTGAGTTGCGAATCCTGGTGTGTTAAAAATGAATTATTTCTAAAATAAACGAGCATTTGTTACTTATGGTTCTGAAACTTGAGTACTTTACTCTATCAACATTAATTTAATTTTTTTTTAAAGAAAGGCACTGAGAAGAATCTTGGGAGAAGTTTGTATAGATGACATATAGAGAAGATATAAAAGAGAATTACAGTAAAACCTGTCTATAAAGGAACATGACGGTTCCTTAAATATACGTATTTTCGTCTTGGCAGTTTTCCTTCTTATAAAGGTTTCCTAAATTAGAAGCTTTAATTTTCTCACGCAGTGTAACGGTGTTACATGCACGCTTTAAAGACAAAGTACTGACTGAAATACAGACAAATGGTGTATGTAACACAGCTCAGTTTGCACGGCAATACAAAACAACGTTATTACACAAAAGCGACAAGGAACTCAACTACAGGAAGACTGAAGAGTTTGCCAACTCCCTCGCAGATAAGCAAGCAAGGAAAAGCGAGGGATTCCCCGCTGTCACACATAAGCAAGGGTATCCCCGCAATATAATGGCAACACAAGAAGGTAAAACGATATAATGCAGAAAGCGTTATATGCAGAATTGTCACGTGTGGTCATTAATACTGTAATTAGACCGTGCTTAAGAAAAATTTTCCGTTTTACTGAGGTAAACATTAACTATTGGTACTTTAAAAACCATTCCGTTTCCGCGTTATGAAGGTTTCCGGCTTATACAGGACGATTTTACATATAAAATCATACCGTTCTGGATATGTTTCCGTCTCTACAGATTTCCTTCTTATAAAGGTTCCGGCTAAGACAGGTTTTACTGTAATACAATTATTAGTAGATCTCGATACTGTCCCAAACATAAGGCATGGCCGTTTGAGATGGATTGGACATATTAATAGAATGTCATTAATAGAAAGGTGAAACATATCTTCTGTTCACAACCTCAACGAACCTGATTAATAGGAAGACCTAAGAATACATTATGGGATTGTGTGCGCCAGGATCTTAAAAAATGTCAGATAAACCATTGGGAAAGGCTTTCTTCGGAGAGGGATGTCTGGAAGAGGCTCGTAGAGGAGGCGAAGTTCCTTATTGGACTTTGGTGACATTTAAGAAGAAGCATCTATTTAGTCCAGGTACACCTAAACACTTTAATGATCAGGCTAAGAATGTGAGACAACTAAGGACTGAAATGGAGTGTATTGTGTATGGTGAATGGCCAAGCTACGTGACGCGTTGGAGTTTGTTTACCCGCGAGGCCGTATACAATCCGATTCTTGAGCAGCACATTCCCTGTCTCTCCATACGAAACGAACTAAACATTCATTTTCCACCGTCACTATACTGTACTATTAAGAATAGCAAATACGCAGCACCCTGAAGTCTTCTTTTACATGTCTCTTTAACTCTATGGTGAGGTTGTATACACTCCAAAAACTCCATGGCGCAATAAGCCTAAAAGTCCCTTGGCCTACAAGCCGGCTGCTGGCCTCAAATCCACATGTGTTAATCATAGAGGTGGACTATCATACAATCAGTATAGGGGTGACATGTGGTCAGCATGTCGGGTCTCCCAACCCTGGTTTTTCTCAACTGCAGCCGCTAATTATTGTAGCTACCCACATTCCTAACGATGCTTGGGGGGGGGCACCGATCCCATACTGGCCGAAATCCCATGAGAAAATTTCTCTCCCATGGAGGCTCGAACCAGCGCAAGTCATGTAGTTTTGCGCCAAGGCATCCTGCCTTAACCAACTCGGCTGTATTTGAAGGAGCTTTGGGCTTATCAATTTTAGTTTCTATAATTCGAAGCTATGGTAATTTATATATATATATATATATATATTAATTCTTATAGAATACTACAATGTTAATAGTTGGTTTTGCATTAATTTGTTTGATCCCTTTATGTTTTATGTTGAACTACTGAGTTATTCAAGCTATAATTATTGTTATTTTTTGCATTTATATTAATATACCCTTATTATTATTGTTGTTGAGGGGGGTTAGGCTACTTTTTGGATTGACTATAATTCCACTGGTGGAATCCTTCTAAGATTATGAAGGTTGTTAAAATGACCGAGATCTTAAGATTGTTAGTGATACACTTTTTCATATAACATAATTCCATCGAACATAAATAGAGTAAGATATTTCAAAAGAAAATGTATTGTGTTGGCAGTAAGAGTCAATAGACAACGGTATTAAGAAGAATGCATTAGAATTTCTGCTATAAACAGATGTGAAATGGTTGAATAAAAAAAAATAGTAGTAAGCAACTTTTGGACATCTCCTTGCATTACCATGCAACCGAATCTCTCTTACTGTGGCAATACGAGTTTGGAGCGAGGCCAGAGCTTCCATTTCGCACAATCCAATCAGTCTTCTTTATTATGTAATAGTTACACCCCTTTAATGACGCTACTCCACTGTGTTTACGTAACAAATGTATGTGCCCTCTCCTAACACACTTCGCATACTACACTTCTATTTCTGCTTATTTCCAAAGAGAAATCATGACTTATAAAATGAGAGGAAAAACTAGAAAATAAAAAGTGGCAATGCTGCAGCTAGAAGAAGTAATAGTATAGTAGTAGTAGTAGTAGTGGTATTAGTATTAGTAGTAGTAGTAGTAGTAGCAGTAATAGTAGTAGAGTGAAGAAAAAGAAGAAAATATAGAAGAGATAAAAAAAATACAGCCACTTGCGTATGTATGGCCTACTTACTTTTGTATATATATATATATATATATATATATATATATATATATATATATACTTCTTAGTTCATCATACCACAAGTTTCTATTTTTACATATTTACATAGCATCAATTAGTGATATTTTTTGTAAGTCCTTGTTTTCCCTCAACGAGATTTAGGCGCTCTCACCCTACAGGGAAGAAATTATAACATACTAATTTAGTTAAACTTGATTTCGTATAGATGTCTTAGGAGTGGCCCATGGTCAGCGTTCCTCCTCATATTTATATCTAGGAAACCAAGGTAGTACTAAGACGGGAAAATTCGGTAAATTTTGCTTAGAGGCTTTTCTATTCGGGCTTTAAGGATCTTTTACGAGCCTGAAAATCTTCAGACTCGGGACCCTCCCGAAGGACTTGCTCTTTGAATTTTTCCACATTTTAAAAACAAATACAGTAATATGGCATTTACAATTTTACGTTTAAAACTTGGTTAAAGTTGATATTTTTATTTAATGTCACAAGTTTGTCATTTCAACATTGCTGGTTTTCTCTCCTGGCATTGGCGTTTTGTAATCTAATTCATAAGTTGTGGCGTCTCGAAAGTGGGGTTACCCCTATGATATGGTAGGTGGTGATAGTGCGCCAGGAAAGGCTTTCATCAAATGAAGTGAATGTGATAATGATGGCCAGATGATATACCGGGACCATTTGGAAAGTTTCCTGACAGTTGTCTTACAGGTGAGGAAAAACCCCGCAAAAAAAAAAAAAAAACCTCACGCAGAAAACTTGTCGCGAAGGGACAAGGTCGTACGCTACCTCGAGACCACAGCACAGCGGTGATACATTGATTATAATATTATAATGATTCTAATATAGGCTACTTATATTTTGTTTATATTTACAACCCTGACATTTATAAAAGTAAAGTAAAGTCATCCCACAACAGACCCTTAGACAGTATTGTGTTTTGAAAGCACTAATTAGAGGTTAAATTCCTTTTTTAACTTTAAGTAGGAGGTTAAGGCTCCCACTTTTTCTAGACAATCGGCACTTTATGTCAGCCGGGTTGTCAGCCCTGCGTGACGGCCGTCGTTACCCCAGAACAAGCGTCTGGTACTCATTTCCGTTAGAGGCTGAGTCGACCCCAGGGCCATAGTGCCGCCAGAGGGTTTGGGTCAGTTTAAAAATCCTGACCCCAACGGGACTTGAACCCTCGACTCTCCGGCTTGTAGCTCAGTGCCTTAACCACTACGCTACGGCGTGCCCCCACCCTGACATTTATAATGTTTCTAAATTAACTGACTAAAAATTCCACAAATAGTTTTTATATCTGTTTAGGTCTATTTTTTTAATCAGTCCACTGAGTGTCATTTCTGAATATGCTAATTAAACTATATAAATATAACCATAATGTTATTACATCTCTCTTTATAATTATATAATTAAATTTATATTAATATAATCCACTTATATTTAAATATAGCCTTCAATTACACTAATTAAATTACATAATTACCCTACAAATATTATTACTTTAATACACTATCTTCGATTTCTTTTATTTTTTAAACCTTGGACACTCGCTAATACCACCAGGCCATGATGCACTCATCTATGATTTTGGATCCAAAGAAGTACGTAAGTAAATATATATGTATGTAGTGTATAAATGTAGGGCCAATATATTATTGCATGCATGTATTTATGTATCCATCCATACATCCTATGACTCTTTACAGGGCCTGACCTTACCTTTTGGAGATTTTTAACCAGTATGATTTAGTAAAGACATTCGTGAGTGACACGTGGTCGGAATGTCGCCTCAAGAGACACCTAGTAGGCAACGAAGGCATTACTTATACGGACAAAGTTGGTAAATTTTGCTTAAAGACATCTTTTTTCAGACTTAAGATTCTTTTACGAGCTTGAAAATCTTCAAACTCTGGACCAACGGCTTAAAGTACCTCCCGGAGGACTTCTTCCTTGGATTTGTCCATACTAAAAACCCATCGACCCCGGCCGGGTTTGAAGTCGCGATCTTTGGGACTATAAGCATGGATCATAACAGATAGACCGTCGCGGCCGACATGCATATATATATATATGCATGCACTATATTATACGGCAAGTATACTGTATGTGTATCTGTGTGTGTGTCTGTGTGTGTCTGTGTGTGTCTGTGTGTGTGTCTGTGTGTGTGTCTGTGTGTGTGTGTCTGTGCGTGTGTGTCTGTGCGTGTGTGTCTGTGCGTGTGTGTCTGTGTGTGTGTGTGTGCGTGTGTGTGTGTGTGCGTGTGTGTGTCTGTGCGTGTGTGTCTGTGCGTGTGTGTCTGTGCGTGTGTGTCTGTGCGTGTCTGTGTGTGTGTGTGTCTGTGTGTGTGTCTCTCTGTGTGTGTCTGTGTCTGTGTGTGCGTGCGTGTGCTTTTTCAACCCTTGTTAAATAGAATATTTATTACGTTTCTGTTTTCATTCTTTGTTGTAAAGTAAATTTATCATATCCCTACTTTCCTTTATCCTATTATTTACTTTATAATATCAAAATTACCAGGTGTATATATGTAAGTATGTATGTGTTTGCAAGTGTATGCATATATTTATGTGTGCATGAATGCACACGTGTATACAGTACATGCATACATGTTTACTTGATGAGTTTAACATCGCTTATTTCTGCTACGAGGTTCATCGCCACGCAAAGTTAAATAAGACATATTACATTAAACACTCGAAAATAGATAAATAACATTAATGTAATGAAATGCTAACGATTTCAAAAATATGGATTTTTATATCCTTGCAAATATGTGACACTATACAATAGGAGACAAAATCTATATACATATAATAATCATCCGATATCATGGCAGCTGCCGCCGTCTTCCGGAAACCAAACGCCATTCCTCTCTGTCCATCCATTGATCTTCCTCCATTCCTTTGATATTCATAGCTGCTTGTACCCCTTCTATCCAAGTTTTCTTCGGTCTTCCTCTCTTCCTCCTTTCCATTGGGATCCATTCCATAATAAGTTTAGGCAATCTATCCTCTGGCATTCTTTTGACATGGCCATACCAATGCTAACGATTTAAAAAATATGGATTTTTATATCCTTGCAAATATGTGACACTATACAATCGGAGACATAAATATATATATATATATATATATAATTACCATTTCTAGATTATATTTAAAATTAGCAAAAAGATAACACTGAGCAACAAAAAACAAACATTCTTTTTGTCTCAGAAAGAAAAATATGTGATTCTGATAATATATTTTCCCCTGAATTCAAATATATCGGGTTTTCTCCATCACGCAAGGTTTCAGAGAGACAGGAATTTATAATTTCAAACACTTTAATATTTTCTACATTCGTAACTACACAATATTCGAACATTTGGGCTCACCTAGAAAGTAAGCAATAGCGATTTTCTGCTATATTTTGCCTGTGGAGCATCCCTCTTGATGGTCCAACAATAATCGGCCAGCATATTAGGATTCCATTTGCCTCGATATCTCTTTTCCACAGCTGAAATCTCCTGAGTTAGCTCATTTGGCTTTATTTACAATTGACAAATGGACGAAAAAACGTTTATTTAAAAAATAATTATTTAAATCCATTAATTGAAATTGAAATAAAAAAAGCACTGTGGGTGATGGAGAAATTCCGAATACATATTTAAAAACACGACAAAAAACTGCATTAAATACAACTATTGGTACTCATGAGACAAAAATCATGTTGACCAGAGTAGGCCGAATTAACGCAATCCAACAGATGAAATAAAATTGAATGTTAATTTTAGGAACCAAAGCTAGACTGTTTGAACAATAAGAAATGTTCAAAAATCTGCCAACAGTTGCTTAAGGAGAATGGTAGAATATTACATGATATCATTTATAACATGAAATTCCCCCATTACTGAGTAATTTAACTTGAAGCAAACAAGTATACGAGTCTTAAATATTTGCATAATTTGTCATATAGCAGTATCAGAATAGCAGCCCCATCACTGGCCTAGCCTTCCTTTCGCCAGCAACCAATCGAAGGGACTATTATTATGCTTTCAAGTCTTATACGAGACATGGACACTAAAAAGACAACATGAAAGCAGAATAGCGGCTTGTGAAATGAGATTCATGCGCAAAACAGCGGGTTACCAGATGGGATCGGAAAAGGAACACCGATATCTTAAAAGAATTGAAGACTACGCCAATTTTGGAATATATTAAACAGTACCAACTAAATTGGAAACACCATCTAGAAAGAATGAGTTCAAATCGGATCCCCAAAGCTGTATATATACCAAGAGGACGATCACTGGGCCGTCCTATGAAACGCTGGAGGGAAAATTTTCTATAGGATCGTAACAGGCCTTGGCCTAATACTTCGAAGGAAGAAGAAGAAGAAGATCCAATATCAGAGCCTTCGTATCTTCAATGGACCTATTCCTGATATTCTTATCCAATAGTATTTGTTCCCATTTTCTTACCGTGTCTTTTAGTAAATCTTGACGTATAAAATAACATAATCTATTTTTAGGTCTACCTTTAGATGTAGAACCTTGCAGGCAAATAGAAAATATTTGTTTCACCTTTCTATTAGTAATCAGTCTATTTATATCACCAATCCAATTTAACTGAATATTCTATTCATCTTCTTCTTCTTCTTCTTCTTCTTCCTTTCATGTGATAGACCTAGTGGTCTGTTACGGTCTCAATCCAACGTTTGGAAGGGTCTGCCCAAAGATCTCTTGCCTGGTGGCTGGTAATTTAAGATCTGACGTGATATTCTTGTTCTGCTCATTCTTCTTACGTGAGATTTCCAGTTGTTTCTGTATTTTTGTACATATTCCATGACTGATTCTGTTTGTAATTCTTGATAATCTCAGAATTCCTTTTATGGTCTGTTCTTGAGTAGCCTGCAGTACGTCTCATAAATTTCATTTCTGCCGCAGTTAGTCTTTGTTCATCTACACTGCGAATTGTCCAGGCCTCACTGCCGTAACATAATATGGGTCTGGCCAGTGTTTTATAAATTCTAGTTATTCTAAAAATAAATTTATATATTATATTTTATAAATTCTAGTTATTCTATTCATATTTCTTATTAGTATATTATACCATTGATTTTTTGATAAGAAATAATACATCGTATGCTCCATAATTTAAAAAAAGTTATCAATCTGTTAATATCAGCGAATAGTATATTACGATGCAAGGTTGGGAAGTGGTTTTTTGCGAGGTTTTTAATTTCCAAAATTCTCTAAAAAAACACTTCAGAAACGTGCATTGTACATTATTTTTTGCGCGATGGTGTTTTCAAAATAATAAATAGTAGTAAAATAACATATTTGTTGGAAATATGTGCGTTCATTATAAACAATTGAGTGACATTAACAGTGTAGGCAATGTTTATTAGTTGAAAGTACAGGAGGCCGTGAGACCATTATTATCGATAAAATAGCCTCAAGTACGTATTTATTGTTTTATATTGTTTCAAATAAAGTTCAGTTCATTTAAAATGCAGTGATTTGTTTCGTACAATGTATATTAACACTACCTTTCGGATATTTTTTTATATACATTGTATGTAGTATACATAGAGGGCAGTGGTTTTATTTCCCGCACGTGGGTGTAAATGTAATATTTAGAGTGTAGTTATTTAGGTTGGCAATCCCGAAATGTAGTAAGTTGAACTTTCAATCATGGTCGCCATTGCTGTAAGTACGACAAAACGCACTATCGCGCAAAAAATAATTATTAACACATTACATTATCTTGTATTGTTTGCCATGGTGATCGTGTAGCTGTTATGTTGTATTCCCCATTCACCTGTCTATTCTGTCTATTCAAAAAGTTCTTAAAAACTTTATTCTCAAATACTGGTAACATTTTATCCTCCCTTAACGCAAGAGACCATGTTTCGTAACTATATAAGTGGAAGAATAATATTTTATTATTTTCAGTTAAACTTTTTAGATAAATTGGGATGATTAGAGTCCCTGCAATGCATAATAACATTAGTTTCCAAACTTGTATATATGTTTAATAATCTTTCTGCTCCGCATTCTGTTCCTTCGGAAGGAAAGTAAAACCATGTGTCAATAGAGTAAAAATAATCCATTATATACCATTTCATACTCTTTCCTTTTAACCCATTCACCTCAAAAGAC
Source organism: Diploptera punctata (assembly GCA_030220185.1). NCBI lineage: Eukaryota > Metazoa > Arthropoda > Insecta > Blattodea > Blaberidae > Diploptera > Diploptera punctata. The sequence continues at coordinate 5,990,354 of JASPKZ010003868.1, read as the reverse complement.
GAGGTAGACTCGCCGGCAGTTAAATGGCCTTCAACTCAGAATACAAAGCACATTCGCTTAACTCTACTGTTATATATTTTGCAATATTTTGTACATCCTTAGCAGGGCAATTTTTTGTTGACATTTATGAATCGTAGAGGAATTTTTTCCCCTTCACCCTAATTACAATCTTAAATGCCGTTATCATTTGTTTGTTTTGAATGTCTGAAAAAACACAATATAATTTACAATAACTTAAATCCGGTTTCTGGGAAAATGTATAGAGCATTTAAACCTGAAGCGAATGGGTTAAATACATCCATTGGCAATTCTATTAATTTAAGTATGAAATTTACTAATATAGTTATAATTAATAAATAAAACTAAACAAAAGGTCACATGTAGACACATATAAACAGACAGTGATTAATGAATGAGTGATTTTTTAAAGGAGTGGCTGAATTCAAATACCTAGAATTACAAACAGGAATGATGCAAAAATATATTATCATAAGTAATGCCACGAGTGATTTCCAAATTATCGATAAATTCACGACTCACGAAGTGAGGAGTGAATTTATCTAGAGAATTTGGAAATCAAGAGTGGCATTTGTTAGGACTATTTAACGAATAAAATTAAGCTGTTTACTCACAAATCATTATTTAACTATAGTTATTTTAAAATAATTTATATATTTAATGTAAACGGCGATGTTTGAAAACAAATGAGAAACGATAGGTACGCTTCTACTGCTTCATTTGTTTATCACTGCAACCAGATCATACTATTTATTGCCAAAGGAACGCAATATTGTAAGGAGGAGCTTTCTTTAATATGGTAATCATAACACTGATAAATAATTGGTGAAACACGATTCTGATTGGTTGTAAAACAGAAATCATTGAAACGTGATTGGTCATTGACTCCCATTTGGGGCATGAGTTAAATAGTCAAACTTAAGCTTAACACTACTAGGAAAGCATGCTACTATTCATTACAGGGACTCTCATCATCCCAACTTCTCTAAAAACGTTAAATTAAAAATATATAAAATTGTTTTTCTGTAAGGAAAACGAAGACCATGGCTTTTAGAGGAAGAGATCCAGTGAGAACCAAAATTATTTTAGAAAATCAAAGTATAGAACAGGTGTCTAGTTTCAAAATATTTGGGCTGTGATGTTGGCTACAATGTGGAAAGAGATATTGACTCCAAAATAAATAAATTTCAGACGGTGTGTGGAACAATACAGAGAACATTCAAAAATAAAATTAGAAAAGAAACCAAGATAAAAATGTATAATGTTATGGCGGTTCCCACAATATTGTATGGATGTGAAACTTGGGCTCCAGTGAAAAGACAGAAGGATAGAATACAGACGGCAGAGATGCGGTTCCTAAGACAAGTAAAAGGATGTACAAGACTTGATAGAATAAGAAATGAGGATATAAGAGAAGAATTGAAAGTACAGCCTTTGTTGGATAAAGTCACGAATTATAGACAGAAATGGATTGATCACATGGATGGAATGAGCAAGGAGAGATATCCATTGTTAGCCAGAAATTATCAAGCAAGAGGAAGGCGTGATGTTGGAAGACCTAGAAGACGTTGGGCTGATGCAATATGAAGTCGGAACGGGCAATTGCCTAATCCTTGGAGTGATGATGATGATGATGATGATAAAATTGTTATTTTTTTAAAGTTATATTTGAGAATAAAGTTCTTAGGAAGATTTTTGGACCAAAGAGAGATGAACAGACAGGTGAATGGAGAAAACTACATAACAATGAACTACATGGTCTTTATAGGAAGCCAGATGTAATAAGAACAGTTAAGTCTCATAGACTGCGATGGACAGGACATGTTGCGCGTATGGGAAATGAAAGACGTGCATGGAAGCTTCTTGTAGGAAAGCCAGAGGGAAAACGCCCAGTTGGTAGACCAAGAATGAGGTGGGAAAACAACATTAACTATGATTTGGGGGAAGTAGATTATACATGGAATGATTGGAAAGCATTAGCTCAGGATAGGGATGTATGGAGAGCTTATGTCCGCGCGACCATGAACCTATGGGTTCGATAGTGCCAGTGAGTAAGTAAGTAAGTATAAAGATACAGAACATGGTCTCCTGTTTCAAGGGAGAAGAAAAGATTACGAGTATTTGAGAATAAAGTTCTTAGGAAAAATTTTGGACTAAAGAGAGAGAAGCAGACAGGTGAATGGAGAAACTAACAGCGAGTTACATGATCTTTATATGAAACCACATATAATAAGAATAGATAAGTATCTTAGACTGCGATGGGCAGGACATGTGGAAGAATGAAAAATAAAACAGGGGCATGAAAAACAGAAGGAAGTAGGTAGGTCAAGAATTGAGGTTTGAGGAAGGTAAATTACACAGAGATGATTGAAAAAATCTTAGAATATGGATGTATGGAGAGCTTATGTCCACTCAAGCATTAATCTTCGGGTTCAATAGTGCCAGTGAATTATTAGTATATATGTATTAGATGAGTAAAGAGAACTCATTTTAGGATTGAGGTTCTTTACGTGCAATAAATACTTAATTTGAGACCATAGCTTAAAAATCGATCAGGGTCAGGTCTGAACCCGCACGCCCCGGATACTGAGGTGAGTATAACATCTATAGTATAGGGTGTCCATTCGTCCTGTTTTCCCCGGGACAGTCCTGTTCTTTCTGGAAAATGTCCCGCTGTCCCGACAGTTTTCTTGGGGATGCTCAAATGTCGTGCTTTGTCAATGTATTTATGAATGACGACTTTCGATTTGTTATTTACTATGTAATTAAAAATATGAATGTTGCAAAGCGCTAGTTGTATGGCCATGATGCACTGTTTCGTCTATAATATTTGTTTTTTACTCTCATATATTGGTAACTCTTACATTTTTAAATTGTCAATCCATGGTCAGTGCAGCCAATGTAGGAAAATGAAAGTTGAAACTCTAAAGGCATTGCTCATGGTAAAAACACATTTTAACGATGTACACTGCTCAAAACAATTAGAGGAACACTACGAAATATGCAAATATTTTTTCATTGGATAAAGGTACAAACATGAAATTAATAAAGTACATTATTTGTGGTTATTTATTTATTTATTACTCATGTCAGTAATAACAAATGAATAACGCTGACAATTAACTTTTCAAATAAATTCCGCTATGTAAGCAATTGAATCTTGTGCTTATTTTTTCAAAGTTAAACACTCGTTATATAGAGTTAGTATCGTGTATGGCCTCCACGACATTCGATGACACTTTGGCACCTTCGTGGCATGCTCCCAATAAGATTCTGGATTTCCTCTTGCGGGATATTCTCCCATTCCTCCTTCAGAGCATCTCCAAGTTGCTGCAGAGTTTGTGGAGCTTGATGTCGGTTCCTGACCTTCCTGTCTAGAAGATCCTACAAGTGTTCAATAGAGTTGAGGTCTGGGCTGACCGCTGGCCACTCCATTACCTCAATTTCATTCCTCCTCAGGAATCCCTGGTGACAGCCGCAGAATGTGCCCTGGCATTATCCTGCATAAACAGAAATCCAGGGCCTACTCCAATGGCAGCAGGTACTACATGCTCTTCCAGAACATGTTCGTTATACCGGACAGCATTCAGTCGCTGGGGAACAAGTACAAGGTCCGTACGATTGTTGTACATAACTCCGGCCCACACCATTATGGAACCTCCTCCGAATCTATCAATTTCCTGTACAGCCACTGCAGAAAATTTTTCTCCTGACCGTCCCCACACCCTCAATCGACCATCACAACGTGTAAGACGATACCTGGATTCGTCCGAGAAGAGCACAGACTCCCACTGGTTCAGGTTCCAATCACCACGGTTTTCAGAATACGTACGTCTTGCTGCCTTATGCCCATTTGTTAAGCGTGGTTTTTTAACGGGCCTTTTTGGACGAATATTCTCTTTCCTTAATCTGTTCCTTATGGTTTGGTCTGAAACCCGGATTCCGGAAGCCATATGAAGGTCATTCTGCAGGTCTTTTGCAGTTTTTGTACGCTGTCGAAGAGCAGAAAGAACAACGTATCTGTCATCCTGGGGGCTTGTTTTAAATTTACGGCCCTGGCCACGTCTTCTACAATACTGACCTGTCTCTCTGTGCCTGTTGCGTAACCACGGAAGGAGAAACCCCAAGCTCTCTAGCCACTTGTGTCGCAGAGATTGACCTTGTCGTAAAAGATGTAGAGCATGATACACTTCAAACTCATTTAAATGCCTCATTTGTCAGAGACTTCAATAAACAAGGCAATAATCAACATTCGTCACTATAGCAACATCAAGAAGCTTACCAATTAGAAGTGGCCAGTGCCTTCCAAAATAAAAAAAAACCTCTATATTTGTTATTTGAGGTAATTTCTCTGTATTTAGGCCATGGATCTTTAAAATTTGTATCCAATGATAAAAGTAATAATTCAATTTACATATTGTCCAACTTTCAGCATCACAGCTTTAAAAAACAATTACTTATTCAATTTATTACAAGTGTTCCTCTAGTTGTTTTGAGCAGTGTATAATGTACTTCATTTTATGATGGAATTTCAAAACAAAATATACTACTTGATGAAATACATAAATCATCGAAGTACAGTAATGCAAATGTGTCTACCGGTCTACCTCAGTAATAGTAATATTTTTTAATTATATACAACTTTCCTCATTAGAGGATTGCCTCAAGGACAATTAATTTTTGGAATTGATGAAATACATTTTGTAAATACATGTAAAAAAATTCAAACTGTAGGCCTAATTGAAGTATACATACTATAAAGTAGAAATTTTGTAAATATGGTTTCTTAAAATTGAAATTGATCCTCTCATGGCAGCGATGGCAATTTTAGAAAGATACACCCTGTCCAAATCTAAGGAATTCCAAAGTTTAGCTAAGAATCCTGGTACAGTACCTCTTGCCCCGATCATCAATCCTGTGCCAATTATATTATCTAGTTGGTATTTATCTTTGTAATAGTCAATTGTTGGCTCATATATGACTTTCTTTTCACAGTCGACTTCCTCAGGTTGGCCACTATGAGTCTCAAAACGATTTGTGGGATCTAATATCATACCAATTTTAGAAGATGGTCTAAATGCAATAATATCTATTCGTCTGTTACTCCCATTAGTGGCCACACCATGAACTTCCTCATAAACTGTGTATCCATAATCTCGCAAGGCTTCTGCCATCATATTTCGAATAATGCGGTGCCGAATGTTTCTCAGTGATTCTCCAAACGGACAGGCCCCAAGGACGTGTGCAAGGGTTTCGTGCTCTCTGCGACAACGTCTACAGAGGGTATCGTCCCTAGACCTGCCCGGCAAAAAACGCACCGCCGATACATTGGTTTTCATTTTAATCGCTTCTCTCCATTCGGAACAAGACAATCCCTGATGGTCACGAATCCATTGATTTGCCGGTGTATATTCATTGTAGATAACAACGCCTTTTCCTTTATGAGGAACTGCTTCTTTGTCTCTTAGTTGTTTCCTGAGTTTCCTTGCATCTGGTAGAAGACTTCGAATGTTAATGTTGATGTCACTAGGTTCAATGTTAAGGTCTCTGACACATTGTAAACTTTCCTCTTTTTGGTTTCGGAGAGTAGTAATGTAGACACAATGCAGCTGAGTAAGTAATTTTAATGGACAACAAAAAATAGGCATAACTTATATGTGTAATGTGTATAATTTGTTTCATGCAATGTTTTAAACTTCCTTCTATATTTTGTTAATGTCCTACTTTTTTAAAAATGTCCCAGGTTTTTCATTTAATTTTTTGTACATGTCCCCTTTTACATTGGAAGTATTATGGACACACTACTATAGTATCACTAGGAAGGAGAAAAAATAAAGCTATTTAATTACAAAGCTTTGTATGTAACCCTATATACGGAAACAATATTATTAGAGGGAAATCGCGAGATTTATTGGATGGTCTATTTTTGCTACAAGTAAATGCCATAAAACGGATGGTTGTAAAACCATTACTGATATGAAAAGTTTCCGTTAACTAAACAACAATTACGACCCTATCAGCAAAGTTTATCGCCATCGTAACAACCAGGTCACATCAATTCCAAAGATAAGATGAAGTCAGAGAGTTGTGAAGAATGATCTGTCCTTGCAGATGTTCGCTCTCACAGAACTTAACTTTTCTGGCAACAAGGGATGAACAACTCTGATGAAAACACAGGGATAGACAAACTACTAAATTATATTCCCATATACGTAAAGACGTAGATTTTAAGTAGTTAAAAGAACTTTAAGCATGAAATATCAAAACTCTGATCAAAATGTGACGTCATTTCCATTCCCAGATATCCATTGCAATGTTAATGATCTAAAAGCTTCGTTAAAAAATACTAACTCACTCAATGACACTATCGAACCCGTAGGTTCAAGGCCACGCGGACATAAGCTTCCATATATCCCTATCCTGAGTTAATGCTTTCTAATCATCCCCTGTACAATCTACTTCAATCAAATCATGGTTAATGTTATTCTCCCACCTCATTCTTTGTCTATCAATTGGGCATTTTCCTACAAGAACCTTCCATGCACCTCTTTCATTCCCCATTCGACCAAATGTCCTTCTCATTGCAGTCTACGGGATTTAACTGTTCTTAAATATTATCTTCTTCTTATTCTTCCTTTGGCTCTACAGTCCTCTAAGAACCTTGGCCTCTATAAATACCACGTAGCTCACTGTTATGTAGTCTTCTCCATTCACCTGTCAGTTCATCTCTCTTTGATCCAAAATGTTTCCTAAGAACTGTATTCTCAAATATTCGTAATCTCCTTTCATCTCTTAAAGTAAGAGTCCATGTTTCGTATCCATAGGTCTAAATTATAATATAACTGGGAGAATAAAACTTTTATATATTTTGAGTTTAACGGTTTTTTGAAAGGAGTTGTGACAAGAGTCACTGTAATGCATAATAGCATGCATTTCCAGAATTTGATCCTATGTTTAATATTCATTTTGCATCTCACTTATATTTGTAATTATTGTTCCTACGTATTTAATTTCAGCCACTTCTTCACAATTTCCCTCATTTGTTATTAGTTGTTAGTTTCTATTATATAATGTATGTCTATGTGAGAACATATAGGCCTAATTAGTTTTGTGGATGTAACGCATTACATGGTTAAACCTCAAAACATGAAATTCTCCTAATTACAAACAAACCACATGTAAAGTTGAGTTTTACTTACTTACTTACTTACTTACTTACTGGCACTATCGAACCCGTAGGTTCATGGCCGCACGGACATAAGCTCTCCATACATCCCTATCCTGAGCTAATGCTTTCCAATCATTCCCTGTATAATCTACTTCCCTCAAATCATAGTTAATGTTATTCTCCCACCTCATTCTTGGTCTACCAACTGGGCGTTTTCCCTTTGGCTTTCCTACAAGAAGCTTCCATGCAAGTCTTTCATTCCCCATACGTGCAACATGTCCTGCCCATCGCAGTCTACGAGACTTAACTGTTCTTATTATATCTGGCTTCCTGTAAAGACCATGTAGTTCATTGTTATGTAGTCTTCTCCATTCACCTGTCTGTTCATCTCTCTTTGGTCCAAAAATTTTCCTAAGTACTTTTTCTCAAATACTTGTAATCTCCTTTTCTCTCTTAAAGTAAGAGTCCATGTTTCGCACCCATATAATATAACTGGTAGAATAATTGTTTTATATATTTTCAGTTTAACGTTTTTTGAAAGGAGTTGGGACATCAAGAGTCTCTGCAATGCATAATAGCATGCATTTCCAGAATTGAGCCTATGTTTAATTTCGTTGTGCATCTCATTCCTATTTGTGATTATTGTTCCTAGGTAAAAGTTGAGTTTTATAAAATAGAATACAGTGGAACCTAAGAATTTCGTTACATAGTTGATCGGTTACTTCATCTCTAACGTTTCCTTAACCATTTTCACACGAACATGGAATAGAATCGGACGTGTATTAAAAGTTAAGTGTTATTCCTAGATGCATGTTAAGAGGGAAATGTTGCAAATATTCTCAAAATATTTCAACTATCAGCAGAATTTCCAGTTATCTTTCTCGTCTATATATTTTTAGCATCATTTGAGACTAATTACACTGGTCAACATGATTTTTGTCTCATGAGTACCAACAGTTATACTTAATGCAGTTTTTTTATCGTGTTTTCAAATATGTATTCGGAATTTCTCCATCATCTACAGTTTTTTTATTTCAGTTTCAATTAATGGATTTAAATTTTATGCAGTTTTTCATCGTGTTTTCAAATATGTATTCGGAATTTCTCCATCACCTACAGTTTTTTTATTTCAGTTTCAATTAATGGATTTAAATAATCATTTTTTTTAATAAACGTTTGATCGTCCATTTGTCCATTGAAAATAAAACCTAATGAGTTAACTTATGAGATTTCAGCTATGGAAAAGAGATATCAAGGCAAATGGAATCCTAATATGCTGGCCGATTGTTGGACCATCAAGAGGGATGCTCCACAGGCGAAATATAGCAGAAAATCGTCATTTCTTTATTTCTAGGTGAGTCCGAATGTTCGAATATTGTGTAGTTACGAATGTAGAAAATATTAAAGTGTTTGAAATTATAAATTCCTGTCTCTCGGAAACCTTGCGTGATGGAGAAAAACCGACATCATAGTTGAATTCAGGAGAAAAAATACTATCAGAATCACATATTTTTCTTTCTGGGACAAAAAAAAAGTTTCTTTTTTGTTGCTCAGTGCTATTAATTAGCTAATTCCGAAGGAATGAAACTATTGAGGTTGTTCTCGTGTGAATATTTTTAAAGCATTTTTAGATATCTTCACCTATTTAGTAGACACAGAAAGTGGCCATGACCAAAGTGAGTATGTACATAGTCTGTTAACCCTCTAGCGATAGCAATTTTCTTTTATCAGAACCAAACTTGTCTTGTCATGAGCCAACATCCTGGCGACTCCAGTAGATCTCCGCAACGATATATTTTCAACACCTGTGGGTGCCAACCAAACTATTTTTCCTAACATGAGATGTGATGAAGGTTAACCAGAAATGAATGAAGGAGAAATGAAAGAGAGGGAAGTGGGGATGGAGAATATTGGTGGGATGAAATTAGGGAAACAGGAGAACCCCAAGAAAACACCATCACCAATATTAAATTAAATAGATTTTATAGAATGTGTGGCACTATAATACGGACACTGAAAAATAAAACTTTGAGGAGCACACAACTAAAATTTTACAAAATTATGGCAGTGCCTGTCTTAACATATGCAAGTGAAAATTGGACTCTTAACCGTTCAGACAGAAGGGAAATAGAAACTGCAGAAATGAAGTTCCTACGTTCAGTAGCGGGTGTGACAATTTTGGACAAGAAAAGAAGTGAGGATATTAGGAAAGACTTAAATATTTTTAATTTAACAAATAGAATTGACAACATGAGAAACAACTGGTATGAACACGTCAAGAGAATGCCTACAGATAGAATCCCTCAGCTGTTACTAAAGTACACACCAATAGGACATAGAAATGTTTGTCGCCCGTTTACTAGATGGGAGGATTCATTAAATCCCACTTGATGTGAAAACAGGTCAAAAGGCCTAATTTCATTAAGCAGAAGAAGAAGACCAATACCCTCTGAAACCGCGAGGAATCGAATCTGGGATATCCACGCGTATACTGAGGCGGCGTTTGCAATCATTTATCAAATACGTACATTTTGTTATATTCTTTGGTGGTATAATACTGAGAGAAGGGAGAGAATTCCTGTAGCAATTAAGTTCCATGAGGATTTTCCTTCAACCTACACACACAGATTTACAACTTTCTCTTGTTCGAATAGGCAATCAGCGTTTATGACTCACCAATGGAATTTCAATTTTACTAAACCCTTGCTCACTTTGGAATTCCACGTAAAATAAGAGGAAAATAAACTTTGCGTATATGTACTTTGAAGAGGAATTTGAACTAGCAAGGTACATAAATATAATTGATTGTTCAACTTAATTGAACTGCTGCTTTGTCACATTCCAAATTTATTCAGTGTATGTACAGAACGATAAAAGTTGTAACACCAGAAAAAAAGTAAAGACATTCTTTCAAGCTTCTGACTTTTTTTAATATTTTATTTGACTCGAAAATATTATGACGAAATTTGGAATCGTGTTTCCCAATCTAGACTTCAAACTACAAGTCGCGACAGGCCTAGGAGGCCCTTCCTAGCATTGTTCCACATTGAATTAGCATGTATTAGAGTTAATCAACACAACTGTCGAAATGTAAACTATGAATGACTTCTCACATCTACGTGTGTTAACCACAAAGATGGACGATCATTCAGTCAGTATATCTACACTAAACTAAATTAGGTAGCAATATATTGTGATTTTGAAATTTTAATCTCTTTTTTTTATTTATTCAGAAACATAATTAAGATGAAACAGCGCAAAAAGTGGCTACAGAGCTGCTAGCCAGTCTTTCTTTTTGTAGGGTGGCTGGCATACGGAACGAAGACAGTTCATTAACCCCTTAAATTAGCAGTATTCATTTTCTTTATTTTTCTTTGAGACGATTTAAATGTTATGTCAAAACGCGTCTTGATTCTAGGCAATATTTTAGGTATAAAATCACGTGTTTATTAATGTCCACTTGTCCAATTAATGTAACCTCCAATGGAATACTAAGAAATTATAATATTGATGAATGTATTCCTGAAAATTAAAAAAAAATGCAATCTATATTTTTCTTAAATGATCAAAATCACGGAAATTTCTGTAAGATTATTCATTCCATGATTTTAACACTTGCTGTTTATTTTTAAATAATGCACTAATGTATGTGGGTGTATATATAATTTAAGGTACTGAATTATGTTACATGTTTCTTATGTTTTGTCTTAACTTACAATTGGATGAAGTAAAACAGTATTATTAAAAGTAATCTCACTCAGAACATAGGAGCAGGAGCCCTTGCAGTAGTAGGAGGTTAAGGTTCCCACTTTTCTAGACAATCGGCATTTGATATCAACTGGGTTGTCAGCCCTGCATGACAGTCGCCTTTAATCCCAGAACAAGAGTCTGGTACTAATTTCCGGTAGAGGCTGAATCGACCTCATGGTCATGGTTCCACCAGAAGGATTGGATCAGTTTTTAAAAACTCTGACCCCACTGGGACTCAACCCTCTACCTTCCCGCCTGTAGCGATTATTGACTTAACCAACTATGCTACGGCGTGCCCCCAAATAGTACTATTTTAGAACCATGAAATTAATTGTCTGTGCTACTTTAAAAGCAAGGAATCAATGTTAGAGTGAGATAACTAAAGCATGCATCTACTTCCATAACGTTCAAAACCGTACTTGTATAGGGTTTCCAATATAAAACCGGACACTCTGCGGCTGGCAGAGTGAAATGCGGACGAGGAGAGAGCGCAGCCTGACGGGTGAAACCCCGTGAGGCGTGTCCGGTTTTATATTGGAAGCCCTGTACTTACAACAAAGCCAGTGACAAAGACAAAAAAACAAAGTTATTATTCATTAAATTTGTCCACCGATGTGGTCTCGAGGTAGCGTTCTGCTTGTCACAAAGCGGGCCCCGGTTCTATTATCGGACGGGATAAGCTTCCTGGGTGAGGTTTTTTCGGGGTTTTTCCTCTCCTGTAATATAAATGTCAGGAATATTTGAGTCACAAACGGTCCCCGAACATCATCTGGTCATCATCATCATCCATGGTATGGAAATCAACGGGTAACAACCACACGTATAATTCTCTAGTAAAGTTGCAAATCATAGCATGAAAATGCTATGATTGCAGTGAAAGACCTGCCCTAGGGCCGAACACTGTAAATAAAAAAAATCATTAAATTTAATTCAAAACATTTAACCTTCGGGGTAAAAAAAAAAATTATTTAAATTACGCTGAGTTAATATATTTTTTTCAGAAAGAACAGTTAATGAGAGTAGAGGAAATTATTGTTTACATCTGGAGATGACAATTAAATAAATAAATAATAATAAATAGCTTTATTTTAAGGCCTTAAGGCCTTTTCTGCCACTCAACCAGGTTTTAAATAAAAAAACAAAATACAAAAAAAAGTCTTACAACTACATAAACAATTACATATTATAAAAACAATACAATACAATCAATATTTATAATCTATTCTGATTTACTCTAAATTTAACGAATTAAATATATAATATGTACAAGGTATAAAAAACGAGAAAAAAAAGTATTGTTTTACTTACGTTAGAAGAGTAAAGAGTCAGTAGTAGAGCCTATTCCCCCCCCTTTTTAAATCTGAATTTCACCGAAAATAAATCAAGAATTAAGCTATAAGATTGACATAATTAAACAAATCCAATGTTACTTAAATTCTTTCTGGATTAACCACTCGATCTAAACCTTGGCATAATACAAAATCAGACAAATGAGAAAAGAAAAACACAAATTGATATTAACTTATTTGAGAAAATTGCTATTTATATGACAGAAAACAAAGTCGTAAAGAGACTATTCAGTAAAGCAGTCTGTGCCAAGGTTACAACAAAAAAACCAGTAGCTACTCCAAGTGCCAAACTCGCCAAACAGCACGATTATGTACTGCAGCAAACCCGGCCTCAATATCAGAGTAAGAAAACGCTATACGTCGACGAAGCAATCCGCATCAAACTATGGTCATCAAATGTCAAAATTAATAATCTAAAATTATTTTCAGATAGAACTTTATAATTATATCGGTGAGTTTTCTCAAAATTGAATTTTCGTAAAAATGTTTCAAAGTAAAGTGTTAATCTTATAATAGGAGAAAAAACATATTCCTCGCAGCCAAACTAATCCCAAGATTATAAGATATGGAGATTTTTTCATTAACCAAATGGAATCCGGAGGTTATGTCCAAGTGGCAGTCTAGGTCTTAAGTTGTACCAGCCAGTTGCTGGCCTCGCATTCGCATGTGTTAATTACAGAGGTGGACGATCATCCAGCCACCATATTGCCCTGGATTAACGTTTTCCAATCGTTCTCTGTTTAATTAATCTCCTTCAATACATGGTTAATATTATTCTCCCACCCCTCATTCTTATCCTATGATCTCCTAAAAGACGATTCCATGTCCCTCTTTCACTTCCCATTATGTCACATTAAATGTCCATCGCCATCTACGAGGATTAACTATTTTTATTACATCTTGTTAGTGGTTTACCATACCGATGCTACTAGATCAATGTTATGTAGTTATTTTTCATTCTTGTCTATATGATCGTCCTTGTATTTCTTAAGCACTTTATTCTCAAATATTCAATGTCATTATCTTCTCTAAAAGTAAGAGTAATTCTTCGCATCCATATAACTGAAAGAATCACTGTTTTACAATAGTTTAACATTTTTTGAACAAGTTGGGATGACAAAAGTAGCTGAAATGCATAGTAACGTGCGATTCCAGATTGAGCCTATGTTTAACTTGTTTTTGCACGTCATTCCTGTTTGTAATTACAGTTCCTAGTAGTGTATTTGACTCCGCCACTTCTTCAAAATGTTCCTCATTTGTAGCTAAGAGTACATATTCATTCAATATACAGGGTGTACCATTCAAACCTCCCACATTTTAATTAAACATAACTAACAAAGTATGCAGAATTATGAAATGAGGCCAGTATTAAACGAAACAGAAACTCAAATAAATTCCATTGCCACACAATAAAACACCTATATATGTGCACCATTAGTAGCACGGACAATATCAAGTCTGTATTCGATTTCGTGCCACATTCTTTTTTTAACATTTCCAGTCGCCAGAAACTTCTCAAGCCATGCCTTAATGGTCTTCCCATCAGGTAATTTCTTTGTTGTAATTACTGACTTCGTCTTTGCATACCAGAAAACAGTTTGTGCTCGTTGCTGGGGAGTCGCCATGTTGTTTTATGTTATTATTGTCCAACATGCGACAGACGAATTAACTGCAACAATGAAAACAACAATTGTTCGAGTTTCTCTTTCTTATAATACCAACATCATTTCATAATTCCGCATACTTTGTGAGTTATGATTAATTAAAATGTTGGAGGTTTGAATGGGACACGGTGCATTATAGTATTATTTAAGAGAATATGAGTGTTGGCTTTTAGTACATCCTCAACATCGCCTAATAATACACCATCAGGAATTGCCAATAATTTAATTAATAAATAAAACTATGAAAGTTGTATATGATTTCCATAAATATAAAATTTATTTTTATTTATTTGTATTTAAGATATTCGTCTGATGAAGTATAGTGTATTGAAACAGCTGTTACGAATGTTAATAAAAATAAATATTTACGAAAATCATTACATAAAACTTTGATAGTCTTATTTATTACATACGTCATGGATTTTCATCAAGTAAACACCAAATCAACTGATTACCAATAAATTAGTTATACTGTTTTTATACGTATGTATTCACAATCATAATATGAGTTCAAATACACACACACACACTTACGTTGAGAATTTTCCTCATCATTGAGAGTTTTCTCCAACCAATCTTAGTAATTAACATAAATTTAAAAAAATAAATAAATATAAATGACTACGGACTTACAGGCTATCAGTTTGCAACAAACATTCGCACATTTCCCTTAATTAAAGTTCTCCGTCGTTCTCTGTCCTCTGTGTCTTCATCTGTTACACCAAATTTCTTCATTGAATTTTGAATGTTGTTCTTCCAGGTTGTTCTTGGTCTTCCTTTTCTGTTCCTTCTTCCAATTTTCCATGCATAGACGGCCTTTGGTAGTCTTCCATCCTGCAATTTTCTTACGTGTCCATATCATTTTAGCCTTCTGTGTTCAATCCCATTCATTATATTTCTTTCTGCATTTATCCATTTTCTAATTTCTGTGTTTCTATTTTTTTCCAGTCGAGATTTTGAGTCCAAATACGATAAGCTAAAAATACAGAATCAAGTAAACAAAATTATATATAAACAGTGGAAAATCGATAAAATGACATAAAAATACTAATTTTTTTTTCGCAAGGTGGTAGGAAATTCCAAGCAAAATTGCCAAAACTGTAGATCCGGTAATCGCTATTGTCACAAATATAACATATACAAAAGTAATGTAATTGCCTAATTAACACTATTTACGTCATCAGAAAAGAATTAAATATTTCGAAGATCGGGAAAAAGTGAAAATGTTTCCATGCTGATCTTAAAGGTCCAAAGTTAGGCTGAAGAGACTATAGCATTCGGAAAGCATAATTTTACTACTTACTGATTCAATGCCATTATTGAATACATATGTATCATTACAGAAACCGACTATTAAAAAGTTGTATTATATACAACTACCTTATAAGGAACTAGCAGTCATATAAACCCGCCAAAGGAATCTATAATACAATGTCCTGATAGACGACAATTTAGTTATTTAAAAAAATCTAGTTTGGTAACGTACAACTAGACAGGCGGATCAGACTTCCTACTGCCTCCCTTCAAGTTATCCAACTACCATTATGGGTTATCCTATCTGAATCAAGAATTTTTTAAAATAATTATATTTAAAAAGTCCAGCCCCATGGGCTAGCGATCAGCGTTTCTGACTACAGTTCATGAGGTCCCGGGTTCGATTCCCGGTCAAACCATAGGAGTTTTTTCTTAAAGGGAATTATTCCTGTGGTTTCCCATGGTCTGGAATTTAGGTTAAGGACTCTCCTGGGGTTTCATTATAATTTATCACCCATCATATCATCGGGGTAACGTAACTCCGCCTTCAAGGTGCCCCAACCTAAGAAATGGATTACAATTCGGCCAAAGCCAGGAGAGAAAGCCAGAAATGTCATAAGAGACAGCCTGGTGGCATTGGACAAATATATATAACACGTCACATAATTCGTATAACCTTTAATAAGTTACGAAGTAATGAAGCTATTGAAGTTGATCTTGAACCGAAAGTGCTATTTCGGTTCGATACATCACTGCTGTTATCCTCCTTCAACAGTGGGACTCGTGAACTATGCCAATTTCCTTTCTCTTTGCATCTACTCCCACTCTCCTTCCTACCCCTCCCTTTGCTCTGTTTGTAGTGCGCAAATTCCCCTTCTACCTCGGAATGCTCAAATAGGCTAAACACATAGTAAACTCTATCATTCGATCATAGATTTTCATTGGAACACTTGCCTATCGGCTGGAGGACGCGATTGCGGGGTATTTTGGGTTTTGTCTCGGCAAGCCAGGGGTAAGGCTGTGCCTAGGCCGGACCTAAAGAGTAGGTATGAATGATTGATTGTAATAAACAATGTTATTTATGTTATTACTTATTGTTTTGTTCGGTTATATTTGAATGATCAAGTTTAATTGTATTTATTTAATTTCATTTTTCAACTTCAGACGAGCAATTTAAAGACATTAAGCCTTATTTTAAGTAAATGTCTATGTCTGGATTAGTTGGATATTTAGCTCTTACGCTACAAGCTGGTCTTGGGAAATATGTCCTGGTTATACAAGCTTTTCACAAAGTTATGAGCTCCTTTTTCTCGTCTAGCTTTCATGGTTTATAGTATATTCAGGTTAACTAAGCATCATACATTACTACAGTGTGTTTTAAGAATGGTTATTGATTAATGTTTATGAATTTGGATAGGAAGGATGAATCACTCTTTGCCTCTCACGGGCCTGGGCAAATGATTATGAAAAGTACTGGTAGTTATGAACTCGATGCTAATATATACACAAAAGGTAGTAGATCAAAACACGGCAGCGCAAAAAGGTTGCAGTTCGCGTGGTTTGAAAATTTTAGGTAACCAGGCAGTGAAGAGCAGGCAACAACGCGGCGCAATCTCATGAAAATATTTTTGAAAGAATTTTACAGATCTACACCGATCCTATCTAGTACACAAGGAAAATAAAAAAAACAAAATTTATATACATACGAGGGTGAATCAAATATAAACCGGAATTATTGTTTACAATTTTATTGAATTAACAAAAAAATATAAAACCACCACCTCATTTTTCTACATAGTCTCCTGCATTTCCAACACACTTTTGCCATCGAGTTGGCAACTTTTTGATGCCGTCCTTGAAGAATGAGGGATGATGTATAGTCAGCCAGTTGCGCACAAACTCCTCTACCGCTGCATTGTCACCAAACCTCCTTCCTCCCAGGTCTTCTTTCAGTGGCCCAAACAAATGGTAGTCACAGGGCGACAAATATGGACTCTAAGGAGGATGTTCCAGAGGTGTCCAGTGCATTTTCATCAGTTTTTCGTCAATTTTTTTTGTTCCTGGCTGAGGAGCCAAGGAACCCGCCTGGCAGACAATTTTCGGAATTTGAGTTCATCACTGATGATGGCTTGAACACTTCCGAAGCTTATTCCAACGTGTGAAGCAATTTCAAAAATTGTTACGCGCCGATCCTCCTCAATAAGGTCCCGTACAGCACGAATGTTGTCTGCAGTGATGCTTGTTCGTTGCCATCTTTGGTGGGGCTCATTTTCCACTGAATCCCGAGCCGCTAATTTTTTTTTTCGCCAATCATACACCTGCGTCTTCGAAAGGGTTGTTCCCCAAAGTGCGCATATACATACATACATACATACATACATACATACATGCAAGGACCATAAGTGTAGGAGTTAAAAATCTATTTAGTGGTCGTAATTTTCGATGTTTCGCAACGAAACTCAGTATGCTATTAAAATAAAATGAAGAATGTATTCTCCAAAAATCAAGAAAATCCAACCATCAGAAGTGACCGTTGACCTGAAACCCGAAATTTAAAAATCGCTCTAGCAGCCGCCATGTTTGATTCTTCGCAATGTACCGATATTTATATAATATTTAAAAATAAAATATCCTCAATTCGTGTCCAACTCAGGGTCGGGTCGTGGAATAAGATGAGATGAAGCCCCTATATTTATTAACCCTAAAATTGGCCATGTATCCTATAAGATACATTAGTTTAATTTATTCAATATTTTGATAAAATAATAGAAAATAATAGCAAAATGAATAAGTACTGTATTCATTATACTGATTATAATATATTAATATTTATTATACTGTATTCATTATTTGAATTGGTGTCAAATTATATAACAGTGTTCAAAAGGTAATAACTTAGGTTGCGATAGATTTGTTTACTCTGCAGTCCAACAACATGTTTAAATAAATTAGCATAAGAAATTGGGCTTCTCCAATTTAATAAAGGAAATATACATTCAGTGCACCAGTGAAATTGGACCATAACTTGGATTTCCTGAGGAATTCGTAGTTTCTGCGTGACAGACTTTTTAAAACTTTATATTGTCATCTTTGCATCTTAATTGATTATTCTTCTCTTCTACAATGATCTATTTTTTATTTGAAACTGTTTTCGTTATATTCATTAATATTTTGCATTATGAAAATAATTAACCTTAATTACCTATTTTACTATATTATTTTTTTTATTGACGAGAGTATCATTTTTATTTTTTTTAACTAGTAACTAAAATTAGCGCTTTTTTTCACGTTTCCTTGGCCCCAAGATTGATCAACTACTATCGAAAATATCGAAACCACATTTTACTATGATATGGCAACATAGAATGTTTATAAATTTTAGTGAAACAGAAGAGGTTAATAAAAACTTTTCTTTTTAAACAAAAACGCATGATAGTGTTCTACTGTTTAAGACGGTGGTAATATGAGTAGTTTATGAGTGTATAATTTGTTCATTCACTTAGCAGTGGCGGTTCGTGCCTTAACTAAATGGAGATTCACTAGAATATTTTTAAAATGTATATACATTTAAAATATCATCAAATGCAACTTGTAAATGTGGAGAAGATATTCAAACAGTCAAACATGTTTTATTTAATTGTCCAATTTTGTGGTTTGAACATTACAAATTTTAACCATATTTGAATTTTAATGAAAAAGATCATTCCAGTCCTCTTTATCATATTCTTAACAACGAAAAATGTTATAATTACTTCATTTTTTTGTAAATAGTGTTTATTCTCAACTGTAATTTAATTTTACTCTGTTCATCTCTGTTGTAATATTGTCATGTAATTGTCTTTTGTTCAACTGTTTTATGTTAATTTACTTCATAATGTTACATAATTAAAACCCTTATGCACCGTAAGGTAAGAAAAGGGTTTTAATATATTGGGTATAATAAAACAATTGTCTTTAAATTAATTTAACGAGAAGCAGGTAACGAGCAAGTTCACTCAAGCTTTTTGGTTTGAGACTCGTATTCGGTAGATCTCAGGTTAAAAAACCAGTGCCGACCAACCTCATGAATTTTTCTCCCTAATTTTTCTTAATCGTCAAGACAAATTCTGGGTTAGAATTTCACTATCAGCACCCTTTTCCCCATCTTATTCAATATTTCACAGTATAAAGTAAAGTATTCCCACTACAGGCCTCAGGAGGCCCTTGGGGTAGTGGGAGGTTAAGGCTCCCACTTTTTCTGGACAATCGGCACTTGATGTCAGCCGGGTTGTCAGCCCTGCGTGACGGCCGCCTTTACCCCAGAACAAGCGGCTGGTACTCATTTTCGTTAGAGGCTGAGTTGACCCCAAGGCCTTGGTGCCGCCAGAAGGCATGTCGAGTCCCCCAGCCGTTATAGCTGTTTCCTCATCCTGGAGCCACTACTTATTGTAGCTACCCAATTGCCTCACGATGCTGGGTGGGCACCGGTTCCATGCTGGCCGAAATACCATGAGAAAATTTCTTTCCCCATGGAGACTCGAACCAGCGCAAGTCCCGTAGATCTGCGCCAAGGCTTCCTACCTTAACCGCTCGGCTATGGCGCGGGATACTAATTTCTTATAATTACCAAAATTGTTGCTACTGGAAGTAAGTCAACGTTCCCACATCTAACCTGGTTGCTATGCAAACAAAAGAAATCGCAATGCTGATATGGACTCAAAAAGCACACGTTCGGTAAGTAAAATAAAACATTTCCTGAATGTTTTGTACACTAACTCGTATCTTTCTTTAGACTTTTCCGGAATTAATGCAGAACATCCCACTCTCCAGGCTTCTTCAATTTCTCTATCATCTACCATGACTAACTAAC
The DNA here is from genome assembly GCA_030220185.1 of Diploptera punctata. NCBI lineage: Eukaryota > Metazoa > Arthropoda > Insecta > Blattodea > Blaberidae > Diploptera > Diploptera punctata. The sequence goes on along the minus strand of JASPKZ010003868.1, from coordinate 5,970,302 downwards.
TAACTAACTCACTCACTGGCACTATCGAACCCGTAGGTTCATGGCCGCGCGGACATAAGCTCTCCTGAGCCAATATTTTCCAATCATCCCCTGTATAATCTACTTCCCTCAAATCATGTTATTCTCCCACCTCATTCTTGGTCTACAAACTGGGCGTTTTCCCTCTATGACTCCTTCCATAATAAAATTATCAAACAGATTCTAATCACGGTACTACATATAAAAATGTCTCCACAGCCAACAATCCTTGCTTATAATAAAACAAATGAAAAGCTACATAGCGACGATTACCAAATGTTTATTTCTCATAGAAGTAATTTACATCCAACCAATATTTTAATTTATTTATTACTATATTTAATAAAGATTAGTCACATGGGCCAAAAAATAGTATGCAATACACATGAGGTAAGCACGTAACAGATCTCGAAAATTGAAAAAAAAAAAAAAAAAAAAAAAAAAACTTTTTCTCGATCAGTAACAAGTGCTTACCCCACTGTATCGCAATATACTATTTAGTTATCAAAAGGAGAGAGGGAAAAACAGTAATTTTATATGAATTATTCTATACTTGTATAATACTAATGACCGCACTGTATAAATAATTCAGTATAAATAACATTAGCTTTTAGTCAGTATAATATGCTAGACACAATATATTAATCAATATTCTGAGATAATTACGACAGATTAGAGACTTAATGAGTATACATTTATTAATTCCATCGAACTGCTTTCAAGCAATGCATTGATGAACGCCAGCTCCTATGAAATTAATGAGTAATATCGCCAGTACAATTTGTTCAAATATCTACATCAGCTCTGGCTCGAACAACCGAAGAGAGGGGAATGAGTTCTTTAAAAAAAAAAAGCAAAAACAATTTACAGACAACACAGCATTCTACCAAAGTAGGCCTATAGTCTGTACTGTAGATCATAATTGATTATCCATATACAAGATGGGCATAATTACATATACACTATTTACAATGATCCAGTGCGGGCGTACTGTAATAGACATATGATTATATATATACAGGGTGATTACAAATGATTGGAGCGATTTCATGATTTTATGGTAGCTGTAGTATTCGACATATTTTCACGAACTTTTACAGATACATAGAGCAACTTCCCAGGTTTTTTTTGAGATGTTACAGGTGCTCCATATGCTCCCCCTTGGTGATTCTGCAGATATCAAGTCTGTAATCAAGTTCGTCCCATACTCGACGTAACATGTCCCTATTAATTTGTTCAAAGGCATTGATTATGCGAGCTCGCAGTTCTGGTAAGTCTACTGGTAAAGGAGGCACAAACACTGAATCTTTCACATACCCCCAAACAAAAAAATCGCACGGCGTCAAATCGGGGGAGCGTGGAGGCCATGACAACAATTTCTGATCATTCTCTCCACTGCGACCGATCCATCGGTTTGGCAATCTCATGTTTAAAAATTCACGAACATCGTGATGGAAGTGTGGTGGAGCACCATCCTGCTGGTAGATGAAGGTCTCACTGTCGGTCGTCAGCTGCGGCATGAGCCAATTTTCCAGCATGTCCAGGTACACGTGTCCTGTAACGTTCTGCTCGCAGAAGAAAAAAGGGCCATAAACTTTGAACTGAGAAACCGCACAGAACACACTAACTTTTGGGGAGTCGCGAATGTGCTGCACAATAACGCGGGGATTTTCTGTGCCCCAGATTCGCACATGTTGTGTTGTTCACTTTGCCATTCACAAAGAATGTTGCTTCGTCACTGAAGACAAGTTTCTCACAAAAACCATCCTCATCCATAAAACTGCTGCATTTGTGTACAAAATTCAAACCGACTCACTTTGTCAATGGGCGTAAGGGCTTGTAGAAATTGCAAGTGGTAAGGTTTATTGCTTCAATCTTTTCCGCAAGATCTTCCAAACGGTCGGGTTGTGGAATGTTCAGCTCTCTGCTCGCTTTTCGTGTTGATTTCTGTGGGCTACGTGTGAAACTCATCCGCACACTCTCAACCTTTTCTTCACTCACTGAAGGACGACCCGTTGATTTCCTTTTACAGAGGCATCCTGTAGCTTTAAATTGCGCATACCATCGCCGAATGGAGTTGGCACTCGGTGCATCTTTCTCGAACTTCGTTCTGAAGTGTCGTTGCACAGTTATCACAGATTGAGTTGAATGAAATTCAAGCACAGCATATGCTTTCTCCTCGCCTGTCGCCATCTTTGATAACTGCTGCGCTCTCTCGGTTTAAAGCTGAAACACGGCTGCGAGAGAAAACAAAAAAAAAACCTTATGAGTTTTTATACATAACTTTAAAGTTCTGTGAAGATATGTCAAATAAGATCGCTACAATAAAATCATGAAATCGCTCCAATCATTTGTAATCACCGTGTATATATATATATATATATATATATATGTCCACCGCTGTGGTCTCGAGGTAGCGTGCTGCCTTGTCACGCAGCGGGCCCGGGTTCGATCCCCGGTCGAGGCAGTTTTTCTGGGTGAGGTTTTTATCGGGGTTTTTCCTCAGCTGTAAGACAAATGTCACGAAAACTTTAAGGCCCAAACGATCCCCGAAATCATATGGCCATCATCATCATCCTTATCATCATCCTTCACCGGTGTGGAAAACAACGGGAAGCTACCACACCTACAATTCCCTAGTAAAACTGCAAGCATAGCATGAAAATGCTATGATTGCAGTGAAGGACCTGCCTTCGGGCAGAATTACTATGGATGGATATATATATATATAGTGATCCCACTACAGGCCTCAGGAAGCCCTTGGGGTAGTAGGAGGTTAAGGATCCCACTTTTTCTAGACAATCGGCACTTGATGTCAGCCGGGTTGTCAGCCCTGCGTGACGGCCGCCTTTACCCCCAGAACAAGCGTCTGGTACTCATTTCCGTTAGACGCTGAGTCGACCTCAAGACCATAGTGCCACCAGAAGGTTTTGGCCAGTTTAAAAATCCTGACCCTCGACCTTCCGGCTTGTAGTACAGTGCCTTAACCACTATGCTACGGCGTGCCCTATCTATCTATCTATATATATATATATATATATATATATATATATATATATATATTGTAATGTGTTCTTCCTAGGGTAGATCTTTCACTGCAATCATAGTATTTCCATGCTATGCTTTGCAGCTTTACTAGGAAATAGGTGTGGTAGCTTCCCGTTGCTTTCCAAAACGGTGAAAGATGATAATGATGGCCAGATGACGTTCGGGGACCTTTTGGGCATTTGTCTTGCAGATGAGGAAAAAAACAGATATAATAAGAACAATTAAGTCTCATAGACTGTGCTGGACAGGACTTGTGGCACGAATGGAGAATGAAAGAGAGGCATGGAAGATTCTTGTAGGAAACTAGAGGGAAAATGCCCAGTTGGTAGTCCGAGAATAAGGTGGGAGAATGACACCATGATTTGTGGGAAGTATATTATACAGGGGGTGATTGGAAAAATTATCTCAGGATAGGGATGTGTGGAGAGCTTATATTAAGAGAGAATGCGTAAGATGAACCCCGCTGCCGACCAACCTATTTTTTTCATATTTTTCATAAATTTCCTCAATCGTGAATACGAATTTCGGATTGGAATTATATTACTACAATCCTTTTCGTACTGTACATAATTTTACGTATCATTTAAATTAAGTCAATGATCAAAAAACACACGAAAGCACAACAGAAACACACAACCTACCAGATACTCCTAAAAAATCCTGGCCCCGATATGACCTTATATATTAAAAGGCTATAAATAACATAATAAAGAAAAAGAGAATGCGGAAGCAATTTACCTTACATAAAAGTTACAATTATAGTCGCGAGAAGCGTTCCACAGGCTGAATTATGGGTTTATGACATGCTTGTCGACATTTGACTTACGACGTAAGTATAGTGAGGAACAAAACTTTAAGCAGAAAACAGTTCACTATTTTTGGGAATTATCAATCTAAATTATTATCAGTAAATCGAGATTAAAAACGCAGTAACATATTTTTTCTATTTTTTTGGTACGTCACAGAAGGAAACCAATGTATTCAAGTTGATACTATATAAAACAAATATACGGTATCTATATACAAATAGGTTAAAACAAAACAGTTCAGTGCTTTTTTTTAGAAGCTATTAGCGAGCTTTAGTGTTATTAATAAAAAAATTTTGGACACATTTTTTCCCCTACCTTCGACGTAAGTAAAAACAAAACGGTTCAGTACCTTTTTCTCCTCTGTAAATCGGCAGTTTACCAGCTTTAGTGTTATGAATACAAAAATTAGAAACAATTATTTTTTCCTACCTTCGACGTAGAGTCGAGGCCTTTATTTAGATGTCTCTATTCGTCATATTTCACGTCTACAATATTTCTACAATACACAGTACAGTTTTTACTATTTAGAATTCGTTATATCTGTTACATTCCATTTCCACAGTGTTCTGCCCGAGGGCAGATCTTTCACTGTAATCATAGCATTTTCATGCTATGCTTTGCAGCTTTCCAGACCGGTGAAGGATGATAATGATGGCCGGATGATTTTCGGGGACCGTTGGGCCCTAAGCTTCGTGACATTTGTCTTACAGCTGAGGAAAAACACCGAAAGAAACCTCACCCAGGAGCCTGCCCCGGCCGGGAATCGAACCCGGGCCCGCTGCGTGATAAGGCAGCTCGCTTCCTCGAGACCAGGGCAGTGGACATAGTTATATATCATTTTATATTATTATTATTATTATTATTATTATTATTATTATTATTATTATTATTATTATTATACTGTATTATAGACATATATATAAAGTAAAGTAAAGTGATCCCACAACAGGCCTCAGGAGGCCCTTGGGGTAGTAGGAGGTTAAAGCTCCCACATTTTCTAGACAATCGGCACTTTATGTCAGCCGGGTTGTCAGCCCTGCGTGACGGCCGCCTTTACCCCCAGAACAAGCGTCTGGTACTCATTTCCGTTAGAGGCTGAGTCGACCCCAGGGCCATAGTGCCGCCAGAGGGTTTGGATCAGTTTAAAAATCCTGACCCCAACGGGACTTGAACCCTCGACCCTCCGGCTTGTAGCTCAGTGCCTTAACCACTACGCCACGGCGTGCCCCCTATATATATATATATATATATATATATATATATATAATGTTCACCGCTGTGGTCTCGAGGTAGCGTGATGCCTTGTCACGCAGCGGGCCCTGGTTCGATACCCGGTCGGGGCAGTTTTTCTGGTTGAGGATTTTATCGGGGTTTTTTCTCACCTGTAAGACAAATGTAAGGAAACGGTCCCCGAAATGATATGGCCATCATCATTCCTATCATCATTATCCTTCACCAATGTGGGAAGCTACCACATCTACAATTCCCTAGTAAAGCTGCAAGCGTAGTGAAGGACCTGCACTTGGGCAGAATTACTATTATATTATATATATATATATATATATATATATATATATTTGCTTAATCATTTCATTAATTTCAAAACATATACAAATAAAAATTGTAATTAATTATTTTTGAATGAGTCCATTTTTATTATCATTCAATAACTCATTTTAAGTAGTTAAGCTTTATTTTTAATAGAAATTTAAAACTAGTTTTTAAATTTGATTTCTGATTTACTATTATTTTTATAGTTAATTATAGTGGTACTGAAATATTTTGTATTGTAAGTATTTATAAAAGTGTATGTTCTCAGACACACAATGAACGAATGTATAAGAGTACAAAAAAACTTTGAAACATGCAAATTCATAATTGTTTTACTCAAGTTTTCAATAATGGCTATAGAAAAATTTGGACCACTTTGCGAACACTGGTTAAATGAAGATTGTGAAATAAAATCTATGGATGATGTCATACTATGGAACTTTTTTTTTTTTTTTTTCCCCTCACACAACGTAGACTGGTGTCGGTCGAAGCCACGTCGCACCTATGCCGCACCACTTCTTTCGTTACAACTTGATCCCAAAATAATTTAATTGATCAGATCAATGTTCCAAGTGGTTGAAACTCGAGTTCGGAATGTCTCGAGTTCAAATACTAGTCGTCCTAACCGGCTAGATATTTTTGTAATATTTCTCTATAGTCAAGGGAAATACTGAGTATAATTTTCATTGCCTCGAATGATTAGGCCTACATCATTATTATTCAATAATTCATTTACAATCTAATGAACTAGAATACTTGTACAAAACATATCAGTCTACTGTAAGTAATAAGAAATAGTGGTAACCATTAAATTAGCAATGTATCCCATAGGATACATCAATTGCTTCAACTTATTTAATATGTTTAATAAAACAGAAGATAACGAGTATAAATTACTTAAATGTGTGTCGAATATACATAATAACAGTTATGCACGACTTCGTTTTCACTGCGGTCCGCCACATTTAAATAACTGACTGGAGAAATTAGGCCGGAGTAGTCCCCACCAGTAAATTAATTAATTTCCTATCGATCGGGTAAAAAGTGAGTGATTAGAGTAATTCATTTCAAATTGGAGCTACAGCTGCTGCCTTCACAACACATAAGCGTGCGAACTTCAAAGGGTCTACTACGTAAACATGGAAAATTACCAAATTCAAAATCCCGTCATTCCAGTATCCATCGCGGTGAGACCAATCCAGCTCTCTGATTGGCTCACGGGATACTTCATAAAAAAAGTCAAAAGTAACAATATTAACAACCTTTAACAGATCAAAACACCAATATTAATCACCTTCAACAGTAAAAAAAATCATCTTCTTCTTATTCTTATTCTTCAAGGTATCGGCCTGTTGGCCCGTTCCGTAAAAAAACATTCATTTAAAACATATAAAACAGTAATTTCGAAAATATAAACACGAAAAAACCGGTCGCGCTTCTCGACCAATCAGCGTGCAAGTTAGCCTCGCGTAGCTACGTGACGAAAAATAGCTGCTCACCGACGCGAAAAATAACGAAATTAAAAGAAAAACACTTAAAAATTAATAAATCAAACATATTCATTCAGAAAAAAAAATAAAAAATAGATAACAAAATAGAATAAGGAATGAAACTATACGAGAATAATTAAATATATATAAAATTGAAGATAAAATCAGCAAAAATAATAAGAAATGGACAGAACACTTAATGAGAACGAACAACGAAAGAATACCAAAAAGAACCTTCCTGTATAATCCCAGAGGAACAAGAGATGTTGGCCGACCACGTAGAAGATGGACTCCACTTTTAACTTCGCCGGAACAGGCTGCATAGCCTAAAGCTTGTAGTAGAAGAAGAAGAAGAAGATAACAAAACAAAGCCACGGCCGGGTACTCGCTACTGCTGGTCATCAGCCATCCATCCATCAACATCATGATCAACTCTACTTTCACTAACTAGCCGGGACAAATGGACTGCTGTCTTGGAACCCGGGGTCCACTTAAGCAAAAGTGGGCCGAAGAATAGCTCACCACCTGCTGTTTTACGAGTGATAGCAGGTCGCAGGGCTTTTCACTCTACACTAAGTGTTTTGCCATTTTAAGGGTTAAATATACCAAATAATCAAAGTTACGAAATACTCGTAATTTAAGAATATTAAGCATCTCATCATCATAGTACATTCACGAATTTAGGCCATTTGTTGACCTATTTCGGCCTCAAGAGAAACACCATCCAAAAGTCTTTTGAGTGGACGTCCTGGTCTTCTTCTTCCTGCAGGTTGATATCTTAACATTTGTTTGGGTATCCTGTGATCTTCCATTCGATGAACATGTTGCATCCATCTTGACTTATAATCAGAAATTTTGTTATCTAAAGGTTCCATGTGTAATTCTTCTAAGATGTCTTCATTTTTTTGTGATCTAGTAGTGTGTATCCTGCAGTCCTCCGAAGGTATCTCATTTCAGCAGATCTAAGTCTCTGTATATCCTTCTGTTTCAACGTCCATACTTCGCTACCATACAAAGGAGTTGGAAGAGCCAGTGTTTTACATACTTTTAATCTTGAATGCTTTTTGGACTAACTGTGGCTTGAAGATAGAATTTATTAACCCTAAAATTCTTAAAAATTTAGATATTTTTGCATTTACATCCTTTTCTTCTTAATATGAGATATTGCATCCTAGATATGTAAAATTATTCACCTGCTCCAAAATTTTACTGTCCAGTACAATTTTACTTCTGACAGGATCTACACCTTGAAATGCCAGAATTTTTGTTTTTTTTTTCTGTAGATATCTTCAAACCATATTCTTCTGTAATTTATTAAGCATCTATAACAACTAAATATAAAAGACGTTTCTTTCATATATGTTAGTCCCAGCTAAAAATATAATTTAGGCCTAAATGTTTTTATATTATTAACATTAATAAGTAAGATTTCAACGAAAAGTTCCAAAGTCAAATAAATACCCCATATAATTTCGTGTGACGGCTTAAATGCTAAAGAGTTTACGAGGTGGCGCCTCCTATAAATAGCACAGTTAGTAGCATGACGTCGACAGTCGCATGCGATTTGTTGATAGGTCATGCGATATAAGTGACACTTATCAAGTGACTTTGTCTCAACCGATCTTAGACAGACCGCATATTGAAGGTGACACACCATAATGAAACATGGCAGAAATATTTGTGCACAATATCATAGTAATTATGAGTCATTGCATGTTGGACACCAGCAACTGAGCAGTCAGAGACATCCAGCCGTTTCAATCTCCTGTTGTGAGATTACTTTCAAGACATGGTTGTTTATAAATTTATTGTACATAGTTACCATCACCAAGACAATTAATTTTTTATATGAATATTTGTATGGTGGGATAAGCATATTTGGAAAGACAAAAAAATATATTGGTAAAACATTGGTGGAATCTGTTGCAATGTATGGAAGTGAGGTATGGACAATCAATAAGTACTACAAGAATAGACTAATAAAAGTGGTAAAGTGATCCCACAACAGGCCTCAGGAGGCCCTTGGGGTAGTAGGAGGTTAAGGCTCCAACTTTTTCTAGACAATCGGCACTTTATGTCAGCCGGGTTGTCAGCCCTGCGTGACGGCCGCCTTTACCCCAGAACAATCATCTGGTACTCATTTCAGTTAGAGGCTGAGTCGACCCCAGGGCCATAGTGCCGCCAGAGGGTTTGGGTCAGTTTAAAAATCCTGACCCCAACGGGACTTGAAAAAAGGTAGCATAATCATTAGTCTTTTAATTGGAGGCTGGAATGAAAGGCGGGACGAAATAATTACTGTCTTATTTTGATAAAATTGAATTTAATTATTGAGTAAGAAAGCTTAAATAATTTTATGGGCTCGACCCTCCGGCTTGTAGCTCAGTGCCTTAACCACTACGCTACGGCGTGCCACAAGAATAGACTAATAGCTCTAGAAATGGATTATTTACGGAGAAGTGCCAGAAAGTCTAGATTAGAACATGTCACAAATAAGGAAATTAGAAACATAATGGAAGCAGAAGAAAGCATAATTGAAAGAATTGAGGAGAAGCAATTAAAGTGGTTAGGACATGTCTTAAGAATGGAAGATGAGCGATGGCCGAAGCAACTATATGAATGGCATCCGAACAGAAAGAAGAAAAGAGGGAGACCAAGGTTAACATGGAAGGAAAACATGAAGACAGTAATGCAAGCTAGAGGGCTAAGCATCGAAGATGCCCAAGACCGTAGGCTTTGGAGGTTTGGCACGGGAAGACGGCAGCAGCTGTAAAAACCCGAAGATAGAGATATGTATACAAATTTAAATGTATATTTTTTTTTTAATTTCAATTTATAATTAAAAATATTTTAGCAAGGAATCATATATTCATATTAAAAAAAGTTAATTGTCTTGGTGATGGTAACTAAGTACAATAAATTTATAAACAACCATGTCTTGAAAATAATCTCACAACAGGAGATTGAAACCTATTAGGTTCGTCTTCCGGGCATATAGGCCGTGGTCCAGACTGCAGCCGACTGTTGAGGAGTTCACAGAGAGCACGCAGTATCTCCTGATGATGTCTACCGCAGCAGTAGACGAAACGTCGAGTAGAAGAACGACTGGACCACGGCCTATATGCCCGGAAGACGAACCTAATAGGGATCAAGACGCCGGCCGTGAAAGCCTACAGTTATACAGGAGATTGAAACGTCGACACAATAAATTTATGTTTTGACTGAGATAACGTTTATTATTTTTTGTAGTTATAATATTAATTACTCTCAGTGAAAAATAAATTTTTAAAAAAGTCAACATCCAACCGTGTTTTACTGCTTTCTATGCTACGTCAGTGTGAAAATAGTACGTAATAAGAGGTTATACGATGTCTGATAAGGCTTTACTAGCATCAGTACAGGGTGTAATAATTATCAAATAACTTACAATTATTGATAATTGCAAATTAGATATATTCCAACTTAAATTCTACCCCCCCTTAAAAATAAAACCTTACAAGGATAATAAAACCAACTCGAGCTTTAATAAATTTTATAATCTTATCATCTATCAATTTTTACAAGATTCATGATGTGTTCCGTCGACGTATTATTAAAAATTAAAATATAAAATTATGGAATATTCACCTGAAAGGTCTGTCTCCTCAACTTAATTAATTATTTAACTGTAGCGCTTTCGGGACTTGTCCCATCATCGGCATGAAACACCAGTTTTGAATTCTGCCGATGATGGGACAAGTCCCGCAAGCGCTACAGTTAAATAATTAATTAAGTTGTAGAGACGGACTTTTCAGGTGAATATTCCATAATTTTATATTTTAATCTTATCATCTATACCATGGTAAACTTGCTCACTAGATATGAAAAGACGGCCCTCCCTCCTACCCGCATCAGGTGTACTCCCAATGAAACAACACAACTGAAGTCACTAACAGTGTCTTACCTTGTCAGCCTATCCCACGTAGGGTTGAATAGGAGGAGTCTTTTCATACCTACTGAGCACTCATTAACGGCCCTGCTCTAACTCCTCAGCTGTAAAATGAAAGGTGAAAGGTACTCACCTGCTGCATCTTCTCGAAGTCTAGGCAGGGTCGCTGGATGTGGTGTGCTCGCGGCGTGTGTCGATGCCTCTTCCTCGGCGACACGTCGTGGCCTCCGTAGTGAAACAATTTAGGGGGCGGCGATAGAGAACGTCCAGGTTTGTGAGCGTCCAGCGGCGGGGACGTTCTGAACTGCACAGGAGTGGCCATGGTGGCCAGCAACCCTTGGACTTCTTCATCCGAACTTCCAGAACTGTGATCCGCGGTAATGACGCGTCCACCCACGCTACAACTAACAGGCGTGTCCGCTATCGTTAACGTGCAGGGATTTGTACAAGTGTTACTAAGGGAACCCGTGACTTGGGACCACTTGCGTTTCTCCGGCATGACGGTGCCGCCGACGCAAGCCGGAGCACTGCTCACGTTGTTGATCACTTCCAACTCCTCCTCGGAGCTGTGGTGGTCGTAATTGTGATCACTGTCGCTGGGCAAGGCGCTGTCCAGAAAATAAGGGCTGGCAGGGCTACACGCCGTCATACTGCTCCCAGCATAGGGACCGGGACTCACCGTGGATCCACTTGATCGCTCAGCCTCGCTCTCCATAACTGTCAACATAAGCAAACATTTAGATTCCTGTCGACAACATGCTAAGATCCCAATACAACACATTTTGAATTCGATATCAAATTTTCCAATTTTCTAGTATAAAACTAGGCATATGTATTGAAAGAATTATATATGGATTTAGATCTGGTAGAAGATACTACGGAGAAAGAGGCTGGAATGCGTAGGACATGTATTGCGGATGGAGCAGGAAAAATGTATAAGAAGGGTTTTAGGAGGAAAACCAGAAGGAAGAAGTTAGGTTGCAAGACAGAAACTACGATGATTGGATAAGATAGAGAAGACTTAAGACAACTGAAGGTTAAAAGTTGGAGACAGAAAGCTAGGAATAGTGGAATAGTGAAGAATGGGCAGATGTTACTAAGGAGACCAAAGTTCTTGGACCGTAGAACCAGAGGAAGAAGATAAGGCCTATGTAGATAGACTTCGGTTGACGATTGAGTGAAAAATAAAATAAAAATAAAGAAAAAAGACCCTATTAACACGTAATCTGAATGCAGTTTCATGTCCAAATGTTTATTTACGCAACTGACAACAGTTCCACGCCTGCACATCTCGTCAGTTGGTTCATCAACAGTCACAACCAACGAGTCAACACTGATGAAATAATTTTATCGTACATTGTAAACTGAAAGTTTGTTAGTGGCCTCTTTATAAATATTTTTAAAACACGAAATACAGAAACCCCAGTAAAAGCATCTAATGTAACCCTTTAAATTGGAAGAGTTAAATTTCTCACGCCAAATCCTGGAAAAAATGATACTAAATTAGAGTTAAGATTTTTAAATCCTGGGTATCCTATTATTCACTTGCAATTGAAGATGTTTCTTAAATTCCTGTGTCCATAGTCTGCCTGTCTGTCTATACCGGTATGAGTGTCCCTTGTGAGGCGGGAATTACTAGTTACACTTATTTCCTTACAGATATCAGTGAGTGACAAGTTGTTAGATCATCGTTTCAAAGAGACACCTAGTAGATGACTAGAGTGTTTTGGAAGGAAAGGTCGATTAACTTTTGTTTAGAGTCTCTGATTTAGGCTTGAGGGTAATTTACAAGACCGAAAATATTCAGACTCTACACCCACCGGCGCAAAGTCCTTCCCTGAGGACTTATTCTTTAGATTTTTTTCCATTCTTAAAAAAAATTATCGGGACCAGAGGCTAGGAACTTACCCTCAAAAAAACACCAGGTCGATTGGATTCATAGTAATAACTAACCCACTGGCACTATCGAACCCGTAGATTCATGGTCGCGCGGACATAAGCTCTCCATACATCCTATCCTGAGCCAATGTTTACCAATCATTCCCTGTATAAATTACTTCCTTCAAATCATGGTCAATGTTATTCTCCCACTTCTTTCTTGGTCTACCAACTGGGCGTTTTTCCTCTCGTTTTTCCTATAAGAAGCTTCCATGCACGTCTTTCATTTCCCATTCGTGCCACATGTCCTACCCATCGCAGTTTACGAGACTTAATTGTCATTATATCTGGCTTCCTATAAAGATCATGTAGTTTACTATTAGGTATTTTCCATTCACCTGTCTATTCATCTCTCTTTCGTCCAAACATTTTCGTAAGAACTTTATTCTCAAATACTCCCTTAAAGTAAGAGTCCATGTTTCGCATCCATATAATATAACTGGGAGAATAATAGTTTTATACATTTTCAGTTTAATGTTTTTTTAAAGGAGTTGGGACGTCAAGGGTCTCTGTAATGCATAATAGCACGCATTCCCAGAATTGAGCCTATGTTTAATTCCTTTGTGCATCTCATTCTTATTTGTGATTATTGTTCCTAGGTATTTGAATTCAGCAATTTCCCTCATTTGCCATTAACAGTCCATTTCCATTATACAGTATAATGTATTTCTAAGTGTGACCATATATTCTAGTTTTATTGATATGTTATAACGAATTACTTCCCCCCCCAAAGTTGCAAGGGTTTGTAAAGGGACTTTTACAACACATATAAATTGTAACAAAATCCAATGTGTAAAAAAGGACAATATGACTGTTTTGATCTGTCACATTACATTTTATTTATTTGTATTCCATTGAAGGGCAAGTATCCACTTTGCTTGATGGAACAAGTATTGACACCGTTGAAGGTGAGATCATTAAGGAAAGTTGTGTGAGAAGCAGCATATGACAATAGCCCTGACCTTCCCACATCACTTTTCACACCTCGCGGATCTAATTCACGTATATGTTTTCATCTACGATATACCATCAAAATACAAGGCAACAAGAATATATCAAACCAGTTTATAAATTAATCATGGATCGAAAAATCAACGTAACCAAATTTTAAGGAAGAAATTAAAGGCCCATCAGCATACTTTCATCAGTATGTCTTATAGATGGTGAGAAAATTTCAACCTAATGACTTTTAACATTAACACATCCCCCTTAACTCATGCCTGACTCAGGGCCGGATCGAGGGATGAGATGCGATGAAGGTCTTACATTAGAGATTTATGAATAACAAACATGCCATCTGACCACGCCTGACCAATCATCATAGGGGCAGATGAAATTAAATGAATGAGATGAATGTGGAGAAATGGTACAACGAATTTTGGGGCAGGGAAATCGGGAAAAACACCGAGAAAATCTTGCAAGACTCCGTTTCGTTAATCATGAAACCAATATGGAGTGACCGAGACGGGAACTCGAGATCCCAACGGTGAGAGACAAGCGTCTATCAGGTTGCGCTATGGAGCCGCCAACATTTATCACATTTATAAATAATTATTTATATATATTTATTATTATTACTATTATTATTATTATTATTATTATTATTATTATTATTTCAGGATTGTTTTTGTTATTTACACAGGTATCCTCAACCAAAATATACAATTTATTTTTTCTTCCACACTTCCCGGTCTTGTGTGTCTGCTTCTATCATATTTATCTTCTTCATGTTGTCTTGAATTCCCTTTATCTATGTTGGCTTTGGTCTACCACGTTTCCCTTTTCCAGGGGGTATCCATTTCTATACTTCGTTCTTTGTTTCTGTGCCCCTTCTTCTCAGTATATGTCCATACCACCTTAGTTGGATTTCTTCAATCTCTTATATACATCCTTGGCCCAGAATCATGTCTTGCGCTGGTTCGAATCCCCTTGGGTGAATAAATTTTCTTATGGAATTTCGGGCAGAAAGGGACCGGTGCTCATCCACCATTGTGAGGAATTTGGGTAGCTGTAATAAGAAAGTGTTCCAGATTGAGAAAATCAGCAATAACGGCTGGTGACCCTTATACTAGCTGGACGATCGTCCACCTGCCAGATATTTGGCATTAGCTTAACACATATATTTGAAGGTGCTTTCAGTTACGTATCCTAGGCATCTTAGACCTTAAACTGTCACCACCCGTCTAGAGTTTTTTTTTTATCTATACTACATATAATTCAACCAAAAAAGAGTATGAAAGCCTCCCGAATGAATTGCCCGTTCAATTTCCGTGCCATCTCCTAAAGAACATAAAAATCTAAGGCACATACAAACGTAGATTTAAAAAGGCAAATAGAATGGTCAGATAGTGCTTAAGAACTGCATGGGTCTTAAAGTTTCCCAACATTTGTCTTACAAGTGATGAAAAAATCTCGCCCAAAAAAAATGTAATGACAGGAAATCGAATTTATGAATACATATTTTAATCTAACGATCCAATCATACATGCAGATAAAAGGTTAAATAATAAAATATGTGTTTGAGATCTGTCGTCCTAAACTAAGTAAGATTTCAAAGTTATAACACCTTGTAGGCTTTTCGGAATATGTTCCACCACCAGCTGTTAAAACGGTAACATTTTACTTAGATAAGGATGACTGGGGTCTCAGGTACACATTTATTTATTTTAACCTTTCATATAGCACAGTAACCTCAATGGTGGTTCATAACGGCTTTTATTTAAAGTATTAATATACCAGATATCGGCCGCGGTGGACTAGTGGTTATGCTCCTTGCCTCTGGTCCCGAGGGTCGCGGGTTCAAACCCGGCCGGGGTCGATGGATTTTTTAGGACGGAAAAATCCAAGGAGCAAGTCCTCCGGGAGGGACTTTAAGCCGTGAGTCCCGAGTCTGAAGATTTTCAGGCTCGTAAAAAATCCTTAAGCCTGAATGAAAAGGCCTCTAAGTAAAATTTACCGAATTTTCCCGTCCTAGTACTACCTTGGATGTCAGTATGAGGTGGAACGCTGACCAGGAACCACTCAAAATGACATCTATACGAAAACAAGTGTAACTAAATTAGTATTGTTTAAATTCTTCCCTGTAGGGGGAGAGGACCTAAATATCTGTAAAGGGAAAACATGGGTTTACAATACAATACAATATACCAGATGTATAACAACTTATCGATATAGGCCTACATAACTTTTACATATTCTTACGGCATACTCATGTATTCATTTATCGTATAAAAACGTCAAATATTTATTCATGCTTCTGCAAAACATATATCCATGATTGTAGAAAAATGCATTCTGTCACTAAGCTCTTTAAAATGGCACATACATCTACGCCAAACCACTTATACATTAATGTTCTTGCCTATCCCCCAATCATAATATTTCATAGGCCTAAACTCGCACCAGAATCTGCTACTTATCATCCCATAAACATAGAACTTCTCTCTTTTCCAATTCCTATACCTTATCCACTGCTAAACTCTGGAACTCTCTACCATTAGAGATAGAGGCTGCTGGACATTAGTTCCTTTTTAAAAAATTTAAATCCTTTATTTTGTAATTGGTCTCTCAAAAAATTTTTCTGAACTTTCGTAACTCCAACATAGGCCCTAAGTTTGATTAATTTTAATTTCAGTTAAATTTATTTAAATATTTACTTTTATTTATTTATTAAAGTGCATAAAACACTGGCTCTTCCAACTCTTTGTATGGTAGCGAAGTATGGACGTTGAAACAGAAGGATAAACAGACACTTAGATCTGCTGAAATGAGATACCTTCGGAGGACTGCAGGATGCACACTACTAGATCACAAAAAAATGAAGACATCTTAGAAGAATTACACATGGAACCTTTAGAAAACAAAATTTCTGATTACAAGTCAAGATGGATGCAACATGTTCATTGTATGGAAGATCACAGGATACCCAAACAAATGTTAATATATCAACCTGCAGGGAGAAGAGGACCAAGACGTCCACTCAAAAGACTTCTGGATGGTGTTTCTCTTGAGGTCAAAATAGGTCAACAAATGGCCTAAATTCGTGAATGTACTATTATGATGATGATGATGATGAATTATTTATTCTGTACTTCATGTAACTGTTCTGTATCTAATTTGTTTTCACTGGTTGAGTGAAAGAGAAGACATGGTCTTAATTCTGTCAGTTAAAATTGTTTTTATTATTATTATTATTATTATTATTATTATTATTATTATTATCATCATTATGGAAGCTTCTTGTAGGAAAACCAGAGGGAAAACGCCCAATTGGTAGACCAAGAATGAAGTGGGAGAATAACATTTACTTTGATTTGAGGGAAATAGATTATACAGGGGAGGCACGCCATAATGTAGTGGTTAAGGCACTGCGCTACAAGTCGGAAGGTAGAGGGTTCAAGTCCCGGTGGGGTCAGGATTTTTAAACTGACCAAAACCTTCTGGCAGCACTATGGCCCTGGAGTCTACTCAGCCTCTAACGGAAATGAGTACCAGATGCTTGTTCTGGGGGTAAAGGCGGCCGTCACGCAGGGCTGACAACCCGGCTGACATCAAGTGCCGATTGTCTAGAAAAAGTGGGAGCCTTAACCTCCTACTACCCCAAGGGCCTCCCGAGGCCTGTTGTGGGATTACTTTACTTTACTTAGATTATACAGGGAATGAATGGAAAGCATTAGCTCAGGATAGGGATGTATGGAGAGTTTATGTTCGCGCGGCTATGAACCTACGGGTTCGATAGTGCCAGTCAGTAAGTAAGTAGGCCTATTATTATTATATCACATTACAACTTTAAAAAGTTCTATATTCAATGTCCAGCACGTAGCCGGGTCTCTGAGACTCATAAAATATTCCATACAGATGTACTGACCATATTGCATGTATATGTATTTTATTATATAAGATATGTCACATTATTTCGTGACAGCACGAAATCCTTTTGATAATTCTGAATATTTTACTACTTCCGAATCTACTTCTCACTTGTTTTCGAATAAAAATGGCTTTTATGAATTTTCAAGACGGCTTGCTCGTTTGTATGTAACTACTATATCTTACAATAATATACCAAACACTAGTTTTTTTTTACTTACCTGAGACATAAATATTTATCAAAAAATTAACTCAATGGCGCGAGAGGCCTAAAAGGCCCTTGGACTAACATCCGGCTGCTGGCCTCACATCCACATGTGTTAATCACAGAGGTAGACGATCATCTACCCGTGTAGGGGTGACATGTGGTTAACATGTCGGGTCCCCGCCGTTATTGCTGGTTTTGTCAACCTAGAGCAGCTACTCATTGAAGCTACCCAAATTCCTCGCAATGCTGGGTGGCCCCCGATCCTACTGGCCGAAAATTCCATGAGAAAATTCCTTCCCTCGTGAAGGCTCGAACCAGTGCAAGTCCTGTAGCTCGGCGCCAAGGCAACTTGCCTTAACCATTCAGCTACGGCAACCGACTCTGGTACCGTGGCTCGTGGGTTCAAACCCAGCCGGGGTTCATGGAATTTTAAGAGCGTAAAAATACTAGTACCTTCGAAATAGAAAACGTGGGTCTGTGGCACAAATTTACAGTATGTACAGTATGTAAAATTAGTCAACTATAAAATAAGAGGGCTTTGAGTAAAATTTGGATTCATACGCTAATTATCTTAGCTGAAAGATCGTCGTTAAAAACACAAAGTAATAAAACAATCAATTAACATCTCTCAATAACACTGGTCAACATTATTTGTGTCTCATGAGTACCAATAGTTGTACTTAATGCAGTTTTTTATCGTGTTTTCAAATATGTATTCGGAATTTCTCCATCGCCCACAGTTTTTTATTTCAATTTAAATTAATGGATTTAAACAATTATTTTTTTAATAAACTTTTATCGTCCATTTGTCCATTGTAAAATAAAACGGGGAACACTTTCATCAGGAGATTTCAGCTATGGAAAAGATATATCAAGGCAAATGGAATCCTAATATGCTGGCCGATATTGTTGGACTATCAAGAGGAATGCTACTCAGGCGAAATAGCAGAAAATCGTAATTTCTTACTTTCTAGGCGAGTTCGAATGTTCGAATATTGTGTAATTACGAATGTAGAAAATATTAAAGTGTTTCAAATTATAAATTCCTGTCTCTCGGAAACCTTGCGTGATGGAGAAAAACCGATATCGTATTTGGATTCAGGAGAAAAATACTCTCAGAATCACATATTTTTCTTTGAGACAAAAAATATATTTATTTTTGTTGCTCAGTGTAATCTTCGGAAGATCCACCGCTGTGGTCTACCTTATCACACAGCGGACCCTCGGTCAGGACAAGCATCCTGAGTGAGGTTTCTTCCGGGGTTTAACCTCACCGTAAGACAAATATCAGGAAACATTAGGACCCAAAACGGTCCTCAAACATCATATGACCATCATAATCATCATCATTCTCTTTAGAATAAATTGAGGTTTATGGACTCTCCTGGTGCACCACTATCATCATCATCAATCACCCATTATCCGGGCAGCGTAACCTCGCCTTTCAGGCGCCCCAAACTCGGTTGCGATTACGCCAATGCCAGGAGAGAACACCAGACCTGGGGCATTGAACAAAATTGTAATTATAACACCGCTGTGGTCTCGAGGTAGCGTGCTGTCTTGTCACCCAGCGGGCCCTGATTCGATCCCCGGTCGGGACAAGTTTCCTGAGTGATGGTTTTTTCGGGGTTTTTCCTCACCTGTAAGACTAATGTCAGGAAATTTTAAGATCCAAACTGTCCCCGAATATCATCTAACTATCATTATCATCATTAACATACTCATTAAGTTTGGGATTAATGCATCTCCTGGCGCATCATTGCCATTTTCATCACCTATCATATATCATCGGGGCAGCGTAACTCCGTCTTCCAGGTGTCCCAACCTCAGAAGTGGGGTACAATAACGCCATTCCAGGAGAGAATTCCAGAATGTCGAAAAGACAACATGGTGGCATTGAATAAATAATAATAATAATAATAATAATAATAATAACAACAATCAATCCATAGTAATTCTGCCCGAGGGCAGGTCTTTCACTGATATCATAGCATTTTCATGCTATGGTTTGCAGCTATTCTAGGAAATTATAGGTGTGGTAGATTCCCGTTGCTTCTCACGCCGGTGAAGGATGATGATGATAACGATGATTACGATGGCCGGATGCGCTGTGGTCTCGAGGTAGCGTGTTGCCTTGTCATACAGCGGGCCCGGGTTCGATTTCCGATCGGAACAGACTCCTGGGTGAGGTTTTATCCTCACCTGTAAGACAAATGAGAAGTCTAATGAGAGAGGGAGCTATGCCACTTTGACAAGAAATGGAAATAATCAGTGCTATTTGTATTAAAATTTATATTTTTTTCTTTTGAATAGTTTATATAACAGTAAGTTAAGAAGAAAAAAGTTACCCCTTTATTGTACAAATAATGTCATAAATGTAACGCATAATTGAACCAAATTTATTTCCATTTCTTCTTAAAGCGGCATAGCTTGCTCTCTCACTAGACCCCTCAAAATGCCAGGAAGCTTAGGGCCCAACGGTCCCTGAAAATCATCCGACCATAATAATAATAATAATAATAATAATAATAATAATAATAATAATAATAATAATAATAATAATAATCTTCGGAAGTTTCTCTGTAGAGTTTCTAATCATGAATAAAATCATGTGTGATAAGATATCAAGTAGCCCTATCCCGTTCATATACAGTACATTCAATTATATCACAATGGCTTAACATTATCCCTCGGTCTACATATCTTACTTAATATATCATTCATTTTACATTATAATGCTAAATGTGGATCCCCAAGTATTAGTAGATATTAATGTTTCAAAAGTGTTCTGTTGTAATTTGGTTAACAGGGCACGTCCAAAAACCAGCGTAGGGTGGTTCCTTTGTTCTGTGGCCCTCGGGACTGAATCCGCGCGTCCCGGTGGCTAATCGATACACCACCAGCCCAAACTACTGTCTGTTCAAAAAATATTGTAACTCAGGTGTGTTCTGCACGTGCTTACTGACTATAAAAACGCGTTACACAATTAGGAAAAAAAAAACATTCAAAATTTAACATTTTCATTTTTATTTATATTATAAAATAAAAGTTTATGATTACACAACGAGAGGATATGGAGGGAGGAAAGAAAGAATGGACATGAATAGCTATCCACAAAAAATTCAAATATTGTTTCATAGCTGAGCATTTTGATATAAGAACACGTGAATTCTGGTAAATTAATACATATTGATGTCAGACACAAAATACATGTGACCGCGTTGGATTTCAAAAAACACGTGGAATTAATGAGCTGGTGTTATTTCTACTATGTTTAAATAAATTATGTAAAATTCACAAGATGTCTATTGTATTTACTGATGGCGTTTTTCTTAATAACGAGATGCCTTAATGTAACGAACTAATGTCAAAAGGAAATGCGGACCTATGTGAGGTACGATATTTAAAAATCTATTAGATTATATAGGGGTGATTACACTGTTGAGTAACACTAAGAAATTGGGACTGGAAGCAAATACCAATAAAACTAAATATATAACACATAAAAAAATACATTATATAATGGAAATGGACAGCTAATGACAAATGAGGAAAATTTTGAGGATGTGGCTGAAGGCACAATAATCACTATAAAACTATTATTCTACCAGTTACATTATATGGATGAAAAACATGGACTCTTACTTTAAGGGAGGAAAGGAAGATTACGAGTATTTGAGAATAAAGTTCTTAGGAAAATTTTTGGACCAAAGAGAGATGAACAGACAGGAGAATGGAGAAGGCTGCATAACAGTGAATTGCGTGGTCTTTATATGAAGTCAGTTATAATGAGAGCAGTTAAGTATCGTAGGCTGCGATGGGCAGGACATGTGGCACGAATGGGGAATGAAAGACGTGCATGGAAGCTTCTTGTAGGAAGACCAGAGGGAAAACGCCCAGTTGGTAGACCAAGGATGAGGTGGGAGAATAACATTATGATTTGAGGGACGTAGATTAAACGGGGGAAGATTAGAAAAGAAAACATTGGCTCAGGATAGGGATGTATGGAGAGCTTATGTCCATGCGGCCATGAACCTACGGGTTCGATAGTGCCAGTGAGTTAGTTAGTTAGGCACAATAATCACAAATAGGAATGAGATGCACAAAAAAATTAAACATAGGCTCAATTCTGGAAATGCATGCTCTTATGCATTAGAGACTGTTGTCGTCCGAACTCCTTTCAAAATATGTTAAATTGAAAATATACAAAACTATTATTCTACTAGTTATATTATATGGATGCGAAACATGGACTCTTACTTTAAGGGAGGAGGAAAGGAGATTACGAGTATTTGAGAATAAATTAGGAAAATTTTTGGACCAAAGAGAGATCAACAGACAGGTGAATGATAACAGTGAACTACATGGCATTTATAGGAAGCCAGATATATTAAAAACATAAGACTTATAGACTGCGATGGGCAGGACATGTGGCACGAATGGGAAATGAAAGATTTGCATGGAAGCTTCTTGTTGGAAAACCAGAGGTAAAACGCACATGTGGTAGACCAAGCATGAGGTGGGAGAATAACATTAACTATGATTTGAGAGTAGATTATACAGGGAACGATTGCAAAACATTAGCTCAGGATAGGGATGTATAGAGAGCTTATGTCCGCTCGGCCATGAACCTACGGGTTCGATATTGCCAGTAAGTTAGTTAGTTAGGGGCGATTAGAAAACATTAGCTCAGGATAGAGATATATGGAGAACTTATGTCCGTGCGGCCATGAACCTACGGGTTCGATAGAGGCAGTGCTACTGAAAGATGTCTAAGGAAAGATAGATGCATTGATTTCTTATAATTGAACATTGATACACTCCCGAACAAGTGAAAAAAGATTTGCCAATTGTTCGTTTCTAACATATATCAATACATGTCCACCCCGGTGGTCTCGGGGTGTAGCGTCAGTGCCTTGTTCGCAGCGGGTCCGGTTTGGATGCCCGATCAGGACAAGTTTCCTGGATGAGGTTATATTTTTTGGGGGATTTTCCTCACCTGTAAGACAAATGTTAGGAAACTTTAGGGCCCAAACGGTCCCCGAACATCATGTTCCATCATAATCATCATCATATTCCTCATTTTAGTATGAATGTTGTGTTGCCTCGGAGGAGGCCCTGACGTTGAACTGATCCCTCATTCACAGAGTCCCTCCATTACCTTGTGTGGTCAACAAAAGTATATATGTGATCCTTAGTTAAAATTCCTCTCCGGGCAGTTCTTGTCACCATAAGGTCCAGGTGGAATGTGGCACATAAAGGTACCCATAAGGTGAAAGGTTAAACTGAGTTAATGGATATATATATATATATATATATATATATATATATAAGTACATATATTTGGATGTTATAACTATATTTTTTACATTTAGCAATGAAGACAATTATGACATGAAAAGAAAAATACATGCCTGATTTGGGATTTGAACCCGAGTTACTAACTTCATACGTTTAGCGCTCTAACCTACTGAGCTACAGGAATCCTAACACAACGTTTTTTTCTTATATATATATATATATATATATATATATATTTAATTATTTATTTATTTATTTATTTATTAAATATACAAGCGTTAAGGATATAAAGTAAATATTCTCTTTAAAAATGCTTACTTGTAGAAACCACTAGATGACAGTTGGAACGATATCCCGCTACCTCTCGTCTAATTTAAGAATAATATGATATATATATAGCTATATGAAAAATAAATGTTTGTGTTAGGATAGCTGAGTAGCTCAGTTGATTAAAGCGGTAAACGCATAAAGTTAGAAACTCGGGTTCAAATCCTGACTCAGGCATTTATTTTTCTTTTCATGTCATATGTGTGTGTGTATGTATATATATATCACATGAATTTCTATTCATTAGCAGAGTCTTTGTGTCTCCTTGTTTAAACTTCTGAACTGTTACATTTACATCAACGCGCTTGATTATGACGACTATCCCTATCGTCTCTTCTCCATTACTAAGGATTATAATACTGATATCCACCATTGTGGTCTCGAGGTAGCGTGCTGCCTTGTCACGCAGCTGGCCCGAGTTCGATTCCCGGTCGGGGCAGGCTCCTAGGTGAGTTGTTTTTTTTCGGGGTTTTTCCTCACCTGTCAGACAAATGTCAGGATGTTTAGGGCCCAACGGTCCCCGAAAATCATCCGGCCATCATCATCAACCTTATCATTACCATCATCCTTCACCGGTGTGGAAAGCAACGGGAAGCTACCACACCTACAATTCCCTAGTAAAGCTGCAAGCATATAGCATAAACATGCTATGATTGCAGTGAAGGGCCTGCCTTCGGGCAGAATTACTATGGATGGATATATATATATATATATATATATATATATATATATATATATATATATATATATATATTCATTAGCAGAATCTACACGTTTTCATGTTTAAACTTGTGAACTACTACACTTACATCACTCCGCTTGCTTATGCCGACTTTCCCCATCGTCTCTTGTCCATTCCTGGGGATTATGATAATGATCTCCTGACATTTCTGAACATTTTAGAATTCGACCTTGAATCATCTAAAATTATTATTTAATATCGAAATGTCTCTGATTGTCGTATTTCTAACAGTATAATCATACTATTATCTTCTTCTTCTTCCTTCCAAGTATTAGGCGAAGGCCTGTTACGATACTATAGAAAATTTTCCCTCCAGCTTCGGGAAATTCTCGTATAAGACTTGAAAGCATAATAATAGTCCCTTCGATTGGTTGCTGGCCAAAGGAAGGCAAGACCAGTGATGGGGCTGCCATCTGATAGCCTCTGTCAGGCTTTTCTGGAGAAGAAAAGAAAATAAAGGAAAGAAGAAATGGAAGAAAGGAAAGACTCCCTAGCCCTCGGATGCCCTAATAGCGTTGGGGTCGAAAAAAACAAGAGTTAACCAAGAGAGGTTAGAGAGTAAAGTTAAAAGAGTGCAAAACACAAGTAAGTGAAAGAAATGTTTTGCACAGCTTGGGCACCTTGTGGTCGCCATCCACATATCCCCTAGATGAGGACCCCTGAGGGAATATATACTATTATCTATGGAATTGTAATACGAGTTTTAGGTAATTTTTAATCATTACTGCATATCGTCCGCGATCATCGCGATACTGATCTTATTATGTTTATAATAATAACATAATGAAACTGAGATAAAATTGAATTCGATCTCTAGTTCTAGTTCCAAAGGTGTTTTAAATTGAGACTCTGAACTTACGTATACGTTGAGTAATGGAAGGGAATTAGTATTAATCATTATCACAATTTGTTTTTTGAAAGCATTTCATCATCCACCCCCAAGGAAGATTACACAAAAAAGTATACCTATAAATAAAATTCTCGCATATTCAGCAAAAAAGATTAATGCAGGGCTTATGATGAGAAATAAGCGTTTTTCTTTCTCTCATTGCAGGATTCATGTGGCTTCACTGGAGCCCCCTTAGCTTCCGCGGTTGTCCATCGAGCTGATGTGTATCAGATTGATGTACATCAGGTCGAGGTGCAGGTGTAACAAGAAACCTGAAACGCGCTTACCACCTCCCACGATGTGACGCGGGATCGGACTACCAAGTGAAGAAAAGTCTACAAGAGAGAGGATACGACTGGGAAGAACTAAAAAAGAAGTAAAGCATGGGGAGATAGAGATGGTTGGAGGCATATTTGGAATCGAGCTACCGAAAGAGAGACACGATAAGATGATGATGATGATGATGATGATGATGATGATGATGATTTATAAAAATTCACTGTATAATTAATTCGCTTCCCTCAAATTATGGTTGATATTATTCCATTACCTCATTATTGGCACAACTACTGAAAGCATGTCAACAAACGTTAAGACTAAAATGGTCATAAGTAATGCCACGAGTGATTTCCAAATTATCGATAAATTCACGACTCACGAAGTGAGGAGTGAATTTATCTAGAGAATTTGGAAATCAAGAGTGGCATTTGTTAGGACTATTTAACGAATAAAATTAAGCTGTTTACTCACAAATCATTATTTAACTGTAGTTATTTCAAAATATTTATATATTTAATGCAACGGCGATGTTTGAAAACAAATGAGAAACGATAGGTACGCTTCTACTGCTTCTCTTTGTTTATCACTGCAACCAGATCATACTATTTATTGCCAAAGGAACGCAATATTGTAAGAATGCTCTCTAGTGGAGAAAAAATGAAACATCAATCTGTATATTAATTCATTTCTGATGTCGTATGATGTAAATATTACAATTATATTTTTCTGGATTATTACCTGGGAAAAAATACATTTAAGAAAGTCAAACAGTGGTTTCTTTTTTGGTGGTATAATAAATTGCTACAAATGTTGACATGTATGCACTATATATACAATCTGGTAGCCGTATTTCTTATAGGCTCAGTCACTGCAAAATAACGGTCAGACCTGTTCAGAATATTAAAAACGAGGAGCTTTGTTTAATATATGGTAATTATAACACTGATAAATATTTCGTGAAACACGACTCTGATGGTTGTAAAACAGAAATCATTGAACGTGATTGGTCATTGACTCCCATTTGGGGCATGAGTTAAATAGTCTCCGAAAAGTATCTGACCGTCATAATCAGTTTTTTTCATATTCGTCATGTTTAGTATGAATGTGCGAATGAATGGCGTATATCGTCTTAAATGTTCGTGTTGTCTAGGAGGATGCCTGAATTTATCTGATCACTCACTCGAGGAGGCCCTCCATGTCCTTGGTGTGCACAAAAAAGAATTGTGTGATCCAAATTTTAAAATAAAATCCCTCTCCAGACAGTCCGTGCCTCTGTAGGACCCGGGTGATGTGAAGCATGTACCGTGGACAAGGATTTATTAATTATTACTTATTCATTAGCTATGTCTGCAAACAGAGAATTTAACTGGTGCATATTTGCACATTTTAAGGCTTTTATAGAAATATTTGCATGCATATTTAGTGGGTTTTAGGGCATAAATTTCCAGACACTACTTACAACATTTAAGGAATACATTGTTAAGTGAAAAGCACAATATTAAAACTAATGTACTGTAATTTATACGTTAAGACTTACGTCATATCTATTATTCCTTATAATTGAAGAATACAGTAGATATAAACAAACACACGTGACCTCAGAGCTTTTCATTGTCTCCCGAATTCTTTATAACAATAGACATAGCTTACACAAGGGACGCCCAAACGACGGCCCTCCATCACATTCAATGCGGCCCCTGAAGGCCTGTAGCATTCTAATAAATTAAAATATGCTAAGAGTAGTCCTACAATAATTGTCTATCAGTAATGGAACAAGAACTTGTGAAATAACGACATAACAAGAAAAGTAGCAATGAAGGCATGCTTATAACAACAACAACAATAATAATAATAATAATAAACTTCTTCTCCTTCATCACGGTTTAGGCTTATTTACTAGCCTGTTCCGGCTCCAAATTGCTGCTCTTTCCATATTTTATTTGGTCTTTCCAAACTTCTTCTTCCTCATAGTGAATAGCTGTATGCTGCTTTTGGTATTCTATTCTCAGTCATCCTTGCCAAGTGTTCTTTCCAGTTTGTTCTGTATTTCACTTTTGTTGTGTTTAATTCCTCTACTTTTAGTTGTATAATAATAATAATAATAATAATAATAATAATAATAAATAATAATAATGCATTTGCTTTCGTAATATTTCACATGTTCCTGCGCCCAATTAATCTATAGCCATTCTCCAACACATCCCTCTGGCATCCCAATCTCCATCGTCCAATCCTTTTTTTCCCTCGTCCTGCAGAAAACACCATCAACCCACGAAATCTTTGGCCGTCCTCTTCTTCTTCTACAAAGTGGAACCCATTTTAGTATTCTTCTTGGGAATCTGTCTTCCGTCAATTTTTTTTACATGACCATACCATTTTAATTGTTTGTCTTTCTTTATGAAATCCACAATTGAAGTTCGTACATACATACTTTGTTTTATTACACTGTTTATTTTATCTCTTCTAGAAATAATAATAATAATAATAATAATAATAATAATAATAATAATAATATAGAAATTATAATAATCATCATCATTATCCGGTATCATGGCAGCTGCCGCCGTCTTCCGGAAACCAAAATCCATTCCTCTCTGTCCATCCATTGATCTTCCTCCAATCTCTGATATTCATAGATGCTTGTCCCCTTGTTTTCTTCGGTCTTCCCCTCTTCCTCCTTTCTATTGGGATACATTCCATAACAATTTTAGGCAATCTTTGCTCTGGCATTCTTTGACATGGTCATACCACTGGAATCTTTTCTTTTCTATAATGTCAATGATGTCCGGCTCCTCTTGTACACCCATAATTTCCCTTATTTCTTTATTATTATCATAATAATAATAATAATATAATAATCATCATCATCATCATTATCCGGTATCATGGCAGCTGCCGCCGTCTTCCGAAAACCAAAATCCATTCCTCTCTGTCCATCCATTGATCTTCCTCCAATCTCTGATATTCATAGCTGCTTGTACCCCTTGTTTTCTTCGGTCTTCCCCTCTTCCTCCTTTCTATTGGGATACATTCCATAATAATTTTAGACTATCTTTGCTCTGGCATTCTTTTGACATGGCCATACCACTGTAATCTTTTCTTTTCTATAATGTCGATGATGTCCGGCTCCTCTTGTACACCCATAATTTCCCTTATTTCTTTATAATAATAATAATAATAATAATAATAATAATAATAATAATAATAATAATAATAATCATTATCCGGTATCATGGCTGCTGCCGCCGTCTTCCGAAAACCAAAATCCATTCCTCTCTGTCCATCCATTGATCTTCCTCCAATCTCTGATATTCATAGCTGCTTGTACCCCTTGTTTTCTTCGGTCTTCCCCTCTTCCTCCTTTCTATTGGGATACATTCCATAACAATTTTAGGCAATCTTTGCTCTGGCATTCTTTTGACATGGTCATACCACTGGAATCTTTTCTTTTCTATAATGTCAATGATGTCCGGCTCCTCTTGTATACCCATAATTTCCCTTATTTCTTTATAGTACTAATAATAATAATAATAATAATAATAATAATAATAATAATAATAATAATAATAATAATAATAATAATAATAATAATAATAATAGGCCCGCGTAATCTTGATGTTTCTTCCATTTGGCCCGTGATACAAATAAATTTGGGCGGCTCTGGCTTACACAGTCTTCTAATCGTCATCATCATTATCATGAACCTATTTAGGTTTAAGTCGTTTGAGCCTTTTCCCATGAAATCTCATATGTGGTTGATCAGTCCATATTAATTTTGGACTTTCTCTATCTCGAAGTCCTTTAGGTTGGTATTGCAATGCTAATTAGAAAAGTGAGATTTGTCCGTTCTTTAGACATGTTGTAACCAATTGCTTTGGTAATTCTGAATTTCTTCAACCATACTTTGAACTTTTAATTCATCGCGTATATCTGTGTTTATTCGCTTGACCATTTTTATCAAACCTAGGATTGGACGTAAAAATATAATCTGTGCCGCTTGCAATTTTTATTTGATTTTTAGAATTTAGATTCCTATCTTCGCTGCTATATTTCAGTCCAGGTTTTGCAGTTACATTGTGTAATCTCAATTTGGTTGTAGTTTACATTTGTTTACCAAAATTTATTTTCATGACTCCATTTCATGCATTTAAATTTTTGTAACTTTATCTCTCCCTCATTTCTTATATCATATATTAAGTCACTGGGGTAATTAAATTCAGAGACTTGTTTTGTGATTTTTCCAACTTATTCTATCTTAACTCTTTGTAAGTATTTTCCACACATGCCCATAGATTTTTTTAGGAAGAAATTTTCAAATTGTACTGTTTGGCTATATTATTTAATGTGGTCCTATTTGTAATTCATCCTCTGAGGTTGCAAACAGTACTAAATCGTCTGCATACAAAAGTGTTTATATAGTTTAATTTCTGGAAATCTGTATTCCTTGTCGAAATATTTTACTTACTTACTCACTGGCACTATCAAACCCGAAGGTTCATGGCCGCGCGGACATAAGCTCTCCATACATCCCTATCCTCAGCCAATGCTTTCCAATCATTCCCTGTATCATCTGCTTCCCTCAAATCATAGTTAATGTTGTTCTCCCACCTCATTCTTGGCATACCAAGTGGGCGTTTTCCCTCTGGCTTTCCTACAAGAAGCTTCCATGCACGTCTTTCATTCCCCATACGCGCAACATGTCCTGCCCATCGCAGTCTACGTGACTTAACTGTTCTTATTATATCTGGCTTCCTATAAACACCATGTAGTTCATTGTTATGTAGTCTTCTCCATTCACCTGTCTGTTCATCTCTCTTTGGTCCAAAAATTTTCCTAAGAACTTTATTCTCAAATACTTGTAATCTCCTTTCCTCCCTTAAAGTAAGAGTCCATGTTTCGCACCCATATAATATAACTGGTAGAATAATAGTTTTATATATTTTCAGCTTAACGTTTTTTGAAAGGAGTTGGGACATCAAATGTCTCTGCAATGCATAATAGCATGCATTTCCAGAATTGAGCATATGTTTAATTTCTTTGTGCATCTCATTCCTATTTGTGATTATTGTTCCTAGGTATTTGAATTCAGCCACTTCCTCAAAATTTCCCTCATTTGTCATTATTTTATGAATCTTTATAATTTAATACTGTTCATATTAAATAATAATGGTGGAAGGCCACAGACTTCACATATAACCCAAAATTCCAAAGAAAACTCTTAGGTCACGTGAGTTTTAACTACATCTACTCAATTGTTTGGTAGGGAGTATAAAGGAAGCCAGATATAATAGGAAGAGTTAAGTCTCGTAGACTGCGATGGACAGGACATGTGTGTAGCACGAATGAGGAATGAAAGATGTGCATGGAAGCTTCTTGTACGAAAACCAGAGGGAAAACGCCCAGTTGAGGTGGGAGAAAAACATTAAACATGATTTGAGGGAAATAGATTATACAGGAAATGATTGGAAGACATAAGCTCAGGATAGGGATGTTTAGAGAGCTTATGTCTGCACGGCCATGAACCTACGGGTTCGATGGTGCTAGTGAGTTAGTTAGTTATAGAAACAAAACAGGCAGATGGCTCTATAATCAGGTACTGTAAATGATTTTTGAATGGACATTCGTTTATTTAAGATTTCTGTATCTATCGGTTATTTTTATATAACTGTTACAAAGACAAAACTGAAAAATTTAGTTACTTCAATTTTTTTTCTCCATATTCATAGGTTTTTGGTTCGTTATAAAAACATTGTTATGTTGAACTTTTCAGCATATATAAAACAAACGCTAGAATATACAAACAGTGAAACATTCGTATGTTGGTGCACATACAATGCTGGAGGCATCTGTTAAAAATACCGTTGCCACATGACTACGAGCTAACATTCCGGATACACTGCCACATATGGGGTACTGTAAACATTAATACAATATTTAATGGATTTATCATCAGCACATTCTGCAAACTGAATGCTATTACAGAATATAGGTTTTATCTTCTACGTATGATTTTCTTTGGAAATTATGTCTATAAATTGAGTATATCATTTTTTTTAAGTATTTCGATATTCATCCAGGCTTCGCTTCCAAAACATATACATCCCAACAGCAGTCCTGGTTTCGAAACGTGGAGCATTCACTCGACACTTATCACCATTTTCTAGGTTGGGACCAGTGTCTCAAGGAGGGGCTAGAAACCTTCCTTTGCTCCTATTCTGTCCTAAGTTTGTTACATAAGCTCACAGTCGTAAGGAAGTACAACGAATACACCCCCCCCCGATCATCATAACCACACACTTTGCTAGATCAGACTATTTTTTTTTTCATAAATGAGATGAAGTGAAGGAGAGTGTTGGTGGAATGAAATTCTTCAAACAGGAGAACCTCGAGAAAAACCCAAAAAAATCCTGGTATGACCCCCAACAATGCCCCTCCAGAAGTACTCGGTTGTGCGTCTGTTCTTTATGGATTCAAAAAAAAACTACTTAAACCGATTTCAATGGTTTTTTTTACCATAATTCAGAGATTTTTTCCGGGACAATTAACGTACAAATAGGGCCGGATCTAAAAAGAAAAAAGGGCATCGGTGCACTAAAAAAATTGCTTTTTTGCACTTAAATGGCTTGCATTGCCAAAACCACAACAAATACACCAAATTAATGCACACATAATTGAAAGTCTCAAAAAAATCTATAAAAACAGTCCCCGACAGCATATGTCTATCTTTTAAGGATAACTCTCGATAAATATTTTTCTTCTTCAGCTCATTGATGCCAAGAAGATCGGGATAAGAAAATTCCCGGGCAGTGCCGGTAATCAGCAAGGGATATCTGAAAATAA
The DNA here is from genome assembly GCA_030220185.1 of Diploptera punctata. Lineage (NCBI taxonomy): Eukaryota > Metazoa > Arthropoda > Insecta > Blattodea > Blaberidae > Diploptera > Diploptera punctata. The sequence continues at coordinate 5,938,068 of JASPKZ010003868.1, read as the reverse complement.
TTACGATATAAATGTATGATCATTATTTATTTCTTACTTATTCGACTAAACATAAAATACATATAAATTTAAGCGTAGCAGCGCACGCCGCGTATTAGCTAGTTTACAATATATATTTGGATTGAATATTCTGTAACATTTGACGCTGACATCAATGTTAGATTCAATTTCTAACCAAGCATATGCCTATTAAACAGCGTTTACTGTTTTATCTTAGTTTAAAAGGTGGTTTTCATACAATTTATGTAATTAAGGTCTTTGATAAAACACACATGAACGAAACAAGAACGTATTATCCTATCAACATTAATTAAGCAGTAATTATAAACCCAGCCTTTGAAAAATAAAAATAAGAGTACATTACACACAAAAAAAAACAATGAAAACATTCCTTCGTCGACATAATTAAGCTGTAATTTAACTTAAATATTTTGCTATGAATAATACGCATTCGGGTGAACCTTTCATCTTTATTATTATTTAACTTATATTTAATTATTGCGAAAATAAGAATGATTAAACATTAGGAAATTTTACATTTATTTTCGAGAAACTCAGTGAAAATTGTCAATACGCGTTTGTCTGTCTATGCCAGTCTGTTAAATTAAAACTCCATGGTGCGACAGGCCTAGATGGCCCTTGGCCTACCAGCAGGCTACTGGCCTCACATCCAAGTGTTAATCACAGAGATAGATGATCATCCGGCCAGTGTAAAAGTAACAAGTAATCAGCATGTCGATTCCCCCAGCCATTATAACTGGTTTTCTCAACAACCTGGATCCTCTACTTATTGCAGCTACCCACTTGATGATCGAAATTCCATGAGAAAAGTTCTTCCTCCATGGAGACTCGAACCAGCGCAAGTCCCGTAGCTCTGCGCTAAGACATCTTGCCTTAACCATTCCAATAAATTATAGCTACCCTGAAAACGTAACTCACATTTTCCAGCATTTCTTCATTTCATAGTGATAGGTGTGTTACAATCATATGAGTATTAAATTGTAATCAAAATGTAACAGGAATCGCATGGTTTAATATAATTACTTTAAATGTATGTCTTTAAAATACTCAATACAATTTAAAATTTCTTCAATGGTCAGGCTCAAATTCATGCACTTCTACATGATATCCAAAATTTGGAAAATAGGCCCTATTTTTAAAGACAAGCCATTTGTCATAATAACATAACTAAAAGGGGAGGGATAATTTAACTGAGCCAAACCGAAAAACTCCGGTTTTACGCCCTGGCCCTCAATCACTGAGCTACTACTTAGGTACTCCTCTTGGAGCAAGCATAAATTATTTTCTCTATCTTAATCCCAAAGTTCCCTTAAGTAGCGAAACTGTGTTCAGAAGATTAAATGGGGGAGGGGGTCCCCTACTGCGAGAAGCCATTTTGATGGAGTTTCGCTGTAACACTAGTTAATTTCAGACAAACCGTCTGTAGGCCATTGTTAACAAAACTAGGGTAAAAAAAATCACCTGAACCGGATTTGAACAAGTCTTCCGGTTTTACGCTCTATATTGAGCTATTTAGATACGTTTATATGAGCAAACATAAATTCCTCCTGATCTTGGAGGTGTAATTAACTATATCCATGGTCGTGAAACATGTCCTGCGATGGGCAGGATATGAGGGAAAGAAGGAGGGGAATGGGGATGAAGGAGAGGCATGGAAGCTTAATATAGGAAAACTAGAGAGAAAACACCTAGTTTCTAGACCAAGAACGAGGAGGGACAATAACATTAACCATGATTTGAGGAGCCCACCGCTGTGGTGTCGAGGTAGCGTGCTGCCTTGTCACGTAGCGGGTCCGGGTTCGATTCCCAGTCGGGACAGGCTCCTGGGTGAGGTTTTTATCGGGGGTTTTTCCTCAAAATTTCAAAATAAAAAAAATGAAATATTTTAAGTAAAATTTTGACATACTTAAATTATTAATTGTATTATTAATTGTAGACTTTAATTAATGGTAGGGTTGTTAGATTGTTAATGGGAATTAAGTTTAACGTTTCCTGGTTATAAATGGGGAGAGGGGAAACTATAAAATAATAATGAAAGTATAGGAATTAGAATAAGTGTGATTAATATTAGTTTTGTAGATAGATTAAATATTTCATTTGAGGCTAATCTTGTTACATAAATAAATAGAACAAGTATACCCCCTAAAAAAATTAAGAATAAGATATATGAAAATCAGAATGATTGATAGGTTAATCCTGTTAATACTGAAATGAAGGTGGTTTGAAGAAGTAAAATTAATCCTATTGCTACCTTAAGACGAATGTCAGGAAGCTTAGGGTCCAACGGTCCCCGAAAATCATCCTTATCATCATCATCATCATCCTTCATCGGTATGGAAAGCAACGGGCAGCTACCACGCCTACAATTCCCTAGTAAAGCTGCAAGCATAGCATGAAAATGATATGAATGCAGTGAAAGACCTGCCCTCGGGCAGAATTACTATGGATGGATGGATGAATGATTTGAGGGAAGTAGATCATACAGGGGATGATTGGAAAACATTAGTTCAGGACAGGGATGCGTGGAGAGGTTATGTCCGCGTGGCCATGAATCTAGTACAAGTAAGTTAGTTATGATTTAGTAATAGAAAAAAAGCTGAAAATCTTGGGTTCAAATCCCGGCTCATACATTTTTCTAGTTATAAGCAAAATTACTTCAAGTACAGTAAAAACTTAATAGTGAGACAAAATAAAGTAATCCAACTAAAATCATCATCATCATCATCATCATCCGGTATCATGGCAGCTGCCGCCGTCTTCCGGAAACAAACGCCATTCCTCTCTATCCATCCATTGATCTTCCTCCATTCCTCTGATATTCATAGCTGCTTGTACCCCTTCTGTCCCGCGCCGTAGCCGAGCGGTTAAGGCAGGAAGCCTTGGCGCAGAGCTACGGGACTTGCGCTGGTTCGAGTCTCCATGGGGGAAGAAATTTTCTCATGGTATTTCGGCCAGTATGGGACCGGTGCCCACCCAGCATCGTGATGCATTTGGGTAGCTAAAATAAGTAGCGGCTCCAGGTTGAGAAAACCAGCAATAACGGCTGGGGGACTCGACATGCTGACCACATGTCACCCCTACACTGGCTGATTATCATCTACCTCTGTGATTGACACATGTGGATGTGAGGCCAGCAGCCGGCTGGTAGGCTAAGGGCCTTCTAGGCCTGTCGCGCCAGGAGTTTTTGTACCCCTTCTATCCACGTTTTCTTCAGTCTTCCTCCTTTCCATTGGGATCCATTCCATAACAATTTTTGGCAATCTTTGCTCTGGCATTCGTTCGACATGACCATACCACTGCAATCTTTTCTTTTCTATGATGTCTATGATGTCCGGCTCCTCTTGTACACCCATAATTTCCCTTATTTCTTTATTTCGTATTCTATCCATTCTAGATTTTCCAGCTGATCTTCTTAAAATATCCATTTCTGTACTTAAAATTATTTTCATTTCCCTGGTAGGAATTTGCCAGACTTCAGCACCATATGTTACAATGCTCTGAATTATGGTTTGATATATCACAAATATTTTTCGCCAAAATTCTCAAACACAACAACTTCTCGCTTATTGTGAACTCAAATCTTAGAAATACTGGAAACAGTCTAAGAGTACTAAAACGACCATTAAAAAACAGAAAGTAGAAGGTATAGATATAAAAATAAATAAATAAAAGCTCACCTTCATTCTAATATACGTAAAAAAGTAGCTAGTTAAAATTTCACATTTCTCAGATAGTGATTCATTCATATTATTTTTTAGGACATAATAAAGTAGGAGTATTTATTACATAACGATTTTAATGATATCCTGAAGCTATTTTTGTTGTAACATATTTTATTCAACTCACAATTTAAATAAACGTGTTTTTACATCAAGAATATACAAAAATAAAACATTTTAATGTATATGTTTTACTAAACAAGTAACAAAACTCCTGTTAAAAATGTTTTATCCTTATATTTCATAATACATATGCTATAAAAACGGTCCCCGAAATCATATTGCCGTCATCTTCATCATCAACCTTATCATTATCATCATCATCCTTCACCGGTGTGGAAAGCAACGGGAAGCTACCACACCTACACAATTCCCTAGTAAAGCTGCAAGCATAGCATGAAAATGCTATGATTGCAGTGAAGGACCTTCCTTCGGGCAGAATTACTATGGATGGATGCTATAAAAGTTAAATCTGCCAAATATAAATGTGTATCCCCAATAATAAAAACATTTTCCTTCAAAATGATCCATTCATCCATAATAATTCTGCCCGAGGACAGGTCTTTCACTGCAATCATAGCATTTTCATGCTATGCTTTGCAGCTTTACTAGGGAATTGTAGGTGTGGTAGCTTCCCGTTGCTTTCCACACCGGTAATGATTGATGATGATAATGATACGGATGATGATGTTGGCCGGATGATTTTTGGGGACCGTTGGGCCCTAAGCTTCCTGAAATTTGTCTTACAGGTGAGGAAAAAACCGAAAAAAAACTCATCCAGGAGCATGTACCGACCGGGAATCGAACCCGGGCCCGCTGCGTGACAAGGCAGCACGCTACCTCGAGACCACAGCGGTGGATCAAAATGATCATAAACATATTAATAATATGAAACCTGAAATAAGTACGAGGAGAAAAATTATAGAGATATCTGTCTATTCCAGTCCATTAACTCAATAAAACCTCTCAGCTTAACTATGTAGATATTTTTTACATGCCACACACCACCTGGGCCCTGATATGGCATGAACTGCCGGGAGAGAAATTTTAAACTGTCGATCACATACATACTTGTTTGACCACACAAGGACATGAAGCTGTCCCCGAATTAGTGAACAGCTCAATGTCAAGGCCTCCTCCGAGACAACGCAAAATTCAGACGGAATACGTCATTCACACACACATACTACGTATGGCGAATATAGAATAAATTGATTTAGACACGCTCAATTCTGGAAATGCGTGCCATTATGTACTACAGAGACTCTTGACGTCCCAACTCCTCTCAAAAAACGTAAAAATTAAAATATGTAAAACTATTATTCTACTAGTTATATTAAATGGATGCGAAACATGGACTCTTACTTTAAGGAAGGAAAGGATATTACGAGTATTTGAGAATAAAGTTATTAGGAAAATGTTTGGACCAAAGACAGATGAACAGACAGGTGAATGGAGAAGACTACTTAACAGTGAACTACGTGGTCTTTATAGGAAGCCAGATATAATAAGAACAGTTAAGTCTCGTAGACTGCGATGGGCAGGACATGTGGCACGAATGGTCTTTTCTTCCTTCTGTTCATATGCCATTCATACAGTTGCTTCGGCCATCGCTCATCTTCCATTCTTAAAACATGTCCTAACCACTTTAATTCCTTCTCCTTGTAGTATATTAGTTCACAAAATGTATAGTGTATCCATAATTTTCATTGTTGTTTGAAATACATTATAGTGATTCGCCTGCCAGAGGTCTCAATAATTTTATTTCATCAGTTTCTATTTGTCTCATTTTACGAGAGGTTAAGGTTCATGTTTGATATCCGTATAGCAACGTTGGGATTGCAACTTGTTTCAAAAGTAATGATCCAAGAGATGTAATTTTTTTTTCATATATGTCGAGAAAAAGGATCAATACTGTACCACTAACAGAGTTATAGTTATGGCATTTTTCTTAACAGCCCTAATATACATTTGTAAAATACGACTCCAAATATTCGAGATTTAATTCATAAATAATTTTTTTTTAACATTTCTGGTATTCTCTCCTGTCATGGCGGAACTGTAGCCCATTTCTTAATTTGGGGCGCCTGGAAGGTGGAGTTACGTTACTCTGATAGGTGATGAATGATAAGGAGACACCAGTAGAGTCCTTAAACCTAAACTTAACCTAAATCCACACCATGGGCGACCATAGGAATTCCCTTTAAGAAAAAAAAAATGTTTTACACTGAGCAACAAAAAACAAACTTTTCTTTTGTCTCAGAAATAAAAATATGTGATTCTGATAGTATTTTTTCTCCTGAATTAAAATATGATATCGGATTTTCTCCAACACGCAAGGTTTCTGAGAGACGGGAATTTATAATTTCACACACTTTAATAGTTTCTACATTCGTAATTACACAATATTCGAACATTCGGACTCACCTAGAAAGTAAGAAATGACGATTTTCTGCTATATTTCGCCTGTGGAGCATCCCTCTTGATGGTCCAACAATAATCGGCCAGCATATCAGGATTTCATTTGCCTTGATATCTCTTTTCCATAGCTAAAATCTCCTGAGTTAGCTCATATGGTTTTATTTTATAATGGACAAATGGACGAAAAAACCTTTATTCAAAAATAATTATTTAAATCCATTAATCGAAATTAAAATAAAAAACTGTGGATGATGGAGAAATTCCGAATACATATTTGAAAACACGATAAAAAAATGGTATTAAATACAACTATTGGTACTCATGAGACGAAAATCATGTTGACTAGTGTTATCTGGCCGGGTATCGAACCCGGGATCCATGAACTGTAGTCAAAAGTGCTGACCACTAGCCCATGAGGGTGGACGTTATATGGAAATTTGACCCTGTTGTTGTTTATTCCTGTTACTCTAGACACTTTCTAATCCGGCCAATCCCAAGCTCAATTAGTCCGGATTAATGAGATTTTACTGTGTGTTTGTTTGTTTGTGTGTGTGTGTGGGGGGGGTGTCTATGTTTGTTTGTGTGATGTATACACACATACAGAGGATTTTTTCTTTCGCTTTTAGTTCACATTACTATATTTTGAACCATTAATTTTGAATCACACTGTAGAATTTGAAAACTGTCTGTTGTTGAACTTTTTTTGAATAATGTTGACTTTATCGTGAATAAAAGCTGTTGGAATTTGGCTGAAAATTCAAGACGCATGCTTGAATCGATACAGCAAGAGGGGAAAAATGGTCATGTGCGAATCGGAATATGGGAATATCAACTTATCTAACTACTTTTGACAGTTTAAATGGGAGAGATGTCTATTTTGTGTGAAAGCTACATAGCCCTGGGCCTGGTGAAGTACTGTACTGTACATGCTTCTTCTAAATAATTTATGTTAACGGACTGACATCCAAGGACTCTGTCCTGTTATGTACTGCAAAGCCTATTCATCTCATATCTGCTGCTTTGCTGCCTGCTCGTTGCCTTGGCAACAGGTATTGATGAATTAAAAAATGTAAATAAACACACGGCGCCGAATGGTCAAGCTCCACGCTGCATCAGGGGATGAAATACTTCTACCATAATATTTCACTCAACATTTAAGGATGCTGATATAGTGAAATTTGTAACAAACATAAAACAGTAATTAATGTAAATGAAACTATATCGTAATCTAGTAGCGGCAAATGCAATTTTTAAAAAATAACTAAAATATTCTAACAAATAAATAACAATACCAATATTAATAGTTGGTGAAAGTCTTCTATGAAAAAAATGAGATAAAGAAAAATACTTCTAAGATCATTAAAAAAGATTCCGAAGTTGAAAAAGCTTGAAGGAAAACTATAAATTTCAATCGCCCTTTGTTTCCTGGATTAAAAAAGGCCGGAATAATTTAACTTCAAACTATGTATAAATGTATAAATATGCTTATTCACTATTCATATTAAACTCAAATTAAAATTTAATAGACTGTAACAAAATTAAAGGAAAGATTTAAATTCAAATTATTTTCCATAAACTAGATAACCTTGCGATTAAAAAAAAGTATGCATATATTAAACGGTATTAACATTGTAACATGAATATATAAACCTATATATAAGGATAAGATTAATAAATAAAATATAGTAATAATTAAAAGTAATGTTAAATTAAATATATCAGAATGAATTTGAATACAAAAAAATAATAGTTTTTAAAAAACTAAAAAAAAAACACGCTTTATTAGAAAACCGAACTAAAAAATTGAAAAATAATTTTAATTTCCAACACGCTTGGGATAAATAATTTTACCATCAAAAGCGTGGGGTGCTGTTTACCAATTAATATATTTGATAACAAACACATATTGGTAAAAGTAAAGTCTCTAAGAAGAAAATGTAAAAATCATAAAAAGCACCCCACGCTTTTGATGGTAAAATTATTTATCCCAAGCGTGTTGGAAATTAAAATTATTTTTCAATTTTTTAGTTCGGTTTTCTAATAAAGCGTGTTTTTTTAGTTTTTTTAAAACTATTATTTATTTTTTATTTTTTAGTTTTAATATTTTACAGAATAAAATAAACATGTTAATATCTTTAAATTCGATAGGCTACTATTGTAGTATGAGCTAAAAGTAATGCTCTTCTAAAAAAAAAAATCCCAGCCGGATTTGAACCAGCGACCTATGGATTATTGAAATTATATACCACTAGAGTTCACCGTTCTACCACCTGAGCTGTTACAACGATTGACTAAAAAGTCGATAACTCCGCAATCTATTATACCAGTTTTCAATTTTTTTGTTTTGATTTTCTGATGATTCTGGCCAGGATTTTAGAAACAAAATATGAAATTATGGTATTGCCACGTGTCCTCTACAAGTACACAAAGTTTCAAGTCGATCCAATGTTTCTAAGTGGGTGAAAATCGTGTTCAAAAATTCCGTTACATATATACAAAAACACTTTTGTTGATTTTCTGATGATTCTGGCCAGGATTTAAAAAAATAAATATGAATTTATTGTATTGTCACGGGTTCTTTACACGTATACAAAGTTTCAAGTCTATCCAATGTTTCTAAGTGGGTGAAAATCGCGTTGAAAGATTCCGTTACATTGATACAAAAACACTTTTTTTTATTTTCTGATGATTATGGCCAGGATTTTAGAAAATAAATATGAAATTATTGTATTGTCACGGGTCCTCTACAAGTATACAACGTTTCAAGTCGATCCAATGATTTTAAGTGGGTGAAAATCGCGTTGAAAGATTCCGTTACATAGATAGATAGATCGATAGACAGATAGATAGATAGATAGATAGATAGATAGATAGATAGATAGATAGATAGATAGATAGATAGATAGATAGATAGATAGATAGATAGATACATGTCAAGCTAATATAAAGCGTGTAATAATGATCTTATTTGGGGAAATTTGCATTTAAATCCATTTTGATATATCTAATTTAATTTAACATTACTTTTTTTTTAGAGGAACTAAACCAATGGATACAACTAGGACACGACACACACCCAGTCCCAAGGTTGGGATATTTTTAAATGCCTTACCCCGCCGGGAATCGAAACCGGATCGCCGGAGTGGAAGGTAGGGACTCTACCGACTACGCCACAGCGACGGACTTAACATTACTTTTAATTATTACTATATTTTATTTATTATTCGTATCGTTATAGGCCTATATGAGGTCATATATTCCTGTTACAACATTAATAATTAAAACAGGTTCTGATTTTAGTAAAATTCAAAATTGATTGAATTAGAAACGATTATGTATCTGCAAGCGGCATGTTACTGGATAAAAACAAGAAGAATAGAAAAAAAATATTTATTTTTAACCAAACGTTTTATTGAAGAGAATATAATGTTGCTAAAACTTGTGAATTTCCTTGTTAAAATCGGTTGCCATTTTAAATCTGGGGCACAAACCTACAATACGTACTATATAATTAAAGAATGACATTTAAAGCAACTTGAAAGACAATATGGATTCATTTTAATGTGGTGTGCAATATGCGAAGAAGTGCTTGACTAATCTTGCATTGCTTTCATCTTCATGAACGAGGCCAGGTGTTTGCTTGGAAGAAAAAAATCATCCAAATCGTCACGATCTCGTTTGACAACACCTACACTTCCTAATGTGCACTCATCATTTCTTCTTGTCATTTAACTGGTTTCTTCTCTTCTGAAGGCTTGAACTTATACAGAATATAAATGAATTAAACAGACGGTTGTAAAGCAAGAAGCTTCAGTCAAGAAATTTGAGATAGAGAACTCTTAACTTTAAACAAAAAATTTGAATGATCAGTTGTTTAAAGTTTACATTGGACTCAAAATACACTATTACAATTAAAAATATCTTACACGATCAAATGGTGATATTCACATCTTAATCATGGAATTATGAAACCTATGTATTAATACAGCGTGTGTGTATATATGCCTTCATTGCCAAATGTCAAAAATATAGTTATAACATCCAAGGGCCGGTTTCACCAACAGAGGTAACTGTATTACGCCAGTTTCCCCGTGTATAATGAATAGCATAAACTGGCGTAATACAGTTACCTCTGTTGGTGAAACCGACCCTAAATGTACAAGCGTTACTGCTATAAAGTATATATTCTCTTTAAATATGCTTACTTGTTATAGTGGCCACAAGATGGCAGTTGGAACGACATCCCACTACCTCTCGTGTAAATTGAGAATACTACATATATAAGAAAAATATTTTTTTTTTCGTTCTTGTTTTACCTTTTTGTTAAACACTGTTTTCCTTCTTGTTTTGCCTTTTTGTTAACTTTCTGTTATTCTCACATATAGACATATGGACAAGACACACACCCAGACCCAATGTGAAGATTAAAAATCCCCTACCCCGCCGAGAATCGAACCCGGGTTGCCGGAGTGGAAGGTAGGGACTACGCCACGGCGACGGACAGTGTTAGATTCCTGAGTGGCTCAAATCCCGACTCAGGCATTTATTTTTGTTTTCATGTCATATTTGCCTTCATTGCCAAATGTCAAAAATATTGTTATAACATCTAAATATACAAGCGTTACTGCTATACAGTAAATATTCTCTTTAAATATGCTTACTTGTTATAGTGGCCACAAGATGGCAGTTGGAACGATATCTCGCTACCTCTCGTGTAAATTGAGAATCCTACATATTAGGCCTATATAAGAAAATTAAATGTTTGTGTTAGGATTCCTGAGTGGCTCAGATGATTAGAGCGCTAAACGTACAGGTTTTAGAGTATCGGGTTCAAACCCCGACTCGAGCATTTATTTTTCTTTTCATACACATACACACACACAGAGTGTAACTAAATTTCTATTACAGTCTTTCGATATGTGCAGTGGGGACTGGGAAAGTTACGTTTAGCATAGGAACTCGTGTCTGGAAACGTATCCGCTACACGCAAAATACTACAACACACGTTGCACTCTCTGTCGCCTACTGCTTGACATCTACGTCCATAAGAAGGGCATGATGTGACGACCACCTACGCCAACACAGATACGGTACCTCCGTCCTGGTACACAAGATCACCAATCTTTGATCCTGCAATCCGCCGCAACCTTAATCCACGCCAGTAGATCTTCCTTGGATGCCACAGTGATCTCGTAAATGAGAAATTGCATGTGACCCCACAGGTAGTAGAATAGCGGGATCAAGTTAGGAGAACGTGCAGGGTCTTTGGCGCTAAAAATTAAGGTGAGTTAAACGCGTGTTGTGGTTATTTTGAATACAGTACGTTTCCGGACATGAGTTCCTATGCTAAACTTAACCATCTTGGTCCCCCACTACACGTCCTCAAAGTCTGTAATGGAAATTTAGTTACATCTGTGTATATATTCCCCAGGAGAGAAGGTGGTGTACAATTTTAATCGCTAGATTGTTCATCAGATTCATATATTCGATTGCAAACCTCTCCGCAGTATATATGTTGAGAAGGCATATGATACTGTGTATACCGATTCGTCTGTCGGATAGGGACGTTAAGCCTGGCGGCCCCCTTGGTGCTCTTCGATAATAGTATGCCGGCATCGGGTTTCACCTTCTCCCATTTCTACATCATAATACCTCATACAACACACTTTACACTACATAAGCACACACATACCCTCAGCGTACACTCCTCTCTGTACACAATACAAGAATACATATCCACATCGGTCGCGGTGGACTAGTGGTCATGCTCCTTTCCTCTGGTCCCGAGGGTCGCGGGTTCAAACTCGGCCGGGATCGATGGATTTTTAGGACGGAAAAATCCAAGGAGCAAGTCCTCCGGGAGGGACTTTAAGCCGTGGGTCCCGAGTATGAAAATTTTCAGGCTCGTAAAAAATCCTTAAGCCTGAATGAAAAGGCCTCTAAGCAAAATTTACCGAATCATCCCGTCCTAGTACTACCTTGGTTTCCTAGATGTCAGTATGAGGCGGAACAATGACCACGGGCCACTCAAAATGACATCTGTAAGAAAACAAGTGTAACTAAATTAGTATGGTTCAAATTCTTCCCTTTAGGGGGAAAGTGCCTAAATCTCTGTAAAGGGAAAACATAGGTTTACAATACAATACAATACATATCCACGTAAAATAGTCTGCCAAAGTGGTGTGTAAATTAAAAAGACCACATTAACGGCATCTATCCGCCCAGCAATGATCCCGAAGCACGCAAAATGCAATAGGTGGCATTTAGAAAACACAAAAAATTATAAAAAGTTAATATTTTTTACAAATCTCCAGACTATATTATGAACTGAATTAGGTATCTGCCACGTGCAGTATTTTCTCACAATTTTAATTACGCGAAGGAAATATAATGATATAACGAGACTGAATATCAAGCTCAGTTAAGTATCTGTGCCGCCGTTTGAAATCCTGTGCTTTGACATCAGCTATTCAAGAGTTTAAATTAAATAAACTCGGCCATCACGCAGAACGCAACCTATGCATTTTCTATGCTATTTCAACTAACCATCTAGATAACAAATTCAAGTAGAAACATTTCCTGGAAAACATTGGTTGGAGATATATCAGTCCAGTCGGAATTTGCTTAAAACAGACATTTTAGGATTTCACGGAAAACTAATATCATTGAAATGTACTCTCATTACCACAAACATGCGCTCTAATATCAGCTATATTTAAGTCCTTAATACTTGCAATAATTAATAAGAAAATTAGTCAATCAACATACACTCCAGCCATGTTATCCTGGCGGGCTATGGTTACCATGTTCCAAGATTTGCGATTTTTTTTTTGTCGTTGATATCTTTCTTTATCATGTTCTATGTTTTACTATCTTTCCGTTTTTGTGTTTGCATTATTTTACTTTTTCCTTTTTTACGCTAGCAAAGGACACATACCTAGACCCAAGGACATTTAAAATACCCTAACGCGCCGTGAAACGAACCTGGGTTAGTGCAATGGACGGTTATCAGATTCTGAGACTTGCGATTTTTTTGTCAATATATTTCTTTTTCGTATTTTTCTACATTTTACTGTTCTTCCATTTTTGTTTTGTATTTATTATTTTCCTTTTTCCTTTTCACACAAGTATAGACCCGAGAAGGAAGATTCAAAATATTCTAACGAATCGAGAATTAAATCCGGGTCGCTGGAGTGGAAGGCAGGGATTCTACTGACACGCCATGACGACCTGGATTGATGGATAGGGGGGTAAAATTACTGAATATGGCTTCCTTCGGAAGGGAAGTAAAATCATGGTTCATATATTGTAAATTTACGGTACTTCATAAAATATCAGGCCTGAATTACGAGCCCTCTGCTAAAAATCTGCTGATCCTTTCATGGCCAGATTTTAATTCCGACGCTAATGATCTGAGTTGTTAAGGAGCGTCGTCAAAAAAAAAATATTAAGAACTTCCCACACTACTGAAGTCCCATGATTTACGTAAATATTATTGGAATTACTTTTCTATTAACATGTTTAAAGATATTTCTACAAATCTAAGCAAAAAAATTAACCATCATTTTGCAATTTAAAAAACACCAATCAATGGCCAGAATTTTTGTTTTTCTGAATGTCACACTGAGCGAGAGAAAGAGGGAGAAGAGACAGAGAGATAAGTTAATTCTTAATATTTAAAGAAAGTGACACTACGATGTTTATTTTAATCAACATACAGGGTTACAATTTTTGAAAATTCACCACATATGTATATATATTTTTTTTCTTGAATACCAGTTTCGATACTTTACGTATAATTATCAAATTAGAAAGAATTGATAATAATATGTTATGTTTCGAAACTGGTCTTCAAGAAATCTACAAATATAAGATGAGTCGTGAAAATTTATGTGTATATTAATTAACCAAAATGTCTACTATTTTATCTGTATGAATGTTTGTAAAAAATGAGGTGACATCAAATGAGACCAATATTTCGGAAGGTTAAATTTCTACATTTTTTTTTATTTTTCTAACAACTGGTGAGAATTTTCCACAGCCAGATTTGCAAACTTGTCCATTTCTTTGAATGTATTACTTGGTCATTTTGATATCTGGTAAGTAGTTAGAAAGAATTTCGTTAGACAGAATTGATGATACGTTACGTTTTGAAACTGGTGTTCTAGAAATCTACAAATATGAGATGAGTCATGAAAATTTCTAACTGCGTATATTAATTAACCAAAATTTCTATTGTTTTATCTGTAGCTAAATTTTGGAATTCCTTAGATTTGGACAAGGTGTATCTTTCTAAAATTGCCATCGCTGCCATTACAGGATCAATTTCAATATCAGAAACCATATTTACAAAATGTCTACTTTAAAGTATATATAGGCCTACTTCAATTACAATTTGAAAAATTTTTAAATGTATTTACAAAATGTATTTCATCAATTTCGAAAATTAATTGTCTGTGTCACTTTGTCCTTGGGGCAGTCCTCTAATGAGGAAAGTTGCATATAATAATGTTTGTAAACAATGAGCTGACATAAAAAATAAGACCAATATTTCGGAAGGTTGAATTTCTACATTTTAATTTTTCTATGAACTGGTAAGAATTCTCCACAGCCAGATTTTAAACTTTTCCATTTCTTTGAATTTATTACTTAGTCATTTTGATATCCTGTATGTAGTTAAAGAAAAATAGAACGAGTTAGAAAGAATTGATAATGATACGTAACGTATCGAAACTAGTCTTCAAGAAATCTACAAATATGAGGTGAGTCGTGAAAATGTCTAACTTTATACATTAAGTGTTGGAAAACCGGTTATAAACGCTAATTTTCGAACACATGAGAGATGTAGTCAAGAGTTATTAAACAAAGGAGATTGTGTTTAACAAATCCCACAACAACCGGAAGGTTTTCAAAAATTTGATTTGAAAATCTGGGCATGAAAGGACTGACATAGGCTCTTATTTTAGACATGAGATTATTTTACGCGCCGGAAACCTACGTCACATGATCCACAGTTTTACTTCGCGTTGCAAGAAACTACATCCTGGATTTTTATATCCTGAAAAATCCAATGACACGCATATCAATAGTTGGAGAAAGACTTGTATGAAAGAGGTCTCAGAAGCAATTAAATACCTCGAAGACCTTAGACTACATTGAAAAATGAATTGTTTAACCTCTAATTCAGATGGATAGTATGATGAACACTAAACAACTGGGATCCCTGCATCAGTAATAAAAAAGAAAGAGGTACAGTAACATTGACGGAAGACTTGAAATTATATTGTTAAATTTAATTCATACAATTATTTTAGAAGAGTTTCATTTACTGAGCGAGTTGGCTTAGGCGGTAAGTTTGATACTCGTAAAGTTGTTCGTTCAAATCCCGAAATCGAACAATCTGATTGAGTTGACTTAGGTTTTCACGGCCGGAGTTATGATGATCTTGTAGAAGATTTTCGGGCTGTTGGCCGTGGTCTTGAGGAACTACAAGCCTCAAGACCACGGCCAACAGCCCGGAAATCTTCTACAAGATCATCATAATCTGATTGAGGTTTTTCCTGGTATTCCACAATAATCAAGTTCTGGGTTGGAGTTCTATTGTCAGAACTCATTTTGATATAACCATTATTCCAATATAGTAAAGTGATTCCACTACAGGCTTTAGGAGGCCTTTAAGATTGTAGTAGGTTAAGGTTCCCACCTTTCTAGATATTCGGTAATGGGGTAGTCAGCCCTGCGTAACAGCCGCCTTTATCCTCAGAGCAAGCGTCTGTAATCCATTTCCTGGCACCACCGAGACTCCAACACCGACCTTTCGCATTTAAGCATATTCCACTATATGTAATGTGTGTGTGTGTGTGTGTGTGTGGTGTGTGTGTGTGTGTGTGTGTGTGTGTGTGTATACATACATATACATACATACATACATACATACATACATACATACATACATACATACATACATACATACATACATACATACATACATACATACATACATACATATATATATGTTATAATTAAATCTTTAACATTGAGCAATGCAAGCTTAATATGGTATGATAAGAAAAATAAATGCCTGGACGGGATTCAGATCCGGGTTCGAATCCCGTCCAGGCATTTATTTTTCTTATCATACCATATATATACAATTGGACATGATTAGCGAACACGTTATCGTGCCGGCATATAGAGTTAGATGTCTCGGGTTCAAATCCCGGTTCAGACGTTGCTTTTTCTTTTCGTGTCGTGTATATATCAGGGATTTTGAACTGCTGTTCCATTCTCAATCTCCAGCATTTTCGACCAATGGTATCTTCTGCTTCAAGTTCCCTAAAATTCAAATTGTATCCTATAGGATACATCAGTTGGTTTAATTAATTTTATATTTTAAATAAATCACAAGAAAAAGAACAAAAATATACCACTTAAATGTGTGTCCAATTGAACAATATACCTAATAGTTTTCACTGCGGCCGCCACATTTAAATAACAATAAATTTGTGTTTTGCTAATTTAAGGGATAACTATTAGGTACCATGATGTTGCTTTCACCAAATATCGGTTCCATCAGTTTTTTAGATCATCATTGTTGTTGCATCATCATTACATATCCAAATCACATTAACTCTTCTGTTCCATAACATCATTAACAAACTAACAGTGATATTTCTAAAAAAAAAAAAATACGGCTGTATTCATTGGTTATGTCCAATAAGTTCGGTCAGACTCATAGTGGCCAACCTGAGGAAGTTGACTCTGAAAAGAAAGCCATATATGAGCCAACAATTGACTATTACAAACATAAATACCAACTAGATAGTATAACTGTCACAGGATTGATGATCGGGGCAAGAGGTACTATACCAGGATTCTTAGCCAAATTTTGGAATTCCTTAGATTTGGACAGGGTGTATCTTTCTAGAATTGCCATCGCTGCCATTAGAGGATCAATTTCAATTTTAAGAAACCATCTTTACAAAATTACTTTATAGTATGTATACTTCAATTAGGCCTACAAGTTGATTTTTTTTAAATATTTTTACAAAATGTATTTCATCAATTACAAAAATGAATTGTCTGTATCACTTTGTCCTTGAGGCAATCCTCTAATGAGAAAAGTTTTATATAATAAATAATAAATTACTATATATAAAAAGTAAAGTGATCCCACTACAGGCCTCGGGAGGCCCTTGGGGTAGTAGAAGGTTAAGGCTCCCACTTTTTCTAGACAATCGGCATTTGATGTCAGCCGGGTTGTCAGCCCTGCGTGACGGCCGCCTTTACCCCAGAACATGCGTCTGGTACTCATTTACGTTAGAGGATGAGTCGACCCCAGGGCCTTAGTGCCGCCAGAGGGTTTGGGTCAGTTTAAAAACCCTGACCCCACTGGGACTCGAATCTTCGACTTTCCGGCTTGTAGCGCAGTGCCTTAACCACTACGCTACGGCGTGCCCCATATACCGAACTTATTGGACATAATCAAGAATCTGGATCTGATATGACTTTGATATTAAAACATGCATAAATAAGCATAAAGTAAGAAAAGAAAGTTTAAATTAAAGAACTAAGATTGGGAAGTTTGAAGCAAACAGCAAGACAAGGTGCTTGTGTGCGGGAACAGTGGATAACACAAAAGTTGCTTTCTGATGATCAAACCTGCGAGAAGAGACGAAGTGAATGGAGCCCGGTCCCTGACACGGTATTGATTAAGTACTGTACACAGTTAACACACTGCACATCCATACTGCCTAATCACAATCCACACTTCAATATTCATATCCTGTAAGATACACAGGAATAATTGCTGGAAATGACACTGCTGATTTTCTTGCCAAAAAAGGCTACAATCTAATTCAGAATACTACTAAAAGCTTACCTTTCACATCCATAAAAAGAATAATTAAAAACAAATATAAAATCAAACAAAACCAAGGCATATGTAATAAAGCCAAAAACAAAAAATGGAATATTTTAGTAAAGAAGCCAGATATTATACCAGAAATTCCACGTAAAACTACAGTAGCAAAATTTAGACTGCTTACACAACATGACTATTTGGCCAAACATTTATATAAAATAGGAATCTACACGAATCCAAATTGTCCTCTATGCAACAACGACGAAGAAATGAACGAAGAACATCTACAAACCTGTGAAGTATTACCTGTTAGTTCCACAATAGAGAAATATTGGAGAGCAAGAACGCTAATGGATTCTTTGCCAAGGCCCAGCATTTGAAAACTACAGATACACAGGAATTAATTTAAATAAAAGAACAGTAAGGAAATTGGCATACATTTGTACCGAATTACAGAAAAAATGACCAATAATAACTCAGTCTCTATCGGAAATGGGTACCAGAAGCTTGTTCAGTCATTCATTTTAAGAATTTTCCTCATCATTGAGGAGTTTCTCCAACCAATCTTAGTAATTAACATGAATTTTTAAAAAATACATAAATAACTATGGACTTACAGAGTATCAGTCTGCAACAAACATTCACAAATTTTCCTTAATTAAAGTTCTCCATCGTTCTCTGTCATCTGTGTCTTCATCTGTTATCCAAATTTCCTCATTGGATTTTGTATGTTAATCTTCCAGGTTGTTCTTGGTTTTCCTTGTCTGCTCTATCTTTCCCATGCATAGACAGCCTTTGGTAGTTTTACATCCTGCATTCTTCTTACGTTTCCATACCATTTTAGTCTTCTGTATTCAATCTCATCCATTATACTTCTTTCTGCATTCATCCATTTTCTAATTTCTCTATTTCTATTTTTCTCCAATCGAGATTTTCTGGCAGCTCTTCTCCAAAAACCCATTTCAACTACAGTTATTCTGTTGTCATGTTGTTGTGTCATTATCCAAACTTCCGATCCTTATAACATTGTACTTTCTAGTATTGACTTATAAATTAGTTGTTTTGTTCAGTTAATGATGTTTTTATTCCACTAAAGCTTGTTCTGTTAGTAAATGTGGCTGACACTTAGGGTTGACAACTCGGCTGGCATCAAGTAC
Organism: Diploptera punctata; assembly: GCA_030220185.1. NCBI lineage: Eukaryota > Metazoa > Arthropoda > Insecta > Blattodea > Blaberidae > Diploptera > Diploptera punctata. The sequence continues at coordinate 5,918,887 of JASPKZ010003868.1, read as the reverse complement.
TGATTATAAAGAAAAGTAGAATCCTTAGGTTGTCCACTATGAACCACTCTTTTTAACATTTATTTTGATGACATGATAAGATCATGAAAGCAAATGACTGGGGAAATTGATTTAGGAAATATAGTAATAAAAACAGTAGCCTTTGCAGATGACCAGATTTTAATAGCAAAAACAGAGGACGAACTACAAAGAATGCTATATAAACTAAATGAAATATACAAAAATACAACATGGAAATATCATCAGAAAAATAAAAAACAATGGTCTTCAAAGCGCTCATCCAGTTCGGACAAAGATAATATTAGAAAATAAACCAATAGAACAAGTGGTAAGATATAACTTCCTACGTTGCGAAATATCATACACAGCGAAAACAGATATAAATAACAAACTAAATAAGTTTAATTATATAACAGGAACACTAAAAAGAACTTTGAAAAATAAAGTCAGGAAAGAACAAGAAAATGGCAGTGCCTATTATTACTTATGGATCCGAACATGAATAGTGACAACACAACAATCTGCCAGAATACAAGCTGCTGAAATGAAATTCCTAAGACCAATAGCAGAATATCAAAGAACAGACAAAAAACATAGCACAGAAATAAGACAACTAAAAGTAGAGGAATTAAACACGACAATAGTGAAATACAGAACAAACTGGAAAGAACACTTGGCAAGGATGACTGAGAACAGAATACCAAAAGCAGCATACAGCTATTCACCACGAGGAAGAAGAAGTTTGGGAAGACCAAAGAAAAGATGAAAACAGCAGCAATTTGGAGCCGGAACAGGCTAGTAAATAAGCCTAAACCGTGATGAAGAAGAAGAAGAATCCTTAATCTCCTAGTACCTTAAGGGTCTCCTAAGGTGTGTAGTTGAATCACTTTACCTCTGCCTTTAAGGTACTTTTACCTGTCCCATGGCACCCGGGCATATATTGATAATGATATTATGATGATGATAATAATAATTATAATATGCGGACATAAGCTCTCTGTGCATTTCTACCCTGAGCAATTATTTTTCAATCATCCTCTGAATAATTCACCTTCCTCAAATCGTGGTTAATGTTATTTCCCCATCTCATTCTTGGTCTACCAACTGTATGCTTTCCCTCTAGTTTTCCTGCAAGAAATTTCCATGTTCCTCTACCATTTTCAATTCATGCCACATGCCCTGCCAATCAGAGTATACGAGAACTAACTATTCTTAGGCCTACTACATCTTGTTTCCCAAAAAGATAATATGCTCACTGATGTGTAATCTTCTCATTCGCCTGTCTATTCATCTCTCTTTTAGTATTCAGGATGACAAGAGTCGCTCTAATGTATATTAGCATGCGTTTCTAGATTTAAGCATATTACTGTAATTACTGTCCCTAGGTATTTAAAGTTAACACTTTAAGGGAGAAAAGGAGATTGCAATAAAGTTCTTAGGAAAATTTTTGGACCAAAGAGAGATGATCAGACGGATGAATGGAGAAGATTACATAACAGTGAACTACATGGTCTTTATAGGAAGCCAGATATAATAAGAACAGTTAAGCCTCGTAGACTGCGATGGGCAGGACATGTGGCACGAAAGGGGAATGAAAGACGTGTATGGAAGCTTCTTGTAGGAAAACCAGAAGGAAAACGCCCAGTTGGTAGACCAAGAATGAGGTGAGAGAATAAACTATGATTTGAGGGAAGTAGATTATACAGGGAATGTTTGGAAAACATTAGCTCGGGATAGGGATGTATGGAGAGCTTATGCCCGCGCGGCCATGAACCAACGGGTTCGATAGTGCTAGTAGGTTTAGTTATTTAGGCACTTAAATTTAGCCACTTATTCAAAATTTCCGTCGTTTGTCATTTACTGCCAATTATTATATAATGTATTTCAATGAAAATAATTATTATAACAATAACTAATAAAATCCATCCATAGTAATTCTGCCCGAAGGCAGGTCCTTCACTGCAATCATAGCATTTTCATGCTATGCTTTGCAGCTTTACTAGGGAATTGTAGGTGTGGTACCTTCCCGCTGTTTTCCACACCGGTGAAGGTTGATGATGATGGTGATGGCCATATGATTTCGGGGACCGTTTGGGCCTTAAAGTTTTCCTGACATTTATCTTACAGGTGAGGAAAAACCCCAATAAAAACCTCACCCAGAAAAACTGCCCCGACCGTCGAACCCGGGCCCACTGCGAGGCAAGGCAGCACGCTACCTCGAGACCACAGCGGTGGACACTAATAAAATAACAAACTTAAATAAGATATCAAAAAGACTCTGATAACTAATAGCATGAAATAAATTTTTATTTAATTTTATTTTGAACATATTTAACCACGAAGCACCAATATAATTTGTAGCTTTCTGCGTATATTATTTGAGTCATGTTTATTTGTATTCAAGTCTGTGTGTGTGTGTTTCTGTGTGGTCAAATACAAATGATATTAATTGCAACTGTTTATAAAATGACTAATGATAACGCTAAGTCACTGGCACTATTAAACACGAAGGTTCATTGGCCACGCGGTCATAAGCTCTCCAAACACTCCTATCCTGAGCTAATGTTTTCCAATCATCATCATCAGCAGCGTCAGCATCAAGGATTAGACGTAATGGTCTGTTCCGATCTCATGTTAAAATTGGTCTGTCCATCTTTTACTGGGTCTTCCAACATTTCTTCGTCCTAGTGATTTGTAATGAAGAATCTGTTTCGGAATTCTATTGTTATCCATTCTATTGATGTGGTCCATCCATTCATCTCTGTATTGTGTAATTCTATCTAAGAGTTTGAATATATTTAGTTCTCTTCGTATATTTTCATTTCGTTTTCCAATTATATCCTGTATAATTCACCTCCCTTATGGTTTATATTATTCTCCCACTTCATTCTTGGTCTATCTATTCCCTACTACCTTTCCGAGGACATCTAACTTCCGACAAAGCGACTACATACAGGGGAGAGTTATATAATTCTCGTGTTAACCCTTAAATTAAAAATGTATCCTGAAAGATACATCAATTGGTTTCAATCATTTAATAATTTTAATGAAGCAGATGAAAACTAACGAGAAGAGATTACTTAATTTTTTTTGTAGAATTTCACAATATACAGAAAGAGAGAGAGAGAGAAAGAGAGAGAGAGAGAGAGAGAGAGCTGACCTGCGCGTGCAAGTGGTGGACAGTTCTTCAGTCCACTTTTACTAGAGAACCCGGTAAATTGGGGGTTTGGTTGTCCTTGTGTTTTCTTTTGGTTAGGTTTGTTTGTGAATTGTCGAAATTTTGGACACGTCTTCATTAAATTTCTAGTGTGTTTTCTTTCGATTGGTAATACTTTTATATTGATTGGTTGTTTAGTTCGAAAAGGTCATAATTTTGTAAATTTCGAGTATGGTAATAACTTCGATTAACTTGTGTTTAGTTCGAAAAGATCTTAATTTTGTAATTTTCGAGTATATTAAATTTCGAATGGTAATAATTTCGAGTTCATTGATTGTTTGGTTGTTTGAGGGTAATATGTTGTTGGTGGAATGGCATAGTATGCAGCATGTAGCTCCCCTAGTTGTTTACGGGAGCAGCGCCATATAAGCCCCTGTTGAAGAGGTTTTTTTTTTTGTGGCTTGGATTGTTTGGTTGTTACACTTGCTGCCGCTGTGGTGGTCTTTTTGGTATATTTCAGTATTTGCTCTTGAATCAGGGGAAACCACAGAAAACCCTGATTGAAATAGTCGGTCCCGGGACCTTGTCAAATTTGACATTTTTGTTACAGGCCAAAGAGTCCGGAGTTTCAGGGTCCCCTTTCCAGGGTTCGTTGATACATATTATACCCAATAATAACAGTTACGCACCTTTTTGTTTTCATTGCGGTCCGTCACGTTTAAATAACTGACACGAGAAATACGTATTTCCTTTTTAATTTTTCCATTTGATATTATTTGATAAGATACACAACACAGAAATTAAGGACAAATGTCATATTCAAGACATAACTAAATTTATTATACTTACTTACTTACTTACTTACTCACTGGCACTATCGAACCCGTAGGTTCATGGCCGCGCGGACATAAGCTCTCCATACATCCCTATCCTGAGCTAATGCTTTCCAATCATTCCCTGTATAATCTACTTCCCTCAAATCATAGTTAATGTTGTTCTCCCACCTCATTCTTGGTCTACCAACTGGGAGTTTTCCTTCTGGCTTTCCTACAAGAAGTTTCCATGCACGCCTTTCATTCCAGATAGACGAAAATATTGGAAAGGTCATATAGAAAGAATAGAAGACAACCGACTTGCAAAAAGAGCTAAATAAGATAGACCGGGAGAAAAACAAGAGGAAGACTTGCCAAGAGATGGATAGACAGCTAATGCACATCCAATACGTCTTCCTCCGAGGAGTGATTTTGAAAATAAACAGGATGAAAATCCTGCAAATTATGAAGAAGAAGAAGAAATAAGTGTTTTGCTATTTTAAGAGTTAATATTTATAATGCCGTAACATTCCATGTTCCTATGAACATGTCCCTATGTTTAAGACTTGAAATAGTCCCCGCCCAGATCCGAATGGGGTAATATTTTTAAAATAATTAGAAACACTGAAATGATTTGTGTTAATGAAATTCTGATTTAGCTAAAGTGTATGCTTTGACATAAAGTTAAAATATTAAAATTCGTAGCTGAAATAACAGTTGCCCTCATCGAATTAAAATACATTTAAAAAGTGAAGGCCTCTCAGAACCTACCCAGCTGCTGAGAATAAACAAGAAGTTCTGAAAGGACTTCACTCTTTTAATGAATTTTACACGCTTTATATTAGCTTGACCTGTATCTATCTATCTATCTATCTATGTAACGGAATCTTTCAACGCGATTTTCACCCACTTAAAATCATCGGATCGACTTGAAACTTTGTATACTTGTAGAGGACCCGTGACAATACAATAATTTCATTTTTTTTTCTAAAATCCTGGCCATAATCATCAGAAAATAAAAAAAACGTGTTTTTGTATCAATGTAACGGAATCTTTCAACGCGATTTTCACCCACTTAGAAACATTGGATCGACTTGAAACTTTGTATACGTGTAGAGAACCCGTGACAATATAATAATTTCATATTTTGTTTCTAAAATCCTGGCCAGAATCATCCGAAAATCAAAAAAATGAAAACTGGTATAATAGGTTGCGGACTTGTCGAGTTTTTAGTCAATCGTTGTAAGAGCTCAGTTGGTAGAGCAGTGAACTCTTAGTGGTATGTAATTTCAGTAATCCATACGTCGCTGGTTCAAATCCGGCTGGGAGGGTTTTTTTTTTATAGAAGAGTATTACTTTTAGCTTATACTACAATAGTATCAAATTTAAAGATATTTCCATTTTTATCTTATTCTGTAAAATATAAAAACTAAAAAATAAATAATAGTTTTAAAAAACTAAAAGAACACGCTTCATTAGAAAACTAAAAAATGAAAAATAATTTTAATTTCCAATACGCTTGGGATAAAATAAAGTGGTCAACAAAAAAATCATCTCCAACACATATAGAATAAAATTAGAGTTATCAACAAAAAGAAAATAATTTTACCATCAAAAGCGTGGGGTGATTTTTATGATTTTTACATTTTCTTCTTAGAGAGCTTACTTTTACCAATATCTGTTTATTATCAAATATATTAATTGATATAGAGCACCCCACGCTTTTGATGGCAAAATTATTTTCTTTTTGTTGATAACTCTAATTTTATTCTATATGTGTTGGAGATGATTTTTTTGTTGACCACTTTATTTTATCCCAAGCGTATTGGAAATTACAATTATTTTTCATTTTTTAGTTTTCTAATAAAGCGTGTTCTTTTAGTTTTTTAAAACTATTATTTATTTTAATTTGTTGGGACGACTGATATTTCAGGTACAAATTTTAGTATTTTAAATTTTTACATAACAACCTCAACGGTGGTTCAGAATGAATATTAGAAGTGTTGATGTTTTGACAAGTCACAAACTAGGATCGGCACCGGAATTTCGATTCAGAACCTTCAAACGAGTCTCAAATCCTATTGCTTAATCAATTTATTCAGTATAAATGTATTATTCTGAATAATGTATAAATATATTAACACTTTTAAAATTCATATTAAAGCACCGTTGAGGTTACGTAATGAGATTATAAACATAAAAATGATACCTGGTAAGTCAATTGTCCTCAACTAAATTAAGTTGAGGACGACTGACTTACCAGGTACCATTTTTAAATGTTTAAATCTTAAATTATTACTATTATCAAGAAAGAGGAAGACGTGATGTCGGAAGACCTAGAAAACGTTGGGCTAATGCATTATGTCTGAACGGGCAACTGCCTAATGCTTGGAGTGACAATATGATAATAGTATATAACAATGCGAGGTTGGGAAGTGTTTATTACAGAAGTGAGGAAATGATTAAAAACCGAGCGATAGCTCGGTTTTTAATTTCCGAAATTCTGTAAAGCACTTCACAAACGTGCGTTGTACATTATTTTTTGCACGATGGTGTTTTCAAAATAATAAATAATAGTAAAATAATATATTTGTTAGAAATATTTGCGCTCATTACATAAACAGACTAATCGCTCGGTTTTTAATTTCCGAAATTCTGTAAAACACTTCACAAACGTGCGTTGTACATTATTTTTTGCACGATGGTGTTTTCAAAATAATAAATAATAGTAAAATAATATATTTGTTAGAAATATTTGCGCTCATTACATAAACAGACTAATCGCTCGGTTTTTAATTTCCGAAATTCTGTAAAGCACTTCACAAACGTGCGTTGTACATTATTTTTTGCACGATGGTGTTTTCAAAATAATAAATAATAGTAAAATAATATATTTGTTAGAAATATTTGCGCTCATTACATAAACAGACTAATCGCTCGGTTTTTAATTTCCGAAATTCTGTAAAACACTTCACAAACGTGCGTTGTACATTATTTTTTTTTTGCACGATGGTGTTTTCAAAATAATAAATAATAGTAAAATAATATATTTGTTAGAAATATTTGCGCTCATTACATAAGCAGACTAATCGCTCGGTTTTTAATTTCCGAAATTCTGTAAAACACTTCACAAACGTGCGTTGTACATTATTTTTTGCACGATGGTGTTTTCAAAATAATAAATAATAGTAAAATAATATATTTGTTAGAAATATTTGCGCTCATTACATAAACAGACTAATCGCTCGGTTTTTAATTTCCGAAATTCTGTAAAACACTTCATAAACGTGCGTTGTACATTATTTTTTGCACGATGGTGTTTTCAAAATAATAGTAAAATAATATATTTGTTAGAAACATTTGCGTTCATTACAAAAACAGACTAACGTTAACTGTCTGGCCATTGTTCATACGGTAAATGCCGAAAATAATTTAGTTGAGACTACAGCAGGCCGTGACACCAATCAGGCATAACATGGCGGCAATTACGAATTTGTTTTATATTGTTTCAAATAAAAATCAGTTCATTTAAATAAAATGTAGTGATTTGTTTCGTATAATGTATATTAACACTACCTTTTGGATATATTTTTGTATATACATTGTACGCAGTATACATGGTAGTGGTTTTACTTCCCGCACTAGGTAGATAATATGAAATATTACAGTATAGTTATTTAGTTATTTATAGGTTGGCAACCCCGAAATTTAGAAAATTGAACTTTCAAGCCTGGTCGCCATTGCTATAAGTACGACAGAACGCACTATCGCGCATAAATGTATTATTACAATGCAAATAACGCACATATTTCAAATAAATCAATTAACAAATGGCGTGTTAAATAATGTTTGTCATTAAACATGGACGGAATAAATTTACAGTGGTGCAACTTTCTTTTTCTTCAGAAATTAACATAACTCAAAAGGTAGAAAAACAATAAATCTGGGAACACAAATGTTGTAATGGTATCATTTTAGATGTGTAACCTGAAACCTGATTTAAAATCGATTCTTAAATCAAACTTAATTGAATTTGTAACCTACAATGATTATAATTTTACTGGGCCTACTGACGCATATGGCATAATTGTAATTTCAACCCGTCCATATGAAAATACAAAAGCAAATCTCTGACTTGTGTACAATTTCATTTCAATCTCCTTAGAAACAAACAATAGCACTTACCGTCTTAAAAGAGTATACCTTAACAACTACTCGATGTTTCAGTATGTAAGTTTACGAGAAACAGCAATTATGCAATAAAATTTAATTTAATGATTACATAAACGTCCAATAAAATACAGGCTACGCCTTGCAAGATTTAATTACCGTATCTGACCCTTTCAATAACATTTATTTATAGAACAACTTACATGTCCAAGGATTTAAATAGCAGTGAAATTTGTTAAGACTTAATGATAATCCAAAATAGTTGTTTTCAACCGGTGTGACTGGATAAACAATGCTATAAAGGGTCCTTGTAGTGAACCGTGAGAAATTATAAAAAACTGTATAAACATACAAATAAACATAAAGCAAACTGCTCATTGCATATGTTCGTGATCCGCGGTAAATGCATGTTTTAGTACAACAATGTAATGTTTTCTTGGTAATTATGGAATAATAGTTATGGATTACAACAAATAAAGAATGATGCTATATAATTTTACTTTTATGAATTGTCAATAATTAAAAAATAAAGCATAACAATGTATAAACTTATAATTTACAATAAGAAAATATGTTCAGTTAAGTTGCATTCTATAAGCATGCATTATTCTTGGTGTGCATCGAAGTGAGGAATAGAGTATTATGATAAATAATAGTACAACAGATAGGCTATAGAGTCTCATCATCATCATCAACAACAAGGATTAAGCCCAATGGCTTGTTCCGATCTCATTATAGGTCGAATTGGTCCTTCCATCTCTTCAATGGTCTTCCCAACATTCTTCTCCCTTTTGGTTTATAATTATACATTCTTCTTGGTATGTGCTGTTCATTCATTCGTAATACGTGCTGAAGATAAGCATTTTGATATTTTATTCTTTCACAGAGATTAAATATATTAAGTTATGTTCTTATATCTTCGTTTTTCTTTTTATCGGTTCTTTGGTATCCTACTATTGCTCTCAACATCTTCATTTCAGCAGCCTCTATTTGTTTACTAGCTGCCTTTGTTAATGTCCAGGTTTCACATCCACAGAGTCTCAGACCCAAATTTAAAGACTTTCTAGTCCAATCTCTCTCAAAGTGGGCGATAATTCCCCGGGTTCTGGGCACTGGAGGCCTTCAGGGGGGCAGTAGAAGACACAAAATTGAGGAGAGTTAATATGGTTTAGGAAAGCGATGGCCTATAAAAAAATACCGTATGTTTAACTGATATTTCAAACTAAAATTAAATACAATCTATTCTTTATATAAGAAACCTACGGGGACAAGATCAGGGTTTTTTTTAATTCGCCTTTCCCCACTCTCTAACGCTCGAGTGGATAGAAAATTCCCCTTTATTTAAATAGCCCACCTGCTATATTTTAACGATTTTAATAGTTTTACAGGCAAATTCCTACCAGGGAAATGAAAAGAATTTTAAGTACAGAAATGGATGTTTTAAGAAGATCAGCTGGAAAATCTAGAATGGATAGAATAAGAAATAAAGAAATAAGGGAAACTATGGGTGTACAAGAGGAGCCGGACATCATAGACACCATAGAAAAGAAAAGAATACAGTGGTATGGTCATGTCAAACGAATGCCAGAGCAAAGATTGCCAAAAATTGTTATGGAATGGATCTCAATGGAAAGGAGAAAGAGAGGAAGACCGAAGAAAACTTGGATAGAAGGGGGTACAAGCAGCTATGAATATCAGAGGAATGGAGGAAGATCAATGGATGGACAGAGAGGAATGGCGTTTGGTTTCCGGAAGACGGCGGCAGCTGCCATGATACCGGATGATGATGATATAAATATATTATTGTTTCTTTTATCATGGTTTTTCGTATGCCGCGTTTGTAACAATCGTTATTTTTTAATCAAAACTTTGTTTTAATTTCAATATAAATACTGTAGACTAAATATATAATTCAATAGTGAGAAGTACGGTCCACCGCTGTGGTCTCGGGGTAGCGTGCTGCCTTGTCACGCAGCGGACCCTGGTTCGATCCCCTGTTTTCTCTGGGGGTGAGGTTTTTATCGGGGTTTTTCCTGACCTGTAAGACAAATGTCAGGAAAACTTTAAGGCCCAAACGGTCCCCGAAATCATATCGCCATCGCAATCATCATCATTCATATTCATCTTAGGTTAAGCTTAGGATTAGGGATTCTCCTGGCGCACCATTATCATCATCACCCGTCATAACATCGGAGCAACGTAACCCCGCCTTCCAGGCGCCCCAACCTCAGAAGTGGGTTACAAGTACCCCATGCCAGGAGAGAAACCAGGAATGTCGAAAGACAAACCTGGGGCATTTGAAAAAAAAAATAGTGAGAAGTACTGTCACATATGGAGCTGAAGTTTGGAAATTCAACAAAAACTTATGTCGATGGAAATGGATTTCTTGAGGAGAGCAGCAAGATGTTCAAAATTAGACAAAATAAGAAAAACTGTCATAAGAGAAAAAATGAATATTGGTTATTCAATAGTAGATTATATATGGTATAAGCAATTAAATTGGTATGGGCACGTACGACGAATGCAAGAAGAAAGATTATCCAGGAAAACATTGGATTAGTGTCCACCTGGAAGAAGGAGGAGAGGAAGACCTCGAAACTCGTGGATGCAGGAAATAAGAACTGGAATGAGAGCAAGAGGACTGGAGGACATGGATTGGATGGAGAGAGACGAGTGAAGAAGAAAAATAAAACTTTAGGCACAAAAAGATGTGTAAACATTAAAATTCTGTATATAAATAAAATTACTAATTATTCTATTACATGTGCATTCTAATTGTTATCATTTAAAATGTATTTCATTATTATTATTATTATTATTATTATTATTATTATTATTATTATTATTATTATTATTATTATTGCTGTCGTTGTAACTTGATTTAATTCATAATTGAAAATATCCTAACAAATACATAACGTCAAATAATGAATAAGTACAAAAATAAACCATGCTGTTAATCAAAATTAAATCCATAAAAATTGTCCTCGTATTTTTGTCGCTGTAAAATTCCATTGATTTTGGTAAACAGTCTCGCATCTGCATAATAACGCCACTGGTTGAAGTAAAATATTACAATTTCAAAGCAGGGTCTCTTGGACAAGATACGATGTTATACAAAATTCACTATGCATACAAGACAGGGCATGAGATTGCCAAACAAACCCACAGGTCGGGTATGGAGATCGGCCTATCTAATTACCACAATGTGATGTCACTTATGTAACGGCCTACATTGCAAGTTCAATGACTCGCTTAACCTGTACGTGTGTGTGACACAGCAAAAACTAACCGACCCACATGCCTACCAAAAATTCTACTCTTAAATGTAGACTATTCTTGATCCTACAGTTTATAAATATGGATAATAAGTTATAATATCATAAACTTGATTCATTTAGCAAGACTTACAAACGTATACATTGAAATCAGCATTCAAGGTTTTTTTTTTGCAACAACTCAAAACATTTAAAGACAAATTTCTAATATATAAATACTCCCGAAATTGAGTAGCCTACTAGTTAATACCCGGCGTGCGCTGCTACGCCTAAATAAATGAAAATTTATGTGCTTTTATGTTTAGTTGATTAAGTAATATAAAATTATAGAATATTCACCTGAAAGGTCCGTCTCCTCAACTTAATTATCATTTAACTGTAGCGCTTTCGGGACTTGTCCCATCATCGGCAGGATTCAAAACTGGTGTTTCACTGAAGATCTGGTAGAGGGGGTTGCATTTATTGGGTTCGTTTTCGTTTATCAGGCTGTCGTTGTGAGCTGCTTTCATGATTTCCATCTCTTCGAGTACGTTTATCTTCGCTGGATTATTTTCTCTGTGCATTACTGTTAGGGTGTTTTCAATATTTAACATGCGATGTCCTTCATGGATAACGACAGCCTGATAAACGAAAACGAACCCAATACATGCAACCCCCTCTACCAGATCTTCAGTGAAACACCAGTTTTGAATCCTGCCGATGATGGGACAAGTCCCGAAAGCGCTACAGTCAAATGATTAATTAAGTTGAGGAGACGGACCTTTCAGGTGAATATTCTATAATTTTATATTAATTTTGAATAAACCTCAACGGAACACATCATGAATCTTATAAAAGTTGATTAAGTAAGAGGAAAAATAATTATAAATTTATATTTTTTTAGATATCCCGTGTTGATTACCCGGCGTTGCCCGGGAATCTACTTATCCCGATATTCTTAACATAAATGAGCTGAAATACGAAAATTAACGTGTTTTATGTTTAGTTAGATAAGTCACAGGAAAAAATGTATATCGTAATTATTTTTAGATACCCCGTGCTGTTTACCCAGCTTTGTCCGGAATATACTCATCCAGATCTTCTTGGCATAAATGAGCTGAAAGACAAAATTCGTTATTGTGAATTATCCGTAAAAGAATACCCGCCATGTGCGATGCTTGCACAGGAATCTAGGTACTAATCTCGATCTTCTTGGTATCAATGAAAGACAAAAATGGTTATTGTGAGTTATCCGTAAGAGATGAACACATGCTGTCACGGACTTTTTTATACAACATTTTGAGATATTTAATTCTGTGTACATTAATTTTTTGTATTTGTTATTGTTTAGCAGCCATTTAAGCGTCCAATGAGCTACATGTTTTTCATGTTTTCCACTACAAAGGGTGATTTTTAAGTGTGTAGGAGTTGAGTATCACAACTCTGTCATAGCCTATGTTCATCCCGGGAATCCCCTGAACATTTTACAAAAAGCTCCATCACAATCGGATCAACGATATGGCCGCGCATAAAGTATGAACAAACAAACAAACATTCATTTTTATATATCAGATTTAACATTTTCGAATAGCTAAATCTGTAGCAAGAAATATTGCTGATTGAAATGGTTTAGCCAATTACTGGCTAAAAATGACAGTTGATAATGTGAACATAATACAGAATTTAGACAATGAAAATCACGAGGTCCAAAAGCAGATGTATCATAAACATATACGAAACAATATTCAAGGAGTGAGAAGCGAAAATACAAAGAAAATCCTCTTGAAAATGAGAAGGAAATATCGTGTGGTTTTTTATTTTAAAAAACGAACTCCTATGCCTAAAATCAGTCATTAGCTTAACATGACTTTCTTCAATCTTAGTTTGAACTGTAGTGCCAGGAATTAAATAAATTATAACTAACTCATTCAATGGAACTATCGAACGCGGAGGTTCATGGTCACCACATATTTAAGCTTTCCATACATCCCTATCCTGAGTTATGTTTACCAAACATTCCTTGAAAAATTCACCACTATCAAATATTGGTTATTCCCCCCTCAGTAAAATATATATTGACATTTGTTTAGTATAATGGTCACGTAAGTGTGCAAAAATGGGACTAGAATTAACAGAAAGAAGATATGTACATCACTTACTTTTTGCCGACGATCAGATAATTATAACCCAGGATGGAGAAGATGCAAATTATATGTGTAATCAGTTGTCAACAACATATCAGAAATGGGGTTTGAAAATCAACAAAAAACAAAACAGAGTATTTAACAAATGACCCACATATATTATATATTGATGGGGTAAAGGTAAAGAAGAGCGATAGTTTCTGTTATTTGGGATCAATTATACAGAAAGATGGAACATCAAATAAAGAAATAGCAAAAAGGATTAGTAATGGAAGAAAACCCATAGGAATGTTAAACTCTATACTATGGAGTAAAAACATCATAAGCAGAAGAAAACTAATTTATAAATCCATACTAGAAAGTATAATGTACATGGATCGGAAGTTTTGACAATGACACAACAACATGTCAAACTCTATACTATGGAGTAAAAACATCATTAACAGAACAAAACAACTAATTTATAAATCCATACTAGAAAGTATAATGTTATATGGATCGGAAGTTTGGATAATGACACAACATGTCAACAGAATAACTTCAGTTGAAATGGATTTTTGGAGAGAAGCTGCCAGAAAATCTCGATTGGAAAAAATTAGAAATACAGAAATTAGAAAATGGATGAATGCAGAAAGAAATATAATGGATGATTGAACACAGAAGGCTAAAATGGTATGGACACGTAAGAAGAATGCAGGATGCAAGACTACCAAAGGCCGTCTATGCATGGAAAATTGAAAGAAGGAGCAGAAAAGGAAGATCAAGAACAACCTGGAAGAACAAAATTCAATGAGGAAATTTGGTGTTACAGATGAAGACACAGAGGACAGAGAACAATAAACAACTTTAATTAAGGGAAATTTGTGAACGTTTGTTGCAAATTGATAGTCTATAAGTCCGTATACATTTATATTTATTTATTTTTCTTTCTTCAGCTTCTTCTTCTTCCTTCCAAGTATTAGGCCAAGGCCTGTTACGATCCTATAGAAAATTTTCCCTCCAGCGTTTGAGGGAAATTCTCGTATAAGACTTGAAAGCATAATAATAGTCCCTTCGATTGGTTGCTGGCCAAAGGAAGGCAAGACCAGTGATGGGGCTGCCATCTTATAGCCTCTGGTCAGGCTTTTCTGGAGAAGAAAAGAAAATAAAGGAAAGAAGAAGAAATGGAAGAAAGGAAAGAAAGCCCTCGGATGCCCTAATAGCGTCGGCGTCAAAAAAAAACAAGAGTTAACCAAGATAGTAAAGTTAAAAGAGTGCAAAACACAAATAAGTGGAAGAAATGTTTTGCACAGCTTGGGCACCTTGTGGTTGCCATCCACATATCCCCTAGATGAGGATCCCTGAGGGGTTTATTTATTTTTAATTCATGTTAATTACTAAGATTGGTTGGAGAAACCCCTCAATGATGAGGAAAATACTCAAAATGAATGAAGTAGTCTTGACGTTTTCCCTCGAGATTTCCAAGTTTTCATATCCTTTTCAATTTCCATTACTCTTTCATACCACGTATCACAATCTATAAGACTTACTTGTTCTATTACATCTGTTTTCCTATTAAAATCATGTAGCCTATTTGTGTGATTTCCTCCAATTACCTGTCCTCTAGTCTCTCTTTGATCCAATTACTTTCTATGCACTTTATTCTCAAATACTCTCTCTCTCCCTCTTATCAAAAGCTTTGTTCTGGCAAGTATAGTATTTAATAAGCTACATCACAGACCAACAGAAACAAAATAAGTAAAAGTAGAAACAGTAATAAAGAAACTTTTTTTTTGTCTCAGAAAGAAAAAATATGTAATTCTGATAGTATCTTTACTACTGGATTCAAATATGATATCGGTTTTTCTCCATCACGCAAGATTTTCGAGAGACAGGAATTTATAATTTCAAACACTTTAATAGTTTCTATATTCGTAACTCACAATATTCGAACATTCGGAATCACCTAGAAAGTAAGAAATGGCGATTTTCTGCTATAATTCGCCTGTGGAGCATCCCTCTTGATGGTCCAACAATAATCGGCCAGCATATTAGGATTCCATTTGCCTTGATATCTCTTTTCCATAGCTGAAATCTCCTGAGTTAGCTCATTTGGTTTTATTTTACTATGGACAAATGGACGAAAAAAAGGTTTATTAAAAAATAATTATTTAAATCCATTAATTGAAATTGAAATAAAAAAACTGTGGGTGATGGAGAAACTCCGAATACATATTTGAAAACACGATTAAAAACTGCATTAAGTACAACTATTGGTACTCATGAGACAAAAATCATGTTGACCAGTGTAATAGAAACAACAGGAGCAATAATAGTAATGTCAGTATTTCGAGAATAAAATATAACAGGAAGTCAAAACGGCTGCACAGTTTTATGTAAGTCCGAGCATTTCTGTATCTCCATATATTTAACAAACCCCTATAAGAGAACTCGTTTTCATTTTGCAGGGCAATAAGCGGGCTGGTCCCTATGGATTACCCAGGAGGGGAAATCGACCAAACCGACGTCTATAATGCAACCAACTTAGTGTCCTTCCACGTTCACAGGATATATTAATATATCTTCATATTGTTCCAGACTGACTTTCCTGTGATATGACTAATACTTATTGTTTATTATGCTAAGCAGGTCATATACAATATTTATCATAACTAGCTCCTGCTATCAATATTGATAGTATCAATAATAAGTAAGTAAACTAATTCAAAGAATATGAGGGACTGGGGGTCTGTTAGGGAGGGGAATACGTAATCTTATCTATAATATATGTAGCCATTCTGTCTACTAGTGCGGGTACGCACGCAGTCATCCTCCTAAACCAGATTATTATATATACTCTACTTAGTTTATTTAACTACAACTCGCGACTCTAATCTGATTCCAGAACTTTCAGAAAAATCTGAGAAAGATTAAGAAAATATATGTATACTAGCTAATATCACAAAGCAACTAAAAAGAAACTTTTTTTTTGTCTCAGAAAGAAAAATATGTGATTCTGATAGTATTTTTTCTCCTGAATTCAAATATGATATCGGGTTTTCTCCATCACGCAAGGTTTCCGAAAGACAGGTTTTTATAGTTTCTACATTCGTAAGTACACAATATTCGAACATTCGGACTCGCCTAGAAAGTAAGAAATGACGATTTTCTGCTATAATTCGCCTGTGGAGCATCCCTCTTGATGGTCCAACAATAATCGGCCAGCATATTAGGATTCCATTTGCCTTGATATCTTTTTTCCATAGCTGAAATCTCCTGATGAAAGAGTTCCGCGTGCTCATCACTCAATGGACAAATGGACGAAAAAACGTTTATTAAAAGACAATTATTTAAATCCATTAATTGAAATTGAAATAAAAAATGTGGATGATGGAGAAATTCCGAATACATATTTGAAAACACGATAAAAAAACTGCATTGAGTACAGCTATTGGTACTCATGAGACAAAAATTATGTTGACCAGTGTATCCGGCGTGCGTTGCTACGCCCAAATAAATGAAATATTAAAGGTTAATTAAACTGTATGGAATATGCTAAACATGGCAGTTGCTAGTCAGTTTTTAATTTTGGATTTCAGGAAAAAACCTCCACTTCTAATTGTCGGATTTCACTCATTTATATAATACCTACCTCCTTGGAAACCCCAAAGATAAAGTCGATTGTTTGAAAAAATCTCGTATTTACGAAATTGGATGTAACGACTACGTATAGGAAATATATTGGACAAATAAGAAGATCTATTTTAACCAGATTCAATGAACATATTGCACATTTTAGATTCAATAGAATTGAAAAATCTGGAGTTGCTAAGCATATTTCTGATTACGGTCATGTTATCGATAAAAGTAACCTTAGGCTGGTTCGTTCGGTCATTGATTTAAAATTCCTTAACGTCCTTGAAAGTTTAGAAATCTATAAAAAATAAGGGGAAGAATTATGAATAAAGACAAGGACCCTATTCCATACAGCGCAACACCCTCTTTTCTTTAACTAAAAGAAAAGATTATTAGTTTTATTATGTCATACAGTTTACGTGTAATTAACTATGTCATGTGACGTAGTTTGTTTTTAATTGGATAATGTTTATTCATTTACCATGTTTGTCTTTAGTCAATATTTAGTCTTGAAAATGACAGCTTCGCTGTTGAAACGTGTTGACTTTTTAAATTTTTAATTGATGAAATGGGTATATTGACTACATGTTTTACGATTTTATCACCAAGAAGATCGTTAGTTTATTAAAAATACCTACATCCGTTTATTTCAATACGATATACTGAGTTTCGTTGTGAAATATAGAAAATTCTGACCTTTAGAGCGATTTTTTAAATTTTCACTTCAGGTGAACTCGTATACCTAATGGTTTTAGAGGGTCCAATTATGAATCTAAACCATCCAGGTACCCACTCAAATATATACAAACGATTTCATCAAAATCGGTCCAGTCGTTTAGGAGGAATCAGTGACATGCTCACGTATTGAAGAATATATATATATATATATATATATATATACCACGGATTACAATAATAATAATTGTAATACTAATAATAATAATAATAATAATAATAATAATAATAATAAAATGAGGCGATAAAAATATAGAAAATATGATATATATATTTATAAGTAATGTAGTTGTATTTAAGGAATAAACGGAGGCACAAGCACTTGCAAATACTTTTTTAAGTCCTGTATGTCGAATCATAAAGTTTGCTTGAATAAACTGTAAATAAAAAAAACTTAAGGTGAAAAGCATAAAGTAAAAAAGTGCTTTTAGAGGTTAAGCCAATGTCATAATTGAGCTGGGCTAGAACTATAGTTGATGAAAAACAGTTTCCAACCAGGTGTTTCAGGTTCGACCTTGTGTCTTGAATTCTTGAAATTTTAACAGGGCGAGTTGCATTCAGCGTTTTTATTTTCTTGGTCAACAACACATTACAGCAGCTAAAATAGTCATTAAGTCAGCGAGTTTCAAGTACATAGTATCACATTACAGCTGTATCCTAGCCAGCACTGCCAGACAACACAGATACAAAATTACGCCATTTCTCATACAACTGCAATATTTTCAATGCAATACGCGTGTAAAAATTGATTAATCATTGAAAATTCAGATAACATAATATCAGTATCTCCCTAGCACTATCGAACCCATAGCTTCGTGGCCACACGGATATAAGCACTCCATACATCCCTATCTTGAGCTAATGTTTTCCAATCATCCCTTGAATAATCTACTTCTCTGAAATAATTGTTAATGTTATTCTCCCAGCTCATTCTTGGTCTACCAACTGGGCGTTTTCTCTCTGGTTTTCCTACAATAAGCTTCCATGCCCCTCTTTCATTTCCCATTTGTGCCACATTCGTGACCATCACAGTCTATGAAACTTAATTGTTCTTATTATGTCTGGTTTCTTATAAAGATCATGTAGTTCACTTTTATGTAGTCTTCTCCATTCGCATGTCTGTTCACTTCTCTTCGGTCCAAAAATTTCCCCAAAGACTTTATTCTCAAATACTCGTAATCTCCTTTCCTCCTTTAAAGTAAGAGTCCATGTTTCGCATCCATATAACATAACTGGGAGAATAACAGTTTTATGTATTTTCAGTTTAACGATTTTTTGAGAGGAACTGGGAAGATAAGAGTCCCTGTAATGCATAATAGCATGCATTTCCAGAATTGAGCATAATTATGTTTAAGTTCTTTGTATATCTCATTCCCATTTGTAATTAATGTTCCTAGGTATTTGAATTCAGCCACTTCTTCAAAATTTCCCTCATTTCTCATTAACTGTCCCATCTTCAAATAAATAAAGAAATATATATATTACCTAGTATTAAATACAATTAAATAAAAATTAAACATAGGCTCAACTGTGGAAACTAATTTTATTCATTTAATGGACTCTCATCCCAAATTCTCTTTAAAAAAAAAGTTAAACCAAAACATAAAAAAGGTATCTCATCCAGTTATAAGGATGCGTACCATGGTCTATTATTTTAAGGAAGGAGAAAGTATTACGAGTATTTGAAAACGAAGTTGTTAAGAAACTTTTTGGACTAAGAGAGACGATCAGACAGGTAAGTGGAGAAGACAATGAGCCATATTGTCTTTATGGGAAACCAGACATAAAAGAATAGTGAAGTCTCATAAACTGTGATGTGCAGGAAATTGGGAATGAGGATCATATCACACGTTCGTACATTACCCAGTAATAAACATTTTTAATATAGTCATTATATCATTATTTGATAATGCAAGTAGAAATTACTATTTTATTGTTTATTTCTTTCCTGTAATTCCTAAATGGAACATACGGCAGCAGTAAAGTTCCTCCAGCCAGCCATTTCACTTGTTTCCAGCTTTTCCCTCTTTCCTTTCATTCCTCCTCTACTGATCGTTTCCAAGTTTTCCTAGGTCGCCCCCTCTTTCTTACTCCTTGCGGATTCCATTCTAGTGCAGTCTTCTCGATGGCTCCGTTGGTTTTCTCAATATGTGGCCTATTCAATTCAATTTCCTTTGTTTTATTTGGTGATATATTGGAGATTGGTTGGCTTTTCTCCACATTTCTTCATTTGATATACGCCTCAGACATCTGTTTACAAAGGTGTGCAACTTTTTATTTGTTGCTTCCGTAACTTTTCGTGTTTCACAACTATAGAGGAGGACTGATTTTACGTTGGTGTTGAACAGTCTAAATTTTGTCTTCGAAGAGACGTTCATAGTAGAAATTAACAGTAGAATAATATGAAAATGACAATCCGGCTGATTTCCATGAAGCTTCTCAGTAAGATAAATGTCTCCTGGAAGCGTTACGAGCGCTTCGCAGGACAAGGATGGTGGAAGGGCTGCTTCCTCTGAGCCTCCAAACATGCTCCTCTGGGTATCCACCCCCCAAGAGAGGGCTGCTTCTTCCGCTCTTCAAGCCCTACAAGTTTAGCTGTGCTATTCCTTGTTGCCCTGTTGAAAAAATATATTGACTCCAAAATAAATAAATTTCAGACGGTGTGTGGAACAATACAGAGAACATTCAAAAATAAAATTAGAAAAGAAACCAAGATAAAAATATATAATGTTATGGCGGTTCCCACAATATTGTATGCATGCGAAACTTGGGCTCCAGTGAAAAGACAGAAGGATAGAATACAGACGGCAGAGATGCGGTTCCTAAGACAAGTTAAAGGATGTACAAGACTTGATAGAATAAGAAATGAGGATATAAGAGAAGAATTGAAAGTACAGCCTTTATTGGATAAAGTCACGAATTACAGACAGAAATGGATTGATCACATAGATGGAATGAGTAAGGAGAGATATCCATTGTTAGCAAGAAATTATCAAGCAAGAGGAAGGCGTGATGTTGGAAGACCTAGAAGACGTTGGGCTGATGCATTATCAAGTCGGAACGGGCAATTGCCTAATCCCTGGAATGATGATGATGATAATATGAAAATGGACTGTGTAGTAGATTATTGAAGAAGAGCTTGAAAGAAAAATGTTATATGAGGAATGTAGAATGAATTTTTGAGAGAGCACAGTTTGTAAACATAAAAAGGTTAAATAAAAATGCACATATTTCGTATGTTCTTTTGGCTTCCCTTCTAAAACACATATTCTAGACTACATTCTCTTTCATTAAATTACAGAATTTATTTAAATCCCATTAAACTTAGTTAAAGACCTTGAAAGTTTAGGCGTAAAAACTCTTTAGACACTTAAAAGAAGTCACATACCGTATATATAAACAGCCACCTAGATAAAAACGTAGTTCTAAACGTTTTGCAATGAAAATTTAATTTTCTCAGCATGAACATAAGGTTCATAACTAGCAGAACATTACATTACAAAATACCCCAAAACTGTTTTTTTTTTTGTCCAGCTAGTACTATATCTTTATGTAATTTTAGTCAATTTCCAATAGTGTTGCAATTAAAATCTGGGCGTAAGAATGCCGACAAATTTTTCTCAGTTTCGAGATTATTTTTTGTGTCGTTAATCTATGACACAAGACCCACGGCTTTACTGATTTTCCGAAGGAATTATGCTGAACATTTTTACGTCTTTAAAAACTCATCCACTCCGGTTGGACTTGAACCAGCAATTCTCAGAACCAGGTGCGAGTATGGTAACCATAGTTCATCAGGACCAGCTACGAAACTGAAAATTTGTAAAATTTATAATTTTATGAGAATTTAATTTGATTAATATTTATTTTGTATTAATTTTTCTACAATTTTTTTTCAGGCATGCCTTCTTTAACTCTTCCTCTTGTATCTTATTCTTGTATCCAATTTAATTTGCAAGAAGGTTTTCATATACTTTAATTAACTTTATCTCATATTTAACGAAATTTAATAACAATATATTTTTTGTAACTAATATTTATCCACAAAATTAAAAGTATAATACAAAATTATAAAATTGTTACCTAATAGGCCCGTCTTCTCAACTTTGTAATCCATACTCTGCAGGCCTTTCGCGACTAGTCCCATCATCAGCAGAAGGAGCAGGAGATAAGTCTGTATCAACTGACTCTGAATGCGATACTATAAATATCCTCAACTCGTGTCCAATTCAGGGTCGAGTTGAGGAACGAGATGAGATGAAGCCCCTATATTTATAAAGGTCTGTGATTGACAAAGGTGCCGGCAGGCCACTCCTGACGCACCATCAACCCTGAATGCAATACTGTATTAGAATAATTGTTCACCAATAGAATGAAAGAGGAGACATTTTACCGCCTTAAATATAGCAGTTTTATATTATTATTATTATTATTATTATTATTATTATTATTATTATTATTATTATTATTATTATTACACTGAGCAACAAAAAAGAAACTTTGTCTCAGAAAGAAAAATATGTGATTCTGATAGTATTTTTTCTCCTGAATTCAAATATGATATCAGTTTTTCTTCATCACGCAAGGTTTCCGAGAGACAGGAATTTATAATTTCAAACACTTTAATATTTTTCTACATTCGTAACTACACAATATTCGAACATTCGGACTCATCTAGAAAGTAAGAAATTACGATTTTCTGCTATATTTCGCCTGCGGAGCATCCCTCTGGATGGTCCAACAATTATCGGCCAGCATATTAGGATTCCATTTGCCTTGATATCTCTTTTCCATAGTTGATATCTCCTGAGTTAGCTCATTTGGTTTTATTTTACAATGGACGAAAAAACGTTTATTAAAAAAAATATTATTTAAATCCATTAATTGAAATTGAAATAAAAAAAAATGTGGGTGATGGAGAAGTTCCGAATACATATTTGAAAACACGATAAAAAAAACTGCATTAAGTGCAACTATTGGTACTCATGAGACAAAAATCATGTTGACCAGTGTTATTATTATTATTAGCATCATCATCATTATTAATAATAATCTCTTTTAAAATATTAAGTCAATTTTTTTTATAAAAACCATCTGAAATTTCTGTAAAATATATAATTTTTACTCTGAACAAATTGTAAGACGATTGATTTTAGTGAATTTGTTTCTCTTTTTCTCATATCTTGAATTCGTTATCCTTATCAGATTTGCTGGTCCGATATTAGAATTATCACATTGCACTGTATACATTTTATATGATAATGATATTAAAAACGGAATCCATATCTGAAGTGAGATCTGCTCTATCAATCCGATAGTTTACCAAATGTTCTGTTGATATACGACCACATCATAACTTTAAAAATTTACTTCATTCTTATTTATATATGCTTTCATCTAACAGTAAGATAATATCGCTCTATAATCTTTTGTTTGTATCCAGAAGAGCGTGCACTTGAAAAATTCCACGGGTTACTGCATTGCATTTACAATAAACATTACACACAACCCTGTACTTTGCAATACATTTCAACTGTAAATTTTAGTCTCAACATCTGATGGAAAAATCACAGATGATTGAAGATAATAAAACAAAAATTTTAAAAAGAAAAATGTGCCTATCAGTTATTTGGTAATAAATATTTCGTTAAGGAATGGTATTTTATTAACTGATTTATTAGTACAGTAAAACTTGTTCAAAGCGGAATCGTATGGGACTATTTTTTTCCACATTAGGCAATATTCCGCATTATAAAACAACAAAAGTCATTAACTAATCTTAGATTATTGAGCACCGTATATGTATATTTATGTACCTTGGATTAATTGTAGTTCCTCTGCCGTTGGAAAATTAAATATAGTATTACGAGCCACTTCGACGGTAACGCGTGAAAAAAAAAAATTGTCCCGTTTCGTCAGCGTTAAAAATGTCTCTTAGGCGCTTATCCTGAAATTAAAGTATGCAGTTTCGGTTTCCACAACTATACTTTTGCCCACATCCTTTGATTCCCCGCAAATTTCATTCCACACTACATTGTGTGGTCCCTTAAAACTGTTCACAACCAACCTGAAGATGCCTTAAAATCGTTATTACCTAGGCATATAGCAACAGCTAGAGCTTGACTTTGGAACATCGGTCCGGAAATTTGGAGATTTTTTGATCGTGGAGTTGTAAAACAATCATTTGACCATTTCCTTGAGTCCATTCATTCATTTTTTTTTCTTTGTGCTTTAAAATCTCGTTAACATGGATTTTTCCACATTTAAATTTAGTAATTATTTTGCGTACTGAGAGTTATTTTTTCTTTATCTTCAATCACTTTCACTTTTTCGTTTAATAACAATGATACATACGATTTAGCCATCTTTATTCCGTAAATTCAGAAAGCTACCGGTGAAAAATACGTACTCAATCGGACACGGATCTTAAACTAATTTAAGATTTTACAGTGCACTGGTTATTTGCACGACAGATGCCAAATATTTGTTAAACGAACCTGTATTTCGCAAAACTGGTGTGTAGTGAGACCGAAAGAAAATAATCGGACACGGATCTTAAACTAATTTAAGATTTTACAGTGCACTGGTTATTTGCACGACAGATGCCAAATATTTGTTAAACGAACCTGTATTTCGCAAAACTGGTGTGTAGTGAGGCCGAAAGAAAATTCCAGATACAGGTAGAAATTCTACTTCACCCGGCGGCAAGAATCGTCACTTATTGTTAATTCGCCTAACGGGAATTCAGTGAGGTGCAAACTAATTTATTTCTCTCTCTATCTTTCCGTCTTATAAAAATACTCTTTGATGAATTGTGTAGAAATGTTCTTCTGTTTCCGCGTTGGACATATTCCGTTTTATACAAAATAAATACCCATAAAATTACTATTATTTTGCCGGGACCAATAAATTAGTTCACATTGGACAGATTTCCGCATTAAACAAGTTTTACTGTATTTAATCAAATATTTGATACCAGATATATAATACAGTTTTTCTTTGTTAGCATTCTATTCCAAAATCATTTGTAATTTTATTATCAGACAACAAGACTCGAGTTGATATCCATATTCAATTATATTCATAAGTTTTCCTGTAAATTGTACTGAAAATGTTAAACATATGTGAAATTATTGATTTTCATTATGTTTGTCACGTGTTTTGTGTAAAAGTTCACTGGCCAAATAACCCATTGGCACTATTGAACTATTAGGTTCATGGCCGCACGGACAGCTCTCCATACATCACTTTTCTGAACTAATGTTTTCCAATCATCCCCTGTATAATCTACTTCCTTCAAACCCCTGGTTAATGTTATTCTCTCGCCTCATTCTTCACGTACTAACTTGGCGTTTTCACTCTGGTTTTCCTATTAAAAAACGTCCATGCCCCTCTTCCATTCCCCACTCGTGCCACATCTCCTGCCCATCTTAGTATACGAGACTGTTCTTATACAGTAAAACCTGTCTATGAAGGAACATGACGGTTCCTTAAATATATTTCCGTCTTGGCAGTTTTCCTTCTTATAAAGGGTTCCCAAATTACAAGCTTGCATTTTATCATGCAGTGTAAGGGTTGTACATGCACGCTTTAAAGACATAACGTATAGAACTGAAATACAAAGTGCTGTATGTAACACAGCACAGTTTACACGGCAGTACAAAACAACTATTACACAAAAACGAGACGGAACTCAGCTACAGGAGGACTGAAGAATTTCCCAACTCCCTCGCAGGTTACGTAAGCAGGCAAGGAAAAGCGAGGGATTCCCCACTGTCACACAAACGCAAGGGTATCCCCGCAATACAAATGACAACACAAGAAGGTAAAACGATATAATGCAGTACAAACGCAGAATTTTCTGGTCATTAATACTGTAATTAGAACGTGCTTAAGAATAATATTCCATCTTACTGAGGTAAAAATTAACGATTGGTACTTAAACCATTCCGTTTCCGCGTTATCAAGGTTTCCGGTTTATACAGGACGATTTTACATATAAAATCGTACCGTTCTGGAGATTTCTTTCCGCCTCTACAGGTTTCCTTCTTATAAAGGTTCCGGCTAAGACAGGTTTCACTGTATCTGGTTTCCTATAAAGATCACGTAGTCTCCATTTGCCTGTCTGATCATCTCTCTTTGATCCAAAATGTTTCCTAAAAATGTTATTCTCAAATATTCGTAATATTTACTCTACCCTTAAAGTAAGAATCTATATTTCGCATCCATGTAATATAACTGGGAGAATTACAGTTTCTTACATGTTTAGCTTAACTAGAGGACAAGAGTCCTGCAATCCATAAGAGCATGCATTTTTGGAATATATATATTTTTTTAATATATGAAATGGTGTTTCTGCTGAAATGGATTCTGGTACCGACACTGTATTTTGTTTGGCGACAAAGTAAAACCAGAAAAATTACAGATAGGTTGATTGGACCAAGGATTTTAACTCGGCATACCTCAAATACGAATTTCAAACACATCAGATGCAATTCGTTCGTTATTATACAGTGCCATTCATTTCTAGTGTGAACAGCTGTCCTTTAACAACGAAAACTTTGTAACAAATTAACTTAGATTATCTCATAAGTATTGTCGGTTTTTAATGTTTTAATGTAATGTTGTGTATCTGGTGGATTTTTTAAGCTGCGATTCAATGTGAGTTTGTTCCAAACGGGCGTACAGTCGAGGGAGATCTTTATTCTCAACAAATGGAACGAGTTCATGAAATTTTTAGGGTTGCGGGTTCAAACCTGAGTGAACCTCATACTGCACGAATAATCATGACAAAAATTCTAATCAATAACATTAAGCTATAGACCTTCTTTAGCCTCTAAATAATTTATTGTTATGCTCTATTAAAAAATTAATCAGCAGAATGCATCTCTTTACTTTTAACCCATTGTCAATTTCAAAATTATCTGAAAACTGTTTGCTTACCCGCATCCTACTCTTTGTGTCATTTAGACACATTAGAATAAGTCTAATTAACTCAACTTTTTAGGAATTCCAGCACGAATCGTTCCGGATACCTCTGATACCCGTATTGGCTTAATAAAACTCTCATGTCAGACACAGCAAACTTGTGGAAATTATATTTATTTTTTAAAACGTCAGTGCTGTTTTATCGTGAAAACAGTTCTAATCAGTTGACATATGTAACGTCTGAAACTTAGCCTACTCTGGAAGTCCGAATTCAAAGGTTGAGGCCTGGCAATCTACCTCATTATTTCCGAAAATGTTTCATTGTGAGGCAAACGTTGCACTGTAATGGCATCAAAAAGATCCATTTAATCAAAAATCCCGTATATTATAAACTATTATCATCAGCAAATTATATAACAGATGAATATAATATGCATATTCGCCTATAAGTTACTGGCATACCCTGAAGACCGAACATGACCAAACACATTCAAGGATAATCATAATAAAATTCAAGTTTAAAAAATGATTCTTACATCAAATACAAATGAGTTATTTTTTTGAAAACTAAACATAGGTATATCCAAAATATAAAAACTTTAGTTATCGATTGATTATGGTGCGTAGTGGTTAAGGCACTGCGCTACAAGCAGGAAGATCGAGGGTTCGAGCCCCGGTGGGGTCAGGATTTTTAAACTGACCCAAACCTTCTGACTGTATTCTGGTCCTGAAGTCGACTCGGTCTCTAACTGAAATGAGTACCAGACGCTTGTTCTGGGGGTAAAGGCGGCCGTCACGTAGGGCTGACATCAAGTGCCGATTGTCCAGAAATAGTGGGAACCCTAACCTCCCACTACACCAAGGGCCTCCTAAGGCCTGTAGTGGGGTTACTTTACTTTAGATCTCATAGATATTCATTTTTAACAAATGTGAACACATCCCACGTGATTGAAAACGTTTACACCAAATAAATAAAAATAAAAATTTAGGAGATACTATTTTTGTCTTCTCAAGAATATTTAATGGAATGGGCACGTTCAGTTTTTAAAAAAACTTAAGTGTTCTGTGAAAAATTACCCATGATGTATAATATGAGTAACTCCTTTCTTCAAGAGTGCAGAAGTTTAAGGAATAGTAGTAGTGATATATAGAATGAGGGAAATGTTGAGGAAGTTGCTGAATTCAAATACCTAGGAACAATAATCACAAATAGGAATGAGATGCACAAAGAAATTAAACATAGGCTCAATTCTGGAAATGCGTGATACTATGCATTGCACAGACTTTTGATGTCCCAACTCCTTTCAAAAAACGTTAAACTGAAAAAATATAAATCTATTATTCTACCAGTTATATTATATGGGTGCGAAACATGGACTCTTGCTTTAAGGGAGGAAATGAGATTACGAGTTTTTGAGAATAAAGTTCTTAGAAAACATTTTGGGCCAAAGAGAGATGAACAGACTGGTGAATGGAGAAGACTACATAACAATGAACTACATGTTGAATGCAGGCTTTCACGGCCGGTAATCATGATGTTGAGTGATTCCGGGTTCTGTGGCCGTGGTCCATAGTTGGTGTTGATACCAGACGTTTCGCCCTCAACTGCGGAGGGCATCTTCAGTGGCGAGTGCTTCTAGGCGTGTTTCCTGGTCGGAAGCTCTACTTAGAGTGAACGCTGCGGGTGTTGTATTGATACTAGTGGTGGGAGCAGGGTGAGCGGGCGTGGCTCTTGCTGATTGGCTAATGGTCGTCTCCTTGTTGTCCCTAGTGTTGATGCATTTATTTTCTAGTGTACGGTACCAGGCCTTAGACAGTTTAATACCTTCCTCTTTTCTGTTAATAGGTATTAAACTGTCTAAGGCCTGGTACCGTACACTAGAAAATAAATGCATCAACACTAGGGACAACAAGGAGACGACCATTAGCCAATCAGCAAGAGCCACGCCCGCTCACCCTGCTCCCACCACTAGTATCAATACAACACCCGCAGCGTTCACTCTAAGTAGAGCTTCCGACCAGGAAACACGCCTAGAAGCACTCGCCACTGAAGATGCCCTCCGCAGTTGAGGGCGAAACGTCTGGTATCAACACCAACTATGGACCACGGCCACAGAACCCGGAATCACTCAACATAATGAACTACATGGTCTTTATAGGAAGCCAGATATAATAAGAACAGTTAAGTCTCGTAGACTGCGATGGGCAGGACATGTTGCGCGTATAGGGAATGAAAGACGTGCATGGAAGCTTCTTGTAGGAAAGCCAGAGGGAAAACGCCCAGTTGGTAGACCAAGAATGAGATGGGAGAACAACATTAACTATGATTTGAGGGAAGTAGATTATACAGGGAATGATTGGAAAGCATTCGCTCAGGATAGGGATGTATGGAGAGCTTATGACCGCGCTGCCATGAACCTACGGGTTCGATAGTGCCAGTGAGTGAGTGAGTGAATGATATATAGACCACAGTCGACAAGAACGAAAGCAAGGGACGAAGGAGGGAATGGGGAATTGCAAGCGACACAATGGCTTACTACCTGAGAATATAGGAACAGTCATGACGTCACTCACATCTGTAGTTTATTTCAAGTGTATTCAATTGTAGTCCCCAATTCGGATCTCCGGGCGGGGACTACTTCAGGGAACCCATGCCAAAGGCTCAAACACAGGGACATGTTCCTAGGAACATGGAATGTTAGGACTTTATACAGTGAATGGAGAAGACTACTTAACAATGAACTACATGGTCTTTATAGGAAGCCAGATATAATAAGAACAGTTAAGTCTCGCAGACTGCGATGGGCAGGATATATTGCAGGTATGGGGAATGAAAGACTTGTAGGAAAGCCAGAGGGAAAACGCCCAGTTGGTAGACCAAGAATGAGGTGGGAGAATAACATTAACTATGATTTGAGGGAAGTAGATTATACAGGGAATGATTGGAAAACATTAGCTCAGGATAGGGATGTATGTAGAGCTTATGTCCGCGCGGCCATGAACCTACGGGTTCGATAGTGCCAGTGAGTAAGTAAGTAAGTATCCAATTGTATGTTTTATATTTTGTGTTTTGCGGTAATTAAATTTGCTCTTCTTATTCAGTTTAGTTACTTTATATTTTAATGTTTCGTAGTTCACTGTGAGGTAAGGGTGATGTGTCCGTCAGACTGGGAACTAACACGCCCGCTCAGCGTCTAAATGAAGGTAAGTTATAGTACAATCCTTCATGATATAATGTGCTGAGTATGAAATACCTACTGCTTTCATACACTTTGTCTGTGGACTGTAGTAGTGGGCTAGTACCAGTTCCTGTCACTCTTCTTGGAAGCATCTACGGCTCTTGTGAAAACACATCACCGGACATTTTTTTTTTTTGCCAGATTTCTGACTTCATTCCAACTTCTGCCTTGTTGTTTTATCATTCATTTCATACATCTCAATAATGGATAGATTATATTTTTCTCTTCAAATATAATTTTTCCCTTGTTGTTCAATTTTTGTTTTTACAGTGCTGCGCCATGTAATTTTTGGTCTTCCTCTATTTCTAGGCAATCCTTGTGGATTCCATTCCAGTGCTCTCTTTGGCACACTATCTAGTTCTCTTCTGAGAGTGTGTTCAATCCATTTTCATCTGCGATAGTGAACAGTTTTAAATATCTAGGTTTCAATTTATCATATGTTGAAATTGAAGATATTAATGACAAAATAAATAAATGTAATCTAATGTATAGCACTTAAAAGACCCTTAAAAAACACAAAAAAAAAGAAACAACAATTAAATTTTATAAAGTAATGGCTGTTCCTGTATTGATGTATGGATCAGAATGTTGGACGATCACTAAAAGACAAGAACAAAGATTGGAAGCAGCTGAGATGAGATTTTTAAGAAATATAGCAGGATATACTCTGCTAGATAAGAAAAGAAATGAAGATATAAGAAATTAACCAAAGATTTTCAAATTACAGACCGAATAATTAAATATAGGAACGCCTGGAAAGAACATATTGATAGAATGCCAGAAGGAAGATTTCCAAAATCATTGCTAAATTATAAAACGCACGTAAGGAGAAATGTTGGACGCCCACACCGAAGATGGTCTGAACAATTTTAACAATTCTAGCTTTCGTGAAATCGGAACGAGCCAACGGGCTTAATCCCTGGATGATGATGATGATATTTAATCTCCTTACAGATCTCATCCTGTGAAATTATAGTTCAAGGAATATAAGACAATCCGGGGATTTTAAAATGTCTGAAATTGTTTTAAAAAGTAATATTCACAGTATAGGCCTATCATACAGAGTCCACTGTAAGTGTATTTTGTACTCTCCTGAAAAACACTTTTTGTTAAACGCACTCAAATTAGAAAGTGTTTACAATGCTAGCTCATAATTTGGAGAACAGCCATATGATAATACGATGCTTTATTTTTATACAGAACGTTACGAGATACGGTTATTTTAATTGCATTTTATCTCGGTTTACAAACCGAGCTATTATCAGTATGTGCACCGCTCTTCCTATTTCACCGATAAGAGCGTATCAGTCGAGTGAGCAGTGGCGGATGCCTGGATGTTTATCGTGATTATGATAATTAAAACGGGCGTAGCGTGCAGTAGTATTGGAGATCAAGGCACCGTGACGAGAGAGAGGAAGTGCCAGGGTTCGTCCCTCAGTCCGTTACTCAGTCTGTCATAAAATTGCTAACTACCTCACTAGTTACTAAATCAAGCGAATCTATCACGATCATCTACCCCGTAAGTTACTAACCCTACCTTCCATTATAATTACCGCGTACGATCAAAGCGCAATACGCACTGTTTAACAAAACTACACACATTATTACCTTTTTTTACGGACACCCAAAAAGAACTTTGAAAAATAAAGCCAGGAAAGACTCTATAATGAAATTATACAAGACAATGGCAGTTCCTAGTATTACTTATGGATCCGAAACATGGACAGTGACAACACAACAATCTGCCAGAATACAAGCTGCTGAAATGAAATTCCTCAGAACAATAGCAGGATATCAAAGAACTGACAAAAAACACAACACAGAAACAAGACAACTAAAATTAGAGGAATTAAACACAACAAAAGTGAAATATAGGACAAACTGGAAAGAACACTTAGCAAGGATGAGAATAGAATACCAAAAGCAGCATACAGCTATTCACCACGAGGAAGAAGAAGTTTGGGAAGACCAAAGAAAATATGGAAACAGCAATTTGGAACCGGAACAGGCTAGTAAATAAGCCTAAACCGTGACGAAGAAGAAGATAGACACCCATTATTAACTGAAATAGTTATGTACGCAACAAGGGAAGTAAGTAGTACATTGCAAGTCCAGGACGTGTTTGAACCCGAGCTTCATCGAGGGCCAGCAAATAAGTTGGAGACTAGTAATGTACTTACTTCCCGAATTGCGTATATAATTTTGTTCACATCATCATCATTGGCTCGACGGCCCAATGTGGGCCTTGGCCGCCTTCAGAAGCTTATGCCAGACTTCCCTGTTGTGAGCTTCATTCTTCCAGTTTTTTTTTTATTTTTAAAATCTTAATGTATTGAATGGTCCACCCTATACTATCCTCCCATCTTAATTTAGGTCTTCCAAATGTTCTGGCCAATAGAGGTTACTCATTGTAAATTCCTTTTGTAATCCTTTTGCTGTCGATACGAATATGTCCAGCCCAGGCCAATCTATTAATTTTAACAAAATTCAGAATATCTGGCTGATTGTACAGTTTATACAATTCATTATTGTACCTCTTTCTCTACTTATTTTCTTTCATGGCACCAAAAATGGATCTCAGTGTCTTCCTTTCAAAACACCCTAATAATTCCTCATCAGATTTCAACATGGTCCAAGTTTCTGATGCATATATTAACACTGGTCTAAGGAGACCTTATACATGAGTATATTTTTTTGTCTTTCTAGATATAAACTGATATTTAAAATTTTGTTCACACCTATATTAATAATTATGTTTAATTTTTAAATTTCGTGTGAATTTATATCTTGGTTCGGAGAGCAATTGTTTGATAGCAAGGGAATGTTCATAAAACGTGTGCAATTGTTTATTGTTGTCTGAATTAGTGGCAGGCATTTTAAATAACAGTTTCAGACTGCATATTAATTACAGATATGATTAATTGTGGCTAATGTTAATAATAGTAACACATGTTGAATCACTATAAATTTGAATTATCAAAGTGAGAAATAAGTGTTATACAATCAAATTGTATTGTATTACTCAATAAAATTTTAAGTAGGTAACATTTTTACATTAAGACAATTACTTTTCTTCCCTAGTGAAGTAAGTTGAGCTATTACATGCGCGGCAATGAACCTACGGGTTCGATAGTATCTGTGAGTTAGTTAGTTACTATTAAACTAACACACTAGCACTATCGAACCGGAGGTTATAGCAGCGCGGACATAAGCTCTCCATACATCCCTATCCTGAGCTAATGTTTTCCAATTAAGTAAAGTAAAGTGATCCCACAACAGGCCTCAGGAGGCCCTTGGGGTAGTATGAGGTTAAGGCTCCCACTTTTTTTAGACAATCGACACTTTATGTCAGCCGGGTTGTCAGCCCTGCGTGACGGCCGCCTTTACCCCCAGAACAAGCGCCTGGTACTCATTTCCGTTAGAGGCTGAGTCGACCCCAGGGCCATAGTGCAATTATTCCCTGTATAATTCACCTTTCACAAATAATAGTTAATGTTGTTCTCCAAGTTCTTGGTATACCTACTAGGCTTTTCCCTGAATGAAATTCCCATCTCCCTCTTCGATTCTCCATCCGTGCCCCCTCTTCAATTCCCCATTCGTGACACATGTCCTGCCCACTACAGCCTAATAATCTTCTTCCAAACTATGTACAACAAAAACTCGACAAATGTCTGTCTGCCTTTATGTGAGTCATGTATTAAATAAGACATTTGAAATTACAACAGGATATGTAGAACTGCACGAACAGAAGTCTTGTAATATTAACGATGTGTACATCGTATGCTACGTCGAACATTGTAAACATTTTGTTGTACGTGGCACAGACTGCCGTTCCTGGCACCAGCACAAATTCGCTGCCAATTGACCGCGGTCAACATTTCAATGGTTTCTTTCATTTCATTTATATGTGAAAAGCTACAGCATAAATCAATGTTATATTATGCTAATTTTGTGAAACAAATCACTGAGAAAACAAGATCTCTAGACAAAGTCAGCGCATCTTCTCATCCCCTTCATACAGTATTTAAATTGATTTTACATATCGCTAGAACTTTGCGAGTATTTGAGAATAAAGTTCTTAGGAAAATGTTTGGACGAAAGAGAGATGAACAGACAGGTGAATGGAGAAGACTATACAGAATGTACAGAATGCTCTAAAATTCTCCTTATAAACTTCTATGACTTGCAGAGGAGACTGAGTTCATAATATTTAGAATTGGAAACCATGTCCGGAAATTTGCCGTTTCAGCGGTTTGGAAACAAGCATTGCCTGAACGTACGTCACGTGTCTCAACAAGTAATAGCTTCACGATTCGTCTAAATCAAAAATTTCCCTATGGAATTTTTTTTTCGAAATTTTGTAAACTGCAAAAATTGATTGTGGAGGGTGTGTATCCGGGATTATTAATGCAAGTCATGATTCAGTTTCCATTTTGTTTCTCTGGTTATTAATGAGTTGAATTGTAAAACAAGTGATGTACTGTCACGCCTCATAAGCCTAATAAATTACTTGTAAAAGTGGTCGCGTTAAAAACATGTTTTCAAGTGGCTGTAGCACGGAAACGGTAAGTTTCGGGACATGGTTTCCAATTCTAGATATTATCAACTCAGTCCCCTCTACAAGTCCTAGAAGCTTGTAACGGGAATTTTAGAACATCCTGTAATGGTGTTTATATGAACTAAATGGTGTTTATATGAAGCCAGAAATAATAAGAACAGTTAAGTCTCGTAGACTGCGATGGACAGGACATGTGGCACGATTGGGGAATGAAAGACGTTCATGCAAACTTCTTGTAGGAAAACCAGATGGGAAATCCCAATTTGTAGACAAAGAATGAGGTGAGAGAATATCATTAACTATGATTTGAGGGAAGTAGATTATACAGGGAATGATTGGAAAACATTAGCTCAAGGTAGGGACGCATGGAGAGCTTATGTCCCCGCGGCTATGAACCCACGATAGTGCCAGTGAGTGAGTTAATTACCACTGTCTCTATAGTAAGGTATTTTTATTCCATATCCCAGGTTGTCATGTCGACATTTCTGGTGTTTTCTCCTGACATTGGCGTAATTGTAACCCACTTCTGAGGTTGGCGCGCCTGGAAAGCGAAGTTATACTGCCGTGATGATGTGATGAGTGATGATGATGACTGGTGCGCTAGGAGAGTCCTTAATCCTAAACGTAAAAATCCCCATAGCGCGACAGTGCTAGAAGACCCTTGGCTTACCAGCCGACTGCTGGTCTCACCGTCCGCATATGTTAATCACAGAAGTGTACAATTATCCATCCAGTACATGGGTGTCCTGTTGACAGTATATAATGTCTCTCAACCTGGAACCGCTATTTCGTTTAGCTATCCAAATTTGTCAATATGCCCCATACTCACCGATATTCCATTAGAAAATGTCTTCTAAGAACCAGCGCAAGTTTCGTAGCTCTGCGGCAAGGCATGATGCCTTAAATCACTCGACTATAGCACGTGACTTCATATATACCTAACTAACTAACTAACTAACTAACTCACTGGCACTATCAAACTCGAAGGCTCATGGTCGCGCGGACACAAGCTCTCCATATATCCCTATCTTGAGCTAATGTTTTTCAATCTCTTTTTTATTCAATGCCCCAGGTTGTCATTTCGACATTTCTGGTGTTCTCTCCTGACATTGGCATAATGGTAACCCATTTCTGAAGTTCGGGCGCCTAGAAGGCAGAGTTACATTACCCCGATAATACGTTGGGTGATAAATGATACTGAAGCGCCAGGAGAGTTCTTAACCTAAATTCCAAACCATGTGCAACCACAGGAATGATTCCCTTTAAGGAAAAAATCCTAAGGTTTGATCGGGAAACGAACTCGGGACCTCATGAACAGTAGTTAGAAACGCTGACCACTAGAGCCCATGAGGCTGGTCGTGTTTTCCAATCATTCCCCGTATATCTACTTCCCACAAATCATAGTTAGTTATTCTCCCATCTCATTCTTGGCCTACTAACTGGGCGTTTTCCTTCTGGTTTCCCTACAAGAAGCTTCCATGCACCTCTTTCATTCCACATTCGTGCCACATGCCCTGCCCATCGCAGTCTACGAAACTTAACTGTTCTTATATTTGGCTTCTTATAAAGACCATGTACAATAGTTCACTGTTATTCAGTCTTCTCCATTCACCTGTCTGTTCATCTCTCACTTCATAAGGATTAATAATATTATAGCAATTGTACAACTCAGATAAGATGGACTGCCACTTTAAAGAACCATTACGGTATAAGTAATGGCAAATCATCACAATTTTGTGAAGATTCTTAGACTGTAATGATAAATGCATTGCATATATGCTAGTACAATTAGTAACTTGTTTTGCACAGTGGTAGCATTATCACGTCTGACTTATCAAAGCAGTAAATACATTTTAATTTCCACTTTGCCAGATAAGAAAATCCCATACTGCATCACAATTGTAACACATCTGTAATACATGTACTGCATAAACTATACAGTACAGAATGATAGAAAAATATGAAAATAGTAAAAAAAGTAAAGTGATCCCACAACAGGCCCGGAGACCCTTGGGGTAGTAGGAGGTTAGGGCTCCCAGTTTTTCTAGACAATCGGCACTTTATGTCAGCCGGGTTGTCAGCCCTGCGTGACGGCCGCCTTTACCCCCAGAACAAGCGTCTGGTACTCATTTCCGTTAGGGGCTGAGTCGACCCCAGGGCCATACTGCCGCCAGAGGGTTTGGGTCAGTTTAAAAATCCTGACCCCAACGGGACTTGAACCCTCGACCCTCCGGCTTGTAGCTCGGTGCTTTAACCACTACGCTACGGCATGCCCCCCAATATGAAAATAGGCCTATATTAAAATTATAAATAATAATTAAAATTTATCTATAGCTAGCAGGCCTATAGTAGTGGTCTAAAGACAGTGTTCCCGACTATGCTAGTGTACTTTGTATCAATAAATGCATAAATGTGATTCTCTCTAAATCCAGTACTTTATATTTAATATGTTCTGAACATTTGCTCGCGCATAGTTCATTTTATACCGCATTACCAATACTGGCAGCCGTTAATTACTTCAGTCACTGCATAATGGAATGAACCAACGAAGATATTTATTATATATACATCCATTCATAGTAATTCTGCCCGCAGGCAGGTCCTTCATTGCAATCATTGCATTTTCATGCTATGCTTGCAGCTTTACTAGGGAATTTTAGGTGTGGTAGCTTCCCGTTGCTTTCCATACCGGTGAAGGAGGATGATAATGATAAGGATGATGATGGTGGCCATATGATTTCAGGGACGGTTTGGGCCTTAAAGTTTTCCTGACATTTGTCTTACAGGTGAGAAAAGGCCCCGATAAAAAACCTCACCCAGAAAAACTGCCTCGACTGGGGATCGAACCCGGGCCCGCTGCGTGTCAAGGCAGCACGCTACCTCGAGACCACAGCGGTGGACTATATATATATATATATATATATATATATATATATATATAGTGACAAAAATTGAAAGAACAATTCGATGCATCAGCATGTACTGAAGAGCCCCTGAAGAAACAACAGTAACCACAATATTTAAAAAATAATTATGTCAGGAAAATGACTGTCGTATTAGGAAAGTCATAAATTGCTCAATTTAGAATGTTGGATATTATTAATAATAGAGAAATTGCAAGTTTAGATAAAAATGGAGTATTATTGTAAATTCAGTAGCTACTAGCTTTCATAGTTTGTAATGCCCATCATCACGATAATCTAACTAACTCACTGGCACTATCGAATCCGTAGGTTCATGGTCTAGCGGACATAAGCTCTACACACATCCCTATCATGAGCTAATGTTTTCCAATCATCCCCTATATAATCTATTTCCCTCAAATAACGGTTAATGTTATTCTCCCACCTCATTATTGGTCTACCAACTGGGAGTTTTCCTCTGGTTTTTCTTCAAGAAACTTCCAAGCCACTCTTTAATTCTCCACATTCGTGTCACATGTCCTAGCGCAGTTCTACGACACTTCACTGTAATTTTAACTGGTTTCCAATAAAAATCATTTTACGTAATCTTCTCCATTCGCCTGACTGTTCATCTCCCTTTCGTACAAAAATTGCCCGATCATATTAATCATTATTGCTATTATCTTTTACTATATTAGACTCATAAAAAACTGGGAAGAGTGGTAAAATGACGAAATACCACTCTGAAAATAATAGTATGGCATATTATAGACATAATCTAAAGAAAACAAAATTCATAAATTAAAATGTTTCATGTTAACTGTTTTATAAGTAATTTTCAATTTGTTATAGATAATTTGTTATAAACTGTACAAAGTTTGAGAATACCTTGCAAGCTACTAAAGTGTTGAACTTTCTCTTCTACGTTTTTTTTCTAAGTCTTTCCACCTGGCTCGATAATGGAAACAAGGTTTTCTTGGAATTCTCCCTCACAAGATGAGCAAGGGCCTGTGTCACGTATCTGGGCTGGGGTGTGGCCAGGAACCTAGCACAGGCTTGGATCGAACCCCCGACCGCGCACTTGAGCAACAGAGAGATGAATAAAATGAACCAGCAGTACGTCGCCTTTTCTTGCCGGTAGAAAGACGGCTCTTGATTAATTGCACTGCTCAGCGGGGATAAGGGAAGGGGAATCAAGTCCATTACGGAAAAGTCTTTATTTTGCCTTTTTACTTAAAGTTAGTTAGTAGCTCTAATGCGCCTGTTATATACAGCCTGCTTCTAAATTCTACACTCAATGAATTCTACTGCTTCACTAAGCCTATTTAAGCTAATTTTCATTAACGAATGGAATTTATGTTAATGGAATTGAAGATTCGCCGTGGCTTGGTCGATTAGAGTCTACATTCTACTCCGGTGCTCGAGTTCGTTTTCTAGTAAGGTAGAATGTAAATCTCTATTCCGTCCACCGCTGTGGTCTCGAGGTAGCGTGCAGCGGGCCCTGGTTCGATCTCCGTTCGGGACAAGTTTCCTGGGTGATGGGTTTTTTTTCCTGGGTTTTTCCTCACCTGTAAGGCAAATGTCAGGAAACTTTAAGGCTCAAACGGTCCCCGAGTATAATCTGGCCATCATTTTCATCATAAACATATTCATTAAGTTTAGGCCTCTCTTGGCACATCATTACCACCACCATATATCATCGAGACAATGTAACTCCGCCTCCCAGGCGCCCCAACCTCAGAGGTGGGTTGAAATAGCGCCATGTCAGGAGAGAATACCAGAATGTCGAAATAACGTGGTGGCATTTAACAAAAAAAATCTATTCTAGATCCGGGTGTGTATTCCTTATCTTGGGTTGTTTTTTACGATGGTCCTGTTATACTGCTAATAGCAGATCCTCCTGAACAGTGTCTGTCTAATGCATGTTTCAGAAATTATGCTACTTGTGTGGTCAAAAAAGTATATAGTTTAAATTCCCTCTCCCGTAAGGCCTGGGAGGTGTGTGACATGTAAAAAGTACATATGATATGAGAAGTTAAATTGAGATGGGAAGTTATAAACATAGAAGATACCTTATAATTAGACCTACCTAATAGTATTAGCGTTCATGATTTAAATTAGTAGATTGAATAGTAAAATCTGAACCAGCAAGGGAATAGATTGTTTCTCTACTGAAAAATTATATCATCACTCCGAGATGAGGCAAACAAGTAGAATTAAATAGTATTTTATTTAGCGACTCCTCTGAATCTTGTAGAAAACTATTAACAAATAAATGAATACTAGCGAAAGCATATTGGTGCCCTATGTTAATAAACCTTGGAAATAAAATAGTCCTTCCTAAATAAAACCGAAAATGTAAATATTTTTGTTCAACACCTATAAAGTTCAGAGATTACCCAAAAAAAAATCTGATATTTAGCTCAATCAGCAAGCGTAAGTAGAGTACGTTCCAGCAATGGAGTTCCCTTGAATTATGCGAAAAGTAATAACGTATAGAGGTGAGCATTTTCTTAAATTGTATATTTGGAAGGATTGGCAGATGTACTACGAGTAGGTAAAAGTATACGTAGTTGTTTATCCCTAACTTAAATTGTTATATGGGAAAGGAAGCTATAATTACATAGTTAAAAAAACTGCTAACGATCAAATCTCTTTCTACTTTATATGCTCGACTATCCACCATTCCCCATGTAATGTGGATTCCTGTCACCACGGCATGACGTGTCCTCAGGTTGCGGATTAAGATTCGGCAGATACAGAGGATAGCTGCGAGTATATTGAATAAACACTCGTGGGCAATTAATAATTGAATCAGTCATTTCGAAAAGGGATCATCTCCAATTTTTCTGAAATTCACTTCTTTCATTATTCCATGTTTACATACCTACTTCTATCGTTTCCGTGTAAGAATGGATCAACTACACTATTCCTTTACCATTTTCTGACTTTATTCAGTAGGAATTTCAGATTCAATGCTTTATCCTGAACAAGTTGAATCAGTTTTTTTTTTTTCCCTCTCCTGTAAAATTTGATCAGCTGTAGATGACCCCTTTTCGAAATGACTGATTTAATTAGAGTGGCGATTGTTTGCTTTTTGAAATATTTTTGATTTGTAACATTTGCATTTTGTAGAGCTTACATTTTGAAAATTTGAATTTTATAGCATTTTGAGGAAAGACAAGTTATAAGTTAATTATAATGACTTGAAATTACTTTAAAGTGAAATTAAAATCGCATTTGTAAAAGTGTCAGTAGTGACATAAAAATGCTTAAATTAACACAGGTTAATTTATTTTAAATTAATACAGGTTAAAGTAACACACACAAAATAGAATAAATTGATGTAGGCTAAAGCATAACACATAGAAAAATATATATAATTTGTAGAGATGCAAAACTAAAATAATATAAAATAAAATAGGCTACTCTAAATTAACATAAATCATATAC
Source organism: Diploptera punctata (assembly GCA_030220185.1). NCBI lineage: Eukaryota > Metazoa > Arthropoda > Insecta > Blattodea > Blaberidae > Diploptera > Diploptera punctata. The sequence continues at coordinate 5,877,916 of JASPKZ010003868.1, read as the reverse complement.
TCGTAGTAATTAATATAAAATTCGGGAAGATCGTTGTATGAATTAATAGATTATTTTGTTCTGCCATTCGTGTTCTGTCAATTTACAATATTTTTAAGATAATAAAACTATTTTTAAAAAGTTTATTTTCGTAAAATTTTGGCACTTTGAGACAATTTCGCAATTAGTCGTATTTTCAAAGCAAGTCATAAAAACACAATAATGTATTTACGTGCAAGTCACATTATATCGCGTTTTGGGTGTTTGGTATGAGTTCGTTCAAAAAATATTAAGGTCTTGGCATAGGATGTTAAGATAACAGTGTGAAACAATTTTCTATTACATCAAGAGAAGAAAACAAGATAAAACTATTTGAAAATATAAGACGAATTAGGTTCCACAGTACAGTCGCGTGGTCTTGTGGATAGAGCTTCTGACTACATTTAACATGATTGTTCGATTCCCGCTCAGATCACATGTATTTTTCCTTATAGGCATATGGTCGTTCATAGTCTAGAATTTAGATAAAGTTTACGTTTATGGTCTCTCCAGGTGCTTTGTTATCATTTATCACCAATAATATAATCGGGCTTCCAGGCGCTCATACCTCAAGTGGATTACAATTCTGTCAATGCTAGAAGTGCCTAAAACGCCGTAAATACAACTTGGTAGTACTGGACGAAAAAATATATACTTTCTATAATGGATGGCGATGGAGGAAGTTTCGAAATAGGGAGTTTCAAAATAATGTATATCACCTCACTCACTCACTCACTCACTGGCACTATCGAACCCGTAGGTTCATGGCCGCACGGACATAAGCTCTCCATACATCCCTATCCTCAGCTAATGCTTTCCAATCATTCCCTGTATAATCTACTTCCCTCAAATCATAGTTAATGTTGTTCTCCCACCTCATTCTTGGTCTACCAACTGGGCGTTTTCCTTCTGGCTTTCCTACAAGAAGTTTCCATGCACGTCTTTCATTCCCCATACGCGCAACATGTCCTGCCATATAAAACTATTATTCTACCAGTTATATTATATGGGTGCGAAACATGGACTCTTACTTTAAGGGAGGAAAGGAGATTACGAGTATTTGAGAATAAAGTTCTTAGGAAGATTTTTGGACCAAAGAGAGATGAACAGACAGGTGAATGGAGAAGACTACATAACAATGAACTACATGGTCTTTATAAGAAGCCAGATATACTAAGAACAGTCAAGTCTCGTAGACTGCGATGGGCAGGACATGTTGCACGTATGGGGAATGAAAGACGTGCATGGAAGCTTCTTGTAGGAAAGCCAGAGGGAAAACGCCCAATTGGTAGACCAAGAATGAGGTGGGAGACAACATTAATTATGATTTGAGAGAAGTAGATTATACAGGGAATGATTGGAAAGCATTAGCTCAGGATAGGGATGTATGGAGAGCTTATGTCCGCGCGGCCATGAACCTACGGGTTCGATAGTGCCAGTGAGAAAGTAAGTATTCATAATATTGCCAGGTGTAACTAAATGTAGGAGATTGGGATGGACACATATAACTTGAATCGGCGAGATTAGAAATGCCTCCATTTTTTTTTGGAAACTCCTGAGATGAAGACCGTTAGGAAGACCTTGACCTAGCTGGTAAGATAATATTCGGATTGGTTTTATGGAACTAGATATCAGAGATATAAACTGAAATCAGTTGGCTGGAATTTCAATACTAGAATCCAACCCACAGGATAGTTAAAAAAATTAATCAATGGCGAACATATGAAACACAAAACAAACAAATAACCTGTTGGATACACCTAAGTCCTAGAAGCAATACATTAGATATTAAAGCATAATATATATAAATAATAATGAAATAAAAATTGTAGCATATTTTGGCCCTACAACTATTTTAAAAAAAACAGAATGTTTTGTTCCTTTATTTATCTTCCAAGGAATCCGCAGTGGCGTAGTCTGTTTAAGTAGTTAAAACACGGATTCGAGTCCCGATGGAGTCAGGATTTTTAATCTGACCTAAATCTAGTGAAGGCACCATGGCCTCGGATCGAATCAGCCTCTAATGAAAATGAATTCCAGACATATTTTCTAGGGGTGAAAACGGCCATGACGCAGAGCCGATTGTCTAGAAAGGTGAAAGATATAACTTTCAACTACCCCAAAACCCTCCTAAGGAATATAGTGGGATCGCTTTACCCGATTTGGAACACATTTGCATTACAGTAATTCTATTCACCTCATCCCCCAACTATATCACTTTCTACACAGTAAAAATTAAATTATACAGTATATATTACTCTTTTGAGAATTGCATATGACGGGTAGGTGGGGGGGAGAATGAGGTCAAATAGCTGTATTTTGAACAAATGTTCAATGCCATTTACCCTTGTATTTCACAGAAAACTGTAACATGTCTCCCTCTTCACATAATTATAGTATCAGAATTTTAAAACATTATCTGTAACCGATTCCTGGAAACTATAGTTCAGTTGCTTCTGATATCCACATTCCACGAATTTGATTCCCAGAAAAATGTGTCCTATACCAGGAACTAGCACCACCCAAGCTATATGTCGCATTACGTCATCTCTCCCTCTCTCTCTCTCTCTCTCTCTCTCTCTCTTGAGTTACTCAGCGATCTCCCCATTTGAAAACATCTCCATCTTTCTTTGTATTGTTCTCCCTCACGTATTTTAGCTTTGCATCAATGGCGGTTTTACAGCTCGCTCTCTCGCATCCAAATCCCCTTCATCTTACCTTTCTTTTTTAATTTATCGCAGCCATCTATAAAAATGTTGCGCTAAACTTCTTTGCTTTAGGATAATACTCCCATTTCGATCGAACACGCAAACCTACGTGAGTTCTAAAAGCAAATTTGAATTTTTAGATTAAAAATTTTCTAAATTTGCAGCTAAAAAAACTTAAGTTATCGAAAAGCCTCTTATAAAACAACACTGCGAATTATTGAGAACGACTGAGATATCAGGTATTGTTTTACAATTCTTAAAACTTTAGCTAAAAAAATATAAAATAATATATAAAATATAATTTTTTTTTTCGAAGTATGTCTTGTCCTCCACGAAATACCCGGACAAATTTTGAAAAAAAAATTAAATATTAACAAACATGTGAGTATATAAATTGTCTTACAAAATTCAGTACAAACCAATAGCACATAGGAGTGTTGGATGCCCATTTACTAGATGGGGAGATTCATTAAATCCCACTTGATGTGAAAACAGGTAAAAAGGCCTAATTTCATGAAGTAGAAGAAGAAGACCTTAGAAATAGGCATAAAGGTGTGTCTTTAATTGACCTTTTCTAAAATTGGGCTCAACCAAATAAAACTACCCGTAAATAGCTAAGTCTTCATCAAAAAATACCCTTAAATCACCATTTCTATAATTTATGAAATTGGACAAAATTAAAATGTGTAAATATCCCACCTTATAAAAGTAAAGCTAGAGATCAGTATTCTGTTCCCATGGCTCAAAATCTCTTATTACGGAATCCAGTCTATGACAATATTTTTTTTTTGTAACAAGAAGAATTTCTATATGCCATTATGTTTAGATATATAGGGCCTAATGTTTTATTTTTGATTTGTTCAAAAATCACTAAGGGAATTTAATCAGAATCAATATATGATACTGTAAAGATATAAGCATAAAAATAATGCTTTACAGCACCTTTTTTTGTTTTTAGTATAAAAATTGGTATTTGCAAATTTCATTTTTCTGGGGGGGGGGGAAATCTTACTAATAACTTGCATCCTTGAAAATAGTGGCAAAATAGTTATTTCTGAAATATTTAGTCCCTTTTACAAAACATACTTGAATGTTATTTCTCAGACATTCTAAACTTCAAATTCTATGCCTAATTTCCCTATAATGACTTTCTGCAATAAACTAATACATACCCATCATTGCAGTGCAAGAGATTATTAATTTGTTTACACTTTTGTTTAAAAGTTAGTTGTAATTGTTTTATTTGAATGTAATTATTAGATAACATACTTCCTTTGTAATTATTTTTCAAATAATCCATCAAACAGAACATAATTGGTATAAATTGAATTCAATTGGTTTTTACATTTAAACTTATAGTGATTGGTTTGGGTCATAGAAATCAAAATCATTCAATAGAATCATTGTTATCATATTAAAAGTATGATATTAACTAACTCACTGGCACTACTGAACCCATAGGTTCATGGCCGCGCGAACATAAACTCTCCATACATCCCTATCCTGAACGAATGTTTAAAAGAATAATATTACATTTTTAAACTATAAAATGCCACGTTTTTACGAATTTCGATTGCTAAGATATAATAACATTTATTGTTACAAGTTCAATTTTGAAGTATGTTAAAAATATATGATAAATACATATTTTATTAATACTGAACTGTAAAGTCTGTGAATTATAATTTATGTAGCCTATTGTAGGTCTTTGGTTCAACACCAACAAATGTTCAATGTTCTATTATAGCAATCAACCTCCAGTTAAATCAGTAGGTAATTAGCATTTATTTTAACTATAAACAAAAATATTATTATTAGGTATAATATATGGTATTAAATGATTCAAAGCAATCAATTTTATCCAGATTTAACATATGAACTTATTATCACATAAAATTAAAATTAGACTTTTATTTCCTTAGATGTTAAACTTTTGGAATCCAACCAATTTCTGTATGTTGCTAGAACTTTATTTCTTTCCCCAGCTTTGTTCTTGGATCCATTTCATAGGACTCAATGTTCCAACACAACATCTACTCATGCTAAAGTAAATGTTCTAAGTGACTATGTTAACTTGTGTTGATGATGAAAAATAGAAAATGCTTTTCAATCAAATAAACATTGCAGAAACAAAAATAAAATCACTCTCTAATTAAAGTACTTCTTGGCCCTATTCCAATTTCCAGGAGTATATTACAGTTTTTTTAAATTCAATTTCCCTACTCTCTATTATTTCCTAATATCAGAGAGATTAGAAAAAAAACACTTAAATTCATTATATAACCAATTTTAGAAATATAACCTAACATCCACATAAGTTACCAAAATGGCTCCTACATGCAAAGACTAAATAAAACAGTGCCTCTGTGAAATAATCTATAAGAAGTGTTGGTATTACTAGTTTTTACATATAATGAGTAATTACAAATCATGCATATATTTTAAAAAAATATTTTTTTAAAAGTAGTAATAAAGAAACGACCTATGTTTTCGTAAGGTAATTTATTTAAATTATCTAATTTTTAAGGACCTATTTCCATAGGATTGTAAATAATAATTTGTCAGTGCTATACACTACACTTCTTTCAATGAATCTATAAAAAATTATAACGGTATGTAAATGCATAATACTCCAATATAAGGGAAATTTAACACAGTTTCTGGAAAACAGCTGTTATGAATGTCACAATACTATTACCTACTACTACTACTACAAATAAGTGCCAAGCGTTGTTTTAAATTGAGAAATTAAGCACTATACATAAAATATATACTACCTACGCTTCATAACTAAGTTGCCACAAGTGATTTCTATTTTTGATTACACATATTTTATAATTTTTGTACTTGTAGACCTATAAGGGGGGAAATAATTAGCGTAATGTTAAAATTTTTGTTCGCTAATATTTTGAGTATATAATATTACCAACAAGATGCAATTAATGCATACACAAAGGGCTCAGATTTTTTTTAATTCACTACGTCATTATGCATGCAAATCAATATCGAATGGTGAATGAAACGGACTATGTATTTACTTTTTTGCACATCGCACCAAGAATATGACAAAACGAACGAGTCTGAATAATTGTGTGGTGCATAAAAACAGCTGTTATGCCAACAAAACACTTGTTTTAAACGATACAGTGACGTATGACAGCTTAATTTCACTTTTCACCGAGAGAAATTGGTTCCTAGGCAGTGTAGGGATGACCCGATGGAATGTGTTCGTTTTCTGTGAAAGTGAAAGGTTAAAATGAAAAGTAATATTACTTACTGCTTTCCGGGTCTTCTGCCTCTCCGTGCTCGTCGTCAGATTCGGTACCGGAATCGTGGTCGTCGTCTCCCTAAAAGTTGGAAAGAGAGAACACAAAATCCTTGTCAGCCATCTTTAAAGTGTTGGCACTCATTCAAATCACAATTGCAAAGTCAATATGGGAAGTAGCAGAGAAATTGCCTGTGCAATACGCGGCGGGGGGTTACATTCACTTTGGGGCAGTTTGCCATAAGCATTGGTAGCTCAAGGAATTGGGAAAAGCACCGAGTAGGATGGAGCTCTTTGTTCTAGATTCCAGCTCACACGGCAGCCATCTTAGGCTGAGCCAGCCAGCCTGCCAGGCCCCTGGCATGACCTTCAACAAAGGTGACCGGGGAAAAATCAAACTTGAATCACTAGATCCGAGCGGCCTACCTTTTCCTGGTGCGGCTGTTCTTCATTCAAAGAGTGAGTCCTCAGTTTGTGAGTCAAAAACTTGAGCATATTTCTCCGCCGGGGCCACAACAAGAACGGGGTCCGGGAAGGGTATAGAACACAGGTGTCTCTGCAAACTACAATTTCCCCCTGAGAAAGTCACACACTCGACATTATGCTCCCTGCGGGCGTCATGTTTGTGGTGCTTGCAGGTCGGGACTGAAACACACAGAACACTACTCTTCCACCCCCATCATCTTACTACAAGCCCGGACACGAGTACGGTAGTCAGCTGAAATGGAGTGGATGGACGAGTCCACTCCGGCACAGGGAGAGGGGAGGTCCGCGCACACTCTGTCAGTTCTTTCGCGCACTCCTGTCCTTCGCAATCAACTCAGCCCCTTCTCCTCCTCATTACAATCACTACCTCGCATTAATAGCGGCGTAAATAGGGCACCTAATCGTACATTTCGAGATTGCCCCTAGGGGCTACTTTGTTTGCGAATCATCAAATACCCCCGCTGCTCATTGATGATAGTGGACTTGTCCACGAGGAGTAAGCTCCACCGCTCTATGATTGGCTATCGTCGAAGCAATGTCCCGCGAGGAGGGGGGCAGAGGGGCAGGTCCCTGAGCACCCCCCATTGCTTGTGAATGAAAACGAGTGCGTGAGGCACTTCTTGAAGATGCGGCTTCTACATTTCCTGCTCCTGATAATGATAAGTAAGCTGGTACCTTAATTCCAGTTAACATTATCCACTTCTATCGATAATAAATATGTTCTAAGAGCACTATACTTAAATGATGTGTCGGACAGCTGTTCCCTTAAAACTGATCAATAACACACTCCTTGTTTATCAACAAACAACTCATTATGATTTATGTATATTTACATTTGCATATAAATAAATATACTACAAATATACAGTAGTAAACTTACTGCTGCGTACAACTGGAAGAAACTTGTTTGGCTTCACACCAATCACTTTCTATCAACTCAAACTTTACTACATACTTCTAAACAAAGCAGAATTCGATTGTCCAATTTACTAAAGTAGTGACTTTCAATTATTGCAATATTCTAGTAATTCTGTATACTAAACTATGATGTAATCCTGTGTCCCTCAACACATTGATTTTTTTCCACCATTACATATGTTTATATTACGTAAGTTTATAATTTTCTATTAGACTCGAATGCATTGTTAACAACAATATACTTACGTTTGCCGTTAAACTATGTTACAATAATTCTGTGATCCCTAAACACAAAAATATATTTATTTGCTATCATTGTCTGATTTATTGATACTTTTATATTCTAATTAGATTTGAATACATTGTTGACAACAAAACAAGCTAATTAATTGCAGTTATTTTAGGTGATTTTATGTTGGCTACAATAGAATGCAGCTGTTATCAAACTTTTTATTATGCCTAAATTCACTAATCTTTGTTTATTATATTATATAAAACTTTCCTCATTAAAGGATTGCCTCAAGGACAAAGTGATACAGACAATTCATTTTTGTAATTGATGAAATACATTTTGTAAATATATTTTAAAAAAATTCAACTTGTAGGCCTAATTGAAGTATACATACTATAAAGTAATTTTGTAAATATGGTTAAAATTGAGATTGATCCTCTAATGGCAGCGATGGCAATTCTAGAAAGATACACCCTGTCCAAATCTAAGGAATTCCAAAATTTGGCTAAGAATTCTGGTATAGTACCTCTTGCCAGTTATACTATCTACTTGGTATTTATCTTTGTAATAGTCAATTGTTGCCTCATATATGGCTTTCTTTTCAGATTCAACTTCCTCAGGTTGGCCACTATGGGTCTCAAAACGAATTGGGGATCTAATATCATACCAATTTTAGAGGATGGTCTAAATGCAATAATATCTATTCGTCTGTTACTCCCATTATTGGCCACACCATGTACTTCCTCATAAACTGTGTATCCATAATATCGCAAAGCTTCTGCCATCATATTTATCACTGTTAAAGTATTTATACATATTTATTATTATAAATACAAAATATATTATATATTTTTTTATTTCAGGATTGTTTCTGTTATTTACACAGGTAACTCATCCTCAATCAAAATACACATTTGTTTTTTCTTCCACACTTTCCGGTCTTGCGTGTCTGCTTCTGTCATATTTTTCTTCTTCATGTTGTCTTGAATTCCCTTTATCCACGTTGGCTTTGGTCTACCACGTTTCCCAATTCCCGCGTATCTATTATAATACCAATATTTAAAAAAGGAGACAAAAAACTGTGAAAATTACAGAGGCATCAGCTATTAAATAATGGATACAAAATTTACGCCAATATAATTAAGAACAAATTATACAAAATCTTAACAGCCTCCTCAGCGAAGAACAGAATGGCTTTCGTAAAGGTCGATCCTGCCGTGATGGTTACTTCTCCATGAAATTATTAATAGAAAAACACAGGGAGTTCATTGTAGAAACACACTTAGCTTTTGTGGACTTCAAGAAAGCCTTCGACAAAATCAATAGAAATAAACTGTTGGAAATTTTAGCTGACAACAATCTACCACAACAGCACATTTAAATAGAGGCCTATACAATGTCTATAAAACATTTTTTTATTTCAGTTCGAATCAATAACACACAAACAGAATGGACCGATTTTAATAGGGGCGTAAGACAAGGATGTGGCCTCTCGCCTTTGCTCTTTATCATATACATGGATAGAATACTTCAAGATTGACTCCCTGTTTTTGCAGATGATGTGGTATTAATAGCTCCAAGAGAAACAGATTTACAGTATTCTATACTCAATTTTAATATAATTGCAAAAAGGTATAATATGGGAATCAATACAAAGAAAACTAAAGCAATGACCTTCCATTCACTCGTTCTAAAAGTTCATCGTCCAAAACAATTTTGCTAAGTACCCTATACCTAGAAAAATTGTTTTGGACGATGAAATTTTAGAATTTAATTATTTGGGTTATAATTTACCATTTCAAGATGAAGCTGATATATCGAAGCAAATTACAAATTTCACAAAAACAACGGGGATAGGCCTAATTAACAATATAATGAAACCATCTTTAGTACAAAAGAACACAAGATTTCGGCTTTATGAGCTTCTCGCAAGACCAGTATTAAGATATGGTAGTGAAGCATGGACAGTACGAAGATGAGATGTAAGCCGATTAACAGAAAATGTGATGCGATTTATGTGCCGTATAGCAGGCTATACAAAGTGAGACCATAAAAGAAATGAGGAAACTTTGGAAGAGTTGGATGTAGAACCCATTCTTCACCATATACAAAACTACTAGAACAACTGGAAAGCCCATCTTCACGAATGTCGTCTCATAGAATTCCAAAAGCCATGCTTCGTTATTGCCCCCAAGGAAAAAGATCGCTGGGACGTCCAAAAAAGCGCTGGATGGAAAATTCCTCTTTGAGACCGTAACAGGCCACATGGCCTAATACTTGCACGGATGATGATTATAAATACAATATTTGGAGATTCTATGCCAACAGTGTACCTACATAAATTGAAATAAAAAACCGAAAATGCACAAATTATTGTTGCAGTATCTGAATCATTATCTGAGGAAAATATTTAACCTATGTTCATTTTTTTTTCCAAAAAATGTGAGAAATGCTTTAAAATTGAATGAGAAGTTGAGATCATTTTAAACCAAATATCAATAGAAAACATGCATTATAGTCCTTGTTCAAATGGAATAGCCAACTCATCCTTAAGGGGCACCAGATTATCCAATGAACTGTAAACTAATTCGGTGTACATTATCTTGCCCGTTTCCTTACTTACTTACTTAATACAGGCCTTCCACTTTACAGCAGTTTGCCTTTGATTCCTGCTTTCCAGAGATTCCTATCTTCCCACTGTCCATCTTCCATACCCCTCTTCATCATGGCATCATATATTCCCTCATACCATGCTATACCATGCTCTTCAACTTCTTCCCCTTCTTCCTTCTGCCTGGTACCATCCAATCCAACACCTGTTTAGGCCACTGGTCTTCCGGCATCCGTTGTACATGTCCATTCCATTGTAGAGCTCTCTTTGTTATCCTATCGATAACAGTTTCTTGTGCATCCATTTCTTGTCTGATATATGTATTTCGAATATGTTGTAGCCTGGATATTCTCATACTTCTCCGTAATCCATCCATTTCTGTCGCCAAGATTCTTTTCTGCATCCTTTCATTTATTGTCCAGCTTTTTGATCCATATGTAAGTATACTTTCTATTATTGTCTGTATAATCCCTTTTTTTTTGTTTTTCTGGTCAAATTTCTATTCCATAAAAGACCATTCAGGGATCTAATCGCCTTCCTTGCACAATTTACTCTGTTAATAATATATTTTTCACAAGTACCAGATTTATCTATTATAGAGAGTACTTAACGAAAAAAATGAGTTCAAAATATATGTGGTACAAGAACTTAGTAATGGAAGAACAAATATATAAAAATTTGCAATCAGATAGCAAAAACGTGTATTGTCATGTTGGGTAACATGATGCTAGCGGTATTTGTTCTCCATTGGAACATTCACAGGTACATTCTTGGCATAGAATAACCTAATGTTTTATTAATTTTTTATCCTTATTTGTGAAAAGAGTAACATAACTAAAAAAAAAATTCAGGAGATGCATTTAAAGGTATGAAATTAACAGAACTTCGCCTCTCTGTGTCATCAACATCAAAATACTATACCAACTCATTGTATACAATCGTTTATGTCGTTCTTCCACAAGACAGAACTCAGTTTTGCTTTTCATGTAGTGCCAATAACTCAAAATGGGCAATTGTTTAGTTATGTTACTCTTCTTGGAAATGAGCTATATAATTAATGTAGCTTATTGAATTACATTATGTGTTCAGTGTACGTTATTTTAATAATAATAATAATAATAATAATAATAATAATAATAATAATATTGTTACGTGTCGCATAAGCAAAGTTTGAATTGCGCGAGTGAGTCGCTCATGGCGAGTTAGATGACTCGCACAGCCGGCAGAATTATCTGGAGCGTGTTGCCAGGTAGTTCTACCGATGTCTCTCTCTTCTTTGGATAAAGATCCATGCTAGAGGATTCTGGGCATCGAACTGCGTAGAAGCTGTTTCTGGAGATTTACTCGCATCTTATAAAATGTCAGACGCAGGAGACCAGAATCAGTTTGGGTTTGGAACCGGCGATGAAAAGTCAGTCTGCGATAGCGAGTCTTGTGGTGAACAGTGTGATAAGTTGTGGAGAATTTATTTATCAGTGAGTGTAAAATTGTTCTGAGATAACAATTAAAAGAAGATTATTTACACGAGATCATAACATATTATACTTATAAGAAAACATTTATACAAATTAAACTAAAATTATGATGGATCAAGTCAATATTATTAGAGAACAATAATACAATTCATGTTAAAATTCCGTTGGCGTATTAGTCATAAAATTGAAATTACAATATAAAATTATAATTTTAATTATTAGAGGTCGGCCGCGGTGGACTAGTGGTTATGCTCCTTGCCTCTGGTCCCGAGGGTCGCGGGTTCAAACCCGGCCGGGGTCGATGGATTTTTTAGGACGGAAAAATCCAAGGAGCAAGTCCTCCGGGAGGGACTTTAAGCCGTGGGTCCCGAGTCTGAAGATTTTCAGGCTCGTAAAAAATCCTTAAGCCTGAATGAGCAAAATTTACCGAATTTTCCCGTCCTAGTACTACCTTGGTTTCCTAGATGTCAGTATGAGGCGGAACGCTGACCACGTACCACTCAAAAATGACATCTATACGAAAACAAGTGTAACTAAATTAGTATGGTTCAAATTCTTCCCTGTAGGGGGAGAGCGCCTAAATCTCTGTAAAGGGAAAACATAGGCTTATAAATACAATTATTAGAGAAACAAAAATAAAAAAAATCAATCCACTGAGAGACGAATTACAAATGTATATTACACTTATATTTATTAAAATAATGGTATAAAAAATGTCTGTCATCTTTAAAATCTTTAACCAAAGGGGGTTTGTAGAAATAGTTGTGCGATTAATAACCCTAATTATATTATAATAAGTCCACCCCTGTGGTCTCGAGGTAGCATGCTGCCTTGTCACGCAGCGGGCCCGGGTTCGATCCCCGGTCGGGGCAGTTTTTGTGGGTGAGGTTTTTATCGGGGTTTTTCCTCACCTGTAAGACAAATGTCAGGAAAACTCTAAGGCCCAAACGGTCCCCGAAATCATATGGCCATCATCCCTATCATTATCATCCTTACCATTATCATTATCATCATCATCCTTCACCGGTGTGGAAAGCAACGGGAAGCTACCACACCTACACAATTCCCTAGTAAAGCTGCAAGCATAGCATGAAAATGCTATGATTGCAGTGAAGGACCTGCCTTCGGGCAGAATTACTATGGATGGATATTATAATAAGAGTACAATTTGGATTTTAAAAAATAATTGTATTTGCCAGATTCGGTTGTCTAGAAAACAATTACAAATACTATATTAAAAAAACAAGCTGATTAGATGATATCGTTTAAGACTCTAATTCAAATCCCACAGTAACTTACCTGAAGTTTTACCGTACTTTCCTTCTGCCGTTAAGACAAATACCATAGCCTGTCCGTCGAATCTATAGAGAAGCTGTTTGAAATAAGCCATTCACGCAGGAGGCGGGCAAAAATGCAGGAGGGAGCACAGATCACGTGACATTACTCATTTCGTTCTTGAGTTTCAAGTGAGAAAGATAACTAATAGAAAAGCTGGCGAATTTCTCTACAGACTATAAATTGCGATATAGCTAACATTATCAATTTTATCAAAATTAAATGTAAATTTATGTCAATGCATCAAAAGTATTAATGTAAACAATAAAAATATTGATATTTTAAATAAATATGAATTAAATCAATCTTCACAACTCAAATCATATCCCGTCAAAAATAACCAAATAGTTATAATTGAATATTAAAATTATATTCCATCATTTCATTCACTATAAATGGTAACGAAAACGAAAATTATGGCTTTTCAAGGTGTAGATCCTGTCAGAAGTAAAATTGTACTTGAAAATAAAATTTTGGAGCAGGTGAATAATTTTACATATCTAGGATGCAATATCTCATATGAAGAAGAAAAGGATTTAAATGCAAAAATATCTAAATTTTAAAGAATTTTAGGGTTAATAAATGTCCCGCGCCGTAGCCGAGCGGTTAAGGTAGGAAGCCTTGGCGCAGAGCTACGGGACTTGCGCTGGTTCGAGTCTCCATGGGGGAAGAAATTTTCTCATGGTATTTCGGCCAGTATGGGACCGGTGCCCACCCAGCATCGTGAGGCAATTGGGTAGCTACAATAAGTAGCGGCTCCAGGTTGAGGAACCAGATATAACGGCTGGGGGACTCGACATGCTAACCACATGTCACCCCTACACTGGCTGTTGATCATCTACCTCTGTGATTGACACATGTGGATGTGAAGGACCAGTAGCCGGCTGGTAAAAGGGCAACCGCTGAAAAGTGGAAAGACCCTCAATCGGATCGGAGGGTTAATAGATTCTATCTTCAAGCCACAGTTAGTGCAAAAACACTCAAGACTAAAAGTGTATAAAACATTGGCTCTTCCAAGTATTTTGTATGGTAGCGAAGTATGGACGTTGAAAAAGAAGGATATACAGAGACTTAAATCTGCTGAAATGAGATACCTTCGGAGGACTGCAGGATACACACTACTAGATCACAAAAAAAATGAAGACATCTTAGAAGAATTATACATGGAAACAAAATTCCTGATTATAAGTCAAGATGGATGCAACATGTTCATCGAATGGAAGATCACAGGATACCCAAACAAATGTTAAGATATCAACCTGCAGGAAGAAGAAGACCAGGACGTCCACTCAAAAGACTTCTGGATGTGTTTCTCTTGAGGCCGAAACAGGTCAACAAATGGCCTAAATTCGTGAATGTACTATGGTGATGATGAATGGTAACTTCAGGCTAAGTCAAATCATTAACAACTGTAAGGGCCTACACTTTACCGATAGGCTTATACTAGAACACGTAAAGGTACTAGATGAGATTTGGTAAAAGATGTCCAGGCGTCTTATAATAATTAAAGTAAAATAAAATATATCACTGTGAGGAGTTGAACAAATCTCCACAATAAATTATGATTGCTTAATGAGTTAATATTAAATAACTCATTCAATGTGAAATTACAGGATATCATTATTAGCTAAGTTACTGCTTTCTTAATGATCCTATATTTAAGTTTCATTCATAGACAGAAAGAATTTCATTCATTCCTTTCTTAGTAAGATAATTACCTGAGATTACAAAACTCAGAACACACAATATTTTCTAGTCAATTATTTCTCTCTAAATGCCGTACTAATTACTTTTTCAAAATAGTTCATTTTGAAGTTCAATCAAGAAACTTCTGTTTAATAGAATAATGTTTAATAGAATTTTTTTTTTTTGCAAATGCCCCAGGTTGTCTTTCGACATTCCTGGTGTTCTCTCCTGGCATGGCGTACTTGTAACCCACTTCTGAGGTTGGGGCGCCTGGAAGGCGGAGTTACGTTGCCCCGATGATATGATAGGTGATGATGATGATAGTGGTGCGCCAGGAGAGTCCCTAATCCTAAGCTTAATCTAAGATGAATATGAATGATGATAACTACGATGGCCATATGATATCGGGGACCGTTTAGGCCTTAAATTTTCCTGACATTTATCTTATAGGTGAGGAAAAACCCCGATAAAAACCTTACCCAGAAAAACTGTTCCGACCGGGGATCGAACCCAGGCCCGCTGCGTGACAAGTCAGCACGCTACCTCGAGACCACAGCGGTGGACTAATAGAATAATGTTAAACATACCAAAGTAAACAAATATTTTTGTGAGTCGTATTTAAAAAGAACGTGTGTGAATCTTGAACTCATACTCAGAAGACATCATCTGACAAAAAAATTGTTACGCCCAAGTCTACGAGGGGCAAAAATTGTCCGCTCGTAATAGGCAGTTCAAAATAATTTTAAAAAATTAAAACCTGTGTCATTATGTAATTGAGGTTTGTTTCGTTCAATGCCACCACGTTTTCATTTCAATATTCTGGAATTCTCTCCTGGCATGGCGTTATTGTAACCCACTTTTGAGGTTGGGGCGCCTGGAAGGCGGAGTTACGCTGACCGGATGATATAGGATAGGTGATTACGATGGTAATGATGCGCCAGGAGAGGCCTTAATCCTAAACTTAATAAATATGTTAATAATGATAATGATAGCCAGATGGTGTTCGGGGAACGTTTGGGCCTTAAAGTTTCCTGACATTTCTCTTACAGGTGAAGGAAAATGAACTCCTGGCGCGACAGGTCTAGAAGGCCCTCAGCCTACCAGCCGCCTGCTGGCCTCACATCCACATATGTCAATCACAGAGGTAGATGATCATCCAGCCAGTGTAGGGGTGACATGGGGTCAGCATGTCGAGTCCCTCAGCCGTTATAGCTGGTTTTCTCAACCGGAACCGCTACTTATTGTAGCTACCCAAATGCCTCACGATTCTGGGTGGGCACCGCTCCCATACTGGCCGAAATACCATGAGAAAATTTCTTCCCCCATGGGGACTCGAACCAGCGCAAGTCCCGTAGTTCTGCGCCAAGGCTTCCTGCCTTAACTACTCGGCTACGGCGCGGGACAACAGGTGAGGAAAACCCAAAAAAAAAAAATCATTACCCACGAAATTTCTTCCGACCGGTATCGAACCCGGGCCCGCTGTTTGACAAGGCAGCAACGCTACCTCGAGACCACAATGGTGGACTGTAGCTCAGACATTAAACATATAACTACCTAAAATGTTGGGTCTTTAGTTTAATATAGCAAGGCATTCCATAAAACAAAACCGCGAGCAATTTTTCTCCCCCCTTAGTCGTTCCTAGGATTAATTTAATTGTTAATTAAATAGGCTACTTTTCTTTTAATTATTTCAAGTTTAACTTGCATTCTAATGCTGTAGTCAGCGCACGCAATGAAGGGACACAAAAAATACAATTACAATTAAACATTATATTCTTCCAGTTATATTATATGGATGCGAAACAAGGACTCTTACTTTAAGGAATGAAAGAAGATTACGAGTATTTGAGAATAAAGTTTTTAGGAAAAATTTTGGACCAAAGAGAGATGAACAGACAGGTGAATGGAGACAACTATATAATAGTGAACTACATGGTCTTTATAGGAAGCCAGATATAATAAGAACAGTTAAGTCTCGTAGACTGCGATGGGCAAGACATGTGGCACCAATGGGGAATAAAAGAGGTGCTTCGAAGCTTCTTGTAGGAAAACCAGAGGGAAAACGCCCAGTTGGTAGACCGAGAATGAGGTGGGAGAATAACATTATCCATGATTTGTGGGAAGTACATTATACAGGGGATGATTGGAAAACATTAGCTCAGGGTAGGGATCTATGGAGAGCTTATGTTCGCGCGGCCATGAATCTATAGGTTCGATAGAGCCAGTAAGCTAGTTAGTTAATTAATTATACGTCTGTCGAGGAAAATTGAATAATGAGAAAGAGGTGTAACTGGGAACTATACAAATTGTACAAAGAACCAGATATTGTTAAGCCTATGAAAAATAAAAAAGTTGGAATGGACTAGACATTTAGTGAGAATGAGAAATAAAAGATCTGTAAAGAAAGTGTTTAAATAAATGCCAAAAAGAAGATGAGAATTGTGTGTTAAATAGCATCAGGGTATCGGGAGTTAAGAACTGGAGAATTGTGGTTTTAAATACTGAAGGCTGGTGTAGATATCTGAAGAAGGTCAAGACTCACATAGATGTGCCAGTGATGATGAAATTAGATGCAGTTTACACTCTGTACATAAAGTCTCTGGATTAATTTGATTAATAACTACATGACTACTACAGATTCACACATAGAAATGCATTGAATAATGGAAATGGACAGCTAATGAAAAATGAGGGAAATTTTGAGGAAGTGGCTGAATTCAAATACCTAGGAACAATAATCACAAACAGGAATGAGATGCACAAAGAAATTAAATATAGGCTCAATTCTGGAAATGCGTCCTTTCAAAAAACGTTACTCTGAAAATATATAAAACTATTATTCTACCAGTTATATTATATGGGTGCGAAACATGGACTCTTGCTTTAAGGGAGGAAATGAGATTATGAGTTTTTGAGAATAGAGTACTTAGGAAAAGTTTTAGACCAAAGAGAGATGAACAGACAGGTGAATGGAGAAGACTACTTAACAACGAACTACATGGTCTTTATAAGAAGCCAGATATAATGAGAACAGTTACTTAAGTCCCGTAGACTGCGATGGGCAGGACATGTTGCGCGTATGGGGAATGAAAGACGTGCATGGAAGCTTCTTGTAGGAAAGCCAGAGGGAAGACGCCCAGTTGGTAGACCAAGAATGAGGTGGGAGAACAACATTAACTATGATTTGAGGGAAGTAGATTATACAGGGACTGATTGGAAAGCATTAGCTCATAATAGGGATGTATGGAGAGTTTATGTCCGCGCGGCCATGAACCTATGGGTTCGATAGTGCCAGTGAGTAAGTGGTCATGAACCTATGGGTTCGATAGTGCCAGTGAGTAAGTAAGTAAGTATGACTACTGCAAATTTTAACTTAAGGTTTTCTGCATTACAATTATTATCATAAGTAATGCCACGAGTGATTTCCAAATTATCGATAAATTCACGACTCACGAAGTGAGGAGTGAATTTATCTAGAGAATTTGGAAATCAAGAGTGGCATTTGTTAGGACTATTTAACGAATAAAATTAAGTTGTTTACTCACAAATCATTATTTAACCATAGTTATTTTAAAATATTTATATATTTAATGTAAACGGCTATGTTTCAAAACAAATCACAAACGATAGGTACGCTTCATCTGCTTCTTATGTTTATCACTGCAACCAGATCATACTATTTATTGCTAAAGGAACGCAATATAAAAAGGAGGAGCTTTCTTTAATATGGTAATTATAACACTGATAAATATTTCGTGAAACACGACTCTGATTGGTTGTAAAACAGAAATCATTGAAACGTGATTGGCCATTGAGTCCCATTTGGGGCATGAGTTAAATAGTCATAAGTAATGCCACGAGTGATATCCAAATTATCGATAAATTCACGACTCACGAAGTGAGGAGTGGATTTATCTAGACAATTTGGAAATCAACTCCGCCATGGCCAGTTCCAAGCCCGTATGAGAAAGGAGGAGGGGAGGAGTAACAACCTCGTTAAAAAACCAGGGTTCAGTTGGCTCCGACTGATAGTACTCTGTAAGGGCCCCTAGCCAGGGTTATGGTGAAATCTCAACGGCAGAGTCGACGCAGAATGAGTCCTTCAATACGGCGGATCTGGCGGAAGAGGTAGCCCTATATCTAAGGGAAATAGAGAAACGCTGCCTTGCGGTAAAGAGGGATCTTCAAAGGCTATGGGAGGAAAACCCAGACAGAAATTTTCCTGGTCCTCCAGGTTAGGGGTTTATGCTGTGGGCCAGCTCCCCACACATAAAAAACATAAAATGCTAAAAGACCAAATCAGTCAAAGCCGGGCAGATTTCGTAGGCTTTGGAGGTTTGGCACGGGAAGGCGGCAGCAGCAGTAAAACCCCGAAGATAGAAGATTTTGGAAATCAACAGTGGCATTTGTTAGGACTATTTAACGAATAAAATTAAGTTGTTTACTCATAAATCATTATTTAAATATAGTTATTTTTAAATATTTATATATTTA
Organism: Diploptera punctata; assembly: GCA_030220185.1. NCBI lineage: Eukaryota > Metazoa > Arthropoda > Insecta > Blattodea > Blaberidae > Diploptera > Diploptera punctata. Next base: position 5,858,688 of record JASPKZ010003868.1, on the reverse strand, counting down.
ATGTAAACGGCGATGTTTTAAAACAAATGAGAAACGTTATGTTTCATTTGTTCATCAATGCAACTAGATCATACTTATTGCCAAATAGAATCGCAATATTGCAAGAAGCATCCTAGTTGAGAAAAAAATGAAACACATCATTACACGTTATTAATTAATTTCTGATGTCCTATGATGTAAATATGTCAATTATATTTTTCTGCAACGTTAATTCCTGGGGAATAATACGTTTAAGAAAGTGCAAACAGTGGTTTCTTTTTTTTTTATGGTATAATCAATTGCTACGAATGTTTCTCTATTAGGCCTATATCTTGCAAGCAGAATCTGGTTACATTCGTGCACTATAAATACAATCTGAGAGCCACGTTATAAAATGAAAGCGATAAAATGAAAGTGATAAAATCGAGGTGATAAACGACTGTGATTGGTTGTAAATCAAAATTCATTGAAATGTGATTAGTCATTGACTGCCATTTGGGGCATGAGTTAAATAGTCAGCTCAAAAAATTAATTTATTTGTGATCAGATCACTTGAGTATAGGATCCTCCTTTGCTTGTAGGATATCTAGATGGTAGTCAAGTTCTCTTCATGTAGGTCAATTTGACATAATGTCGAAAGTGATTAAAGGAACTAAACAACGTAACCCATATAAATAAATCTAATAATGTAATGTCGGGTGAGCAAGGAGACCATAGCATAAGTCCATCATGACCAATCCACCTAATGTTGAAATGCAGATTTAATTAATAACGATCACTACATGCCCAGTGATATGGTGCAACATCTTATTAACCCTACAATCACCAAGCATGGGCAAAAAATACCCATAAGTTTTTCTTTTCTTGAAAAGTATTAAATAATATCCTCCTAATTTAATGTGCATTTTTCTACTTGCCATCCACCTTACATACTACTATATCCTATATTTAACCACTTAAAAATTTGAAAAATTTAAACAAAAAAAATCAAGTTTTATGCTATGGGCAGATTTTGCCCTGGGTTGGTACTATTTGTGACCATAATTCTAATAGTTTCTGAAATGCATTTTGACGGCCTTGTATTCAGTTGTTTTTGTAAATGGCTGAGAATACAAAATTTTCACATATACATTTTCATTGTTTATATAAAAACAACTTCGTGTGCAAGGGGTAAACGTTCTCTATCTGAAAATAATAGTGATCTCTCTAAATGAAGACATTGAAGGAGTGTTTTCAATACAAACTAGGCCTATATTCGTTTTCTTTTTACTTTTTACCTGTTTAATACCGGTTATTTAGACCAAATATTAGCCTAAGTAGAAATGTTCAAGTACAAGTATATTCTAATGTATACCAACTTTCTTTGTTCAAATGTTAACATTTTTTGTTACTTTTCACCAGGGAACAATTCAGTATCTGGCCATTTAAATCTAATAGTGTTTACAAATTTTGGACTTTCTGTATATTCAAGCACTATACTAACATTGTTTCTAATGTACAACTATTTTAGGTTTGTTATATTTCGCTAGTACCCACAAGATATAGAAGTCAAGGAAGACCATTTACTAGATGGAAAGACCAAATCTCTTGAAGTCGGAACGGGCCAGAGGGCCTAAGCCTTGATGTTGATGATATTTCAGTAGTGACATAAAAATAGTAATATAATCAAAATGTTACTTTTATAGTACACTAGTATGTAATTTAGAACGTTTATTAATAAACTAATATAGAAAATGAACTTAATTACATACTATAAATGTGGATTTATAGCTAAATATAACATGGGCAAAATTTTCCCTGAGTTGGTGCTCCACATAATGTTAAATATCTTGATGTTCCTAGGGTTAATGACACTTTTTGAGTTAATATTTGCAAAGCAGAAAACCGCAGGTTCCTATCTCTAGTAGTTTTTGTAATGATTAATTAATTAAATCAGAGATTTTACATTTTTAATTACACGAATTTGTATCCATATCTCAGTTTGGATGTTTCCAAATGCAGTTACAAAGCATTTATTTTGTTTTCTTATTATTATTATTATTATTATTATTATTATTATTATTATTATTAATTATTATTATTATTATTATTATTATTATTATTATTTTAACTCGGCTGAGGGTTTTTTATCTCCCAAAGAGTTATCTCGTTTGGATGGAGGGGCTAAGTACCAATGAACCAGATGATCAAATTGGGATAGTCTAGTCCGCTAATTCACCAACTGGTAAGAGAAGAATCATATCAAATGAAGCGCCAGGAGAGTTCTTAACCTAAATTCCAGACCATGGACAACCGCAGGAATAATTCCCTTGAAGGAAAAATGCCTATGTTTTGACCGGGAATCGACCCTGGCACCTCATGAACAGTTGTCAGAAACGCTGACCACTAGCCCATGAGGCTGATCAATTAACTAACTAACTCACTGGCACTATCGAACCCGTAGGTTCATGTCCGCGCGGACATAAGCTCTCAATTCATACTTATCCTGAGTTAATGATTGGAAAACATAATCGACTTCCCTCAAATCATAGTTAATGTTATCCTCCAACCTCATTCTTGATATATCAACTGGGCGTTTCCCTCTGGTTTTCCTACAAGAAGGCTCCATGCACGTCTTTCATTCCCCATTCGTGCCACATGTCCTCCCATCGCAGTCTACGAGACTTAACTGTTCTCATTATATCTGGCTTCCTATAAAGACCATGCAATTCACTATTGTGTAAGTCTTCTCCATTTACCTGTCTGTTCATCTCTCTTTGGTCCAAAAATGTTCCTAAGAACTTTATTCTCAAATACTCGTAATCTCCTTTCCTCCCTTAAAGTAAGAGTGCATGTTTCTCATCCATAAAATATAACTGGTAGAATAATAGTTTTATATATTTTCAGTTTAATGTTTTTTGAAAGGAGTTGGGACATCAAGAGTCTCTGTAAAGCATAATAACACGCATTTCCAGAATTGAGCCTATGTTTAATTTCTTTGTGCATCTCATTCCTATCTGTGATTATTGTTCCTAGATATTTGAATTCAGCCACTTCCTCAAAATTTACCTCATTTGTCATTAGCTGTCCATTTCTATTATATAATGTATTTCTACGTGTGACCTTATATTTAGTTTTATTGATATTGAGACTGGTCAATTATAATAAAATAACTTGTGAAGTCACTATAATATAGCAATTTATTAATATAAGAAAAACGTTAATATTGAACTACAGCAAGACTCTAGAATATTAAAAAAATACATATATTTTATTATGTAACCCAATCAAATGCTGATTATCATAATGTATGCGTCTGTAAAGATTACACAAATAAACGTTCAGCACAATTTCTGCTAATCAGATTATTTTATTAAAAATATGATAGAAAAACAAATCCAACATAAGCATAAAGCAGATACACATGATTAACAAGAATATAATATGTTTTTATGAAGTTATTAATTTAATTTTAATGCTTCAAAATTAATTTACTTAACCCTTAAATTGGAATGTATAATATTAGATGCATTGGTTTAATTTATTTAACATTTTTTTATAAAGACCAGCCTCATTGGTTAGTGGTCAGCGTTTCTGACTACTGTTCATGAGGTCCCGGGTTCGATTCCCGGTCAAACCATATGGATTTTTCCTGTGGTTGCCCATAGTCTGGAATTTAGGTTAAGAACTCTCCTGGTGCTTCATTATCATTTATCGTCTATAATATCATCGGGGTAACGTAACTCCGCCTTCTAGGCGTCCCAACTTCAGAAGTGGGTTTTAGACGTTTAAAGAATTTTCTCCCAGTTTCATTAAAACTAATCCTTGTGCAGAATCTTGTGTTGCTACACTTCGATTATTGTGACATTATATATAATGATCTAAACTATGACTTGTCGCAGAGACTGCAGCGTGTTCATAATGCTTGCGTTCGATTCATTTTCAATATCCGCCGTTATAATCATATTTCCGAACACTTCAATAACCTCTCTTGGCTCTGTCTTACTGACAGACGTAAATTGCACTCTTTTTCACTACTTTTCAAGTTTCTGAATTCCTACACTCCTAGATACCTGGCGTCCAGATTTGAGAAGTTATCTTCTTACCACATTATTGACACTAGGTCACAAGATAACAGTCTGCTAACAATCCCTCTTCATAGTACTTCCTCTTATTCTACTTTCTTCACAGTAGCCTCTCCCCACTCCTGCAATTTCTTTCCTCAAGGTATCAAGGATTGCCGTACACTTGGCACCTTTAAGTCACGCTTATACAGTTACCTGTTGTCTAATAATAAATTTGTCTCTGTTTATTTAAATTTATACTACGCCATTACTCATTTTTTCTCTTTTTTATATATCTTGTACATATTATATTTAATTAGTTAAATCTAGAGTAAATGAAAACACATTATAAATAATAATTTTATTACATTTATAACGTGTAATCGTTTATGTTTATTGTAATTTATATGTAAGACTATGTTTTTTGTACTTTTTAAAACTTGGTTGAGTGGCAGACAAGGCCTTAACTCTTCCAGGTAAAATAAAGCTATTATTATTATTATTATTATTATTATTATTATTATTATTATTACGCCAATGCCAGGGAACAAAAAAATATTTTTTTCTTGGTGCCTGAAATTTTTCACCTGATTCTGGGTATTTCGGCACTGCTGATTCCAAAAATGTCATCCATTTTGTTGCAGCAGCTCTAGTTTGCAAGATATTGATGATACTGCTCTTATGTACCACCATTGTAAATCGATTGTTTGCATAATACTAATTGATTTAATCCAAGTTATATTCATGTTGTTGTTGCCGTTTGCATATGTAATTTTACTAATTTGACAATTGTTTATCCTTTTTCTAGACTGACATGGCTTCAACACGAAGAAAATGTGTGAATAATCCTGATGTGTTTTGTTTCATCTGTGGGGAGTACACATTCACTCAACAAAGAAAACCTATAACTGACTTTGTAAGAAGAGCTTATTTGGCCTATTTCAAAGTACAACTGGGAGATCAAGATAAGCCTTGGGACCTCACATTGTATGTAAAACGTGCACAGAGCATCTACGACAATGGACAAATGGGAAACGGAAATGCTTGAAATTTGGGGAACCAATGATCTGGCGAGAACAAATTAACCATAGTGATGACTGCTATTTTTGTTCAGTCAATGTAAAGGGCATCAATAGCAAAAAACCGGAATAGATGGGTATATCCCAATCTACGCTCCGCAAGACGCCCTGTTCCACATTCAGAGGAGATACCTGTTCCAATTTTTACCAGTCTTCCAGAGTCACCAGAAGAAGAGGATGATTCAACTGAAAGCTATTCTGAGGGAAATGACAGCGATTTCCCAGGACCTTCATCAGTTTCATCCGGTTTTAGTCAAGCGGAACTGAACGACCTCATAAGGGATCTAAGTCTTCCAAAGAAGTCATCTGAGTTGTTAGCTTCCAGGCTGGCAGAGAAACAATGTCTGTTACCGGGAACAAAGGTCACAGTCTATCGCAAAAGAGAAACAGACTTCCTGCCATTCTTCACAGTAGAAAATCAATTTGTTTTTTGTATGAATGTTGAAGGACTGTTAATGAAGCTGGGTGTAAGAAAATACACACCAAGTGAATGGCGGTTATTTATAGATAGCTCCAAACGCAGCCTAAAATGTGTTCTTTTGCATAATGGGAACATATACAGGTCAATCCCAATTGGTCACTCAGTTTCTATGCGTGAAAATCAACATACAATAGCTACAGTGCTAGAGAAGATCTCTTACCGTGATCACCAATGGGTAATGTGTGTCGATCTCAAGATGGTGAATTTTCTTCTAGGACAACAAGGTGGGTACACCAAATACCCATGCTTTATATGTTTATGGGACTCTAGAGCCAAAGATCAACATTGGGTGAGAAGGCATTGGCCTCTTAGAGAAAGCATGACCGTTGGAGAAAAAAACATCGTTGCAGAACCTTTGGTTGACAGAAACAACATCATCTTGCCACCACTGCATATTAAACTTGGTTTAATGAAACAGTTCATCAAGGCGTTGAATAGAGATGGAACATGTTTTGGCTACATATGTACAAAATTTCCTGCACTGAGTAAGGAAAAAATAAAAGCAGGTATATTGGATGGACCACAAATCCGCCAACTTATTAATGACCATCAATTTCAAGACTCAATGAATGATACTGAAGCAGCCGCATGGTCTTCGTTCTGTATGGTAGTGAAGAATTTCCTTGGAAACTATAAGTCTCCTAATAGTGATGAACTAGTGGAGAATATGCTCACTGCTTTTTGTGCACTAGGTTGTAACATGAGCATCAAATTACACTACCTACACAGTCATTTGGATCGATTTCCAGACAATCTTGGAGATGTAAGTGAGGAACAGGGTGAGCGTTTTCACCAGGAATTAAGTACAATGGAAGAAAGGTATCGTGGACGGTGGGATATACATATGATGGCGGACTACTGTTGGAGCATCCACCGAGAATGTCCAAGATCATTGCATCGGAGGAGAATCACAGAAACGGGGATTCTGCGACCTGATGGAGGAAAATTAATGATTCTAACGAGACTAATGTGTAAATAAATTATGGTAGTTATATAGATACAGTTGTTTCATGAAAAAGAAAGTATTTGTTCTTTTGTATTTAATTGTATGCGAGTAATATAGTTGTATATGTGGACCAGTATTTTTGAACTGGTATATAATTTGAATAAACTCTATCTCAAAAACTAGAGCTGATAGGACGAAACTGAAATCATCTTTGGAATCAGTGACCCAAATATACCCATAAATAGGTGAAAACATTAAGGCACCAAAATCACTGTTCCCCAGTGTTTATTATTATTATTATTATTATTATATTATTATTATTATTATTACGCCAATGCCAGGGGAGAAAACCAGAAATGTCATAAAAGGCAACCTGGTGGCATTAGACAAAAAAATGAATAAATGGAAATTATTGTACTCATATTTGTGTTGAATTACACAATATAGGGCTACATTAATAAGTTATATATGATTTTGTTTTCACTGCGGTCCGACACATTTAATAACTGGCATGATAAAATAGCATCATCATATACCATGCAAGAATATAAGCCAATGTTGAACTGTTTCGGTCTCAACTAGACAGGGTCTAAAAGTCGTTTTTGTGGACGTCCAGTTCGTCGTCATCCTCGTGGGCGATAAAGAAGAACTGCATTAGGGTCCTAGTTGGTGATATTCGGATATATGTTGCAGCCATCTGTCTCTGTATGTGAATATATTTTGTTCTAAAGGTTGCATGTCGATAAATTATTGGTTCGCCAATTTAAGCGTTAAATTAATTTAATTAAAAATGTAGTCTATAGTAATTTAATCACAATTATGATAGGTTAGTATTGTATTTAACGACGCTCTATGTCTTCAGCTTCGCGGTTAAGATCTGAGGAAGAAACGGCCGACGAATTTTCTTCAGAGATCACTTATTTCCTCAGGGTAATAGGAGTGAATGGATGAAGGAAGAAGTAAAAAAAATCAGAGGAGATTGTAAGTGTGTTGTTGAAGCAGTCAAGAGCTGTAACAGGCTGTAGCACCTATGATGATGACGATGGTCACTTATTTCAGGTTTGAGATTTTTTAAGTGTCGTAAATACGTTAACGGAGCTCAAGGCTTTACTCGCCTTTCGAAGAAAGTCACACTCAGGATTCTTACGTCCTTGAAAATTCATCAACCTCGGCTGATTTTGAACAAGTGAACCACCGAAAAAGAACCGGGCATGATAACCATTACTCTACTGGGACTTTATCATAATTATTATCAATGCTAACAGCATTAGCTCAGGATAGGGATGTATGGAGAGCATATGTCCATGAACCTAGGGTTCGATAGTGCCAGTGAGTAAGAGTATATACCATATTGTGGAAAAGTGGACCCCAGAGTCCATTCTAGCCTTTATACTATTTTAAGTTTATTTACTCTATTAATTTATACAGACAGGCACAGATTAATCTGAAAGTATTTATGGCTGATCATAATTTTAAAAAAGTTGATATTTATTTAATGTTTTGAAAAATTATCGTTGATTATAACATTCACACGTCATACATCTACAGACAGCAACTTTTTTTTTTTTTTTTTTTTTTTGGGTTTAGGTAAAATTACAAGGATATTAAATAAAATTAATGAAGTGTATGGTTTTTACATATGGCATCCTTACTGATAAAATATACGTATTCGTGTAAAGTGGACCCAGATCAACTTTAACCGCCTCATGGAGGGTCTACATTAACCGAATTCCTTTGTTATCTTTAATTATTTTATACAGCAGCCATGTCACATAATATCAAACCAAACCCGTCAGTATATTAAAACAACACCTACATAATATAATATATTTTGGCGTTTTTTCAACATTTGTATTATCCAATATCAGAAATTAAGAATTAATTCTTAGCTTCAAAAACTTTTAAATGGTCGTTTTCATAAATATCGCAAATAAATCCTTATTTGCACAAAGTATAAAAGAAACTGGCCTTGAACACGTCAAAGTTGATGAGGGGAAGAAATTAAAATACCTTCTGTTTCAGGGCAGCACCAATAAAAAAAATATTAACAGGATCCACTCAAACAGAAGGGTCCACATTACCCGAACTTCTTCTACATGTTTTAAAGTTCAGGCTTTTCAGATTTTCTGAAGTTGAATTTGATTCAGTAGGCCTACATACAGAATTACCGTGCAGATATGATAGGCCTATGCCTATTTTTACGACACGTAAAAGAACACACTCCTAAATAAGATATCTCAGAGGGGAGAAAAAAAACTTGAATCCCGACTCTAATGACCTGAGTTGTTTAAGAGGGTCATTAATTAGTTGCTTGATTTGATAGAAGAAATATCAAGGAAAGTAAATACTTTCCTATGATATTTGAACACTATTAAATACATTTTTCTGCATTGTAATATGGTCACTGGAGAAAAAAAAATAGGTAAGGAAATTGATGTGTTGGAAGACCTAAAACCTCCTGGAGTCAGGGAATATGTCTATACATGAAGGAGAAACATCTACAACCAGGAGATTGGATGGTCCGACAAAATTGGTTATTAGGAATCGGACGATGTCAAATACATTAATCAACCGATGATCTATCTAAATTGATGTGTTACTAAAATGAGAAAATATTGTAAATTTTTGTCAAGTCGTTAAAACTAAAGTGGCTGGGTTACATATTACCATATACCATGCGCATGAGCCAACAGACGTGAAGCGGTTTATACTATGGAATCACGGGATGCAGCCAACATATACACGTTGTTTGAACTGGCGTTGTGAACCTAAAAGCTAATCTAACGCAATTTAAGTACTCAAACCTGTGAAAAAATGCACGCTGATTTTATTTAATGTAAGTAAATTAGTACAGACTCTATGTTGGTTGCACTGGAACACACAATATTCGTTGAAATCAATATGGCTGCCACGTCTTCATGTAGTTCAATATAGTGAAAAAATATATTCAAATAATCGTTAGAAAACATGTAAAAATCATTGTAAATGGTGGGAAATAATTTGAAAAATGAAACCTTAAGAATAAATGTTGACAGGAGTTTGAGACTCTTGATGTCCCAACTCCTTTCAAATAACGTTAAACTGAAAATATATAAAACTATTATTCTATCAGTTATATTATATGGGTGCGAAACATGGACTCTTGCTTTAAGGGAGGAAAGGAGATTACAAGTATTTGAGAATAAAGTACTTAGGAATTTTTTTGGACCAAAGAGAGATGAACAGACAGGTGAATGGAGAAGACTACATAACAATGAACTACATGGTCTTTATAGGAAGCCAGATATAATAAGGACAGTTAAGTCACGTAGACTGCGATGGGCAGGACTTGCATGGAAGCTTCTTATAGGAAAGCCAGAGGGAAAACGCCCAGTTGGTAGACCAAGAATGAGGTGAGAGAATAGCATTAACTATGATTTGAGGGAAGTAGATTATACAGGGAATGATTGGAAAGCATTAGCTAAGGATAGGGATGTATGGAGAGCTTATGTCCGTGCGGCCATGAACCGATGGGTTCGATAGTGCCAGTGAATTAGTAAGTAAGTTTATAAAGTAATTTAAAAAGTCATGTCACATGTTGTAAAGTTTAGCACATAGCACTAATGCGAGATAAACGACTTAAAATATATATTGAATGCAAGAATGGAAGGAGGAAGACGGATAAATCAACCAAGGAAAAGTTGGATGAACGACGTTGAGGAGGAATACAAATTTGGGATTGAATAACAAGAAAATTAAAAGTGAGGATAGAGGACAATGGAAGGCTGTTGTGAGGGAAGCAAATGTTCACTTTGGACCGTAGACATAAGAAGAAGATGAAAAAGATGATGATTAGATATATTTTCCATGTTAAATTGTTTAATATAAATTAACAATCAAATGACTCATGTTTATCAGCCGATAGGATCATACAAATGATTACGTGCAGGAGTGGCTTATTTACAAATTCCTTAAAGATGACAATACAATCTACCTTTATCGTCTTCATTAATTGAACCTCACGCTAAACTTTACAACACGTGACATTACTTTTTAAATTACTTCATATATTCCTGTCAAATTTTAATCTTAGGGTTTCATTTTTCAAATTATTTTCCAACATTTATAATGATTTTTACATGTTTCATAACAATTATTTGCATTTTTTCGCGATATTGAACTACATAAAGCCATATTTATTTGAACGAATATTGTATGTTCCAGTACAGCCAACATAGATTCAGTACTAATGAACTTACACTATATAAAATCAGCGTGCATTCTTTCACAGGTTAGAGTACTTAAATTGCGGTAGTTAACTTTTAAGTTCGTTGGCAACGCGAGTTCGAAAGCCGTGTATATGTTGGCTGTACCCGTGATTCCATAGTGTAAACCGCTTCCCGTCTGTTGGCGCATGCGCATAGTGTATGGTTGGAACTTGGGGGGGAGGGGGGGAGAAATGTCTTGTCACATGTAAAGTAATTTCGAACCTCAAATTAAACTTTCGTACTTGTATTTGTGCGCGTGTGCGTTTATAACCCCTATTTTCACTACGAGGCTAATCGCAGCACATGGAGTGAATTCCTTTAACTCGTCAGGGATACGAGTTTTACATCCAAGCGTTCTTTATCGGGTTACATATTTTTTTTTTACTAGTCGGCCTTTAACTTCATCCGTAAGAAATCTCGTTCTAGAATTTTCCTCACCCGAGAAATTCCATCGACCTTACGTAATTAGTAACGAATTTGTAAACATATGATTCAGAACAAATGACATGCTCTTTGACCACAAGCTCGAGAATGAAAATGGAAATTAACACAACTAGTTATCTTAATATATAAAAATTACGTGTCACGTTGTTTGTCCGCGATGGAATCCTAAACTAATGAACCGATTTTAATAAAATTTTGCACACTGTGTGCAGTTTGATCCAACTTGAGACATAGGGTAGTTTATAACTAAATTTATAATCGCATTATTTTTTATTGCAAATTATTTGTTTATTATTTAACAAAGAGTTATAATTATCTGTGAGTTCCATACGATTCTAACAGATGGCGAAGGTAATTTGGTAAGGTAATTGGTTTATTATTTAACAAAGAGAGATCCAGGTGGCTGTGCTTTTTGTTGCAACCGCGAATTTCAATTGAATTACAAATATTGATTATTTCATAATTTAAGTGTGTTCAGTGTTTATTTTATTTTCAATATATTGATAATAATATTAATTTCGTGTGTAAGTATTAGTTTTAAGTAATCTTTCTGAAATACAGCAACTTAATTTAAATTTAACTGGACCGAGAAGGGACATTGAACAATATGGCGAATCAGTTCTAGAGACCATGAATGATAAGATATCAAGTGAATTTCCGCAAATTGGTATAGGCCTATGTGACATAAATCTTACATTTAAGAAGAATGTCAATTTAAAAACATATGAAGGTCCTAAAGAACGGAATGACAGAACTGTAAGTAAGTCTGTTAGTTATAATAATATGCCTAATATTACAGAAACAATCTCCATGCCTCAGTTAAATGAAAAACAAGATGACTATAATATATCACAAGATGATATTACTATACAGAGACTTCTTGATGATGATGAGAATCCAAACTGCCAACAAGTTCGTAGAAAAAAACGAAAGTATAATGAAATCAGCAAGCCTCCTCAAAATATTCCATCAATAAATGCATATAATCCTTATGATACACTTATGGATGCTACTGAGAATGCAGACAACATAAATTTATCTCATTTAACAAAACCACTTCCACATAAACCACCACCCATACTTATACCGTGTAGTTTACAGAGTTACAAAGGAACCATTGCCACTTTTTTATATTGATTTGGAGCCTCAATCCAATAACAAGGAAATTTACCAAATTGAATCATTACTATATGCAAAAATTAGCTTTGAACCACCATCGGAATTTAAAGGCGATACGAAGTTCGCCGGACCAGCTAGTTTTATAATATAATAGATTTATTTCAGTTTTATTTTGCTCTTGTCAAATTTAGGTATCACACTAACTCATCTGGCAACTCATAGAAAATATAGTTATTTTAAAATATTTATATATTTAATGTAAACGGCAATGTTTGAAAACAAATGAGAAACGTTTATTATGTTTCATTTGTTCATCACTGCAACCAGATCATATTATTTATTTCCAAAGGATCGCAGTATTGTAAGAATGCACCCTAGTGGAGAAAAAATTAAACACATCAATCTGTATATTAATTAATTTCTGATGTCATATGATGTAAATATGTCAATTATATTTTTCTGGAACGTTATTACCTGGGTAATAAAACGTTTAAGAAAGTGCAAACAGTGTTTTTTTTGTGGTATAAACAATTGCTACAAATGTTTTTATATTACATCCCGCAAGCACTATATGGTTACATTCGTGCACTATGTATACAATCTGGTAGCCACATGCATTCTAGAAATATTACATCTTAATATATAAATGGTTATATTCAATGTATTTCTTAGAGAGCTAGTCACTGCAAAATAATGTCTGACCTATTTAGAATGTTAAAAAAAGGAGGAGCTTGATTTTACAATGATAAAATTAAATTGATAAAATCGAGGTGAAAAAGACTGTGATTGGTTGTAAATAAAAATTAATTGAAATGTGATTGGTCATTGACTCCCGTTTGGGGCATGAGTTAAATAGTCAGTCAAAAAGGGTTTTTTTCTTCTGAAAAGTTGTGATTGTATACTTAACTGCGACCACTGGTTTATAGTGTGATTTTATGCTTTGTCTGAAACTATAGACGAGCAATTTAAAGTATCATGACTTGGTGCAGACCTAAGTGACTTGCTCAGATTCGAGTCCTCGTGGGGAAAAAATCCTTCGTTTAGTATTGGACCGATTCCTTCCCAGCTTCGTAAAGAATTTGGGTAGCTACAATTAGTAGCGGCCCCAGGTGCAGAGAATCAGCTATAACGGCTGGGAAGGGGGGCCGACTAGCTGACCAAATTTCTCGCATATACTGGCTGGATTTGCCTCTATTTCCGAGGATCGCGGGTTCATACCCGGCCAGGCTCGATGGATTTTTTAGGACGAAAAAATCCAAGGAACAAGTCCTTTGGGAGGGATTTTAAGCCGTGGGTCCCGAGTCCGAAGATTTTCAGGCTCGTAAAAGATCCTTAATCCTGAATAAAAAGTTCTCTAATCAAAATTTGCCGACCTCAATGTTCTAGTAATACTTCAGTTGCCTGCTAGATGTCTCACTGTGTTGACCATATGACATCTATGAACAAATAAAATAACTAAAAATTAACTTGGTCTTATAACTCCATACAAAGGAAAGGCTATGGCTCAACAATGGGCTATAACATTAGAGACATATAGACTGATTGGATGATCTGTGATCAACACACTTTTCACACCGTCGAAATTAGTTTAGTTTAGATTTTAAGCGCTCATTAATAAAGCATTGCAAGAAAAGTTATGCATGTTATTGAAATGCATATATGTTCCACAGGATTTAAGGTGGGGAAAACAAAACATCTGATTAATATGAGATAATAAAACTATCAAATTCCTGGTGATAAAGAGATCTTAATAGCTTATAAAATTACTTATATAATTTATCACATAACGAAAACAATAGCTTTGTGACTAATATGAAAATAATCTGAGAAAACCTACAAAAAATGATAATAGCTTATAAGCTTATCTTACCATCGTGTATTATCGCCAACTGAAACTTTTACTAGTAAAATACTTTCAACACTTGCTATGAGTGTATTAGTAGCGTTAAGGATAATATTGTTAAACCTAGAGATTTTTTAATGTATTTTGTCAATGTAAGGTTACTTTTTTAACGAACCATTGATATAACGGCTTCGTTAGTCTAGGACCCCCAGGGGTATCGCAAAATATTTCAAGGGGTTCGCCAGAACTTTTCCGTAATGGCGGGTTTCGAGGTTAGGCCTATAATTGTTTCCTTTGTTCCTACGGCATTGTCATAATAATAATAATAATAATAATAATAATAATAATAATAATGCAGACGACAGTTGAAGAGTTAGGAGGTCACAGAGCACGCAGAATCTCCTGAGGATGTCCACCGCAGTAGTAGACGAAACGTTGAGTATTAAGAAAACCAGACCACGGCCATTTAGCCCGAAAGACGTGGATCAAGACACCTGCTGTGAAAGTCTATAATTTTACTTAAATTTAATTAATTAACCTTATAATGCCCCTTGTTACATATGTCTAAGACCGGGAATTTATCACATTATTTCCACAATAAATTAATATTTGCTGAAAATGCCTGATTTACCGTCATGTAACAACGTTAGGAATGCATTTCATTTCGTTACAACTAGGTCTACACGTTTGCTTAACTTTTAAACCATAACTAGAGTAACTTTAGGTTTTAACCGTTAAGGGTTAAGTTAATTTAAGGTTATTAAATATTTTCCTTCGAATTAAATGTTATGCATGTCCACTGTATACATATTTAAAAGTCAGTGGTTCACTCAACTCAGATCGTTGTGGAAGGGGTTCGCGAGTCGAAAAAGGTTGGGAACCGCTGGTCTAGGGGTTAAGTTTCTTGCATCTGGTCCTGAGGATCGCGGTTCAAACTGGGCAAGGGTCGATGGATTTTTAGGATGGAAAATCCAAGTCCGGGGAGGGACTTTAGGCAGTGGGTCCGTGTCTGAAGAATTTCATACTTCTAAAATAACTTTAATCCTAAATTATAGCTCTGAGAAAAATGTAATGAAATGTCCATAATAGGCATATATATATATATAAGCCTATAGGGCCTAAAGCTGTTATGTGGATGCGAAACACGACTTCTTACTTTATGCCAGGAGAAATGATTATGAATATTTGAGATAAAATTCAGACAGACAGGTGAGAGGAGAAGACTACATAATGACTTCCATTATCTGTATGGGACACCAGATGTAATAAGAATAAATCTCGAAAAATGCGATGGGGAGGGCATGTGATGCGAATAGAGATTGAAAGAGAGACATGGGGGACTTACTGTACGAAAATCAGAAGGAATGTGCCTAATAGTTGAACCAAGAAGTAGAAGGAGAATAATTTTAATCATCATTCGAAGGAGGCGAATTATACAGGGAATGATTAGATAAAACACAGTACTTGAAAACATTATTATACGCTGATGATCAGGTAATAATTTCAAATACGGAAGACGAACTTCAAAGGAATATTTTTAAACTACATAATATATGTGAATAATATAATCTCAAAATATCCATAGAAAAAACTAAGGCAATGGCATTCCAAGGGAAAAATCAAATCAGATCCAAAATAGTAATAGGAAACAAAATCATAGAACAGGTGAACCATCTCAATTATCTAGGATGTGACATTTCATTTAATTATGATAATGGTATAACTAATATAATAGCAAAATTCCAGGGGATATGTGGTACGATAAAATGATCACTAAATAACAAAACAACAAGAGAGACCCAATTGAAATTTTACAAAACGTTGGCAGTACCGGTATTGCTCTATGGTTCAGAAGCCTGGATACATAAAAAAAACAAGATCTAAGTAGGATAACGGCGGCAGAAATGATTTTTTTTTTAGATCTGTTAAAGGGTGCACTAAGGAAGGCAGAATCAAGAACACACAAATAAGACAGGAACTTGAAATATTTGCAATAACTGATAAAATAGATACATATAGACAAAAATGGAAGCATAGACAGAATGAATGAAGATAAACAAATAAAATACAAACCTAAAGGCACCCGAGATGTGGGCAGACCTAGAAAGAGATGGGCTGAAGTCGGAACGGGTCAACAGACCTAACCCATGAATGCAGATGATGATGATGATTGGAAAATATTTGCTCACTATAGAGATACATGGAGAGGATATGTCCACGCGGTCAAGAACCTCCGGTTCGATGGTTTCAATGGCATCGGCTCTAGGTTAAGGAAACTAGCTACAACTATGGGCTATAACAGCTGGGAGACCCGGCATGGTGGGCACATGTTCCTTTATTCTGGTAATATGATCGTCCACCTCAGTGATTTAACACTTTTGGATGCGAGGCTAGCAGCTGACAGGTAGAACAAGGTCCTTGTAGCCCTATTTCGCCATAGAGTACAGTTATACCAACGTTAATATTGGTATTAGCACTAATAACTAACTAACTAACTCACTGGCACTATCAAACCCATAGGTTCATGGTCGTGTGGACATAAGCTCTCCATACATCCCTATCCTGAGCTAATGTTTTCCGATCATCCCTTGTATAATTTACTTCCTCAAATCATAATTAATGTTATTATTAGCACTAATACTTATGCAATTTAATTATCTATAATTATATTAAAACAGTCCACCGCTGTGGTCTCGAGGTAGCGTGCTGCCTTGTCACGCAGCGGGCCCGAGTTCAATCCCCGGTCGGGGCAGTTTTTCTGGGTGAGGTTTTTATCGGGGTTTTTCCTCACCTGTAAGGCAAATGCCAGGAAAACTTTAAGGCCCAAACGGTCCCCGAAATCATGTGGCCATCATCATCATCATCATCATCCTTCACCGGTGTGGAAAGCAACGGAAGCTACCACACCTGCAATTCCCTAGTAAAGCTGCAAGCATAGAATGAAAATGCTATGATTGCAGTGAAGGACCTGCCTTCGGGCAGAATTGCTATGGATGGATATTAAAGCAAATAATGTAAAAGGGGGTACGCCGTAGAGTGGTTGGTTAAGGCATCACGGTACAAACCGGAAGGTCGACGATTCGAATCCCGGTGGGATCAGATTTTTCAAACTGACCCAAACCCTCTGGTGGCGCCATGGTTCTGGGGGTCGACTCAGCCTCTAACGAAAATGAATACAGTATCCTTTGTTCTTTGGCTAAAGACGACCATCACACAGGAGTGACACTCCGGCTGATATCAAATGTGGATTGTCTAAAAAAGGTGGGAGCTTTAACCTCCTCCTACCTGAAGGATCGCCTAAGGCCTGTAATGGGATCACTTTACCTTTATAATCCTATTAAAACAAATGATCTAAAATGTATATTCTCTCTCTCTCTCTCTCTCTCTCTCTCTCTCTCTCTCTCTCTCTCTCTCTCTCTCTCTCGTTCTCGCTCTCTTTTTCACATAGCTTCATCTTATTTTCCCCTATGCCCCATGCCTCCCGGGCCTGACCTATAGTGAGAAGATTTTAGAACTTAGGATTATAATACTTTTTTTGAGTAGCTTTTACATATATCATGCTTATCTCTGCTACCGAATTTCGAAGGTTCAGCCGTAAAAATATTGATCATGGCTTTCTTCGGAAGGAAAGTAAAGCCATAAGATATGCAATACAGAATATAAAACAATATAAAGCCGAGAGTTGATTGAAAACTTGCTGAGTACATATCGTACATTAGGTTGCAGAATGTCAACTAAATTACATTACCTGCACTCACATTTGGATTTCTTTAGACCAAATTTGGGCGATGTGATGAAGAACATGGAGAACGATTCCATCAGGATCTCAAAAACATGGAAACAAGATATCAGGGCAGGTGGGATATAAAGATGATGGGGAACTACGTTTGGAGTTTGGTGAGGGACATTCCACAGCAACACAAAAGAAAAGGGCGGTCATAACTTCATTTTTAATAAATTTGATGGCCAAGTCAGTGATGCTGAAACAAAATTCCATTTCATATCAACAGACACAGTACCAACATAAGCTGGCAATTATTGCATCTATATCTAAATTTCTGATTATAAGTCAAGATGGATGCAACATGTTCGTCGAATGGAAGATCACAGGATACCCAAACAAATGTTAAGATATCAACCTGCAGGAAGAAGAAGTCCAGGACGTCCACTCAAAAGACTTCTGGATGGTGTTTCTCATGAGGCCGAAACAGTTCAACAAATGGCCTAACTTCGTGAATGTACTATGATGATGATAATTATATTTGTGGATATATTTTTGTGTTAATACCCACATTTTCAAATATATTAATTTCCCATAGAACTATTGATGTGAAACTGACATTTTTGAACTCATGGTGCCTGAATTATGTAAGAACCATGAAAACACTGAGAGGAACAAAAAGTTGCCCAAAATTTGTTACCCAGTGCTATAGATCGTAATATATTAGATATCTTATTGATCAAATCTCCATTTAGTATTTTAATATTAGAGTTAATTGTGAATATTATATATGTTTGTCCTGGTGAATGGAAGAGGAAGCCACATGGGCTTAACTCCACCAGGCTAAATCTCTCTTCTTCTTCGGCTTTCCCCCACTTATAGGTTTGCCGTCGTCAGTTTCCATTTATCTCTATCATTCCAATCTCACTCTTCCAAATTCCTATCATCCATTATGGTTCTGACGTAGGTTTTCCATTTCCATCTTGGTCTGCCACGTTTATTTCTTCCAGGGGGTGACCATTGGTATATATTTTTGGCTATATTTCCTTTTCCATTCTTTGTATATGGCCATACCATTTAAGCGTTTGATTTTCAATCCTCTTAAATAAATAAATAAATAGTTTACACCGCGATTGTTCTAGCACCAGTCAGTTTCCGAAGAAGGCAATGACGCTAATAATTATTCTGGTTTACATCACTTTTCTTTTATATAAACATACAAAACGATGTCCTATTATTTTGGAATTAAATTTTCATAATCTACAGCACTATTAATTAACCTATTGTCTTGAACAATGTAAGATAATACGAGTGAATAGGCTATAACATTATTGCCTATAAGGTATTGTCTTCCTCAACTAGTTTAAAATTTGTTTAAAAACTGTACTCCCTTCGGAACTAGTTCCATCATCGGGAGAAGGTTGGTTAGGCTGATGGTAGAACTAGTTTCGAAATGCTTACAGTTTTCTTTAATTAATTTTAAGTAAGTTGAAGATGTCGGTGCCTTACAGGTATTGTTTTTTTTATGTTATATTTAATATTCTGACAAATACCTCAGAAGAATTTTATCAAGTAGGCCTACATTATTTTATTAATATAATCATAAGAGCATTATACAAAGGATCTATTTCGAAAATTAAAGTTGGAAATCATATAACAAAGGAATTTACTATTACAAAAGATTTAAGGCAAGGTTGCAGTTTATCTCCAACTCTATTCAAAATTTATCTCGAAAGAGTACTAAGAGACTGGAGGAAAAAATGTCAAAAAATGGGCATACCAATCCAAAATACAAATGTATATTCACTAAATTTTGCAGGTGACCAGGTATTAATAGCACAAGACCACGATGACATAGAATATATGGCTAAAAAAACTAAAAGAAGAATATGAAAAATGGGGACTTTATATAAACATTGAGAAAAGTAAATATCTGTGTATAGGAGAAGAAATGGAAAATATAATTTTCAACAATGGAGAAGAACTAATACCTAGTATTCAATGCACTTACTTAGGAACAAAATTAGACCAATTAGGCGATAACACAGGTGGGAATTAAATATAGAATCGCTCGAACAAAACAAGCAATAAATGCTTTAAACTCTGTTTGGTGGAGCAAAAATATTTTAAAAAATAGAAAATTACAAATATATCAAACCATAATTCAGAGCATTTTAACATATGGTGCTGAAGTCTGGCAAATTCCTACCAGGGAAACGAAAAGAATTTTAAGTACAGAAATGGATGTTTTAGGAAGATCAGCTGGAAAATCTAGAATGGATAGAATACAAAATAAAGAAATTAGGGAAATTATGGGTGTACAAGAGGAGCCGGGCATCATAGACATTATATAAAATAAATTATTACAGTGGTATGGCCATGTCAAAAGAATGCCAGAACAAAGATTGCCTAAAATTGTTATGGAATGGATCCCAATGGAAAGGAGGAAGAGGGGAAGACCGAAGAAAACTTGGATAGAAGGGGTACAAGCAGCTATGAATATCAGAGGAATGGAGGAAGATCAATGGATGGACAGAGAGGAATGGCGTTTGTTTCCGGAAGACGGCGGCAGCTGCCATGATACCGGATGATGATGATGATGATGATGATGATGATGATAATCATAAGATCTTGAAATTTCAAAGAATTTGGAATTCTTTGTTTTACCAGTAGCAAGGAACCACCTCAGCTCATTCTTTCTGTGAAATAGCAGTAGATTATTAAAATGATGTTTTTTGTCTAATGCCAGCAGGTTGTCTTTTATGACATTTCTGGTTTTCTCCCCTAGCATTGACAGAATTGTAATCCATTACTTAGGTTGTGGGGCACGTGGAACGTTACTTCGATGATATGATGGATGATAAATGATAATGAAGCTCCAGGAGAGTTCTTAACTTAAACTTCACCTAAATTCCAGACCATGGGCAACCATAGGAATAATTTCCTTTAAGAAAAAAATCCTATGGTTTGGCCAGGAATCAAACCCGGGACCTCATGAACAGTAGTCAGGAACGCGTACCACTAGCCCATGAGGCTGGAAAAACGATGTAGTTTGTATTTTATTTATTTTTTTGCTCGTTGAAATTTTAGGGTCCAAGTTAGGCCTTATTATTTATAGTGTTCTGCACAAAGAGTAGGGTGCGTGTAGGCAAACAGTTTTCGGGCACTTTTGAAATCCAGAATGGGTTGAAGCAAGGAGATGCACTATCTTCTCTACTATTTAATTTTGTACTAGAGCATGCCATTAAATCTTTAGAGAATGAGGAAGGCATACAACTCAATGGTATTAATAAGCTGTTAGTTTATGCTGATGATGTAGTACTATTGGCCAATAGCGAAGATATACTAAAGGGCAACACACACACACTATTGAGTAAGAAATTAGGACTGGAAGTTAATATCAATAAAACAAAATATATGGTCACACGTAGAAATACATCATATAATGGAAATGGACAGCTAATGACAAATGAGGGAAATTTTGAGTACGTGGCTGAATTCAAATATCTAAGAACAATAATCACAAATAGGAACGAGATAATAAAAAAAATTAAACATAGGCTCAATTCTGGAAATGCGTGTTATTATGCATTACAGGGACCCTTGACATCACAACTCCTTTCAAAAAACGTTAAACTTAACATATATAAAACTATTATTCTACCAGTTATATTATATGGGTGCGAAACATGGACTCTTACTTTAAGGGAGGAAAGGATTTTACGAGTATTTGAGAATAAAGTTCTTAGGAAAAATATTTGGACACAAGAGAGATGAACAGACAGGTCAATCAATGGAGAAGACTTCATAACAATGAACTACATGGTCTTTATAGGAAGCCAGATATAACAACAGTTAAGTCTCGTAGACTGCGATGGGCAGGACATGTTGCACGTATGGGGAATGAAAGACTTGCATGGAAGCTTCTTGTAGGAAAGCCAGTGGGAAAACGCCCAGTTGGTAGACAAAGTATGAGGTGGGAGAACAACATTAACTATGAGTTGAGGGAAGTAGATTATACAGGGAATGATTGGAAAGCATTAGCTCAGGATAGGGATGTATGGAGAGCTTATGTCCGCGCGGCCATGAACCTACGGGTTCGATAGTGCCAGTGAGTAAGTAAGTAAGTAAGTGTTCTGCCCTAGAGCAGGTCCTTCACTGCAATCATAGCATTTTTAATGCTATGCTTTGCAGCTTTACTAGGGAATTATACTAGTGTGGTAGCTTCCCGTTGCTTTCCACACCGAGTATGATGATTATCGTGATAATGATGGCCAGAGATGTTCGGGGACCATTTGGGCATCAAAGCTTCCTGACATTTGTCTTACAGGTGAGGAAAACCCCCCGAAACCACAGCGGTGGACAAGTCAGGCTTAAGGGATTATCAGTACTAGTAAAATTCATATCAAATTTCGTGTCACGATGTTTGTCCGCGATGGAATCCTAAACTAATGAACCGATTTTAATAAAATTTGGCACACTGTGTGCAGTTTGATCCAACTTGATACTTAGGGTAGTTTATAACTAAATTTATAGTCGCATTATTTTTTATTGCAAATTATTTGTTTATTATTTAACAAAGAGTTATAATTATCTGTGAGTTTCATACGATTCTAACAGATGGCGGTGTAATTATCTGTGAGTTCCATACGATTCTAACAGATGGCGGTGTAAGGTAATTTGGTAAGGTAATTGGTTTATTATTTAACAAAGAAAGGTCCAGATGGCTGTGCTTTTTGTTGCAACCGCGAATTTCAATTGAATTACAAATATTGATTATTTCATAATTTAAGTGTGTTCAGTGTTTATTTTATTTTCAATATTATTAATTTCGTGTGTAGTATTAGTTTAAAGTAATCTGGGTGAAAGACAGCAACTTAATTTCAATTTTTAACGTATACCTTAGCCACAGCAACGCGTGGCCGGGACTTCTAGTACATTATAATTTTTCAACAAATAATGTCGATCCTATAAATTTTACATTAGACACCCCTTCTCCTATGACATGATATGCAGAGTTAATACTTCTAATAGACTTGCACTACAAATTCAAGTATAGCAAGATTAGGGAATATCTTTGGAGTCCAGAGATGCTGAGAAAAATGTGTATAAGGAGAAACGAACATTTTATTTAAAAGGAGAATGCATGGCTTTATTTGTTTCAGCAGAAATCCGTGATAAGATCTGTGTGATAGACATCTCGTCATAAACAAGTGACTGTTTCATGGCGCTGACTCTACAGAGTTCTCAAACAGTGGGCAACCACCAAAAATTCTGCAATTTACAGTCTACGTTCCCGCAAAGTAATATTGATATCTGAATTTTAAACAACGCAACAAATTTTAACCATCAAACTATAGGCCTACTGTTTTAAAACTTTTATAGGACCGGAATGTATAATTTGTAAGCTGCTCACAATTTTTTCAATGGTCGATGATTCGAATATGGCCCGTGTCGCTGGGTTTATCTTTTCTAAAATCTAAATGCATCAAACAACGTATCAAGGTCATATTTCTAATTATAAAAAATATGAAATTATTATATGATTGAATTTTATCATGTTGCATAACTTGTACTTCATATTTGTATTTTCATTTTATTTCTAACTTTAAATATTAGATAACAGCACTGTATAGCTGCAAAAACTTAATTATATATATCCATACTAATTCTGCCCGAAATCAGGTCCTTCACTGCAATCATAGCATTTTCATGCTATGCTTGCAGCTTTACTAGGGAATTGTAGGTGTGGTAGCTTCCCGTTGCTTTCCACACCGGTAAAGGATGATGATGATAAGGATGAAGATGATGGCCATATGATTTCGGGGACCGTTTGGGCCTTAAAGTTTTCCTGACATTTGTCTTACAGGTGAGAAAAAACCCCGATAAAAACCTCACCCAGAAAAACTGCCCCGACCGGGGATCGAACCCGAGCCCGCCTGCGTGACAAGGCAGCACGCTACCTCGAGACCATAGCGGTGGGCATATATATATATATATATATATATATATATATATATATATATATATATGATAAAAACTCCACCTAAATTTTCCCCTTAATTTGTTTTATAATGTAAATAATTTTGGTATATAGGAAAATTTTTGGACCAAAGAGAGATGAACAAACAGGTGAATGGAGAAGACTACATAACAATGAACTACATGGTCTTTATAGGAAGCCAGATATAATAATAACAGTTAAGTCTCGTAGACTGCGATGGGCAGGACATGTTGCACGTATGGGGAATGAAAAACTTGCATGGAAGCTTCTTGTAGGAAAGCCAGAGTGAAAAAGGCCAGTTGGTAGACCAAGAATGAGGTGGGAGAATAACATTGACTATGATTTGAGGGAAGTAGATTATACATGGATTGATTGGAAAGCATTAGCTCAGGATAGGGATGTATGGAGAGCTTATGTCCGCGCGGCCATGAACCTACGGGTTCGATAGTGCCAGTGAGTAAGTAAGTAAGTAAGTAAGTAAGTATGGAATGCAGGCTTTCACAGTTGGTAATCATAATATTAAAAGATTTAGGGCTATGTGACCGTGGTCTATAACTGGTGTTTCTTCCAGACGTTTCTCCCTCAACTGCGGAGGGCATCTTCAGTGGCGAGTGCTTCTAGGTGATGTTCCCTTGTCTTAGACTCGACTGTGAAATTTGGTACTTGAAAACTCATGCAATACAAAAAATAAAATTACATATGTAGAATCGTGGGCTTTCACAGCCGGCGACTCTCGAGTTGGTCTTTCGGGCTAATTGACCGTGGTTCAGTTTTATTTAAATTCGACGTTTCACCACTGCTGCGGTAAACATCTTCAGGAGATTCTGCGTGCTTTCTGTGAACTCCTCAACTGCTGACAGGAGTTCATAGAAACCACGCAGAATCTCCTTGAAGGTGTCTACCGCAGCAGTAGATAAAACGACTAGTTTAAATAAAAGTGGACCACGGCCAATCAGCCCTGAAGACCAATTTGAGAGTCAAAATTACATATATTCAAATTAGTTTTGGGCTCGCATAAACCCCCAGATTTGGAGCTCAAGAAAAATGTTCGCTGTCAAAATTAATATTATTTTGCACTCAAAAGAATCAATTAAACCCAAAAAATAACATTGTATTGTCATAATTCCAGCTCAGGACTGAAGAGCATTACCTTTAATAGTCCACCGCTGTGGTCTCCAGGTTGCGTGATGCCTTGTCGCGCAGCGGGCCCAGGTTCGATTCCCGGTCGGGACAAGTTTCCTCGGTGAGTTTTTTTTTTTCCTCACCTATAAGATAAATGTCAGGAAACTTTAAGGCCCAAACGTTCCCCGAAAAGCATCTGGCCATCAATATCATATTCGCCTAATTAGCTTAAGTTTAGTTTAAGGCCTTTCCTGGCGCATCATTACCATCATCATCAACTCTTGTATCATCGGGGCAGCTAACCCCGCCTTCCAGGCACCTCAACCTCGGAAGTAGGTTACAAGTACGTCATGCCAGGAGAGAACACGAGAAATGTCGAAATGACAACCTGGGGCATTTAAAAAAAAAGTTTACATGCCATATAACAGCCCATTGAATTAACTTAAAACATATTTCACGAGAAGAGAAACATATTTATGAACAAAAGCTTAAACATAGAAAGGGAAACTACTTTAAATTCTTATATTATGAGGGTTATTTATATTCCTGTAAAAATTGGGTACTGACAAAAAAATGACAAAGACTGGATGCAACGGAAATAAGATAATGAAGGCAATTAGAAAAGATAAATATTGAGCAGACAGAAAACAAATCAATAAATAGACGATTAATTAAAATAGGTGAAGGTAGGCAATTTGAAAATACATAAAACTATTATTCTACCAGTTATATTATATGGGTGCGAAACATGGACTCTTACTTTAAGGGAAGGAAAGGAGATTACGAACATTTGAGAATAAGTACTTAGGAAAATTTTGGACCAAGGAGAGATGAACACAGGTGAATGGAGAAGACTACATAACAATGAACTTCATAGTCTTTATAGGAAGTCAGATATAATAACAGTTAAATCTCGTAGACTGCGATGGGTAGGACATGTTGCACGTATAGGGAATAAAAGACGTGCATGGAAACTTCTTGTAGGAAAGCCAGAGGGAAAACGCCCAGTTGGTAGACCAAGAATGAGGTGGGAGAATAATATTAACTATGATTTGAGGGAAGTAGATTATACAGGGAATGATTGGAAAGCATTAGCTCGAGGTAGGGATGTATGGAGAGCTTATGTCCGCGCGACCATGAACCTAGGGGTTCGATAGTGCCAGTGAGTAAGTAAGTAAGAAGGTAGGTAATTATTTTCAAAACCAATGGCAAAAAAATCCCCCTTTTTTTTGTAATCTACTCAGACACTATAACTTCTTTAAAATAATTTTTTGGGGGTAAAATTTTGTGAAAAACAAGAGGAAGACCAAGGAAGACTGTATTGGGAGATGTGAAAGAAATGATAAAATGCCGGGATTATTCAAATAAGAATAGATAGCTGAAAGAAGAGAGAACAAATTTTGCACTAACAAGAGGTTGCCTTTGAAAAGAGATTATATAATTTTCGATTTACTAATCGTTAATTAATAAAGGGTTTTAATATTAATGGCTAGGATATGATTCAAATGTTTGGATTAAATTCCAAATCTCTCCTCAGTTTAGGCCTTTATTTTAAGAAGTCATGATGAACTGTTGATAGCGATTCGTAAGTCTGTTGGAGAGGCTAATCTTGACGGTCCTCTTGGGAGATGTGAAAGAAATTATAAAATACCACGATTATCTAAATAAGAATAGGTAACTGAAAGAAGAAAGAACAAAGTTTGCACTGACAAGACGTTGCCCTTGAAAGGTGATGATATCATTTCCGATGGACTAATCGACCTCTCTTTCGGCAGGAGTATGTAATGTGTCGGCACCGGTATTCACTTTTCCCTTCCCTCCATCAGCATCCCTCATACTACGGTATATAAAAACTTATATTCATTCTACACTCTTCATTGTACACATTGCCTACGTAATGTAGTCTGACGAATTAGCGCGTAAATTCAAAATAGAACACCTATCCGCCTAGTGCAGATTCGAAACACGAAAAGTGCAATGGATGACGAAAAACGCACACTCTCGCTATAAAACTCAGCGTTTCTTTAAATATATAATATCAATATGAATTTTATTTATTCTGACGGAACGGGGCTGGCACAATTATACACCACAACGGCGATCAAGAGCTAAACTTATAAACTGCAAATTTGTTATCAGTTTCATCTCCAAATTAACTGTTCTTACTGGATCATACGGCTCTTAAAAGGAAAACTCAAACCAATTTAAGCGATTGTAGGACGGTTAGGCCTACAAATGCGCTTTAAATAGTTTTTATTATAATATTCTTGTATTTC
Source organism: Diploptera punctata (assembly GCA_030220185.1). Lineage (NCBI taxonomy): Eukaryota > Metazoa > Arthropoda > Insecta > Blattodea > Blaberidae > Diploptera > Diploptera punctata. The sequence goes on along the minus strand of JASPKZ010003868.1, from coordinate 5,831,384 downwards.
TTTAGGATCACTAAACGGACACGGAAGTTCTTTGTCTTTAATAATATCAAAAATAAAATTAAAGAATTTGCATCACTTCCTAATAATATGCTACATAAAACATTCTTATTGGCCCAGTCATGGCATCAATTTATGAAGAAAATTCCGGTTAAAAGTTTGAATAGCAGAAGAATAGCTTATTCGAGTTGAGACTTCATGACTCGATATAAAATTTTGTAGAAGAGAGACCCAAAAAATTCATAATTTGAATAAGCGAACTGGCTCAGCAACAGCGTTTTTTAAGTCTAGTAATCGGGAGTTCCACGATTCAAACCATGATGCAAACAAACAGTCGTTAAGGTAAATGCTGGGTTGGAATTTCATTACTAGAATTCGTTTCATCATATTCACTAATGTATGATACTATTAAAATTAAATCAGTGAACGACTTCAGAAAATACATCAAAATAACAATAGAAAAACTTAGCCTACTGGATACATAGGCGTACAAAAATCCTAGCAATGATATGGACATACAGGTTAAATTGTCTATAAATAACAATTAATTTAAAAATCATAATTGGATGATTCTGAGATTTGCAAGGTCCTAAGAATTTTTTCTGATAGGCCTAAATCTGTATGTCTTCCATTTAATTAAGAAAACATTATTTAGAGTGAAACAAGTAAAAAAACTGTGAAAAGTTCTTTACAAACTTGGAAAAGTTGTTGTTTTTCAATGGATGGATGGTTGGTTGACTTAAGTCATTCATTCTCTTGCCTTCCAATAAAGATTTGCTAGATCTTGTATGTTCTAGCATAACTCTGGAATGCTTGGACAATTTTAACTTGGTACACAAGTAACTTCCTACTCACACACAGGTGAATGAAGGAAACTGTGTTATAATGGTGAACTCTATGACCTATAGCCTTATAGGAAAGCATATGTAATATATAATAATAATAGTTAGGTATCGTAGACTACGATAGGAAGGACATGAGGCACGAATAGGAAATGAAAGAGGAGCACGAAAACTTCTCGTAGGAATCCAGAAAGAAATCACCCTGTTAATAGACTTAAGAATGATGTGGGAGAATAATATTAACTATGATTTGAGGTGAAAAGGGAATAATTGGAAGATATTTTTGGGATACCTCGTGGATACTTTTATTATTGCGGCCATGAACTTTCGGGTTCAATAGTGCGAGTTAGTTTACAGTGGAACGAGTCAAAGCTTGCCAATATTAACTGAAACGTGGAAAACCCCGAAAAAAAAAGTTCAGATACACTATAACGCGTTCCGCCCAATTACTGTTCTGATAACATACTATTATCAAACTGTTTTGACCAAGCATGACATAGCGTGAAATGAAACATAAAATATGTATTAATAACACAGTATACATACGTGCAGTGCAAAACAGAGGAAAATTTTCAGACATATCTGAATATTAGACCCAAACAACATTTAGATAGTGCCATTAAATTAAATGGTTTCTCTAATGAAAGTGGATAAAGGTCATCTTCTACACACGTTTACAAAGGATTTAAAACTGTGGATCCCGGTTCTCGGAATAATTAATCAAAGTAACAACGTCCTCAGAATAATCTCAACCCTCTTAACGATTAATTTTGCAAGTCTCCGTTGGTAGCAGCACTTCCAAGGCAAACTAAAATCTGCGCAACTGATTTTTTTCTTGGCTTCCATTACGTATAGTACTTAACAAAGCTTTTGTACATAAAGGGTATTTTACCCTGAAAATGGACTACATTACGGTAAACCTCAGAAGTTTTAGAGCAGTATACTAAGATTTAAAGTCTGAATTCAACAATCGAACCTAGACACGAAATATGTTTTAAGAACTTTAAATTCTTACTGTATAGTAAAATAAAATGTATATTTATTCAAAAGTAGTTCTGTAAATATTATAGCTAAGTATTTAGGCGTTATAATTGGCAAAAATAGCAAACAAGAGTAGGCCTATGAAATTAAAATGAGCATAGTATTGGGAAACCAGATATTATATATATATATATATATATATATATATATATAAAGTAAAGTGATCCCACAACACGCCTCAGGAGGCCCTTAGGGTAGTAGGAGGTCAAGGCTCCCACTTTTTCTAGACAATCGGCACTTGATGTCAGCCGGGTTGTCAGCCCTGCGTGACGGCCGCCTTTACCCCAGAACAAGCGTCTGGTACTCATTTCCGTTAGAGGCTGAGTCGACCCCAGGGCCATAGTGCCGCCAGAGGGTTTGGGTCAGTTTAAAAATCCTGACCCCAACGGGACTTGAACCCTCGACCCTCCGGCTTGTAGCTCAGCGCCTTAACCACTACGCTACGGCGTGCCCCATATATATATATATATATATATATATATATCCTCAACTCGTGTCTAACTCAGGGTCGGGTCGAGGGATGAGATGAGATGAAATTCCTATATATATATATATATATATATATATATATATATATATAAGAGACTTATCGATAGGATAACAAAGAGAGTTCTACAGTGGTATGGACATGTACAACGGATGTCGGAAGACCAGTGGCCTAAACAGGTGTTGGATTGGATGGTACCAGGCAGAAGGAAGAAGGGGAGAAGTAGAAGAGCATGGTATGAGGGAATTATGATGCCGTGATGAAGAGGGGTATGGAAGATGGACAATGGGAAGATAGGAATCTCTGGAAGGCAGGAATCAAAGGCAAACTGCTGTAAAGCGAAAAGCATGTATTAAGTATTAAGTAAGTATGTATAGAGGTCTGTGAACTACAAGGGTGCCACTTCTGACGCACCGTCTCAGAGGCGTATGAACGAAATGGATGAGTATGGAGAAATGGTGGCATGAAATTTGTGGCAGGGAAAAACGGGAGAAACTCCCAGAAAAAACTGCCCAAGCTCCCTTTCGTCAACACGAAACCCACACGGTGTGACCAAGACTCGATTTCGGTGAGAAGCGAGCGTCTAACCGCTTGCGCCATGGAGCCGCCGGAAATCAGATATATCATACTTGAAATAGTTTTCGTTGAGGGGGGGGTCAATACAATAGTATGGAGCAAAGCAACAAACATAGTATTGGTCCGACATTTTGCGGTTGAAGTTTCAAACAAATTCTAAATTATTATCTATGTACACTGACTTTTAGAGGCGATAAGATTTAATATAAAAAAGAAACAAGATAAGAAACAATGTAACAAATACTAAAATGGGAGTAAAACATTTTATATCGGTTTATATGCAACACACACACACAAACAATTGCAATGGCAAGGCCATGTAAAAAGAATAACTGAAGAACTGAAGAAAGTGTTGATAAGGTTCCCCACGCTCCAGAGGTTGGTATAGCCTAAAAACAACAAGGAGAGAAAGAAGATTAGAGCAAGGACAATTGAGTAATAAGGAAGACTGGAGAATACATTTAAATTTAATATGTAGAGCACAAAAAATTGCGCACTGGAAAATGTTTTTATACTCTTAAATCGGTTTTTGGATAGGTAAACGGTGACCCTACGGAAATAACTTAAGAGATGCGAATAATAGGTTCCGAATTTAAATCTCACGACTGACAGACACGATTTTTATTTCGTGTGTTTTTTTTTAAGATAAAGCAAACTATTGGTTAGATTTTATTACCATAATCAATTTTAGCATTAATAATTTTATAATTAACTGCAAATCTATACAGTATAAGGAAACTTTCATAAAACGCGAATGCACGACAATTGAAGTACTTTCTGATGTAAGCCGACTTACAAAAATCTTAGATCTGACATGATTTAATAATAATTAGGCCTACTTGCATTAGGACGGTCTTGGATTCTGATCCTGGTGCCCACCAACTTGTGGGTTTTTCCTGGTTTGCCTCAGTCCTCTATGCAAATGTAGATTGGCATTTATCGGCCGCGGTGGACTAGTGGTTATGCTCCTTGCCTCTGGTCCCGAAGGTCGCGGGTTCAAACCCGATGGATTTTTTAGGATGGAAAAATCCATGGAGCAAGCCCTCCGGGAGGGACTTTAAGCCGTGGGTCCCGAGTCTGAAGATTTTCAGGCTCGTAAAAAATCCTTACGCCTGAATGAAAAGGCCTCTAAGCAAAATTTACCGAATTTTCCCATCCTAGTACTACCTTGTACTAAATTAGTATGGTTCAAAATTCTTCCCTGTAGAGGGAGAGCGCCTAAATATCTGTTAAGGGAAACATGAGCTTACAAGAACAAGAAGAAGATTGGTATTCAATTGTCAGGCTCGTGTAATCACAATTGAACGGTGTTAAGAAGAAAAAGAACAACACTCTGAAAATATTTTTGAGAAAATTACACTTTTTTTTCTGTAAAGTTGTTCAATGTTTTCTTTCTTTTATCATAGATGGTAATAAGTATCATATGAGAGTTGGATCTTTTTTTTCTATATTGTGTGTAATGATCTCCAGAGAAATTAATAGTCTATAATCACATTTTTTTTTATTTTGAGGGCTGGTCTCTTTCTACATAACACCATCCAATTACACCGGGCAACAAATTTTGGGCAATTTTTTTGTTTCTCTCAGTCACGGTTCTTATATAATTCAGGCACCCTGAGTTCAAAAATAACAGTTTCAATAGTTCTATGGAAATTTAATATATTTTAAAATGTGGGAATTAACACAAAAATGTATCCACAAATGTAGATGGAATAAATGCCAGCTTATGTTGGTATTGTATCTGATGATATGAAAAAACAGAAGGATAGAATACAGACGGCGGAGATGAGGTTCCTAAGACAAGTAAAAGGATGTACAAGACTTGATAGAATAAGAAATGAGGATATAAGAGAAGAATTGAAAGTACAGCCTTTATTGGATAAAGTCACGAATTACAGACAGAAATGGATTGATCACATGGATGGAATGAGTAAGGAGAGATATCCATTGTTAGCAAGAAATTATCAAGCAAGAGGAAGACGTAATGTTGGAAGACCTAGAAGACGTTGGGCTGATGCATTGTGAAGTCGGAACGGGCAATTGCCTAATCCCTGGAATGATGATGATGATGATGATATGAAATGGGATTTTGTTTCAGCATCACTGACTTGGCCATCAAATTTATTAAAATGAAGTTGTGACCGCCCTTTTCTTTTGTGTTGCTGTGGAATGTCCCTCACCAAACTCCAAACATAGTCCCCCATCATCTTTATATCTCACCTGCCTTGATATCTTGTTTCCTTGTTTTTGGGATCCTGATGGAATCGCTTTCCATGTTCTTCACTCACATCGCCCAAATTTGTTCTAAAGAAATCCAAATGTGAGTGCAGGTAAAATAATTTAGTTGACATTCTGCAACCTAATGTACGATATGTACTCAGCAAGTTCTCAATCAACTCTTGGTAATTGCGACTCTTCTTGTTTCCAAGGAAGCCATGCACAACATTATGAAATGTTTGCCATGCACTTTTTTCAACTGGTGTCATCTTTTGTTCTATTTCTGCGGACTCCAGCATCTGACGATTTAACCAATCTTTAACATACTGTTTTTCAAGTCCCAATTTAATGTGGAGAGGTGGTAGTAAGATCTTCTTCCAGTCAATAAGAAGTTCATGTAGAACATTATTTTCTCCTTGAACAAGTTCGTTTCTTGAAGGCCACGCTTGTTGGATGTAGGGCCGCATGCAAATACATTAGTCTCTACTCAAATTACTTCCAATTACTTGTGAGCTGACTCACAGTGAGCAATTGCTGAGATCGAATTAACGGCCGACTTACCGGTCATGCATGAAAGTTGACGTTTTCGTAATATTGGCAACGAATTACCCAGAATTCTCAGCGATAAAACCACTTCCGTTATTTTCGTCTGCTACAGAGGAACGCATTTACGCTTGCGTCCCGCAAATAATACCGTATACAACGACGTCTGCGTCGCGCAATATTACGCCGATTCTCCTGTTCTTCCAGTTGAATTCTTTGGTAGACTCTATCAAATTCCTCATCTCCGCGTATACCGAAAACATGATCGAAGTCTTCAAGGTCCAACATCTTGGATAAAGCTTCAAAGGTTTCAAACTACATCGGTTACCATCGGTTCCCTTCGGGATTTTCACGATAAGTTTCTATCTTGAGCTATGATCTTAAGGTACCTCGTCAGGTAGCTTACAATTATTATCGCATGAATAGATTTCTGAGTAAGCAAAATGTATTTGGATAAAACTTTCTCAGCAGAGAACGCCTTTTACTGTCTAATGCGTTCAAACATTCGACCCGTAGTATTGGCCAGTTGTTCGGCTGTTCCGTAAACAAAGGAAACATAGATGCGAAAGAACAATTAACATTTGGAGAAAAATAATATTAACCAATCATATACTTGAAATTAAAAAAGTAACGAAAACAAAAATTGTGATTACTATCGAACCGTCGATATTTGGACAAAAATAATTACATATTTGAAATCAGCGCAAAAAACTGGGTTAGAAAGACTTAAAATATGCAGAGAAACATTTTCATTGTTACCCAGTGTTATAATTTCATAACACATTTAACAAGTGGCGGCTCGTGAATTTTAGGCTAGGTGGAGCCAGATTAAAAATGAACTTGCGGCGTATTCCACATGTCTACATAGGCGTCACTCGAAGCACTAAACACAGTCACATACGCGTTAACACACATACACAAACAAACAAAACTAACACACTTTATTTGTCTTTTATATAACAATTACACACTTTCAAATACCCGAATTGTATATTTATTATGCATTTCAATAAAGATTAGATATAGATAGGGACATAAAGCAGACCCGGGGATAAGGGCATTATGCTCGAGGTAACTAGGGGTGTGGTGGTGGGGTTCTAAATAAAAATTATAATAACAATAATAATATGTCATTAATTGGACCTAAAATAATACGTCTCCGGATATAAGCCGCACCCTAAATTTCAAGGAAAAAAAAGTTTGGCACAAAAATAAACTGCAGAATAACATTTTATTTTAAACTAGCTAATACCCGGCGTGCGCTGCTACGCCTAAATAATTTAAACGTGTTTTTATGTTTAGTTCAATATGTAAAAAGAAAAACAATTAGAAATGTATGTCGTAGTTATTTTAGATACCCCGTGCTGATTACATGGCATTGCCAGGGAATTTACTTATCCCGATCTTCTTGGCATCAATGACCTAAAAGATAAAAATGGTTATATGAGTTGTCAGTAAAAGATAACACATATGCTGTCGCGGACTTCTTTGTAGATTCTTTTTTAGATATTCAATTCTGTGTACATTAATTTGGTGTATTTTTTTGTGGTTCAGGCAGCGTAAGCCATTTAACGTCCAAAAAAATGTGACTTTTTAGTGAACCGAAGCACTTTTTTTTTATTTTAGCTCCGGCCCTATAGTATGTACGGTATATGTTATATATGATAATTGTCCCCAAAAAAATCTCTAAATGATGGTGAAAACCCCATTCATATCGGTCAAGTAGTTTTTGAGTCCATAAAGGATAGACAGACAGACTCAATTCATGTTTATATATAAAGATATACGGTAGAGAGGTGAGCAAATAAGCTTATATTTCATGTCTTAAGTGAGAGATAATGATAAATAAATTTAGAGAAGATGAAACCTGGTGTTGGCACATAATCTACTCTTGTTGGAAACCATTAAATCTGCTGGCATGTCTCCATCTGAAGGACAAATTGCATCAACCATATGTCTTCTCAATAACAACATAAAGAGATATATGTGAATAATCTGTATAGCGCTGAAGGAAATCATTGGCACTCTACATTATTTGTCTTAGTTTTCCAATATGGCTCCAGTTTATTTACATTCGTCGGCTGCAGTGGTCTAGTGGTTATATTCTATGCCTCTAATCCCAAGGGTCGGAGGTTCAAACCCGGCTGGGGTCGATGGATTTTTAGGCTGGAAAAATCCAAGGACAAGACCTTCGGGAGGGACTTTAAGTCATTGATCCCGAGTCTGAAGAGTTTGGGCTCATAAAAGAACTTCAAATCTAAATTACTGCCTCTGAGCGAAATTTTACTGGCCTTCCTCATCTAATACCTTAATTGTCTACGAGATCCTTCATTGAGGCTGTATCCTGACCACATGTCATCTTTAGGGAAATAAGCATAACTAAATTAGATTGCTCAAGAAATTTCTGCTAGGCAAGCATCCATGTTTCAAAAAGGGACGTATGGGATATACTATTTACAAAGGAACTGATAACTGTTGGAGAATCAAAACAAATAACGAACTAAACAAATCAATCAAAAATCAGAATATAGTAAACCATATAAGATCTCTCAGAATTGGTTGGCTTGGACATTTGATAAGAATGGATGATCAGAGACTGGTAAAAAAACTCTACAAATGGAAACCTATAGGAGGCAGAGCTGTTGGAAGACCGAAGATCAGATGGGAGGATGACACAATGAACGATCTATGGAAACTGTAAGTGACTAATTTGAATATGGCAAGAGACAGATTGGCACGGAGGAGGATTGTTGAGAAGACCAAAACTTTCACTTTTGAAGTTGTCATGCCTTAAGATGATGATGATGATTTACATTCAGTTTTCATTATTGTGCACCCCTGAATCCCTTGTATTTGTTTGTTTCATTATAACAGAAAAGTAATAAATATTTGAAGTTAATTAATTAAAGTGAATTAATTTGGTATCAATATGGTAAAGATAAAGTGACTCCACTATAGGCCTTAGGAGGCCCCTTGGAATAGTAGTAATAATTGTAGAAGGTTTAAGATTCATGACTTTCTAGACAATTGGCATAAGCCTGTGTGACAGCTGCCTTTGCCCAAAGAACATATGAGGACCTCAGAGCACAAATAGCATATTAAAATTCATATTAAATTCTGTTGAGATGAAGTCATATGATAAAAGTTAAAAATTAAATTGTACCTGTTGGTAGGTGCCGTCCTCAACTTTGTTAAAAAATATTTTAACAAAGTTGAGGACGACGGCACCTACCAACAGGTACAATTTAATTTTTAACTTTTATCATATGACTTCACCTCAACAGAATTTAATATGAATTTTACTAGTATTGACAAATAGCATAACTCTTTTTTTTTAATTGGAGTACTGTTATCATTTTGAGATCTGAAGGATTGAAGTTCAATGCTTTAAGTAAGTAACTTCTGCATTTCAATATATCATGCAAATAGTAGCACTTTGTGCTTTAAATTATTTTAACTATTTTGTTCAGAGCAGTAACTCATCAAATCCATTTTCGGTTACGAAAGATGTTCATCTAGCACTGTTAATAATAGATATTTAGAGAAGGAGGAGATATTCACAATCACAGATTCAAGAGGAAGACAGGTACCTGAAAATACACCGTGTCCACAAATATAGTATCATACTTTAAACTATTACTATATCGCTTTGCATAAACATATCTAAGTGGAATTGGTGGCAATCAAAAGAGAAACTCAAAAAAGTTTTGTGCATGTTAACAATGTCAACAATGGAGAATAATGGGCAACAATACAGAAACTAAACTAAATTTAATAATTTTTTTTGTGGTCGATATGGGTTCATTGTTATATTTATTGGATACTTAGATGTCTGCAGCGTCACTCGTGGGGGCCACATTCAATATCTATGGGGTACAGCAAAAAAACTTTTTGAGTTTCTCTTTTGATTGTGACCAATTTCATTTAGATACGATTATCCAAAGCGACATAGTAGTAGTAGTATAAAGTATGATACTATATTTGTGGACGTAGTGTATAGTAGATAACAGCGGTGTCCAAGAGCACATTCAATTATTTATAACCTACTGGAGCCTTTCTTCTTTTTACAGCAAAAGCATACAAAGCTCTCCAAGCTAAAGCAATGTGCCATGCCCATGGATCTAGCCTTACCCCTACACAAGAACATAAAATCAATCTCCAGAGGTCAATCCGCTAATGCTGTAATTCCTCTACTGAAACAAACTGAAATACCAACAGCAATAAAAGGAATTCACCCCAAAGATAACTCCGCACGAATAGATTCCACTGGAATGTAGAAAATGTTGACTTCTTAATCTTCACAGATGGGTCCAAAATTGCTAATCATGTGGCAGCAGGTGTGGTAGCTGAGAAAAACTCAAAAGAGGTATTTATCAATGTGAAAAGGCTTGACTCAGTGTTTCAGGCTAAACTCCGTGGAATTCTAATGGCAGCAGAATGGATTGAACTTCTAAAAGATGTAATCTCAATATATGCTATTGATGTAAATTCACAAGCCATTCTGCTAGCCATAGCCAATAGAAGAACAATCCAACCTTTAGCAATCTAAATCAGAGAAAAGCTAATCACATTTAAAAAGATAACTAAGATAGACCTCCACGGGTCAAAGATCATGCAAGTCTTCGAGGGAATGAGAGAGCTGACTACCTCACTAAAATCACTCCCAGTTATAAAACTACTACTGACCATAACACAATCCCTCTAATGCAAGGCAAGCAATTATTAAAATAGTACTAAAACAGTCTGGAATTCCATTTACACCAATGACACCTCTAATACCAAAATTTTCATCCTCAATATACCTACAGGCTGTTCCTATTCCCTATGGCCTATTTACATAACCACACAATTTCTCACTAACCATGACCAATTTAAATCTTACCTAGACAAAATGAACAAAATTGCTTCACCTCATCGCAACTGCCCAGATAAATGACTGAATGCAACACGTTCTCCAGAGACCGACCAGCTATACTAGAATCTGCTACTCCGCCAAATATTCTAAAGTTTTATTTCAATGTTGCAGAATTCCTCAGGAGTATTTTCTACCAACTACAATAAAAACAATATTTGAACAATCATAAAACTATAAATACTCTGTGATATATCATTGATGAAACACAGATTGTAGCATTTATGTTAAATTAAAAAAAAATAAAACCTATCAGAGCCATTATACAAGAAAAAAACAATCCACACCAACGATTCTTTAGATTTGAACTTAATATGAAAACATACTTAAGTATTCTTTTTATCTTGAATGGTATAAGGATAATGGTATGGAACCTGTCAAAGAAAATAAAATACAGAGAGATGCAAAGAAGGTGCTACCAACATTCAGCGTGCTCAGAATGGGGATGTCACAGGGCAGAGAGTCAATTTACTGAGATGCATTGAAGGATTTTGTGGAAGGAATTATATCAGAACATTTCATTGAAATAAAAAAACAAATTAAATTGGGCTCAACTGCACTTCTACTAGCGCTTGATTTTTCAGTTATATTGTTGTAAACTACAGCTCTTCTTCTGTATTTACTAACATTATTTAATATTTTAAACTTTTTCAAACAATTTTTATAACATTATTAGACAATTTTGAAGTATTTATTTAAATATGTAAATCACAATATTATGACACTGTTAGACAATATTGTGATGCTAACTGCTATATTCTCCACCGAGTATATTACTTAATCTATGATTTTTCTATCGTTGTTTCGGGTTATCGCTTGCTGGATCAGCATTAGGGAGTGATAAGTAAGTGTACACCCATTTTTAATAAACGTTTGGTAATTTTATTATTATTATTAATATATATTTTTTCATAGATTTGGGGATTTATTTCAAATATTGGTCATTTAAATTTCATAGCGACGGCTAGTAATCGAGGATGATAATCAATATGTGGTTCGATTGTGGGTTATCGCAGGCTCTATAAACTCTGACACATGCGCACTGTTGTTCTATAGGACTTAGAAAATATTCCACGCTAGTTTAAGTACAGTTTTTCCAAACTGCTACTCTGCCAAATATTTTGAAGTTTTATTTCAATGTTGCAGAATTCCTCAGGAGTATTTTCTACCAACTACAATAAAAACAATATTTGAACAATCATAAAACTATAAATACTCTGTGATATATCCTTGGTGAAACACAGATTGTAGCATTTATGTTAAATTTAAAAAAAAAGCCTATCAGAGCCATTATACAAGAAAAGACAATCCACACCAATGATTCTTTAGATTTGAACTTAATATGAAAACATACCTAGGTATTCTTTTTACCTTGAATGGTATAAGGATAATGGTATGGAACCTGTCAAAGAAAAATAAAATACAGAGAGATGCAAAGAAGGTGCCACCAACATTCTGCGTGCTCAGAACGGGAATGTCAGAGGGCAGAGAGTGACCATTTACTGAGATGCATTGAAGGAATTTCTGGAAGGAATTATATCAGAATATTTCATTGGAATAAAATACAAATTAAATTAGGCTCAACTGCACTTCTACTAGCGCTTGAGTTTTCAGTTATATTGTTGTAAACTATAGCTTTTCTTCTGTATTTACTAACGTCATTTAATTTTTAATTTTTTCAAACAATTTTTATAACATTATTAGACAATTTTGAAGTATTTAATTAAATATGCAAATCACAATATTATGACACTGTTAGACAATATTGTGATGCTAACTGCTATTCTCCACAGAGTATATTACTTAGTCTATGATTTTTCTATCATTGTTTTGGATTATCGCTGGTTGAATCGACGTTAGGAAGTGATAAGTAAGTGTACACCCATTTTTAATAAACGTTTGGTAATTTTAATATTATCAATATATTTTTTAAACATAGATTTTGGGATTTATTGCAAATATTGGTCAACTGAATTTCATAGCAACTGATAGTAATCGAGGATGATAATCGATATGTGGTTTGATTGTGGGTTATTGCTGGCTCTACAAACTCTGGCACATGCACACTGTTGTTCTATAGGACTTTGAAAATATTTCACACTAGTTTAAGTGCAGTTTTTCCTTACATTGAAATAGAAACAAAAATTTTACTCACTTTTTAAGGTAGATGTTGGAAATGCTGACCCTCCTGATCTGTACATTTCGGGCACCAATTAATAAATTCTAGGAAAACTCTCTGGAGGACTGCTTTAATGTTCCATGAATTTCACATGTAATTAATAGTCTTTAATTTGTCCACAATGTGTGGATTATTACGATAAACTTTAAAACACATAAATTAAATATGGCATAAAGACAACAGGATTTAATCTATGAATACGACAAATTTTGTATGGTTGAGAAGATCAGCTATAACGGCTGGGGGGCCCCATGCTGACCACATGTCACCATTACACTGGCTGGATGATCATCTATCTCTGTGATTAACACATGTGGATGTGAGGTCAGCAGTCGGCTGGTAGGCCAAGGGCTTTCTAGGCCTGTCGCGTCATTGAGATTGTTTTACATCATTTTATTTTCTTTCTCCAAATATGTCTTATTGGTTTATTTAATTTAATGGAATAGGCAACGTCCGCTCCATTCGTTCGGATTTTATCGATATAATTTCTATGTTAACCCTATTTTATCTATATCCATAGACGCTTTAACATATGGGTTCATATCATAAAACCTATAGTTATTACTTATCACGATACTATGAAATGAGATCTGGTAATGAAAATCTAACCGAGTATTTTGCACAAGACGGAACCTCTCAGTCGAGTTGGTCATCATGAATTTATCTAATACGAGTCTCGAACGCTACCTCTTAAGAAACTCTCTCGCATATTAATCTTACTTTTATTATTTTTTTTATTTTTATAAAATCATGCTCTAATGATAAATTTCCATACTACATTCGCAAAAAGTTTTTATGCTAAATGGAATGTGCAGTCGCAAATTGCCAACATTGACCGTTAATTTAATTAAATTGTTGTAAATCTTATAATTGCAATAATCTCAAGATATAAATAAACGATTATTCTAATTATACTCGTTAAACTAAATAGTATTATAAAGTTATAATTACCATGCTGTGTAAGTTTGACAAATTACAACGTTACTGTAAAATACTTTATAAATATTTGCAGTTGGCGATAAACTTCCAAAACTTAAGAAAATTGTATTACGCAATAATTGACATCGAATATTAATTTTATTCATTTGTTATTACTTATACTTACGGATCTGTGTTGTACATTGTCGTATATTACCATCACGGAGTAATATAATTACCGTACTTTATGCATATTTATTGGCGCATTTTGTTGTATGTTGGCTACACTTCAGACTACCTTCAGTGAATTATTTAACCGCTACATTTAAATATATCAAGATTTTTTAAGAATGGCAAATTCAATACATGGTACGTAAGTTAAAGTTATCACACACACAAAAAGTTACATAATTTCGATAAAATAATGTTTGTATTATTAATTCTTCAATAAGTTTTAATTTTTTTTTTAAATTGAAATAAAAAATTATAATTTATTCACATTCTGGAAACTTGAAAATACCACATTGTATTTATTAACGACGTTGTTACAGAATATTTTTGACACTATTATTTTAACATAAGCTTATGCCCAAAATTATCTTAGAACAAAAATGGCATAAGGACTATGCTGTTTTCTCAAGTTTAGCAAAATTCTATTTACACTAACAACATTTCAACAGTAAAGAGTGGTAATTATGATTAAACAATGTATGGTGAATTTACAGAAATAATTGATCATAACTATCCGACATAAATTTAAAGTTTAAAATGAACAAATATTAAAATATAAGTGAAATTGACCTAACCAATAACTGGAAAAACTGCACTTAAACTAGCGTGAAATATTTTCAAAGTCCTATAGAACAACAGTGCACATGCACCAGAGTTTATAGGGCTAGTGATAACCCATAATCGAACCACATATTCATTATCATCCTCGATTACTATCCGTCGCTATGAAACTTAAATGACAAATATTTGCAATAAATCCCCAAATCTATGTTATGAACCCATGATCTCCAGCTTTAATGCACTGGTTCACTAAACCATTGTGCTACTTATGCAATCCAGGAAGGGGAGACAAATATTTTTCTATTTGAAATTCCTCCTATTCTATGCCAGGAATCCACCTGTTAAAGTTTCAACAGAGAACAAGTGACTGCTGGTATCATGTTAGTCAATAAGATAATACTAATTTCCACCATCAGATTACAGTTTTTTTTTTAATATTTATTCACTCATTACTAAGTCCTGGTACCACATAGTTCTCTATACTCATTTTATTTTATTAGGTAAAAAAAAATGTCAAGTTAGATTGAGAAAATGGAGAAGATAGTGTACACCAGATTAATTTACAATTTATTGGATAATCTAGCACCCCATTAGGATAAGTTGGCTATTCTGTTTGAACTATGACTAATGGATGTTTTCCATTTTAAAATATACCAATTTTAGATTAAAATTAGGAATTATTAATCAAGTTATGAAACCATCCCTTGTACAAAAAAACACCAGATTACGTTTATATAACACTTTGGCTAGACCAGTGTTGACCTATGGTAGTGAAGCATGGACACTAAGAAAACAACATGAAAGCAGAATAACGGCTTGTGAAATGAGATTCATGCGCAGAACAGCTGGTTACACCAGATGGGATCGGAAAAGGAACACCGATATCTTAAAAGAATTGAAGACTACGCCAATTTTGGAATATATTAAACAGTACCAACTAAATTGGAAACACCATCTTGAAAGAATGAGTTCAAATCGGATCCCCAAAGCTGTTTATAATTATATACCAAGAGGACGAAGATCACTGGGCCGTCCTATGAAACGCTGGAGGGAAAATTTTCTATAGGATCGTAACAGGCCTTGGCCTAATACTTGGAAGGAAGAAGAAGAAGAAGAAGAAGATTAAAATTAGCTCAAGTTCCCAATCAATTTTAAGCCAATCCTGCATTTTTGGAAAAAAATCACATGTATTTTCCTCATGTAATTATTGACATAGTGCAAAAATACAGTAAAACTTGCTCAAAGCAGAATCGGATGGGACCAATTTTTTTTTTCCACATTTAGACAAAATTCTGCATTATAAAAAAACTAAAACTTATTAATAATCTTAGAATATAGAGTACCATGTATGTCTTTTTACATACCTTGGATTAATTGTTTTTATTATTAATCGTAGTTCCACTGCCTTTGAAAAGTGAAGTATAGTATGTATGAGCAACTTTGACAGTTTTAGCCATCTTTATTCCATAAATTCAGAACGCTACCTGTGAAAGATCGGTCTCCGACTTATTTAAGATTTTCAAGATTTACAATTATCGACAATTGCAAATTAGATATATTCCAATTCAAATTCTACCGAGGTAAAGTCCCAGGCACCCAAATAAATAAGAATGAAATAAATCTTAATTTTAAATAAAATAATAAAGAAGATACATCACACCCAAGGAAAATTACACAAAAAAGTATACTTATAAACAAAATTCTCGCATACTCAGCTAAAAAAATTAATGCAAATCCCCTCTACTATATTCCACATTAAATCCAGAAACCAGCTCCGATTCTGCGTGCAATGATTATTTGTAAGACAGGAATCTGTATTTTGCATAATGGGTGTGCAGTGAGGCTGAAATAAAATTTCAGGTACATATAGAATCTCTACTTCACCCAGCGGCAGGAATCATTCCTTATTGTTTTTTTTTTCCTAACAGGAATTCAATGAAGTGGAAACTAATTAATTTCTCTGTCTTTCCGCTTTATAGACTTTTTTTCATGAATTGTGTAGAAATATCCTTCTGTTTTCACATTGGACAGATTCTGTTTTATGCAAAATAAATGCATGTAAAATTACTATTATTTTGCCGGGACCAATAAATTTGTTCACATTGGACAGATTTCCGTATTATTCAACTTCCGGATTAAACAAGTTTTACTGTAATTTGTGCATTTTTTGTTTAAAATTATGTAAGTGGACTCCTGGCATAGAGTCCCCAATATTCCCCAATGTACGCTTATTAGTGAATATCTATTCACATTACCACAGAGTCACTTCTACTAAGAAGACATTATAATGGGAATACATTCTTCAGTGCCATATAAGCTAATTATAAATATAATAATGAAATCATTATACTTAATATTGCTGTTTGCATACAACAGTTTTCATAACTAAAGAGAATTTCAAATAAAAAATATTTGTCTCCCTTCCTGGATTACCTAAGTAACACAATGATTTAGTACACCAGCGCATAACGCTGGAATCTTGGGTTCAAATCCAGGTTTAGGCAGAAATTTTTCTTTAATATCTAAAGGAAGTGAAATATGAGGTTTATTTTAATTAATAATAGTGATAGAATTTAACACCTAAACTCATAATTGTAGATTTCTCGAAGACTAGTTTTGATACTTCCGTGAACCATCTTCAGCTCTATCTAACTGTTGAATTGGTGGTTGCTAGTTCAAGCAGGTTGCTTCCTGCTCTCTCTGGTGGTCAACCGATGAACTTCCAAATTAAATTAAATTAAAATTTTTCATACCTAACTAGACTGGTTTCAAAGCCTGGGCAGCTCCAGCTTCAGTAATTTCTCATTGACTGATGTCATGTTGATCAGAAGAACCGCTTCTTCCTCCCTTGATGGACCAATAAACCTCCGGATCAACTCAGAATCCACAGGAATTTTGAAGTTCATAAGTTTTTTCCTTTCTTGTTGTTTTTTTAAATGTGGATTTTTTCTCAAACCGTGAGTTCTTTTTGTTTTTCTGTTTTTTTAATCTTAAATTAAACCTCATAGTGATTTTTTTCCTGTAAAAGTTCTATCCAAATTAAATATTTTTCCTGAGAATTTCAAAATTCATGATTTTTCCGAAAGAGAATTTCTCTCAAATTGTGAATTCCTTAGACTTAACTGTTTCAATGATTTGGCCAAACAGATAAGTCAAAGGAACTCACAGTTTGGAAGAAAATTCAAATCCAGAAAATTTGGCCAAATTATTGAAACAGATAAGTCTAAAGAACTCAAAGTCTGGGAGAAAATTCACATTTAGAAAAATTAAAAAAGTCATGAATTTTGAAATTCCTGGGGAAAAAGATTTAATTTGGAAGTTCATTGGTCAACCACCAGAGAGAGCAGGAAGCAACCTACAGGACTGCCAACCACCAATTCTACAGTTAGACAGAGCTGAAAATGGTACGATGGTACACAGAAGTATTGAATTAGTCTGATATTAAATTCTAACTCTATTATTAAAAATTTTTTCTCTTTAGTTATATTGCATTTTTTTTCTCTTTAGTTATATTAACTACTGGGGGCACGCCGTAGCGTAGTGGTTAAGGCACTGAGCTACAAGCCGGAGGGTCGAGGGTTCAAGTCCCGTTGGGGTCAGGATTTTTAAACTGACCCAAACCCTCTGGCGGCACTGTGGCCCTGGGGTCGACTCAGCCTCTAACGGAAATGAGTACCAGACGCCTGTTCTGGGGGTAAAGGCGGCCGTCACGCAGGGCTGACAACCCGGCTGACATAAAGTGCCGATTGTCTAGAAAAAGTGGGAGCCCTAACCTCCTACTACCCCAAGGACCTCCGGGTCTGTTGTGGGATCACTTTACTTTACTTTACTATATTAACTACTGCATGTGAACAGCAAGCCTGAGTTTATTAATTTTAATGTTACATTAGACAAATAAACATAACTACAATACCATAGTCTATAATATAATGTACCTAATGTATAATCCAAATATTTTAGGTAACAAAAAGTGGGCATTAGAAAAGTATGCACGCTGGGATGGTTCCTGCTGGCAACAAGTGGACAGAAAAGATGGCGAACTATACCTTATAGTTGAGGTCTTATATTTTTGTTTCTCTACTAGTTTAATTTAAGTATTAGAAGTAACAAAAAAAATGTAGCCAGTGGTCTTCCATACTAAATGTTTGATAAAACTCTGATTTTAATAATAAATTTATCATAATTAATACCACGAGTGATTTCCAAATGATCGATAAATTCACGACTCACGAAGTGAGGAGTGAATTTATCATAAGTAATGCCACGAGTGATTTCCAAATTATCGATAAATTCACGACTCACGAAGTGAGGAGTGAATTTATCTAGAGAATTTGGAAATCAAGAGTGGCATTTGTTAGGACTATTTAACGAATAAAATTAAGCTGTTTACTCACAAATCATTATTTAACTATAGTTATTTTAAAATATTTATATATTTAATGTAAACGGCGATGTTTGAAAACAAATGAGAAACGATAGGTACGCTTCTACTGCTTCATTTGTTTATCACTGCAACCAGATCATACTATTTATTACCAAAGGAACGCAATATTGTAAGGAGGAGCTTTCTTTAATATGGTAATTATAACACTGATAAATATTTGGTAAAACACGACTCTGATTGGTTGTAAAACAGAAATCATTGAAACGTGATTGGTCATTGACTCCCATTTGGGGCATGAGTTAAATAGTCAATATAATTTGGAAATCAAGAGTGGCATTTGTTAGGACTATTTAACGAATAAAATTAAGTTGTTTACTCATAAATCATTATCTAAATATAGTTATTTTAAAATATTTATTTATTTAATGTGAATGGCAATGTTTGAAAACAAATGAGAAACAATTGTTACTCTTGTTCATCACTGCAACCAGATCATATTATTTATTGCCAAAGGATCGCAAATATTGTAAGAATGCACCCTAGTGGAGAAATTTATAACCAACATTATAGGTATTAATTAATTTCTCATGTCCTATGATGTAAATATGTCAATTAAATTTTTCTGCAACGTTATTTCCTGGGAAATAATTCATTTAAGAAAATGCAAACAGTGGTTTCTTTTTTTTTTGTGGTATATTCAATTGCTACCAATGTTTTTATATTATCTCCCGCAAGCACTACCAGCTGACATTCGTACACTATATATACAATCTGGTAGCCATATTTCTTGGAGAGTCAGTCACTGCAAAATAATACTACGACCTATTCAGAATGTTAAAAAAGGAGGAGCTTTCTTTAATATGATATACTTGTTTGATAAATTCGAGGTGAAACATGGCTATGATTGGTTGTAATTAAAAAATCATTGAAATGTGATTGGTCATTGTATTCCATTTGGAGCATGAGTTAAATAGTCAAAATAAGAAAAGTATTTTTTTTAACAATGCTTAGTAGCATCTCAATTAAAAGCTGGAAATGATCTGGCTAACAAATCTTTCTCACTTCTTTTAGGTTTGAGAGTCTTTAACATCTCGTAAATCTGTAATATGAGATGCACAAGTTTATTTCCTACATGAAAGAAGTCATATTCAAATTTCTATGACCTGAAAAAAAATGCATTGACCCAAACTTAAATGCAAAGACAAACATTCTACACTAATGAATGAGTTGGGGAAAATGCTTTAACATCTCACTTCATAAAGTTGTGTGTCTTCACGATACCGGTTTCAAAAGTATAGTTTTGCTTCCATCTTCAGTCAAACTCTCATCCCACCTTAATTTTGATTAACATTCTGTACTAATTTCAAGCTAAGTTCCAGTTGTACTGTAAACAAACTTGCATAAGATATTACACAGCCGACTTCGTCTACTAGGGGAACCATGGTGCTACTTTTACCTGCCATATGACTAAACTGCATATCATTGGTAGCAACATCATTCTTAATCAATATCATATTTTACAGGAAATAAGACTGAATACAAGGTAAGATGGTATCAATAATTAGGAACTTCCTCAATTTCTTATTTATTTATAATAAAAATTACATATGGGCCTAGGTAATCAGACATTTACGCTTTCTCTGCAATGTTGATAGATATTCTGTATTTGCAAATTCATTATGAGCAGAATATATGATCCATGCTGACTCACCTGTAAATTCTGCTGTTAGTTTTACCACATCCTCAATGACTAACGTGAGATATTTTTCACTAAACTGTTTGAAAACATTCAATACAATTTGTTTTGCTCCGGTTATCAAATGGTTTCTTTTTTCAATGAATTATTAAATTCTACAGAAAGTGGCCATTTTGAAACAAATGAAATTCCAATATATTCTATATTGCATGTGCATAAGAATAAAACAGTGCTTATTTAATATTTTAAAAATTGTAATTATATATTTTAAAATTCTCCCATACAACTTATATAGACATGTTCTTAGATAATATATGTTTTTATTATATTTATTTCCTTTATTTTGAGTATTAGAGAGTGAACTACATTTTCTTATATGTTTAGAGGTGAAAATATTATTCAATCATTGTAAATACAGTCATACATCTGGTTTGTTTACATTACAACTTGTACTTAGCTCAGAAGAGGCATAGTCACTAGACATTCTAAATATTTAATCACAAATTTCAGTTGCTCTCCTATTTAAAAGCAAATAATCCATCCATAGTAATTCTGCCCGAGGGCAGGTCTTTCACTGCAATCATAACATTTTCATGCTATGTTTTGCAGCTTTACTAGGGAATTGTAGGTGTGATAGCTTCCCGTTGCTTTCCACACCAGTGAAGGATGATAATGATAATGATGATGATGATGATGGCCATATAATTTCGGGGACCGTTTGGGCCTTAAAGTTTTCCTGACATTTGTCTTACAGGTGAGAAAAAACCCCGATAAAAACCTCACCCAGAAAAACTGTCCCAACCAGGGATTGAACCCGGGCCTGCTGCGTGACAAGGCAGCACACTACCTCAAAACCACAGCGGTGGACTTACATATGTATATATACATATATATATATATAGGTGATTGGACGAAACTCTCCCCTGTTATACTATCTATTTACATGTTGGTGACAAAAAATATTGAGAATTGAAATCTCATAGTGAAGGAACATAAAACTGCCCAATATCTAGTCTTTAACACAATTAAGTCCATCGCTATGGTCTTGAGGTAGCATGATGCCTTGTCATGCAGCGAGCCTGGGTTCGATTCCTGGACGAGACAGGCTCCTGAGTGAGGTTTTTTCGGGATTTTTCCTCACCTATAAGACAAATGTCAGGTAGCTTAGGGCCCAATGGTCCTTGAAAATCATCTGGCATCATCGGTTTCCATATCACTATCATCACCATCCTTCACTGGTGCAGAAAGCAACGAGAAGCTAGCCACACCTAAAATACCCTAGTAAAGCTGCAAAACATAGCATGAAAATTCTATGATTGCAGTGAAAGACCTGTCCTCAGGCAGAATTACTATAGAATAGAATACAAATAAAATATCTGTAAACTCTTTGTTGTTTAGTATATTATGCTAATATTTAGATGAAGGTTTACTAATGATAACTTATACCAACTATATGTAGACTTCAAAAAAGCATATGATTCAATTAAGAGGGAGAAGTTATATAGTATACTGCTGGAGTTCGGAATTCCTAAAAAGTTAGTTAGACTTATACGAATGTGTCTAAATGGCTCAAAGAGTAGGGTGCGTGTAGGCAAACAGTTTTCAGACACTTTTGAAATCCAGAATGGGTTGAAGCAAGGAGATGCACTATCTCCTCTACTATTTAATTTTGTACTAGAGCATGCCATTAAATCTTTAGAGAATGAGGAAGGCTTACAACTCAATGGTATTAATAAGCTGTTAGTTTATGCTGATGATGTAGTACTACTGGCCAATAGCGAAGAGATACTAAAGGCCAACACGCACACACTATTGAGTAACACTAAGAAATTAGGACTGGAGTAAAGTAAATATCAGTAAAACTAAATATATGGTCACACGTAGAAATTCAGTATATAATGGAAATGGACAGCTAATGACAAATGAGGGAAATTTTGAGGAAGTGGCTGAATTCAAATACCTAGGAACAATAATCACAAATAGGAATGAGATGCAAAAAGAAATTAAACATAGGCTCAATTCTGGAAATGCATGCTATTATGCATTGCAGAGACTTTTGATGTCCCAACTCCTTTCAAAAAACGTTAAGCTGAAAATGTATAAAACTATTATTCTACCAGTTATATTATATGGGTGCGAAACATGGACTCTTACTTTAAGGGAGGAAAGGAGATTACGAGTATTTGAGAATAAAGTTCTTAGGAAAATTTTTGGACCAAAGAGAGATGAACAGACAGGTGAATGGAGAAGACTACATAACAATGAACTACATGGTCTTTATAGGAAGCCAGATATAATAAGAACAATTAAGTCTCGTAGACTGCGATGGGCAGGACATGTTGCACATATGGGGAATGAAAGACGTGCATGGAAGCTTCTTGTAGGAAAGCCAGAGGGAAAACGCCCAGACCAAGAATGAGGTGGGAGAACAACGTTAACTATGATTTGAGGGAAGTAGATTATACAGGGAATGATTGGAAAGCATTAGCTCAGGATAGGGATGTATGGAGTGCTTATATCCGCGCGGCCATGAACCTTCGGGTTCGATAGTGCCAGTGAGTAAGTAAGTAACTTATA
This sequence comes from Diploptera punctata, assembly GCA_030220185.1. Lineage (NCBI taxonomy): Eukaryota > Metazoa > Arthropoda > Insecta > Blattodea > Blaberidae > Diploptera > Diploptera punctata. Next base: position 5,808,223 of record JASPKZ010003868.1, on the reverse strand, counting down.
CCGGGCAATTATATTTTCAAATAAATTTACTATATATATATATATATATATAGATACACACACACACACACAGTAGTTACCGAAGAAAATGGATCAAAGAATGTGAAAAAAACAGCACAATTTCCGATTATGTTAGCAGTATTTATTTAACTTTCACAGGGAAAAAACACTATGCGGTTTAATTTAAGAATTAGATTAATGGTTTTATTACTTCACCTCATATCCTTTTTCTTCTAGACAGCAGTTTCAGAGCTTATCTCCATTGTCAATCGGTGTTATGTTGTTTCATGGTGGTTTTCTTCTTCCTTCTATCATTGGACCGATGAACCTCTGGATCAAATCAAAATTTGCGGGAGTTTCGAAATTCATGAGTTTATCTTTCTAGTTATTTTTGGATGTGGATTTTTTCCCAAACCGTGAGTTCTTTCTGTTTATCTGTGTGTTTGATTAGGCTAGCTTTTGTATCAATTAAAGCCCATGCTTGGTCTGAAAAATATTTAATTGATACAGAAGCTAGCCTAATCAAACATAGATAAACAGAAAGAATTCAAGGTTTGGGAAAAAATCCACGTCTAAAAAAACAAGAAAGATAAACTCATGAATTTCGAAACTCCTGCAAATTTTGATTTGATCCAGAGGTTCATCGGTCCAACGATAGAAGAAAATCACCAAGAAACGACATAACACCGGTCGACGAGAGGCTACTGACGATGGAGATATAGCTCCGAAACTGCAGACTAGAAGAAAAAGGATATGAGGTGATGTAATAAAAACCTAGAGTTTTATAATTTTATAAATTAAATTGGTTGGGTTATTATCTTAATTTTGAAATTATTTTGTTGGGGTAATGGAGAGATATAATTAACTCTTTTTTTAAAAGTACACATATTTGTGGTTAATTGACCCAGATATTATGATTATGATTAATTTAATTCTTATGTTAGCAGTAATTTATATTTGTGTGGAATGAATTTTTAAAGGACTGTACTACAAAATTTAGTTTTTACATAAATTAATGTTCTCATCACTTTTGGAACTTTAAAAATATGTAATAAGCCCATTCCATTTTTATTATCGAAAATACATACAAAACATTATAAGAACCCATTAAGCAGTCTCATTTCAAGAATGCATACACATATTCTGTGAAAATTCTCACTTTATAAGCTGTGTTTTAGCATTTGCAATATAGCTTCAGAACATAAATTAGAAAATTTTATAATGAAATTCATAATAATTTCCTACTCAAACAATAGTCATTATTAAATTATAGTTAATAATATAATTAATATTCTTATAAGTATCATTTATATAGATGGAATCATAAGTACTTATGTTATAGAACATGCAAATACTGGTGGTGCAGCAAGGAACTGCCATTGAAACTGTGTGTCTTGCAGCAGGTTCCAGTCAGTTGAAGGGAGTGTGGAAAGATAACATTCTTGTTATTGTTATTAAACAACAGGTATGTATAATGCTACGGTTTATTATACAGTGTGTCGCACCCAACGTGACGCAATCACGCGTTACGCTCAGCATGATACTGGTTTCGCATGGAGCGCAAATGGTACAGCGCTTATGTTTATGGAATTGTTGCCAGATGGCACCGCATATATGGGAAATCAAAATGACCAACGTTCATAATAAATTTCCAAATGTGTTTACAAAAATTAATGTATACAAACCTGTCCCTGCCTAACCTAATGAAATAAATTACATACATACTATTTAGTAAACTAAAACTAATCTGATGTACACTAAACTGACCCATTGGAACCTAAAAATTAAGTGATTGAACATTTATTTCTTAAAATATGGTTCGGAATTAAATGCAAATGTTGGTCATTCACACATATGTCCTGCCATCTGGTGGATTTAATTTTATAAGCATTCACGTATGCCAACTTCAATTCTAATAAAGAACTTTGAAAATAAATTGAGAGGAAAAGTCATAATTGTGTGCATAGATAAACATATTAAAATGCTTTATAAAAAAAGTTCAAAGTATCATTGCAAAACGTTTAAAGACAGAAAAAGTACCTAGAGCAACAGCATCATATGAATGTTGTATGGAAAATTATAGAATAAATTATTCTTTAGTTCTTAAATAAACATATGGTTGATGAAAATACAAAATTTTAGAATATTTCAGATTTTCGCCTGAGCTGTTTTATCAGGTTTTGAATTTAATAGAAGATGAAGTTTATGTACATCCACAATATCCCTAAGATACAATACAATATTTACAGCTTTTATTTATCTCTTGACTAAGTTCAAGCCACAATAACTCTTTTTTCTCTACATCTCTGTACTCCTTCATGCTCATATTGTATAGAACATGTATAGAACTCGATGATTTGCAACAAAACTATCTAACTTTCGTCGTTAAAATTGGAAAGTTATAAAACAAGTACTGTATTTCCGACATTTTGTCATAAAATCTTAGTTTATTTTTTAGCAATTACACCAATGAGTACGTGTAATATATTCTATATTCTTTGTTTGCGCTGGCAAATTGAGTCCTGGATTCAAGAAATTCAAATACACGACACGACATGTCAGCGCAAAATTTTTCGCGCCAGCAATTTGCGTTGTAGATAAACCACATCCATTTAAATATATGGGGAACAATTTTTGCGCTGGCGCCTTGCGTCGTAGATAAACCATAGCATAATACTTATGGACAGTGACGTGAGACTTTTAAATTGCATAATGATCTTTCTTTTTAACTGAATGAAAGTAACTGAATTTATTAAATTAATATTAAGAAGCTAAAGCTATTCGTATGATCAAAATAAATTAATTAATACAAATAACTAAAATATTGTAATCGATGGTAAAGAGAAAAATTTCTGCCTGCATAGGATGTGTGGTCAAGATAATATGTTAAGAGGATAATTTCTGTGCTTGAATGAAGCAAATATTTGGGTGTAAACACCAACCCATGAATTAATAAATCTGTTTCAAAATTTACAAATACAATTTTGATTTACTATTACTTTTTATATTTTTTCTTAAGTGCATAAAAAGTAATTCAATAACCACAAACTGTAAGTGACTTATCAGATCTCGAATGCTTGAGGCCTCATTTTCCCAAACTCCATTCTTGTCCAAATAAGTATCACTTACAGCTCTTGGTACATAATATTGTATTTTATATTATTGTTTAACGAAATTATATTTTGTAACAAAAAGTTATTTCCATTAGCTGAGACTCTTCTTTCACAAAATTAAAAACCATAATTAATTTACTGTACTATAATGGATTAGTCCACCGCTGTGGTCTCGAGGTAGCATGCTGCCTTGTCATGCAGCGGGCCCGGGTTCGATCCCCAGTCGGGGCAGTTTTTCTGGGTGAGGTTTTTATTGGGGTTTTTCCTCACCTGTAAGACAACTGTCAGGAAAACTTTAAAGCCCAAACGGTCCCCGAAATCATATGGCCATCATCATCCTTTTCATTATCATCATCATCATCATCCTTCACCGGTGTGGAAAGCAACGGGAAGCTACCACACCTACAATTCCCTAGTAAAGCTGCAAGCATAGCATGAAAATGCTATGACTGCAGTGAAGGACCTGCCTTCGGACAGAATTACTATGACTGGATGGATAATGGATTCATTATTTTCAACATTCAAAAGATTAACATCGAACAACTGATTGGGAGGAAGGTAGAAATACAGGGACCTAAATATGGTTTCCTTTGTAAAGGGGAGTAAACCTGTGAGTCATATGTCATAGATTTACATAATGTACAAGAAACTCAAGCCTGAAATAAAAGGCATATAAGCAAAACTTATCAGCCCTTTCACGCTAATAACTAGAGTCCAGATGTTAGGCACTTAAAAAATTCAAAATAGGCAGGCAAAAGGCACTAAAATCATTAACATAGGCACTAAAAATTCAAAATAGGCTCTTACAAAAAAATGGACAACATAAATTTTTACGGCCTTATGTAAATAATATATGTATCAACAGCATACGGAGATATCAGAAATGATTTTGGAACTTGTTTTGCCTTTTTACAAAGAGCATACTTATGTTTTGCAGTGTTTACTTGCTGCGAAACATGGCACTTCTTCACGCAATTCACGGAAATTTTACACACATTGCAAAACAATATTAAACTGTCACTTGAGAATATTTCCGCACCAAATTCTTTCACGAAATTGGTCAGTTTGTCTTTTACTGTTGTCCGTTCTTTAGGCATCATAAAACAATTGTTCTAAAGATAAAAAAAAAAGCCACATACACTTTGTCTTTGAAGCACCTGTCTGTGAACGAGGACTACAGACTGAATTCAGTGTTACCAACATAAAAAATAATATTGCCACTCACTTAAATGTTTCAGCACCAGGTGTAAGACAGAGAAAGAAAGCTTGAGCCATCTACCTTTTTTGTCACTCAGCAGTGTTTGTATTGAAGAGAATCAAAGCTGTACTACAAAACTTTCTCCAAGCCTTAGAGCTGGAGTATAATACAATGGGACATTGCTTAGGGCTATTTCACTTAACGGGAGTGCATGAGGAGGAAAAATACAATAGATGGTACTTGTTATTTCACCTAACGGGAGTGCATTGAGGGGGAAGTTTGTCCATTTCAATTAATTTCATTGAAATACTAAGTTCTTCTTCTTCTTCCTTCCAAATATTAGGCCAAGGCCTGTTACGATCCTATAGAAAATTTTCCCTTCAGCGTTTTGATCCTTCCGGGAAATTCTCATATAAGACTTGAAAGCATAATAATAGTCCCTTCGATTGGTTGCTGGCCAAAGGAAGGCAAGACCAGTGATGGGGCTGCCATCTTATAGCCTCTGGTCAGGCTTTTCTGAAGAAGAAAAGAAAATAAAGGAAAGAAGAAATGGAAGAAAGGAAAGACTCCCTAGCCCTCGGATGCCCTAATAGCATTGGAGTCGAAAAAAACAAGAGTTAACCAAGAGAGGTTAGATAGTAAAGTTAAAAGAGTGCAAAACACAAGTAAGTGGAAGAAATGTTTTGCTCAGCTTGGGCACCTTGTGGTCGCCATCCACATATCCCCTAGATGAGGACCCCTGTTAATTTCGAAAAAAATGGCAAATAGGCATTTATAGACATTGTAATCAGAAATAGGCATTTATAGGCAAAATTAACTTTATGGAAAACAACTCTAGGGTCGTCGGTATGAACTTATATGAAGTCGACAATTTTATTATTGATTTAACACTTTAATGTATTACAACGTATATAACAGAAAAATTTGCATCTAGATCATAACTCGCCTCGGTAGCTCAGTTGGTAGAGCACTTGGCCTGGAAAGCCAAGGGTCCCGGGTTCGAGTCTCGGTCTAGGCGAAAATTTTTCTCTTCAAATATAATTCATCCTTCAGTGAGAAGTGTTAAATCAATAATAAAATCGTCAATAGAAGCCCTACTGGCTTTATAAAGTAGTGTTAAATTTCCAATAAATGTCTTCTTAACTAAGAAGCTGCCATTTGCAAAGTTAGAAGCTATGGTTTCAAGCATTTGGCACGAGGGAATTACAATGTATATAAGAGAAAAATTTGCATCTAGATCGTAACTCGCCTCGGTAGCTCAGTTGGTAGAGCACTTGGCACGGAAAGCCAAGGGTCCCGGGTTCGAGTCTCGGTCTAGGCGAAAAAAAATTTTCTCTTCAAATATAATTATATGAAGTCACTTTCACAATATCTATAATAAATAAGTGTAGGCATTTTCCTAACATCCGGTCTCTGCTAATAACTTAGAGTGGATAAAGAGCATTATTAAATAAAACACTATAATAAGAATAAAGAGACATCCTCTTATCCTCATACATGAATAACGATACCCTGTGTATAACCTTTTTAATACTGTATTGAATTTTTTATTTTTTAGACTATATCACGGCGATTTCGTGTTAAGTTTGCTGACACTGAATTCAAGTCTGCAATAACAAGCTGTAGGGAATGTGTCTTTACTTTGTCACACTATATGAATATTCACGATACTACAGGTAAGCTCTTAGTAAGATATTTCAAGTACATACTCAGAAATAGAATTGCACAATCACATTGGAGGTATATTTTTTTTTTTCTTCCTTTGGTTTGACATACCTTTCACACATTCTCTAAACAAATTAAGGATTTATGTATTTCTTGATACTATTCAATTTAAATATGAGTAAATTATTGATTAGGAATACATTAAAATATTAAATTATGGAATATTCACCTGAAAGGTCCGTCTCCTCAACTTACTTATTTAACTGTAGCGCTTTCGGGATTTGTCCCATCATCGGCAGGATTCAAAACTGGTGTTTCACTGAACATCTGGTAGAGGGGGTTACATGTATTGAGTTCGTTTTCGTTTATCAGATGGTCGTTGTTCACCTTTCAGGTGAATATTCCATAATGTTATATTTTAATTTTGAATAATACCTCAACGGAACACATCATGAATCTTATAAAAGTAGGAATATATTATTTACAATATAAACTTCAGCTGTGATGGTCTAAAGGCTTGTTTGCTCAACTCTAGATTTAGATCTTGCATGAAGGACACAAGCTCAATACTGGCCAAGATCAATTAATTTTTACAGGCCATAAAAATTCAATTGTGAATTTTACATAACAAGCTTTCAGCCGTGAAATGTAACTCCATTAATTATATTTGAGTCGGAAATTTTGAATCACCTCATATTTCTTGATTTTTATGCAGAGTTGAGGCATCGGCAATGTCGCACAGAAGCGACAAAACCTAGGTCTCCATAAAAATCAAGAAATATGAGGTGAGTCAAAATTTCCAACTCATATATAATTAAAAGAAACCTCATAGTGTTATTTCCTACATATATTAAATGTAACTCCATATTTAATGCAAAATTATTTTGTCAAGGAAATAAATAAAGTTAAACACAAATTGAGTATTTCATAAATTAATTATGGGAAATAACATTATGAGGCTTTCAAGTTAAGTAATAAATAGTGAGTTGTAAAATCTCACTATTTACTAATAATTAATAAATTGAGTAGTCTAAAAATGTATTTTTTTTAATATAATAAATTTGGGAATTTTTACATTATGAGGTTTTCTTTAATAAGAATCAAATGAATCGTGAATTCTTCTTACCTCATACATCTATGTTTTTTTAACACAGAACTGCAGAACTTAAGACACTCGCAAAAAAGAACATTTTAGAAACAGAAGAAATGATGAAATTGAAAAATCAGCTATAGCAGCACTTAGTTTATTAGAGAATCATAGAATTGAAAAAGAAGCAAAACTTTTGAAACATCTATATAGATTTTTTATTATTAATTTAACAATTCTCACTGAAGGATAAATTATATTTGAAGAGAAAAATTTTCGCCTAGACCGAGACTCGAACCCGGGACCCTTGGCTTTCCGGGCCAAGTGCTCTACCAACTGAGCTACCGAGACTTTGGAATTAACAGTTTGGGAAAATATATACATTCAAAAAACCATACTAGAACCATGACCTTCGAGGTTCCAGACAAACCAAGTTTGATTACAAAGTTCTTCAAAAGTACACCAGATGGCAGTTTAGAAAATTATTTCTTCAAAAGTACACCAGATGGCAGTCTAGAAAATTATCAGCAAAAGAAAAAAATTGACAGTTTTTTTCCTTCTATTTAGGCATATCTTACTTTTATATGTGAATCCATAAAATAATTTAATTTTAATTGAAGTATGTATTTTATTAATGCAATGTATAATAAATACTTTTAATCTGTTCCAGATCCCAGTAAAAAAGAACACATGCCCATTACTGATTTGTACAACACTTTCATGAAATATCAAACATCAAAAAAGAATACAATTACTGGTAAGTGAATAAAAAAATATACATATGTATATAAAATTAATAGGAAGTGACACCATGAGGTAATAACTACCATAAATGAATCAGAAATATGATGAATTTCCTCGCTAGACTGTTAATTTTACAGGGTATCTCCCTCTCTTACCACATAAAGGTGAAAGATCTTCTATGAATGCTTTTACGAATTTGCTTTCAAACTCTCGTTTATGCTTTGCAAATGGTTGTATGCACTGAATGTAAGCTATTTATTCCTACATGAAACTATTGCTCACATACCCTTTCTATTTATTCTGTAGTACTATATATATTTCTTCCTTTGATAAAAATTTGTCACATAAACGCCTATTTCTTATTTTAGGAGCCCAGATTTGATATCTAAGAGGGTTTGAAAATTTTAATTGTAAAATTTTCAATCTTGGGGCTAGAAGATATAAAATGATTAACAATTTCCAATCACTAGATTGTGTACCAGAAGCCTGGATTAAATTCCAAATCTCTCAACAGTTCATACGTTGATAATGATTCGTTATTCGGATGGGAATATTAATCTTGTCTGTCTTGGTACTTTTCAACAGGAGTTGGCTACATGTTTGCACCATCTTACATTTTCTCCCTTCTCTTAATCATCATCCTTCAAATAATACACTTATAGTACAAATGAACACTTTAATAATCTACTGCAGTCTACACATATGAGGTGAGTCATACATATCTAACTCATATTCCATCCATAGTAATTCTGCCCGAGGGCACGTCTTTCACTGCAATAATAGCATTTTCATGCTATCCTTTGAATTGTAGGTGTGGTAGCTTCCCATTGTTTTCCACACTGGTGAAGGATGATGATGATAACGATGGCCATATGATTTTGGGGACTGTTTGGGCCTTAAAGTTTTCCTGACATTTGTCTTACATGTAAGGGAAAACCCCGAAAAACTGTCCTGACCGGGGATCGAACCCGGGCCCGCTGCGTGACAAGGCAGTATGCTACCTTGAGACCACAGCGGTGGACATAACTCATATTATCTAACTTTAATCTACCGTTGAATTTTTATAGGAAAAATCACTATGAGGTTTAATTTAAGATTTAAATTAAAATGCTTATCAATGAAATATTTTTAAATTGATGGAGAAAATTGACAAAGACAAAATTGGTACGAACATCTACTAAGAACGCCAGACGATAGACCTCCTAAAATGATTAAACTATGATCTACAGGATATAGAAGTCAAGGAAGACCATTTGCTAGATGGAAAGACCAAATCTCTTGAAGTCGGAATGGGCCAGAGGGCCTAAGCCTTGATGTTGATTAAAATGCTTTATACCTCACGTCATATCCAGTTTTCTAATTATATCAGTTTCAAATCTTAGGCAGTTTCATCTTCAGTAATTTCTTGTCGACTGATGTTATGTCATTCAGGAGGATGGCTTCTTCCTCCCTCTGTTGGTGGACCGATGAACCTCCGGATCAAATCAAAATCCTTGGGAATTTCAAAATTCACAAGTTTTCCTTTCTTTTTTTTTTTAATGTGGATTTTTTCCCAAACTGTGAATTCTTTTTGTTTTCTATTTGTTTATTTGATACAAAGCTAGTTATTTTTTTTTTTAGTTTTTCTATTTGTTTAATTTGATACAAAAGCTATGTTAATTAAACAAACAGAAAACAAAAATAACTCACTGTTTGGGAAAAAAATCCACATTAAAAAAAACAAGAAAGAAAAACTTATGAATTTCAAAATTTCCAGGGATTTTGATTTGATCCAGAGGTTCATTGGTCCACCAACAGAGGGAGGAAGCAGCAGCTCTCCTGATTGACATAACATCAGTCGACAAAAATTTACTGAAGATGAAGCTGCCTAAGCTTTGAAACCAGTATAATTAGAAGACTGGATACGAGGTGAGGTATAATGCATTTTAATTTAAATCTTACTTTAATCTACACTCATCCTACAGATCACTTATGTAAAGTGATCTGCTCAACTGTTTCATTAATTGAAAATAGACCACATTATTGTCTTCTCTTCACTTAGCATGAAAAGTGAATTGGAACGCTTAACAATCATATAAAATTGCTCCCAAATTTAACTTTTATAGGAATTAATCACTATGAGGTTTAATTTATGGTGAAATTAAATGTTTCTTACCTCTCCTCATATAAATTTTCTAAGTAGATCGCGATTTCGAGATGACAACGGTCTCATCGTCAGCACTTTCTTGGTGACGGATGTTATGTCGATCGGAAGAAACTCTTCTTCTTTCCTCTGTTGGTGGACCGATGAACCTCTGGATCAGGTAAAAGAAGAAGAGTTTCTTCCGATCGACATAACATCCGTCACCAAGAAAGTGCTGACGATGAGACCGTTGTGGTCTCGAAATCGCGATCTACTTAGAAAATTTATATGAGGAGAGGTAAGAAACATTTAATTTCACCATTGCTCCCATATACTGGTATTATCTGAGAAAACTTGTCATTCAAAATAGCTGCATCTGCTTTATTTCAGATAAATGGTGTTCTACTATACTTTTATTTTTCATTCAAGTATCAAGGGTTACAGAATTTTAAAATGTGGTGATATTACTTACTATTATTATTTTTAGAGTGTTTAACTCCTGAGCCCCTACCACCAGACTTCCCGCTCGACAAAACTGTGCAATTATGTATCCTGGATCCGAGTTTTCTGGAACTTGTTGGTAAAGTTGAATCATCACTGCAGAAAATTCAACTTTAAATTTCTTCACATTAGGAAAGGATGGGGTCAGAATCAGGGTACATACTGAAATTATAAATACATTCAATTTAGTATAGTCCTATGCTATACAGAATTCAAACACACACAAAATTCTTTGATAAAAGAAATTTAAGCAGCATCAATATCAAAATGTATGTCACTGTAAAATACATAATAATTAATAGTCTACAGTTTAGGTTTGGGATGGTACAAAAAGATGTTTATGGTGAAATAGCAGAAAAGAATTATTACTTTTTTTTTTAATTTGAGTTTTGTTATTATTTATGCAGTTCATATTTTTCTCTATTGCCAGTTTGATAATGAACAATACGTGGAATGGAAGAATGATTCAACAAATGTTATAATTGAACTTTTATAGGAAAAATCATTATGAGGTTTAATTTAAAATTGAAATTAAAATTCTTTATACTTGAACTCATATCCAATCTTCTAATTATACCGGTTTCAAAACCTAGGTGGTTTCATCTTCAGTAATATCTCTACCAATCAGGTTTTTTTGAATCTAGAAATATCTTACCTCAATTTATGTTGATTTGTTCTCGAACATGTTTTATGTTGTGAACCCTGGATGTCGATATCACAGCATAAAACTCATCAGTCTACTACAGCTGACGATGATATAGAAGAATATATCGAAACATGTTCGAGAACAAATCAACATTAAATTGAGGTAAGATATTTCTAGACTCAAAAAAACTTGATAAAAAGAACCTCAAAATATTACTTCCTAAAATAAATAATCTCTACCAATGTTATGTTGCTCAGGAGAACTGCTTTTTACTCCCTCTGTTGGTGACAGATGAAACTCAATTAAATCAAATTCTCCAGGAATTTTAAAATGCATACTTTTTTTCTTTCAATGTGGATTTAAGAAAAAAGAAAGGAAGAAAAACATACATTTTGAAATTCCCAGGGAATTTTATTTAATTCGAGGGTCCATCAGTCCACCAACAGAGGAAGTAACAAGCAGTTCTCCTGAACGACATAACATAAGTCAAGATGTTAATATTATTCGTTTTTAAACATCTTAATGATGGACAAATTATATTTGAAAAGAAAAATATACGCCTAGACTGGGGTTTGAACCCATGACCTTTGACTCTCTATGTCAATGCTCTTCCATCTCAGCTACCTAGGCCTCCAATCTAAACGCGTATTTTTCTCTTATACATAGTTAATTCCCTAATCCCAAATGCTACGAGCAGTTGCTACGAGTTTTGCAAATGGTGGCTTCTTTATTAAGAAGACTTTTTATTGGGAATTTAAACATTACTTATAAAGCCAGTAATGTATAAAGAATTTTAATTGAAACTTTATTAATGCATTCTGTGAAGGTACTACAAAAAAAAAAAGCAGCACACATCTGGCAATAGGTCACTAAATCTAGTACCCTACATTAATGGTTTATCATTGTGTGTCTTATCTCAAGTGAAAAAGAAGTTGTAGGAAATGAAGTTAGTAATATCTTGAGGAAATAAGAGAAAAGTTTCAGTATTTTGTACCATGACTATCTTGACAAATAACAGTCATACAGTAGAATTAGAAAACAGAATTTGTTCAAATAAATTCAGTTATTCACAATTGTTCTTTTGTTATGCGGTACTATGAAAACAAATTGAGAGATTAAAACCATACAGTTCTATCTGACTTTTTCCAATTTTTCAAGAGAGTGATTAAAGTTTAGAACTAGGATAAGGTGTATATTATATTTGAAGAGAAAAATTTTCGCCCAGACCGAGACTCGAACCCGGGACCTTTGGCTTTCTAGGCCAATGCTCTACCATCTGAGCAATCGGAGTGAGTTCCGATCTAGACGCAAATCTCTCTCTTATATATTTTGTAATTCCCAGCACCAAATGCTATGAAGCCTTTGCTTCTATCTTTGCAAATGCCGGCTTCTTGGTTAAGAAGACATTTATCGGGTACTCATGATTGAATACTGCATAATTCTCAGAAATTATAAATGTTATGGATGAAACATTAACAAAAATGACTCTTAAGAACAAATTAATATAAAAAAAAGTGGATAGAACCCTCTGGTCCTAATCTTGCAAAATATCTACACTTACATAAACATATACAATTTTTAAGGGCTCTAGAATACCCTATATGATTAATGTTAAAATACCGTTTATAAAATTCATATATTTTTAGAGTCTATTCTTAATAAAAAGAGGGAACTTATAATGGTCATTTATGAAGAATGTGACTGTAAGAATTAAATTAATGTTTTTATTACCTCACCTCATATCCTTTTTCTTCTAGACTGCAGTTTCGGAGCTTATCTCCATCATAGAAGAAAACTGCCAAGAAATAACATAACACCGATTGACGAGAGGCTACTGATGATGGAGATAAGCTCTGAAACTGCAGTCTAGAAGAAAAAGGATATGAGGTGAGGTAATAAAAACATTAATTTAATTCTTAAATTAAACCTCATAATTTTTTTTCTCTGTGAAAGTTAAATAAATGTGACTATAATTCAAAATATCTTTTTTATTATTTTGAAAAGAAAAATTAATGCCTGAGCCAGGATATGAACCCAAGACCTCCAGCTTTGTATACTAGTGTGCTATCCATTACACTATCCAGAGCTTCAACCATTCATTTTTCTTTCTTCATATACAATTCTCAGGTTTATATATATATATATATATATAACGGGCTTCCAATATAAACCCGGATCGGCCTCACGGGGTTTCACCCGTCAGGCAGCGCTCTCTCCTCGTCCGCACTTCACTCTGCCAGCCGCTCGTCCTTGAACTAGACAGTTTACTATCGTTCGACAAGATGAGACGTCAACTGACATTAGAGCAGCGCATTTATGTGTGTAAATATTATTATAAATATGAATCAGCTCGTCGCGTTCGCGAGGAATTTATTCGGAACTTCCCTGGACAATTACCTCCTTCCAGATCGACAATCCACGATCTTGTGACTAAATTTGAGACCACTGGTTCAGTACAAAATAAGAAACACACGCGAAGGCATACGGTTCTCACTGAAGAAAAATTAGACGAAATTGGCAAAAATTTGGAACGTTCACCACAAAAAGCATTACCGAAATTAGCACAACAGTGTGTGACTTTTATTTGTGGGGTAGCCTGAAAGACAAAGTGTACAAAACAAATCCGCACACATTGGAAGAACTGAAGAACAACATAAGAAATTAAATCAGAAACTTGACAGTGCCCGAACTACAGCGTGTCAATCTAAATGTGTTTACTCGGTATAATGCCTGTTTAACTGCGGGAGGACAACATTTCCAGCATTTTCTATAAGGTAAGAAACAGTTCAAGGACGGGTGGCAGGCAGGGTGAATTGCAGGAGGAAGAGACAGCACTGCGTGCCGGGTGAAACTCCGTAAGGCCGGTCCGGTTTTATATTGGAAGCCCTGTATATATCAGTAGTTCCCAAATTCTTCAGGATCTGTTAACAGTTATCAGGGGATATGTAAATCCCATGTATTTTTTAAAATAAATAATTTATTTACAGTTTTCTTCAATACAATTATACAAATCCATATGATACTATACTGAAGAAAAATAATATATCGGCAAGTATGTTGCATATGCTAAATATGTGATATCCATATCCATACAAAGGTTTGTATAAATGGATTTATTTGAGGATCAGCGAATTTGTTTTTAAATCAAAAAGAACCTGTCATTAAAAAAGTTCAAGAAATACTGATAGGTATAGATCTTATATACTATCAGCACGCTATTGGACAGTGGCTAATAATCCATATGATGTTAGTTAATCACACTGTGTTTTCATAGTGGTCCGTTCGGGAAGCTGTACACTAGGGTGTCCATAATACTTTCAATGTATAAGGGGACATGTACAAAGAATTAAAGAAAAAACCTGGACATTTTAAAAAAGGTGGGACATTAACAAAATAAAAATAAAAAGTAATTTTCTTTTTACCACGACACTGTTGTCAATACAAATTTATAAGAATCAACCATTCACAAATCAAAAACCACTTAAAGTCATTGTTTATTATGTTTAAAAATATTTATTTATCACTAAAGGGGTATAAAAAATCACTAACTAAATGTCTTTCATCCAAGTTAAAATTATATTTCTCCACTGCCAAAGTGCCAGAATCAGCAGGAAATCTTCGACATTGGCTGCACTGACCATGGATTGACAATTTGAAAAATGTACCAGTTACTAATATTTAAGAGTAAAAAAACAAAGATTATAGACCAAAAAGTGCATCGTGGTCATACAACTGGTGCTTTCTAACGTTCATATTTATAATTACATAGTAAAGAACAAAATGAGTCGCCATTCATAAATACATTGACAAAGCATCCCAAAAGCGGGACATTTGAGCATCCCCAAGAAAACTTTTGGGACAGCAGAACATTTTCCAAAAAAACAGGACTGTCTCGGAAAAACAGGATGAATGGACACCCTACCCAAGGGTTAACTACATTCCATGTTGCCATGTATTCTTGAGATCTTCTACCGGGCTTCCAATATAAACCCGGACCGGCCTCATGGGGTTTCACCCATCAGGCAGCACTCTCTCCTCGTCTGCATTTCACTCTGCCAGCCGCTCGTCCTTGAACTAGTCAGTTTACTATCGTTCGACAAGATGAGACGTCAGCTGACATTAGAGCAGCGCATTTATGTGTGTAAATGTTGTTATAAATACGAATCAGCTCGTCACGTTCGCGAGGAATTTATTCGGAACTTCCCTGGACAATTGTCTCCTTCCATATCGACAATCCACGATCTTGTGACTAAATTTGAGACCACTGGTTCAGTACAAAATAAGAAACACACGCGAAGGCATACGGTTATCACCAAAGAAAAATTAGACGAAAATTTGGAACGTTCACCACAAAAATCATTCCCCAGATCTAACAGTGAGTGATTTTTATTTGTGGGGTAGCCTGAAAGACAAAGTGTACAAAACAAATCTGCACACATTGGAAACTGAAGAACAACATAAGAAATGAAATTAGAAACTTGACAGTGCCCGAACTACAGCGTGTCAATCTAAATGTGTTTACTCGGTATAATGCCTGTTTAACTGCGGGAGGACAACATTTCCAGCATTTTCTATAAGGTAAGAAACAATTCAAGGACGGGTGAATTGCGGGAGGAAGAGACAGGGTGAAACTCTGTGAGGCCGGTCCGGTTTTATATTGGAAGCCCATTACATTGTTTTGGGGATGACATGGTAGGCAGCAAGAGCAGCTCTTCATGTAGATGATAATCTTTGGACATCATCCCCAGTGTTCACAGAGTATGATCTTTTCTCAATATCTATTGTTTCCTTGTAGATTCTTGACTTTACATGGTCTATTTTAGTCAAAGTTCTAGATCCTATGAGGTTGATCTCATATCCTTTCTGTTTCATTATGTTGCACCAGAGTTGAAGTAGGTTCTTGACGGTTTATTGAAGCCTTATGTTTTATTATTCAGCAGGAAATTCGTCTATTGGTACATCCTACATGTGTTCGTTCACATGAGGTAAAAGGGATGTCATAGATGCCTTAAGATTTTAAAGATATTTTATCTTTAACACACCTGAGTTTGTTGAAAATAGTGTTTACCATTCTGAAGCAGTTTGATGTGCCAACCGCCAAGCTCGTTGCACACATTGTACCTGCAAATCATGTTCTGATACATTCACTCCATCTTATTCTTACAATGACAAAGTGAAGTTTCTTTATCTTCCCCCTAAATTTGACTTTTTTATTATATACAACTTTCCTCATTAGAGGACTGCCACAAGGACAAAGTGATACAGACAGTTAATTTTTGAAATTGATGAAATACATTTTGTAAATACATTAAAAAATTTCAAATTGTAATTGAAGTACATTCTATAAAGTAGAAATTTTGTAAAGATGGTTTCTTAAAATTGAAATTGATCCTGTAACGGCAGCGATGGAAATTTTAAAAAGATACACACTGTCCAAATCTAAGAAATTCCAAAATTTAGCTAAGGATCCTGGCATAGTACCTATTGCCCCATCATCAATCCTGTGACAGTTATACTAACTAATTGGAATTTATCTTTGTAATAGTCAACTGTTGGCTCATATATGGCTTTCTTTTCAGAGTTAACTTCCTCAGGTTGGCCACTATGAGTCTCAAACAAATTATGGGATCTAATATCATACCAATGTTAGAAGATGGTCTAAATGCAATAATATCTATTTGTCTATTACTCCCATTAGTGGCCACACCATGAACTTCCTCATAAACTGTGTATCCATAATCTCGCAAGGCTTCTACCACTATGTTTCGAATAGTGTGGTGTCGAATGTTTCTTAGTGATTCCCCAAATGGACATGTGCGAAGGACTGATTTGATAAATTAGATACTGGTCAAAATACTTGATGAGAGAGGACCCTAGGAAACTGAACTAAATATTCATGGTGATTCAAGGAAAGAAAAATGGGACATTATATAAAGAAAGAATGATCAAATTGTAGATGACTGTAACAAATAGCAAGTTTATTGTATAAAATTAAATTAGGTTAACATTTTACTACTTGACAAGGGCAGCTAAAGGGAGATGTTAGGCTGATGGAATACTATCTCGGGAAGGATGTTGATTTGGATTACCATTATACAAATTCTGATTTTCTTGTACCACTTGTGCTGCTCTTGCAAGTGTGGCAAGTGCATTTCCTTCTCCTTCTGCCTCCTCCACTAGGTCAGCTGCCTGTCCCAAAGTGGTCAAGCCATGAGACAGGTTGTCTTCACGTATACTGTAACTATGAAGAGCAAGAGTTTCAAGCCAATTCAGCATTCTGACCCTCGAGATAAGGAATTTATAAAAAAATTACAATAATTCACAAAAGGAACAGATTTTTTTTCTCCCTGTTTAATCTTGCTATGTAGTGATTTATGTACGGGGTGAATCATAAATATGGTCATAAGTTCGCGTTGTGTGATGAAAATATTACAGGAAATATGAAATTACCATTAGAAAGGCAATTATTCAAAAGACAACAATGGAATAAAACAAAACAGTGTAGAACTTACGTCATTAGTCAAAATGGCATTGAATATGCAACAGCAAATTACAATTGCTGCATGGGCAATAACGTATACTAATGATTGTGAGGCTGCAAGACGGGCAAGACGCGAGTTTAACGTAGCATTGCAGTCGTCGACTGTGGGGAAGTGGAGAAAACGACTGCTGGACACAGGAAGGATGCAGAAAATCAAACCTCCTGAAAGGCCTCGCATTAGCACGGATGCAGAAACAACGAAGAGAATTGTGGAGACGTTCGACACTAGCCCAAAAAAATCAACCCGCCAAGCTGCATGTAAGCAGTGATTTGTTCTATTGTTGTAATTTGAAGGATTCCCTTTCCAATGATAACATCATATTTCCTTTAATAATAATATTTTCATCACAAAATGCGATCAAACATATAGCCATATTTCTGAATCACTGTGTAGAATGAGTCATTTTGTATATCCTACCTCATAGTTTATGTTTTCTTAAACAAGGGAACTGCAGTTTTCAAAAGGAAACACCCCTTCCATTTTCAACTGACATTATGACTACCAGATTTTTGTTGGAATCTCCATCTACAGTCAGATTTAACTCAGGAAGTTACTGTGTGTTTGGAATAGGGCACTGGGTTGCCATTTTAACAGTATTTTCTTGAGAGAAATCCTTAAATAAAACTGAAGTATACAACATAGCCGTCAAAGCCACCCCCTCTTAAAGAAAAAAGAAAAGTTACCACTTGTCACTGAGCTCGTGTGGACCTCTACTATCTGTGTGAAAGTATCGACTCTCATATTTATTATAAAGTAGTTTGCATGCCGTAAAAGAAAAACTATGTTTTTTTAAATATATAGTATATAGATTTGGAAAAAGTACTGCTAACCTTGCCCCTCCTTCCCTCCCTAAACAAACAAATACCGTTATAATGAGTTTGGCAACATCTACCCCTGTACGTAGGGGGACACTGACGTAGCCCGTAAGGTCTGTAGTAACTTCCTGGGTTGAATTAGAGTATAATAACATTGCCATCTAGTATTGAATTGATGAGCTTTGAAATGGAAAAATCAGCTATTGCAGCACACAGTTTGTTTGAGTGTCATAAAATTGAAAACAGGCTAAACTTCTAAAACATTTGGAAAAACCTTTAGAATTGACATTTTGGGAGAAGATATATATTCAGAAGAACAAATTTAAATACATGAATTTTGAAATTCCTGATGAACAGGACCTGATCTCGAAGTTCATCAAATCAACACCAGATGGCAACATTATAGATGGAGATTCCAACAAAAATCCGGCGGTCATAATACTGGTTGAAAATAGAAGGGATGTTTCCTTTTAAACACTGCAGTTCCCGTGTTTAAGAAAACATAAAATATGAGGTAAGATAAAAAATGACTCATTCTTCATGAATAAGAACCGATCCGATTGAGGGTCTTTCCACTTTTCAGCGGTTGCCCTTTTACCAGCCGGCTGCTGGCCCTTCACATCCACATGTGTCAATCACAGAGGTAGATGATCAACAGCCAGTGTAGGGGTGACATGTGGTTAGCATGTCAAGTCCCTCAGCCGTTATAGCTGGTTCCTCAACCTGGAGCCGCTACTTATTGTAGCTACCCAATTGCCTCACGATGCTGGGTGGGCACCGGTCCCATACTGGCCGAAATACCATGAGAAAATTTCTTCCCCCATGGAGACTCGAACCAGCGCAAGTCCTGTAGCTCTGCGCCAAGGCTTCCTACCTTAACCGCTCGGCTATGGCGCGGGTCGAATAAGAACCACATAATGTTATTTCCTATTAATTTTATAATTCCTTATGAATTATGAAATAATGATAAATCATTAAATGGAGCATACTAATGAAAATGTAACTCACAAATCTTCTTGAAAAGTGAAGAAATTCAAGGAAAAACCCAGTCAGTTGGTTTTTCCTTAGATTTGAACTCAGAACTTTCTGAATACGAGTCTCATCTGCTTCCATTTTCAGGTTTAGTTGAAACAATTTATATTATCAAGAAAAAAAATTATTACTGAATTATTTCATCCACTTCATCACACTGTTAATTTTAAAAGCAGTTCTTATACTGACTAGATATTATAAAAAGTGATGTAATAGAAGGATACGATTTTTCTTCAATCTCTGAATCAACTATTGTCGGAAAGATAAATTTTTCCTTAAATGCAGTTACATCTGAATCAACCTCAGTCCAATCCAGAGGCTCGTGGATACCATCCTTGCCAAAACGTTGATTGTACCTGTCATAGTGAACCTGTGAAATTAACAACATTTTCACTGAAGAGAAAAATCATTACAAGAAATGCAATTCTATAATATTCATTACTATACTGTCATTTGTATTACTATAGTTCTTCCACAATGTGTACGAAGCACATGTAAACAGTTGCTTAGCTTCATGTCATTGCATTCGGGCCTTTCATTGGTTAAATGCAAGAATCACCGGACTCACTGTAAGCGTATGAAGCAGGCGCTGGTGTGTTTAATCAATGAAAGGCCCGAATTCAATGACATCAAGCTAGGCGACTGTTTACATGAGCTCCGCACACATCATGGAAGAACTATAGTTATAACTTCTTAGCTTTCCTTTAAATAAGGCTAGATATTGTGATCTAAAGAACGAAATCAAGAATTTCGACAAGAAACTAGAAGAAAAATGCTGCTCACTAGAAGAAAAAATAATCAGCGGAGAAAACAGCACAAACGATTCGGTCAGACGAATAGAAGAGAGGCTAAAAACACTGGAAAACGCAGAGGAAAAGAGACAGCGCAGTGAAAAGAGAAACAATATAATTATAAAAAGCAAGGACTTTGACGAGGAAACAAACAACACAAAAGATGACAAAGTGAAAGCAATACTCAGAAAAATCGAATGCAAAGAAGACTATACCAAAGCAACATTCATAGGAAGAGACAAACTAGACAGGGGCCTCGTGAAAGTACAAATGAAGACAATGGAAGATAAAATCGCCGTCATGAAAAACAAAAGCAAATTAAAAGGACAAGACTGCTACATAGATTCTGATCTGACTAGACAGGAGAGAGAGATTCAACAAACACTCAGACAACGTGCAAGAGAAGAGCGAGAGAAAGGCAACACCGTACAAGTTGGGTACCAAAAAATGTTGATAAACAATCAGTGGGTAAACTGGACTACTCTCCTTCAACAGCAAGACACCTAAAGCATACTATCTTACCACATGCCAGAACAAGAACAAGCAACGACCATGCAATTACAATATCAACATTGAATGTACAAACACTTAGAACAAGCGAAAGAGAGGAAGAGTTAGATCATGCTTTAAAAGAAATAAAATTCGACGTATTAGGTCTTAGTGAAATTAGAAGAACTGGCGAAGCCATCATAGAAAAACAAAACGGAGACCTATTTTATTATATAGGCACAACTCCCGGACAAAGAGGAGTAGGCTTCATCATCAGAAAACAAGTCAAACATATGGTGCAAGAAATAGTAGGGGTGTCTGAAAGGATCGCAGTCTTAAAATTAGCAACTAGAGGCTCCACAATAACAATCATTCAGGTTTATGCCCCAACAGAAGCCTACAGCGATGAAAATATAGAACAATTCTACTGGAACCTGGGAACTACCATAGATCAGCACAAATCTACACTAAACCTAATCATAGGAGATTTCAACAGCAAAGTGGGCCCACGCAGCCACGAGGATGAAGACCCAGTGGGAAGATATGGGTATGGGGCAAGAAATGAAAGAGGGGAAAAGCTCGTTCAATTCGCACAAGAACATAAACTAAAGATAGCCAACACCTTTTTTAAGAAAATGCCTAGCTCAAAGTGGACTTGGCGCTCGCCAGACGGCAACACAAAGAACGAAATTGACTACATCCTAAGCGATAACCAAAGAACCATAAGAGATATCCAAGTAGTAGCCAACCTGAAATTCAGTACAGACCACAGGATGGTGCGGGCAAAAATGAAGATAGAAAGAAGAAGGAAGCATCCAGCAAAGCAACATAGACAAAATATAGAAAACATAGACAGCAACAAATTCCAGCTACATCTTCGCGACAGAATTGCAGAGTCCAACCCCAACCGAGAAGCAGGTGCTCAGGAACTGTACAACTCCCTGGAACAATGTATACTACAGGCGACCAAGGACTCCAGCAAAAATACGAAAGCTCAGAAAGAAGGCAAACTCAGTCAAGGAACCATTGCCTTAATCGAACGTCGATCGGAGATGCTACAAACCAGAGACGCTTCGGAGTCGAATAGAACCGAGTATGCCGCAATGGACAAACTGACGACGAAAAGGAAATACGGAAAGATCTGCGAGGAGTACCGCACAACCATAACTAGGCAAATAATAGAAACCTCCAAATCGATAAGGAAAGCAAAGAGGGAAAGAAATGGTGACAAACAATGGATGCTAGGAATTAAGAACCAAGCAGGAGGCCGCAACACATTAAGAACAGATATAATCCAGTCAGCCACAGATTTCTATAAATCCCTATATACAAGCTCCCTAACAACCCAGGCAACAAATCACATAGGCATATTCGATGCTAAACTCGAAAACCACGCCGACACCTTTCCCCCAGTACTGGCCAGCGAAATTAGAACTGCAATAGATGAAATGAAAAATGGCAAAACACCCGGAGAGGATGGAATATACAACGAATTGCTAAAACTGGCTTCAGATCAAATACTACCATCACTCACAAACATCTTTAACAAAATTCTGCAGACAGAAGAGATACCCGAGCAATGGAAATCAAGCACAATCATTCTTCTCCACAAGAAAGGCACAAAAGATGACATGAATAATTACCGACCCATAAGCCTGATGTCCAATCTATACAAACTATTTTCAAAAGTGCTAACAAGAAGACTAACAAAAGTCCTGGACGAAAACCAGCCAACAGAACAAGCCGGATTCCGCTCAGGCTTTAGTACAACAGACCATCTCCAAGCAATTAACCAAATAATAGAAAAGACAGTCGAATACCACCATACATTATATCTAGCATTCGTCGACTACAACAAGGCATTCGACTCAGTAGAACATTCAAGTGTCCTCCAGGCATTACACACCCAAGGAATCGAACACAAGTACATCCGCGTTCTGGATAAGATCTACAGCCAAAGCTATGCCAAGGTGAAGACAGAAATTGTGGGACAACCATTCAGTCTCAAAAGAGGAGTACGACAAGGCGACCCAATTTCTCCTAAACTTTTTACATGCGTGCTTGAAGACATATTTCGAAAACTAAACTGGAACAAGAAATACGGAATAAATATAAACGGGAGCAGGCTATCCAACTTAAGATTTGCTGACGATGTGGTATTGTTCGCCAGATCCCCTAAACAACTCCAATCAATGCTACAAGAGCTCTCAGAAACTAGCAAAATTGCAGGCCTTTCGATGAACAAAAGCAAGACACAAATTATGTCTAATGGTCCGGAAAACCTTATCAAAGTCGATGGAATGGATCTTCAATATGTAAGCGAGTACATATACTTAGGACAACTACTCTCCTTCCATCAGAAAGTAGAGAAGGAAATAAGCAGAAGAATAGCTCTCGCCTGGAAGGCGTTCTGGTCACTGAAATTTATACTGCTGGACAAGTCACTCAACCGGAAACTCAAAATGGAAACACTACAAACCTGTGTTCTCTCCAACACTGTTATATGGCTGCCAAACTTGGAATCTTACTGCCAAACTGAAGTACACACTCCAAGTATGCCAAAGGAAAATGGAGAGGAAAATCTTAGGCATAACTCTGAAGGACAGAATCTCGAATACAACACTTCAAGCGATATCCTCAACAACTGATCCCGCACAACAAGCCATCAGGAAAAAATGGAAGTGGGGAGGCCACGTCGCAAGAATACAGGACGACAGGTGGACAATAAAAAACAACCATGTGGGACCCGTACACAGGCAAGAGACAGCGCGGAAGACCAAGACGACGATGGGCTGACATCTTCAAAGAACGAGCAGGGGCGCAATGGTCCAGAGTCGCCAGATGCAGGAAAAGCTGGAGAACGATGGAGAGCCAACTGTGTATTAACTAATCACAGAACAAACAGTGTATACAAACCAAGTGCTACATCCAAGTCAACTTCTCACCACGGAGTAGCTCACCGGGTGACACTCTCAAATAGAGCTTAACCCCTGTACAGGGAGGCCTTTGCCCTAAAGGGACATATCAGGCTTTATTTATTTATTTATATTATTTATTTATTTATTGTAGAGAGTTACAAACTTCTAAAGATATAGCCAAATTTAATCAAGATTGACTGAAGATGAAATGACTTTTGAAATCAGTATCATGAAAACATGCAACTTTATGAGATGAGATATAAAAACATTTATAAATTATATAGCCATATGTAACGCTTATAGCAGGATTTTAATATCATAATAAATATGAAAGTTTAAGTTAATATATTCACGTAGTCTCAAGACAACCCTTGAGGATGCCAGACGCAGTCTCTGGCGAAACATCGGGGAACTACAAGCCTCACGACCACGGCCTACAGCCCGAAAATCTTCTTCAAGATCATTTGAGTTAATAATTTTATATTTTTAAAAAATTCTTTTAATATTTAAATATAACTTAAATAAAAAAAATCTAAATAATTAATTGTTATTCATCGTTGAATAAAAATGTCTCAGTAACAATTAAAGAAATTGTATTACATAACAGTCTTTCTTAATAATGCTTTTAAAATTGTGTTTTAAGTCATTGTTGTCAGAATTATAAAGCTTTCTGTTATAACTGTAATAAGAACACCTACTTAACTTAATATTTTTAAATAAAAGTATACTAAATTCTGATTGGATGTTAAAACAATTAACTTTTTGATTTAACAAATCAAATTTAAACATTATATTAACCAATAGAATTTAAATACAAAATCATGTGATGTAATAATGTTCTTTAAAATTATAACAGAATTACACTAGTCATTCAGCATATAACTTTCATCAAGGATAGAAGCAATAACAGCTCTCCTGATAAAATGTGATATTTAATACCAGAAGAATATTTGATTCAAGAAAAGAAAAGAAAATAATTTAATTTTAATTGACGGTGAAGAATAATACCACCTATATTTACTTGATCTGCTGGGAAATTAAATAGTAAATAAATTTACAATTATATCTACAAGAAACAGTTATCAGTGATTGTGAAGTGTTTTCCTATCCTGTGTACCAACTACCGACCCTAAGACAAGAATCCAGCTCTACCAAAAATAAAATCCAACCTGAACCAGAAATTCTTTTTGGGACACTAATCCTTCAAAATGTTACTACAACATCGGGAATGAAGAGAGTTAGCTTCTTCAAAATTGTCGCCACAACGAGGGGCATAATGAAGACCCTACTATCTTACTTCTTCACGCTTTCAATGAAAATATTATTGGTAAACTAATCCAAAAGTTCAAATTTAAAAAACTGATCAGTGATTCTACAATCTTCCATTCTTCTATTAATAAAGTCAATTTCTTTTTTTATTTTAAAATACAATAGGAATTATTTAATTATTATGGTCAATTTCCAAGAACGCTGTTTAAAGGAGGACTGGTAGTATAAACTAATTTAATATCTAATCCTTTAAATATCCTGCTCAAACCTCTTGTCAAGGAGGGAGCCTACCCAGATTGTGACGAAATTTGGGAAAAATGTACATATGCAAGAATAAAAATACAATTATGAATTTTGAAATACCCAGTAATAAGGAGAGAGGATTGATTTGGAAGTTCGTCGGTCAGCCATCAGATGGTGCGGTGGTCAGTCTGCAGGAGGAGGCCATTGGACATCAATTGTAAATGTAATACAGCATTGAGAATGTCATAAATGAAGTGAAGAAACTCGAGTCTGCATGGGAGTTAAGAAGTATGAGGTGAGTCAAGAAACAACTAAACAATATTAAAATAAACCTCATAGTGTTATTTCCTACCTACATAACTTAATTAAGAGGTTTGTTTAATAATTAAGATTTAGTCAGTACATTCTTACCTCTAGGGGCACGCCATAGCGTAGTGGTTAAGGCACTGCGCTACAAGCCGGAAGGTCGAGGGTTCAAGTCCCGGTGGGGTCAGGATTTTTAAACTGACCCAAACCTTCTGGCGGCACTGTGGCCCTGGGGTCGACTCAGCCTCTAACGGAAATGAGTACCAGACGCTTGTTCTGGGGTAAAGGCGGCCGTCACGCAGGGCTGACAACCCGGCTGACATCAAGTGCCGATTGTCTAGAAACAGTGGGAGCCTTAACCTCCCACTACCCCAAGGGCCTCCTGAGGCCTGCAGTGGGAATACTTTACTTTACTTACATTCTTACCTCTTATGATTGTTTTTGTCAAACATGTTTCAAGGCTTCTGAGCCCCATCGTCAACGATTACAGACTGAATTTTCTCAAGATGTCAGCCCTGATTTTTTATTCTTGCTCTCTCTGCCTCAGGTCCAATGAATTTACTAATGAGATTCCTTTCTACGGGAATTTCAAAGTTCATAATTCTTTCCTTGTTCTTCTGTATGTAGATTTTTTTTCCAATATGGTGAGTTCATTTTTGTTTTTCTAACTGTTTTAATAATTTTATGTTTACATCAATTTTGTGTTTTTCTGATCAAACGTGAGCAGCCACTGCAGATTTTTCTACTTCCCCTTTTTCTTAAATTTCTTATGTGTTCTTTAGTTCTAATGGTTAAATTTCTTTTTGTTTTCCCTATGTATTCTTATCAAAGTTTGCACATTTTATTTGATACATTACTGATTTTTTTACCATCATCAATCTTTTTATTTTTATTAGTTTTCATTAGTTTATTTAAACTATAATCATTCTTAGATTATAGTTTAAATAAACTAATAAAAATGAAAAGATTGATAATCATTCTTAGATTATAATTTAAATAAACTAATAAAAATTAATAAAAATGAAAAGATCGATGATGGTAAAAAATCAGGAATATATCAAATAAAATGTGCAGACTGTGATAAGATTATACATAGGGAAAACAAAAAGAAATTTAACCATTAGAACTAAAGAACACATAAGAAATGTGAAAAAAGGGGAAGTAGAAATCTGCAGTGGCCGCTCATGTTTGGTCAGAAAAACACAAAATAGATATAAACACAAAATTATTAAAACAGTTAGAAAACAAAAATGAACTCACCACATGGGAAAAAAAATCTACGTACAGAAGAACAAGGAAAGAATTCAAGTCCCAGTCTGAGCGTATAATTTTTATCTTCAAATATGATTTATCTATCATTGAGATGTATGAAATTAATAATAAAAACATTGAAAAAAAGCCGTACTGGCATTTATAATGTAATGTAAAATTCCCAAATATGTCTTCTTAATAAAGGAGCCGCCATTTGTAAAAAGATTGAAGTAAAGGCTTCATAGCATTTGGTGGGTGGGAATTACAAAGTATATAGAGAAAAATTTGCGTTTAGATCAGTACTTGCTCAGATGGTAGAGGACTTGGTCTAGAGAACCAAGGGTCCTGGGTTCAAGTCCCGGTCTGAGCGTATCATTTTTCTCTTCAAATATGATTTATCCATCATTGAGATGTATGAAATTAATAATAAAAAACATTGAAAGAATTATGAATTTTGAAATTCCCAGAGAAAGGAACCTCATTAGTAAATTCAATGGACCAGAGGCAAAGAGAGCAGGAATCAAAAGTCAGGGCTGACAACATGAGAAAATTCAGTCCGTAATCGCTGACGATGGGGCTCAGAAGCCTTGAAACATATGTTCAACAAAATCAACCATAAGACTAAATGTCTTAATTATTGTTGTCTATAAGTTACTCCAATATTGTAAAAGTTATATTTTCTAATAACTAATTAATTCAATGCTGCTATCAAACATGGAGGTTCATGGCTACAAGGACATAAGCTCTCCATACATCCCCATCTTGACCTAATGTTTTCTAATCATCCCCTGTTAGTTTACCTCCCTCAAATCATGGTTAATGCTATTCTCTTACCTCATTCTTGACCTACCTACTGAGTGCTTTTCCCTCTGATTTTCCTACAAGGAGTTTTCATCCCCCTCTTTTTATTTCCCATTTGTGTCATATGTCCTGCTAATCAATCTACAAGATTTAATTATTATATAAGGGTTGCAAGGGTTAGTGACATGCTTCTTTTTTACAACATGATTCCAAGACAGATGTAAAATTCAAGAGATTTACTTACATCCTGAAGTTCATAATAAGTTTCAGAAAATTTAATATAACATTTGCTCCAATTAACAAATTCAGCCTGGGTAATCTTCTGTTAACTAATAATAAATTTAACACCCCAGACAACAAAAAATCTGGAATTTATCAAATTGATTGCAAAGATTGCAACAGGATATATATATATATATATATATATATAGGAAAAACAAAAAGGAACTTGGAAACTCGTAAAAAAGAACACTTCAGAAACATAAAGACTGGAGAAATTGAAAAATCAGCTATAGCAGCACATAGTTTATTAGAGCATCATAGGATTCAAAAAGAAGCAAAACTTTTGAAACATCTATCTAAACCTTTAGATTTAACAGTTTGGGAAAATATATATTAAAAAAAAACCATACTAGAACCATGAACTTAGAAATTCCAGACGAACCGAGCTTGATTACAAAGTTCTTAAAAAATACAACAGATGGCAGTTTAGAAAATGATTCATTAAAAAGAACACCAGATGGTAGTTTAGAAAATAATTCCTTAAAAAGAACTTCAGATGGCATTTGGGATAATTATCAACAAAAGTAAAAATTGACAATCGTGAAAACAGCTGACGATGGTGACAAGGACTCGCCGATACTGCAGTGCTGTATTTAAAGGAATATAGAAGTATGAGGTAAGAAATAATCACGATTTATTTAATTCTTATTAGTGACATGCATTTCATCACATCTCCTATCCAAATCTCATCCTCAACCTGCTATTACAAATGAGGCTCTGAGGTCCGGGTACTGGCGGTATAACCACATCACCTTAATGTAGAGGAAATGCTACATTCGTGGGAACCCCACAATACCCCTCTGGGCCAGCAACCCATTGGGCGAAAAATTTACATTCGCTTTCAAGTCTCAAACCAAGCCGGAAAACTCCTTTTTAAGACTGTAACAGGCCACACGGCCTAATACTTGCATGGATGATGATGATGATGATAGTTTTCATTTAAATAAATTTATTATAGAACAGTGTTAAGATACTTCTTTGGTATCACACATTTATATTACACTATATCTTCAACAGAGGTGAATCAGTATAAAAAATACAGAAACAAGAAAGCTGCAATATAATAAGTTGTTTGCAGAATATTACATATTTATTAATTTTAATAGCAAGTCTTGTTTGGAAACAGAATAAAATACCTACTTGATATCTCCAATAGCCATATTTAGTAAGTAAAGTAAAGTGATCCCACAACAGGCCTCAGGATGCCCTTGGGATAGTAGGAGGTTAAGGCTCCCACTTTTTTCTAGACAATCAGCACTTTCTGTCAGCCAGGTTGTCAGCACTGCATGACGGTCGCCTTTACCCCCAGAACAGGTGTCTGGTACTTATTTCCGTTAGAGGCTGAATTGACTCCAGGGTAATAGTGCCACCAGAAGCTTTGGGTCAGTTTAAAAATCCTGACCCCAACGGGACTTGAACCCTCGACCTTCCGGCTTGTAGCGCAGTGTCTTAATCACTACGCTACGGCGTGCCCCCTAGCCATATTTAACACTAAAAGGAAAAGGGGTTTAAGTTATACTACAAAACACTGTTTCTGTAATAAAGAATATATTAATCTGAAGGAAAATAAATACAAAATTACCTCTTCTAAAACCAAGCCCAGACCTGGTGCAACGGGCAGATCTAAGCGCTCAGTTTTCCAAGCTCTTTGAAGTGTATCTACCGACGTGTGTCCTCGAGCCACTGCTATAGTTAAACCCACCATCTTCCTTATCTGATGTAACATGAAGCTCTGTCCTTTTACTCTCACTACTGCAAATTCCAGTTCTCTGTTCACAAATGGCTCATCTATATCAAAACTCATTATGTAGCGATTTGCACTGGGGTCTAGAGGTTTCCTGTAATGCACAGTCAAATAAACTAAAAATTACTACTATGGCCATACATTATAATATGCATAAACATATATTACACCACCAAGTTAACTTCGCATGGGCGGAGGGGAAGAGTTTTAGCGCTAGTGTTGCCAATCTACTGAATCTGTGAAAGGGATGTAGGGGAAGACTGTACATCCAATCACATACTGAAATTTTTCAACTTCAAATGTGGGGGGGGGAGAATCTCTAAACACATGTGAAAGATCTTAGCATGGTTGTCAAATTAGCCATTTAAGCATGGAACGCTCAAACAGTCGGATCATTCAAAATCACAGTATTTGTCGTCTCTCCGTTACCAGCCTGACAATAAATCACAAGTGGCAACATGCAATGAGAAGGGCAAGGAAGGGATAGCTCATTCCTAGAAGTAACCCCAAAAGTAACAGGGTTGTCAAGTTGGTCATTCTGCCACTGACCGCGCAGAACGATGGATCATTAAAATACATAGTATTTGTCAGCTCTCTACCTGCCAATCAAACAACATATTACAAAGGACAGGAAGTGGAAACATAGTAATGAAGAGAAAGAGAAAGACAGTTTGTTAATTAACATATTTTCCGCCTGCACAAAACACTTAGAGAAGTAAAAGTATTAAATTTGAAGAGAAAAATTTTCGCCTAGACCGGGACTCGAACCCGGGACCCTTGGCTTTCCGGGCCAAGTGCTCTACCAACTGAGCTACCGAGGCGAGTTACGATCTAGACGCAAATTTTTCTCTTATATACGTTGTAATTCCCTATCGCCAAATGCTTTTGAAACCATTGTTTCTATCTTTGCAAATGGCGGCTTCTTAGTTAAGAAGACATTTATTGGAAATTTAACATTACTTTAAAAGCCAGTAAGGCCTCTAATGATGTTTTTATTATTAATTTAACATTTCTCAATGAAAGATAAATTAAATTTGAAGAGAAAAATTTTCGCCTAGACCGGGACTCGAACCCGGGACCCTTGGCTTTCCGGGCCAAGTGCTCTACCAACTGAGCTACCGAGGCGAGTTACGATCTAGACGCAAATTTTTCTCTTATATACGTTGTAATTCCCTATCGCCAAATGCTTTTGAAACCATTGTTTCTATCTTTGCAAATGGCGGCTTCTTAGTTAAGAAGACATTTATTGGAAATTTAACATTACTTTAAAAGCCAGTAAGGCCTCTAATGATGTTTTTTATTATTAATTTAACATTTCTCAATGAAAGATAAATTAAATTTGAAGAGAAAAATTTTCGCCTAGACCGGGACTCGAACCCGGGACCCTTGGCTTTCCGGGCCAAGTGCTCTACCAACTGAGCTACCGAGGCGAGTTACGATCTAGACGCAAATTTTTCTCTTATATACGTTGTAATTCCCTATCGCCAATGCTTTTGAAACCATTGTTTCTATCTTTGCAAATGGCGGCTTCTTAGTTAAGAAGACATTTATTGGAAATTTAACATTACTTTAAAAGCCAGTAAGGCCTCTAATGATGTTTTTATTATTAATTTAACATTTCTCAATGAAAGATAAATTAAATTTGAGTCCCGGTCTAGGCGAAAATTTTTCTCTTCAAATTTAATTTATCTTTCATTGAGAAATGTTAAATTAATAATAAAAACATCATTAGAGGCCTTACTGGCTTTTAAAGTAATGTTAAATTTCCAATAAATGTCTTCTTAACTAAGAAGCCGCCATTTGCAAAGATAGAAACAATGGTTTCAAAAGCATTTGGCGATAGGGAATTACAACGTATATAAGAGAAAAATTTGCGTCTAGATCGTAACTCGCCTCGGTAGCTCAGTTGGTAGAGCACTTGGCCCGGAAAGCCAAGGGTCCCGGGTTCGAGTCCCGGTCTAGGCGAAAATTTTTCTCTTCAAATTTAATTTATCTTTCATTGAGAAATGTTAAATTAATAATAAAAACATCATTAGAGGCCTTACTGGCTTTTAAAGTAATGTTAAATTTCCAATAAATGTCTTCTTAACTAAGAAGCCGCCATTTGCAAAGATAGAAACAATGGTTTCAAAAGCATTTGGCGATAGAGAATTACAACGTATATAAGAGAAAAATTTGCGTCTAGATCGTAACTCGCCTCGGTAGCTCAGTTGGTAGAGCACTTGGCCCGGAAAGCCAAGGGTCCCGGGTTCGAGTCCCGGTCTAGGCGAAAATTTTTCTCTTCAAATTTAATTTATCTTTCATTGAGAAATGTTAAATTAATAATAAAAACATCATTAGAGGCCTTACTGGCTTTTAAAGTAATGTTAAATTTCCAATAAATGTCTTCTTAACTAAGAAGCCGCCATTTGCAAAGATAGAAACAATGGTTTCAAAAGCATTTGGCGATAGGGAATTACAACGTATATAAGAGAAAAATTTGCGTCTAGATCGTAACTCGCCTCGGTAGCTCAGTTGGTAGAGCACTTGGCCCGGAAAGCCAAGGGTCCCGGGTTCGAGTCCCGGTCTAGGCGAAAATTTTTCTCTTCAAATTTAATTTATCTTTCATTGAGAAATGTTAAATTAATAATAAAAACATCAAGTAAAAGTATTCTTTGATTTCAAAATATAAAAATACACTGCTTAAAACAATTAAATGAACATACTGTATTTATGCGTGTACAGGCCACACTTTTTTTTCCTAAAATATAAGTTTCAATATTAGGGTGCGGTTTATACATGAAATAACTAGAAAACATGATTCATTTTAAAACAATTTTATCTGATTAATTACAAGGCTCATATAACTTACAAATACTCCAACAAATGCATCCAATATGCGTATTGCCAGCACTTATTGTTCATTACTCGACTCATCCATTTCACTTTCACCATCATTTCCACTTGAACGTATCCAGCATGTGTATTGTCAGCAGGAATGACAATGAATAACGTACCTACCAACTGACTGTCCCTTTTACCTTCTGTTAATGACTGAGCCATAGCCCGAATGTACTGCTACATAGCTGGCAACAACAGCTTTGGAATTTACAACATAGCCAGATTTAAAAATGGTGTAGGCCTATTTCTGTCTTTTGCACTGCTTCCTAGCAAAAACATAAGACATATTTTTTCCCCAATTTATTATCGCAAAACTTGGATGCAGCCTATACCTGCACGTGGCCTACACATGCGTAAATACAGTACTGAACTTCTTGTATTGAGCAAAATTAGTAAAAGGAAAAGTATGTCATACATGATCTTTATAGGAAACAAGTATATTATAAACAATTCTTGTAGAATGGGATGGGAAGGGCATGTGGCACGAATGGGGAATAAAAGATGGGCATGGAAGCTTCTTGTAGAAAAAAAAACTCCATAAATAACACGACAGGTCTAGAAGGTCCTTGGCTTACCATCTGACTGCTGGCATCATATCCACATGGTTAATCAGAGGGAGATGATCATCCAGCCAGTGTAGGGGTGACGTGGTCAGCATATCGGCTCCTCTAGCCTCTTATAGCTGGTTTTCTCAACATGGAGTCGTTGCTTAATACAGCTACCTAATGCCTTATGATGCTGGGTGGACATCAGTCCCATACCGATCGAAATTCCTTCTCCCATGGAGACATGAACCAGCGCAAGTCCCATAGCTTTTGCGCCAAGGCATATTGTCTTAACCACTCAGCTATGGTATGAGACTTCTTGTAGGAAAACCAGAGGGAAAATGTCCAGTTAGTAGACCAAGAATGAGGTGGGAGAATAACATTAATCATGATTTGAAGGAAGTAGATTATACAGGAGATGATTGAAAAACATTAGCTCAGGATACAGATATGTGGAGAGCTTATGTCCACATAGTCACGAACTTACAAGTTTGATAATTCCAGTTGGTTAGTTAGTTATCAGTTTATAAAGATCCTGGGTGCATGGATACAAGCATCCAAGAGTAGATATGGTGTCAAAACCTTTGCCAACTTTACTACCAGGATCAACCAAATTCTCAGAAATCACTTATAGGAGGGCTCCAGGGTCAGAATGGACACAAATAATTGAAGAAAAGGTCTACCTCCTCTGCTATGTGTGATCAAACAGATATTAAATTGAGAAATTCTTTGTTTGAATTTTCATTGCTTCCACTTACTTGTATTTTGCTCCTTACTTTTATCTTTAACCGATCTGGTATTTCTTCCTTTTCTAGTACCAGATCCCTCTTTTTACTTTCCTATCCAGTCTCCCTTACCTGACCTCTTGTTTTCTTCGACCCTGATAGTATTAGAGTATTCGAGGCCGAAGGGTTCATTTCTGTCTTTCCTATATCTCTTTCTTTTAACCTCATGGACACTCACCTTGAATGCCCACATAAGCTGCATGTTCAAATACAGCCCAATTGCAACTTATAGCATAAGTATACGATGCATTCGTGTCATAAGCTACGGCTGGATACATGTAATGAAGAAGAAGACATTGGGATGCTTGATTGTCTTTGGTCATATCTTGTTTAATATTTCAAGTATACTTACAGATTTTATATATCTCTTGTTGGCTTGTGTAAAAGTTAAGCAGATTTTAATCATTTTAATGAATTATGAAATGGAATGTGGTAGTAAAACTCCAACCCATCATTTTGCACCGGCGTAACCACGCTCAATGCTACCAGAAATTTGCACCGGGGTAACCACGCTCAATGCTACCAGAATTTGCACCGGCGTAACCATGCTCAATCCTACCAAAAATTGCACCGTATAGGTGCTGGATCAAACCGTTATTGTTGATAACTATTTTGATTGGAAAGCATAGATTGTTCAAATTGTGACATCTTTGCCTGGGCCCATAGAGGCAAAGAGGAATTCAACTTTCTTTACTAAATTCTCCCAATATGTAATGTTTACTGACTTATAAAATACAATCGTGGAAGCTTTGGGATAAAGGAACTAACACCTGCTTGAGCAAGCTTTTGGAATTTGAATTTGATACCTGACTTATGTTAACTACTGAATGAATAGGCATAAGTAAAAAAGCACAACTAAAGCTTTTAATGCGAGTCAAAAATAGTCAGATATAATATAAAGATAAATAAATAAATATTCGATTTACAAAGAAAAGAAATCATAATAGATCATCTATACAAAAAGAAAATATGGTATAAATCAACATACATACACACATACATACATACATTATCACTCACTCTAGTCCAGCCTCGGGTTGGGAGAAATACTGTCCTAGCGTCCCCAACCTGGCTTACTGGACTAAACAAACAAAACCAGCTCTCCTGAGCTGTTCTGACCAGACTCCAATGATCACTAAGTAGATGATGATTCAATGTTACGAAACACAGCTATTTATGAGAGTTCACAGGGAGAGGGGGAATGCGCGATAGCACAGGGTGCGCACTAGGAAAGGGGAGGGATAGATAGGAAAGCATTTGGCACTGTTCATAAAGATGACACTCGAGATGGAGACGCGATGAGTATAGTTTTGCATAGTAAGATGTAATTCCTGTATCGAAATGTCCATTTCGGTACAATTTGTCTTGAGGATTGTGGCAAATCTTTAAAAAAACCAATCATTAATTAAAATACAAAGTTAGAAATCTTCACGGCTCACCTCATATTTGTAGATTTCTTGAAGACTAGTTTTGATACATTACGTATCATTATCAATTCTTTCTAACTCTGTACACAATACAAGAACACATCACCTACATAATGTGGTCTGCCACAGAGGTAACATAAAAATGACCGCAATAACACCACCTAGCTATATAGGACAAAACATGAAGCACGAAAAATGCAGGTGGTGGCAATGGAAAACACATATATTTCTAAAATCTCTAATGTGTAAAGTTCACACTGGTATAAAGAAATTAAGAAAATATTTTATATTACTTACTTTCTCGCTGTGAAGTTGTGAAAATTATGTGTCCCTTCAAATAATTTGAGTGTTGCTTTAACATTTGCTACAACTTCTGGTGTTATTCGATAAGTTTCACTTAATTCCTTATCCAATGGCATGAATGCAAATGTTGGAAGCATATAAGAATACGTTCTTGCATCACAAGAACTCTTGCTATTGAAACCTTTGGTTACTCGTTTAACTGCCATGACACGTATCTGCTCTGGCAGGCACTCGTTAATTGCCTCTACTTTTGTATCTTCAGCTAAAACACAAAAATTGAAAGCTAATGTTTTATTTCCATTGTTCATTAATATACTGGTAAGAAAAACTGATAATGTAGTACAGTAAAACTTGTTCAAAGCGGAATTGCATGGGATCAATTATTTTTTTCCACATTAGACAACTTTCTGCATTATAAAAAAAAAATTAACCAATATTAGGTTATAGAGCACCGTATGTCTTTTTATATACCTTGGATTAATGTAGTAGTTCCGCTCCCGTCGGAAAGTGAAGTATAGTATGTAAAAGTGACTTCGATAGTAACGCGCAAAAAAAAGAGTCCCATTTCTTCAGCGTTAAAAATATCTCTAAGGCGCGTATCCTGAAGTTAAAGTATGCAGTTTCGGTTTCCACTCACTAACTATGGTCCAGAAATTTGGAGATTTTTTGATCGCGGACTTGTAAAACACTCCCACACCTCGTTGGATTTCTTTTCTTTCCTCTTCATTTGACCATTTCATTCATTATTTTTCTTTGTGTTTTAAAATCTCATAAATTATTTAAATTTAGTCATTATTCTGCATACTGAGAATTTGTTTTTCTTTATTTTCAATCACTTTCACTTTTTCGTTTAATGACAATGATACATGCCATTTAGCCATCTTTATTCTGTAAATTCAGAATGCTACCTGTGAAAGATATGTACACAATCGGTCTCAGATCTTAAAATAATTTAAGATTTTACATTGCACTGGTTATTTGTAAGACAGATGTCACATGCCAAATATTTGTTAAATTAACCTGTATTTCGCAAAACTTGTGTGCAGTGAGGCCGAAAGAAAATTCCAGATACAGGTAGAAACTCTACTTCTCCCGGAGGCAGGAGTCATCAGTCATCACTTATTCTTAATTCACAATGGGAATTCAATGAAGTGGAAACTAATTTATTTCTCTATCTTTCCGCCTTATAAACATTTTTTTATGAATTGTGTAGAAATATCCTTCCATTTCCGCGTTGGACAGATTCCGTTTTATACAAAATAAATACACGTAAAATTACTATTATTTTGCCAGGACCAATAAATTTGTGCACATTGGACAGATTTCCGCATTATTCACATTCTGCATTAAGCAAGTTTTACTGTACAAGTCAAATGTTGGTTGGTTCATCACTAGACCTTATCTTTTTAAGAAAATGTCTATTTAGTTATCTTGAGGGTAAATAAAATATAAACTAAAAATATGTGATCCAAGAAAAATTGTTAAACTATGAGCACTTTACTTATTTTAGGAATTCTCACTATGAGGTATATTCATTAAGGTAGAATATTTTTATCACTCACCTCATATTGTTCTTCTTATTTGATTATAAACTAGTTTCGGAACATAGTTTCTGTTCCATCCTCAGTATCATCACGACCGTTGTTCTGTCGTCTTGAAGAGCTGTCCTTCTCTTCTTCCATTGGCTGACTGAAAAACCTCGAAACCAGGTCATTCTCACCGGGAATTTCAAAGTTCATTAATTTCTTCTTTTCGCTCTTTTGAATGTAGATCTTTTCCCAAATAGTAAGTTCTTTTGGTTTTTCTATTTGTTTTAATAATTTTGCTTCTTTCTCGATAAGATGTTTTTCAGACCATGCATGGGCAGTCACTGCAGATTTTTCTACTTCCCCTTTCTTGACATTCCTGAGATGTTCTTTTACTCTAGTTTTCAAATTTCTTTTAGTTTTTCCTATGTAGAATTTCTCACATTCTTCACATTTAATTTGATAAATCCCTGATTTGTTTTCTTCTTTAATTTTTAAAGATTTCAACATAAGGTTAGCACCCAAAAATGACTACAGCATCAGTAGACTGATTAGACCTAATAAGAATGAGAAAATTAAAGAAGAAAACAAATCAGGGATTTATCAAATTAAATGTGAAGAATGTGAGAAATTCTACATAGGAAAAACTAAAAGAAATTTGAAAACTAGAGTAAAAGAACATCTCAGGAATGTCAAGAAAGGGGAAGTAGAAAAATCTGCAGTGGCTGCCCATGCATGGTCTGAAAAACATCTTATCGAGAAAGAAGCAAAATTATTAAAACAAATAGAAAAACCAAAAGA
Organism: Diploptera punctata; assembly: GCA_030220185.1. Classification (NCBI taxonomy): domain Eukaryota; kingdom Metazoa; phylum Arthropoda; class Insecta; order Blattodea; family Blaberidae; genus Diploptera; species Diploptera punctata. The sequence continues at coordinate 5,770,397 of JASPKZ010003868.1, read as the reverse complement.
ACTTACTGTTTGGGAAAAGATCTACATTCAAAAGAGCGAAAAGAAGAAATTAATGAACTTTGAAATTCCCGGTGAGAATGACCTGGTTTCGAGGTTTTTCAGTCAGCCAATGGAAGGAGAGAAGGACAGCTCTTCAAGACGACAGAACAACGGTCATGATGATACTGAGGATGAAACAGAAACTATGTTCCAAAACTAGTTTATAATCAAATAAGAAGAACAATATGAGGTGAGTGATAAAAATATTCTACCTTTATGAGCACTTTATTATGTTAAAATTGGTACATGGTAACTATTGTATTTTGCTCCTAAATCTGACTAAAATTAGTTTTCATTTAATATTTGTAGGAAATAACAATATAAGGTTCCTTTTATTTATTATGGGTTAGTTATTTTGACTCCTGGGGAAAAGGAAAAAAATTTGATTTGGATGTTCATCAGTTAGCAAACAGAGGGAATAGAAATCAACCTACAGAATGACAACTGCAAGCACAACAGTTAGAATGCATCAACAATGTCGCATAGATGCGACAAAACTATAGTCTGCAAAATATTTTTAAAAATATGAGGTGAGTCAAAATAACTAACTCATAATAATTAGTTTTCATTATTTCACCCATCAGTCAAAATATAACTTTTCTGGAGCCAAATTTTCTGTTTAAATATTAAATATTACCAGGAAATTGAATAAGAAATATGCTTCTCACCTCATATTATATTTTGTCACCTGGACATGTTCAGACCACCCTCTGCATTCTGAAATAGACATACAATCCAATCTCTTGATGATAATAATACCATTGTTTTATTTCTCATTATTTATAATGATTTATTTTCTGAGTATATATATTAATTGCAAGCTAAGTTTCAGTTATATTGTAAACAAAGCAGATGTATGACTGCATTTTCATTGGTAAAAATTGATTTTACTTTTGAGCATGTAAGAAAATATAGTTTGCTCTCTAACATTTGAAATAAAGAAAATAATAATAATAATAAATATATATATTATGCTAGCACATGTATATATAAGTTATATGGGAGAATCTTAAAATATAAAGTTTTAGTAAATTAAATAAGAATTTCATTGTTTTATTCTTACACATGCACAATGCAGAGTATGTTGGAATTTTAACTGTTTCAAAATAACCACTTCTGTAGAATTTTTTAAAAACATCGGAAAGGAAATTCTTTGGAAAGCTGAGAGAAACAAATTATTTTGAATATTTTCAAACAGTTTATCAAAAAATATCCATATTAGGCATTTAGGATGTGGTGAAATTTAACAGCAAATTTACAGACCTGTCAGTATAGAACATAAATTTTGCTCATAATGAAATTGTAAATAAAATATATCTATCAATACCAGAAAAAGAGGACAAATTTTGGAATTCTGATAATTAATTATACAAATTATAATTTGTAAGACACCATTTTAGACTCCATCAATTTAGCAGAAACCAATAGTGAAGAAATGTAAAAAGAAAAAGAGAAGGATCAATGGACTCTTACTTTAAGGGAGGAAAGGAGATTAGGAGTATTTGAGAATAAAGTTTTAGGAAAAATTTTGGACCAAAGAGAGATGAACAGACAGGTGAATGGAGAAGACTGCATAACAGTGAATTACATGGTCTTTATAGGAAGCCAGATATAATGAGAACAGTTAAGTCTCGTAGACTGTGATGGGCAGGACATGTGACACAAATGGGGAATGAAAGACATGCATGGAAGCTTTTTGTAGGAAAACCAGAGGGAAAACTCCCAGTTGGTAGGCCAAGAATGAGGTGGGAGAATAACATTAACTATGATTTGAGGGAAGTAGATTATACAGGGGATGATTGGAAAACATTGGCTCAGGATAGGGATATATGAAGAGATCATGTCCGCACAGCCATGAACCTACAGGTTCGATAGTGCCAGTGAGTTAGTTAGAACGATCCACTTCAACGAATTCACATCTTATATGATTCTGATTAGGTAGACACATATATAATTTTATGTCAATTTTTTTGTCATAAATAAATAAAAAATGATAAATTATTTGTAACATATTATCATTCTTGTATTTAGTCTTATTTCCCGTAAAATACAATGTTGCCTAAGAATGTTTCTAATCATATTTAAAGAGAAAAATTATACGCTCAGACCGGGACTTGAACCCGGGACCCTTGGTTTTCTAGTCCAAGTGCTCTACCATTTGAGCTACCTGAGCAAGTACCGATCTAAACGCAAATCTTTCTCTATATACATTGTAATTCCTGCCCACCAAATGCTTTGAAGCCTTTGCTTCTATCTTTGCAAATGGCGGCTCCTATATTAAGAAGACATATTTGGGAATTATACATTACATTATAAATGCCAGTACGGCTATTTTCGATGTTTTTATTATTAATTTCATACATCTCAATGATGGATAAATCATATTTAAAGAGAAAAATTATACGCTCAGACCGGGACCCTTGGTTTTCTAGTCCAAGTGCTCTACCATTTGAGCTACCTGAGCAAGTACCGATCTAAACGCAAATCTTTCTCTATATACGTTGTAATTCCCGCCCACCAAATGCTTTGAAGCCTTTGCTTCTATCTTTCCCGGTCTGAGCGTATAATTTTTCTCTTTAAATATGATTTATCCATCATTGAGATGTATGAAATTAATAATAAAACCATCGAAAATAGCCGTACTGGCATTTATAATGTAATGTATAATTCCCAAATATGTCTTCTTAATATAAGAGCCGCCATTTGCAAAGATAGAAGCAAAGGCTTCAAAGCATATGGTGGGCGGGAATTACAACGTATATAGAGAAAGATTTGCGTTTAGATCGGTACTTGCTCAGGTAGCTCAAATGGTAGAGCACTTGGACTAGAAAACTAAGGGTCCCGGGTTCAAGTCCCGGTCTGAGCGTATAATTTTTCTCTTTAAATATGATTTATCCATCATTGAGATGTATGAAATTAATAATAAAAACATTGAATGTTTCTAATGTTGACACTTCCGTACACAATTCAGTCATATGGCAGATAATAGTAGTACCATAGTTCTCTCAATAGACAGAGTAAAACTTAATGCAATTTTGTTTACAGTGTAACTAAAACTTAGCTTAAAATTAGTATAGTAAATACTCAGAATTAGTATAGTAAATACTATATATATATCTTATATATAAAAATTAATGTTTGTTTGTTCGTACTTTATGCGCGGCCATACCGTTGATCCGATTGTAATGGGGTTTTTTGCATAATGTTCAGGAGATTCCCGGGATGAACATAGGATATAAGAGAGTTGTGATACTCAACTCCTACACCCTTAAAAATCGCCCTTTGTAGTGGAAAATGTGAAAAAAGTAGCTCTTTGGACGCTTAAATGGCTTATGCTGCTACACCATAAGAAATACACAAAATTAATGTACACAGAATTGAATATCTCAAAAAGATCTACAAAAAAGTCTGCGACAGCATATGTTTATCTCTTACGGATAACTCACAAAAACCATTTTTGTCTTTCATTGATACCAAGAGTCCCTATTCTCTTAAGGATAACTCACAATAACTATTTTTGTCTTTCATTGATGCCAAGAGTCTCGTGCCGTAACCGAGTGGTTACGGCAAGAAGTCTTGGCGCAGAACTACAGGACTTATGCTGGTTCGAATCTCTACGGTGGAAGAAATTTTTCTCATGGAATGTCGGTCAGTATGGGTCAGAAATGAAATCTAGCTGAGGGGGAAAAAAAAAACTGTTTTAACTCACTCTCACCAATTTATCTTTTTTTTTTTTTTCACTCTAATATAATTGTTATATGATGGTTCTTAACTTATCTGCAAAGGAGGGTACAATTCTAATGTTCATGACTATGTGACGTCATCATTCATACTTCTTGGGCCACAACAGAAGGCTGTAAGAGGTTTTCTTGTGAACTTATTTAATAATATCTAATTATGTCCTAATTTCTGAATTTTATGCTAAAAAAGTAACATATTTTTATCATCCGCCCATGACATGAGAAATGAACGTTTGGGCAGGACATCTGCCAGGTACGCTAGTATATATATATATATATATAAAATAAAATATTCGAATTCAATTTTATTCTAATTTAACAGACAGCATATCTAATTATTAATGAGTTAGTTATTTTGACTCACCCCATATTTCTTGATTTTTTAGCAGGGGAAAAAGCGACGAAACCTGGTCTGCATAAAAATCAAGAAATATGATAGTTGGAATGCATCGATGATGTCGCGCAAAAGCGACGAAACCTGGTCTGCATAAAAATCAAGAAATATGAGGTGAGTCAAAATAACCAACTCATTAATAACTAAAAGAAACCTCATAATGGTATTTTCTACACATTAAATAAAGCATATCTAACATTTTTTGAATGGAATTAATTACTTTAATTCGCTTTGAAATTATTGGTGAAAATTAGGAGGTATAATTTTGAAATCAATATTTATTTTCTTAACAGTTGATTCCCGAATATTAAACTATCTTTACGAAATTTAAGAAAAATCTTGGCAATACATTGTGCTGATAATTTTAAATAAAATTATGCTGTAAATATTAATTTTTGTTGCAACATTTTTTGTGCCTTTTCAAAATATTAATAGAATTTTTTTAAATCGTAAAATTGATTTAAAATAACACTAAGAAGTGTTTTATCAAGATAAAAAATTAATCAGATGTTTACATCTTACTGCATATTTTACTCTTTCATCTAGTACATGTTTCGAAGGATATTTCATTCATTCTCCTAGATGAGAGAAAAATATGAGGTGAAGGTGTTAATAATCAATTCAATTTATTGAGAAATGTTTATATTTTCCTGATAGATTGGCCACGGTGGACTAGTGGTTATGATCCTTGCCTCTGGTCCTGAGGGTTGCAGGTTCAAACCCGGCTGGGGTCGATGGATTTTTTAGGATGGAAAAATCCAAGGAGCAGGTCCTCCGGGAGGGACTTTAAGCCGTGGGTCCTGAGTCTGAAGATTTTCAGGCTCGTAAAAGGTCCTTAAGCCTGAATGAAAAGGCCTCTAAGCAAAATTTACCGAATTTTCCCGTCCTAGTACTACCTTGGTTTCCTACATGTCAGTATGAGGCGGAATGCTGACCACTCAAAATGACATCTATACGAAAACAAGTGTAACTAAATTAGTATGGTTCAAATTCTTCCCTGTAGGGGGAGAGCACCTAAATCTCTGTTAAGGGAAAACATAAGCTTACAAGAAGAATATATTTTAAGTGTCTATAACCTTGTTTTTATGCCTAAATTTAGGGCTTGCTACATGAACGAGTTTGTTTGTTCAATAAATTTGAAGTAAAACAATATATTTATGAGAATATATCATGATGTCAAAGAGGTGAAAGGTTGGTAAGATTGTTGGGAACGTTATTTTTTCTTAACTATATAGGAAATAACACCATGATGGTTTATTAATAAATTCGAAAATACATTCTTTATCACTCGAACCTTCATATCCTGTATATTCCACATACAGGATATGAGATGAAGTGATAAAAAATTATTTTAAATTTAAAAATGTTATTTTCTATCATGTCTTTGAAATAAAAACTATGATACTTTAACTTCCTGTTTTCCAAAGAAATAAACTTTTCAAATTTTCCACAAATGGTAAATTAATTTTCATTGGGTCAGACAGGCAAACATTTTGATCCAAATTCAAATAGACTCCACTACATTATCAAGGTTGACATAGTTGTTGACATAAATAATTTTGTTAAAGTATACAGAATGATAATTTAAAAAAAATAATAATCTACTATTTAGGAAGGGAGTAACATACATCAACTATCATTTTATGCCAACAAGTATTACGTCATTGAACTATTTATATGGCTATATCAGTATTCGGGTGGGGCTTAAAAAACTCTATTTTTTATTTCGAAGTTGTAATAACAATAGAAAAGTTGTGAATTATATAAGACAAAAGAAAAAGAAAAAAAAATTGCCAAAATCGATTGAACATCTTCCTGGTCTCGCAAAAGGCTCTAAAAAAGTTTTTTTACAAAACTTAATTTTTGAGATTATTTCTATAATTTTTTAATTAGATGTTTTCGTAAGGTAATAGTTTGTAACGTCTTCAAATAGAACCTAAAAACGGGTTTTAATTTGGTTCTAGACCAGTTGATATCGTTCCATTTGCATAAGCTCCAAAATTTTCCAGAATAATGAACAAGTTATTATTTTATGGTCATTTTTGGTATTTGATAAATAACTGCCATAGATTGTATTGTCAGACACTCACGGATAGACATAAACATGCTTAGCAAAGATAAGCAATACCCTACTTGATATTCAAATAAACAATTGCCAAAAATGAAGTTTTTATCCTATTTGGCCAAACTTCAAGGGTGTCTCTTTGCCCAACTGGAAGATGTCAACCGATTTTTGTTAATTTTTCTTTCTTTTTCTTTTTTAGCTATAACTTTGCAACTTTTCTCTGCGCTATGTACAACTTAGAAATAAAAAAATTTGATTTTTCGGCCCACCTTAATCAGTATGAGGTTTAATTTAAAATTTAAAATTAAATTCTGGTCAATGTACTATTGAATATGTTATCCCCTCACATCCTGTCTTCTAATTAGAGACCGGTTTCATAACCTTAGTGGTTACAACTTCTGTATTTATACGACCAATGTTTTATTGTCCAAGAGCACTGCTTCTTACTCTATCTGTTGATGGACCGATGAACCTCCCAATCAAATCAATTTCCCCAGGAATTAAAAAATAAATTGATTTTTTTGTCTTAATTTTTTGAAAGTGGATTTTCCCCCAAATAGTGAGCTCCTTATGTTTTTCTATTTATTTTATTAAACTAGCCTTTCTTTCAATTTGTTGTTTTTCTGATCAAGCAGAGTGAAGGAACACTTGAACACGTTAGGAATGTCAAAAATGGGGAATTGGAAAATCAGCAGCAGCTGCTCATGCTTGATCAGAAAAACATCAACTTGAAAGACAGGCTAGTTTAATAAAACAAATAGAAAAACCTAAGGAGCTCACTGTTTGGGAGAAAATCCACATTCAAAAAACTAAGAAAGAAAAATTAACAAATTTTGAAATTCCTAGGAACGTTTATTTGATTGAAAGGTTCATCGGTCTATCAACAAGTGGAATAAGAAGCAACAGAACATTGGTCATGTAATTATCGAAAATGTAACCACTAAGGTTACAGAACTGGTCTAATTAGAAGGCAGGATATGAGATGAGGTGTAAAGAATTTTATTTTAAATTTTAAGTATTAGGTCCTAAGACCTGTTATAACCTTACTGCTGAATTTTCAGCCCAATACTTCATTACCTTTTGGCAATGGAAATGGATTTTATACGAAGGGCAGCAAGAATTTCAAGAATAGAAAAAAATTAGGAACTCAGTTATAAGGGAGAAAATGAAGATTGAAGACACTATTTTAGATTATATTAAAACTCAGCAATTAAGATGGTATGGACATGTCCAGCGAATGGAAGAGGATCGACTACCAAAATTTGTTTTGAAATGGAAACCTGAGGGAAGGCGAGGCAGAGGAAGACCTAAAACCTCCTAGAGTCAGGGAATATATTTATACATGAAGGAGAAACATCTACAACCAGGAGATTGAAAGGACCAACAAAATTGGCTATTGGGAATCGGACGATGTCTAAGACATTAGTCAACCAGTGATCTATCTATCATCATCATCATTCAGGGACTAAACTCGTTCAGGTTCCATGAAAGCTAGAATTGTTAAAATTGTTCAGACAATCTTCTGTGTGGGCGTCCAAAATTTCTCCTTCCATGTGGTTTATAATTTAGCAATAATTTTGGAAATCTTTCTTCTGACATTCTATCAATATGTTCCTATATTTAATTATTCGTTCTGTAAGTTTGAAAATATATAGTTCCTTTCTTATATCTTCATTACTTTTCTTATCCAGCAGAGTATATTCTGCTAGATCTATCTATTTACTTCATTATCCTATCCAGCTGTAAGGGGTAAGTATTTGGACCTCATCCTCTATTTCTGTATTCCGAGTTTGCATCTTGGTCACTCCACATGGAATGTATGGTGGACAAATTGGAGTCAGGGCAAATTTTCTTCTCAGAATTCTCCCGTTTTCCCCTCCCAAAAACTTCACTTCACCACTTCTCCATATACATGTCACCTAATTAAATTCATCTGCCTATCTTATGATCCAACTGGTCAGACCAGCCAACATTCTTGTATATCACAGGCCTTCCATAATGATTGCTTCATCTCATCCCTCAATCTGGGATTACGCCAGACACGAATAGAGGATTTACTTTTTTTTTTTTACTTCATTGAACAACCCAGAGTTCTTTTTCCTGGTGAACATTAGAGAAATATGGTTGAAGGGATTATGTGTGAATACATATGATAAAGATGATTTATCGAGTCAATGCTTTTAAAATTCATTACAAAATTCCAGACAGAGAAATGGTCCCATGAACACAAACAAAAGCTTCTACATTATTTTATATTCCTTGAAATTCTTGTCTTGTATCTTGTAAGCCCATGTTTCCCTTGCCAGAGATTTAGGTGCTCTCCCCCTACAGGAAAGAATTTGAACCATACTAATTTTAGTTACACTTGTTTTCATATAGATATCATTTGAGTGGTCCGTGGTAGCATTCTGCCTCATACTGACATCTAGGAAACTAAGGTAGTACTAGGATGGGAAAATTCGGTAAATTTTGCTTAGAGGCCTTTTCATTCAGGCTTAAGAAATTTTTAAGAGTCTGAAAATCTTCAGATTCGGGACCCACAGCTTAAAGTCCTTCCCAGAGGACTTGCTCCTTGGATTTTTCCATCCTAAAAAATCCATCGACCCCGGCTGGGTTTGAACCCGCGACCCTCGGGACCAGAGACAAGGAGCATAACCACTAGTCCACCGCAACCAATTTCCATGAAATTAAAAAAAATATATATATATCCATCCATAGTAATTCTGTACAAGGGCAGGTCTTTCACTGCAATCATAGCATTTTCATGCTATGCTTTGCAGCTTTACTATGGAATTAAAGGTGTGGCTCCCACTTTTTCTTGACAATCGGCACTTGATGTCAGCCGGGTTGTCAGCCCTGCATGACGGCCGCCTTTACCCCAGAACAAGCATCTGGTACTCATTTCAGTTAGAGGCTGAGTCGACCCCAGGGCCATAGTGCCGCCAGAAGGTTTAGGTCAGTTTAAAAATCCTGACCCCACCAGGACTCGAACCCTCGACCTTCCGGCTTGTAGCGCAGTGCCTTAACCACTACGCTTATATAAATAATTAGCTTAGCTCTAGGACATTAATGAATAAATGATCTGGGGATATAATTTTCAGATGATTTTTTTTCAATCAACTAATTGCAGAGGACACTGCTGTACACATAGTGCCTGAACAGTTGTGGGTCGACCTATAAAGACTGCTCACAATACCTGTGCTACAGAAATAGATTTCCAAAATTGGCATTCTAATATACTCCAACTGGACATAAGAACCAAGGAAGACCAAAACATCAGTGAAAATATCAAGACCATCTTCGTGAGGTTTACCACCACAGGTCACATGGTCTAAAAAGGATTTGTTCGTGATGATGATGGTGATTTTTTAATAAAATAAACATTGATCGTCGATAACAAAATTATCTACATGCAAAGCAGAGGCTGTAATCGTAAATTCATGATATTGATAACAATCTTGTCCTGCGCCGAAGCTGAGTAGTTAAGGCAAGATGCCTTGGTGCAGAGCTACGGGACTTGTGCTGGTTCAAGACCCCATGGGGGAACAAATTTTCTCATGGAATTTCGGCCAGTATGGGACCAGTGCCACCCAGCATCGAGAGGCATTTTGGTAGCTAAATAAGTAGCGACTCCAGGTTGAGAAGACCAGCTATAATGGCTGGGGGACCCAACATGCTGACCACATGTCACCCCTACACTGGCATATGATCATCTACCTTCGTGATTAACACATGTGGACATGAGGCTAGTAGCCGACTGGTATGCCAAGGGCCTTCTAGGCCTGTCATGCTTGGAATTGGGGATAACAATCTTAAAATTATCACTGTTTTTAGAAGTTTTCTTAATATATTACTTATATTTGCCTAGTCTACCGCTGTGGTCTCGGGGTAGCGTGCTGCCTTGTCACGCAGTGGGCCCGGGTTCGATCCCCAGTCGGGGCAGTTATTCCGTGTGAGGTTTTTATTGGGGTTTTTCCTCACCTGTAAGACAAATGTCAGGAAGACTTTAAGGCCCAAACAGTCCCCGAAATCATATGGCCATCATCATCATCATCCTTCAGCGGTGTGGAAAGCAACGGGAAGCTACCACACCTACAATTCCCTAGTAAAGCTGCAAGCATAGCATGAAAGTGCTATGATTGCAGTGAAGGACCTGCCCTCGGGTAGAATTACTATGGATGGATGGATATTTGCCTAAGAGGGTTAGCAACCTCGAATAACTCAAACATTAATATTCGGATGTAAATAACTCAAAATATACATATCAACCATAAACTGTTTATAAACAATGACATAAATTGAATGAAACAGCCAACCAGCATGTGCATGGCAGTTTCATTTATCTGCAGCTTACTTTTTGTTCACTGTAAAATCTGCAAGTTTGTTAGAGCGTTTTATGGACCACGGAATGACATGCTGCTTTTGCAGCTGAAATGCAGCCCATTTGTGTAAAAACTGCACACTGTCTTTATTACATTGGCTTGTAACATCATTTTAGATAGAGTGGTGGATGCTGCTAGCAAAATTTATATGTATACTAGCTTCCATTCACTATCTTCCCACTATAATTTAAACACATGATCGAGAGAAAATTTAACTGTAGCTGTTCCTCAACAACGAATATCTCACTATTCCTCATCCTTCCTTGTTTCAGCCACCCGACCTGAAATTCCCTCCCCTTGTATATCAAGGACTGCCCAACTCAAAGAAAGTTAAAAAAAACTCACTAAATATTTCCTTAGAAAATATAATATAACCTAGTTTCATATATATACTTTTATTGTTCTTTAATATTTTACACTTTCTTTACCAAGCCAATTATTTAATCAAATTACAGGTTATTGTATTATTATTAACATTATTATATTTTTAAATAGATTTACAATGGGAGGAAACACTATGAGGTATTTATATTAATAAATGAGTTGGAGAAAATGTTTTAACATCTCACCTTACAAAGTTGCGTGTCTTCATGATACCGGTTTCAAAAGTATAGTATTACTTCCATCTTCAGTAAAATTCCAACTGTTCAAATTTTGTCGTTAACATCATCTTATCCTCGACGAGAATAATTTAATCTCCAAGTTCATAAAATCTACACCAGATGGCAGTTCAGAAGATGATGTTAACGACAAAATTTCAACAGTTGGAATTTGATTGAAGATGGAAGTAATACTATACTTTTGAAACCGGTATTGTGAAGACATGCAACTTTGTGAGGTGAGATGTTAAAACATTTTCTCCAACTCATTTATTAATATTATTATATTTTTTCCTTGTCAACTCAATATTATGTATTATTAATCAACATGAAGATAATTCATAATTGTTATTATATGTATAATTTAATCCCGGTGAAGTGGAAGAGAAGACCTTACGGTCTTAACTCCATCAGGTAAAATAAAAAAAAAATGTTAATAATAATAGTATACAGAGAAATATTTCATTAAAATAACTATGCAAATACTTGTGAATGCCAAATAAAATTACCAAATTTACTCGAGTAATGTCCCCCTTATTTAAAAGATTTAGGAGTGAAAATTCAAGGGGGGAAATTATGTGATGACTATGAAAATATCAATATGCTTTCACAATGTAAACAGTATCAATTAGAGATCTACGGTAATTCTATCATGGTCACTGAACTTTTGGGAAATTGAAAGAATAAGTTGTATTTAATGTTTCTCTATTTTCAGACACTCAAACCATACAAAAGATAACGGTACAGTAGATCACAATAAAGGTATGTTTCACTCCGTTTTTCATGGTGAAATTTACCACTTATAACTTAAAATTTGCAGTGTAGCTGTCATACTTTCTTCCCATAGTTGAGCTTTACAACGCTGCCTGCTGTTACCGAATAACACGTTATCAATGCACAATGATACCTAACTCTAATCAGACTGACGACAACAGATGCATGGGTGATAGAGACTGCAGGTACCATTAGCTCTTTGTAGAAGGCTTTTCCATGAATTCCTTTGTGTTGTACTTGAAATTTTTATAAGAGTGTCCAAAGTTGTAACTGAAAATTTTTGGCCTAAGTAATGCACATTGTATCAGAGGATTAAAAAAAAACCATATGAAAAACCTAGAGGGGAAATTACGTGAGGGGGTAATTATGCGAGTAAATACGGTAATTGAAACTCGTTAGGCCTATGTAAAAAACAAAGGAACAAAATAAAATAGTGACTCCAAGTTATATTTGAATTAATATTGGGAAGTAAACATTATGAGGTAAAGGTAAAGGTAAAGTGATCCCACAACAGGCCTCAGGAGGCCTTTGGGGTAGTAGGAGGTTAAGGCTCCCACTTTTTCTAGACAATCGGCACTTTATATCATTAATATGAGTGGAGAACATATTTTTAACGACTCACCTCATATAATTTCAAATTTCTTTGATACCGGCGGTTTTCGGATAATATTTTGTGGAAGCCATGACTGAAGAGGGACAAGATATTGTCTGAAACCTCTGCTATCAAAGAAATTTGAAATTATATAAGGTGAGTCATTAAAAATATGTTCTCCACTCACTATTAGTGACTCCTAGTGTTTATAATTTGCATAAATATCATCTTTGAAGATAAATAGTATCTCAAAATTAAAATAACTCACGTAGTTTGATAGAGACTACTTGACGTGCTGCAGATACACCCTTGTCAGTTCTGGCTGCTCTTTGGAACTGAATCAGTTGAGGTGTATTAAAAGCATCTTCTGTGATCAAACCTGCCTTCAGTAGAGCCATCATTAAATCTTCTTCTATGGTTTTCATCCCAGGATTCCTTTGAATAATTCAAACTCATTTATACATGGCTGACCTTATAACCACTTGCAATTTGTTCACTGAAAGTTGAATTATCAAAAACTAATTACTACTAGCTATGTTAGTGATGCAGTTGGCCACAGGAGACTAACGGTTATGCTCCTTGCCTCTAGTTCCAAGAGTCGCAGGTTCAAACCCGGCCACAGTCGATGGATTTTTTTAGGATGGGAAAATCCAAGGAGCAAGTTCCTTGGAAGGGACTTCACGTCGTGGGTCCCAAATCTGAAGATATTCAGGCTCATAAAAGATCCTTAAGCCCAAATAAAGAGGCCTCTAAGCAATATTTACCGACATTAACATCCTAGTAATACCTTAGTTGCCTGTTAGATGTATCATTGGGTCGGTGTGTTGACCGCATACCATCCATAACATCTAAGAGCAAATAAGGTAACTGAAAATTAACTTGGTCTAGTAACTCCTTACAAAGGAGAGGCTATGGCTCAACAATGGGCTAAGCTATTATAGACAGAGAGATGTTAGTGATGCAGAAATGTCTAGAGTTAATCCACATTATGTTATAGCAGTATACAATCTGGCAATATTTGAGTTGGATGATCTGTATGCTATGTATTTTTACACGTATAATGTTGGAATTCCTTGCCTCTGGTCCCTAGGGTCGCGGGTTCAAACCCGGCCGGGGTCGATGGATTTTTTTAGGATGGAAAAATCCAAGGAGCAAGTCCTCCGGGAGGGACTTTAAGCCATGGGTCCCGAGTCTGAAGATTTTCAGGCCCGTCCTAGTACTACCTTGGTTTCCTAGATGTCAGTATGAGATGGAACGCTGACCACGTACCACTAAAAAAAAAATGACACCTATATGAAAACAAGTGTAACTAAATTAGTATGGTTCAAATTCTTCACTGTAGGGGGAGACGCCTAAATCTCTGTAAAGGGAAATACAATACAATAATGTTGGAATTGACAGTCATCATCATCATCACTCCAGGGATTAGGCAATTGTCCGTTCCGACTTCATAATGTATCAGCCCAACATCTTCTAGGGGAATTGACAGTACTTCAGTTATTTATTTAATGGTGCTCTTTAAATTCTCAGAACATTAATGTTAAAATTTAATTCTGGATGTCAAAGGGCCAACAAATTTTGTTTCAGAGACCTCTTATTTTAGATTTGAGGTTCTTTTACTTTTTTTTTTTGGATTTTATATACATTTTTTTAATTTATTTGTGGCAAATCTACGACACAGGCCCATGGTTTTACTTCCCTTCCAAAGAAAGATATATTATTCAGAATTTTATATATGAAAAAAAAACATAAAATAAATGAAAGACAGATTACCAAAGAAGATTTATGAATAAAACAGGAAAAAGGAAGAGGGGAAGACCAAACAAATGTGGACACGAAGAGTAGTCAGAACAATGGAAGAAAGAGATTTGGAAGAAGGGGCATGGAAAAATAGAGAGGAATGGAGATTGGCAATAGAATCTTGAAAATGTCAAAGATAAATCCATCGACCCTGCCTGGGTTTGAATTCAAGAATCTCAGAACCAGAGGTGAGCAAGGTAATCACTAGACAACCAGATCCGACAATAATGGAATATATTAACATTCAATATTAAGGTACCAGTAGTGTCAATATAAAATAGGGCTCAAGTTTAAAATACTTTGACCTTTGATTTTCCATACTACATTATTGTAATATTGTTGCTCTATGTACTTTTTTTATCTTTACTAACATTTCATATTATTTTAAACGTTTTTGCAACAATATTTATAACGTATTCACGTAGACTTTCACGGCCGGAGTTGCTATGATGATCTTGAAGTACAGTCGACTAGACCATCAAACAGCAATCTCATTGGAGCAATGGAAGTCCCTAACGCTGACCAATCAGAAGGCAGATACAACTTACGAACACATCGCGGTGAACGTATAAATAGGACAGACAGCAGACAGAATTGCCAGTCTCAAGACAACCCTTGAGGATGCCAGATGCAGTCTCTGGCAAAATGTCAGGGAACTACAAGCCTCACAACCATGGACTACAGCCCGAAAATCTTCTTCAAGATCATCATAATATTTATAACATTTTTTACAATTATTAAATATTTTATAACAGTGAAGTACATGGTCTTTATAGAACGCCAGATATAATAAGAACAGTTAAGTCTCATAGACTATGATGGGCAGGACATATGGCACAAATGGGGAATAAAAGATGTGCATGGAAGCTTCTTGTAGGAAAACCAGAGGGAAAATGCCCAGTTGGTAGACCAAGAATAAGGTAGGAGAATAACATTAACTATGAATTGAGGGAAGTAGATTATACAGGGAATGATTGGAAAACATTAGCTCACAATAGGGATGTATGGAGAGCTTATGTCCATGCGGCCATGAACCTACAGGTTTGATAGTGCCAGTGAGTTAGTTAGTTATCTATGTGGGCAAATTGTAACATTTATCTCAAATTATTTTTTCAAAGTTCTAAGATCGTTAGTGTGCATGCGGAAAGGCTTAAAGAAACTTCTGCTAGGTGGCGAAGATATCTGTGAAATAGGAATGACCAACATTCAAAAACATATTTTAAGAAATAGATGTTCACTCACTTCATTTTGTTAGATTCTGACAGGACAAGTTAGTGTACATGAGTTTAGTTTACACTTCATTAAATGATATGCACATAATTTATTTTGTTAGGTTAGGAAGAGGGAACTTGGCTACATCCATGGCAGGGCCTATCTGTGAAATTGGTGTGACCAACATTTGCAATTAATTCCAAAACATATTTCGAGAAATTCACTTAGTTTTGTTAGATTGCAATTGGACAAATTAGTGTAAATCATATTTGTACACCAGATTAGTTTATAATTTATTAAATTAAAATGCCTGCAATTTATTTTGTTAGATTAGGAAGGGGGAAGTTGGCAAATATCTATTTCTATAAACATGTTTGGGAATTTATTACGAAGGTATCCTGCCACATAGTGAAAGTTACATTAAGCATTTGCATATGCGCAATGTAATTTTGTAGAACTTACAAGTATTTATAGAGTAAGTGAGCATCAAATGCTAAAGTTATTTTTTTGGTATGAGCAGAATCTTTCTAGTACACATTTTCCATATTGAAATACAGGAAAATAAAATATGTGCAAAAATGTTATATATATACAGGAACAGTCCAACTCAATTATTGGAAAAAGTCTAGTATTTGTCACTCACAAATTTTTGTAAGTTCTACAGAATCACAGTTCGCATGCACAAGATGCTCAAGTGTTTAATGTAGCTTCTGCAAGATGGTGGTGAAATCAGTGTTACCAACTTTTGCAATAAATTCCCAAATGTTTATATTATAATAAATGGACGTACATCAACTTACCTTCTTCCTAACCTAACAAAATAAAATACATATTATTTAATAAACTATAAAGTAATCTTGTGTACACTCACTTATCCTATCAGAACCTAACAAAATGAAGTTAATTTCTTGAAGCATAGTTTTGAATTAATTGTAAATGTTGGTGATACCGATTCCACCGCCATCTAGCAGAAGTTACATTAAACATTTGCACATCTTGTGCATGCGCACTGCGATTCTTTCAAACTTCATTCACTATATTTGCTTAATTATATAAATATTTTAAAATAATAAGAAATTTTGAAGAATCGTTGGAAAATGTTAAAAATATTATGAAACGTTATTACAAATGGTAAAAGTGTGTAGTGCAACGGTGGCATAAAATGTTGTATGGAAAATCATGACTGATAAACACTGGACTTGAGCCCAATTATTGGCCTAAAACTCATTTAATCAAGAAACTGCATTCAGGAAAAAAAAAAATGTAAAAACTAACCTCTGCATTCCTAAGTATCCTTGGCCTGAATATGATAGTAATAAAGCAACTTTTTTTCTTTTGATTCTGTCTGTTTCCACACGCTGTTTCTTAACATCTACAACTTTGGTTTCTTCTTCTTCTAATGGTCTTTTCTTACTATCTTCACTGGGTGTATTAATAACTTCACTCATGATGGAAAAAAGTCTAGACAACTTATACGTAAAACCTGTATGAAATATCACATATATAAAAAAAATAACACAGCCTTATATTTGAAATGCAATGTATTATCTAAAAAACTACTTAATTGCATTATTAATTTGATTAACATTAAATTAACCGCCTTTAAACTGAAATTAATTTGCACTTAACCTCACTTATCATTCGAAAAGTAAAAGAATAAACATGTAATTTGGAACGATTTACAATCTTCATGAAAAATTTCTTGTAAAATATTATAGTATAATTAGTAAACTGTATATACATACCAAATCTAATACAAACTAAATTTGAACTCAATGCAGACATGTAAAAAAAAAAGACAAAGTACAGAATAGACAACCAGTTCAACAAGCTAAGCAATTATTTCCTTATCCGTCCTTTTCCGGTGAATTTGGTAAGTTATTATTTTCTATACCATTACCATAATCACTTATAATATACTTAAAATAAGGAAAGTATGTCACTAAATAAATGTTTGCCTAACCAATATATATTTCGTAGATAGCCTATGTGCTTGGTCTATGTTCTTATAAATATTGGTTACGTTGGGCGCATTCATAGGGTAGCCAATGCTCACGTGTCCTCTAATTGACATTATTCTATTCACATTTTTCTTTGTAAAGCTTTTATAAAAATGGTTTTAAATTGTGTAAATCTATGTAATAAATGAATAATACAACTTGTTTTTACTCATACTGTACCCTACATAATCATAGTATTTTTTTGGTACAATCGAACAAAAAGTAGCATGGATCAAAGTAGCTCATAGGCCTAAAGTAATATTAATTTTCCCCTAAATTGTTTAATTCAATTTCAATTTTATACAATTAGCAGATTAGTGTTTAATTGTAATAAGTCATTATATATATATATATATATATATATATATATATACTCAGAGTTCCGGGTTCGAATCCCGTCCAGGCATTTATTTTTCTTATACCACATATATATATATATATATTATATATATATATATATATATATATATAGAGAGAGAGAGAGAGAGAGAGAGAGAGAGAGAGAGAGAGAGATTTAGCAGGGGGGTGAAAAAATGAAACAGTACGTGAGATGCCATAGAGGAACATGGGGGATCAGGGAGGATGTAACTTACTAGTGAATGATTTGATAGAGATCCATGTAACAACCATTCTACAACTTAAGATCAACTTAAAGGGGATATTTGAATAAACATGTGTATCCCATTATGGCCAATCATTATTTTTCATTTTATTGCTTATGTATGCCTACAACAAAGTAAGGATGTGGTAGAATCTTGTACCCCGCTGACATGTTTGCTTTGAGATTGGTGGCCGCCAGTTTGAGAAACTGTTGTGAGATACAACATGCATGTAAATGATAGTATAGTACTTGCAGTTACCTATCTGTAATAAATGTAAATGTAAACATTAAGTAGTTGCAAATAAAAGAGTAAATGATACATACGTGTAAACATATATATTTGACATTTGGCAATGAAGGCAAATATGATATGAAAAGAAAAAAGAATGCTTGAGTCGGGATTTGAACTCGAGTCTCTAAAGTCTGTACCTTTAGCGCTCTAACCAACTGAGCTACCCAAGAATTCCAAGACAAACATACAATTTTCTTATACATGTAGTATTCTCAATTCACACAAGAGGTAGCGGAAATTTCTTCCAACTGCCATCTAGCGGCTAACATAACAGTTAAGCAAATTATTAAAGAGAATATTTACTTTATAGCAGTAACGCTTGTATAGCCGCTAGATGGCAGTTGGAAGAAATTTCCGCTACCTCTTGTGTGAATTGAGAATACTACATGTATAAGAAAATTGTATGTTTGTCTTGGAATTCTTGGGTAGCTCAGTTGGTTAGAGCGCTAAAGGTACAGACTTTAGAGACTCGAGTTCAAATCCCGACTCAAGCATTCTTTTTTCTTTTATATATATATATATATATATATATATATATATATATTATCATCCGTCACGAATTAAGCCTTTGTAGACCTGTTTCGGCCCCATCTAGCAGTTTTAAGAGGTTTTCCTGGTCGTCGATGTCCTTTGGGTATTTGTATTGCATCATCATTTTTGGGATTCTTGAATTAACCTATCCATTCTTTTTACATGGTCTAGCCATTTTAATGTATATCTGTTAAATTTTTCTTCTACTGATTCTACTTCTAATTGTTCAAAAATTTCTTCATTCTTTTTTTTTTTTTTCGATCTAAAAGAATGTATCCTGCTGTCCTGGGAAATTTAATTTCCTTCGCTTTGATTCTGCTCGTCTCTTTTTCTCAAATCCGTATAAAAGGGGGGATAATGTTAAAGTATTATATATATTTATTTATTCTTGTGGATTTTTTGTACTAATTATAGCCTATATAAACTCCATGAGGTGTCAGGCCTGGTAGGCTCTTGGTAGCCGGCTGTTATCCTCACATCCACTTGTGTTATTTACAAAGATGAACGATCATATAGCCAATATATAGATTACGAGTCAGCATGTCGGGTTCCCCAGCCGCTATAGTTGGTTTTCTCAACCTGATTATATATATATATATATATATATATATTATAGCAGGATTTTAATATTATAATGAATATGAAAGTTAAAGTTAATAATTTTGTATTTTAAAATTCTTTTAATATTTAAATATAACTTAAATAAAAGAAAAACATCTATATAATTCATTGTTGGTTATTGTTGAGTTGAATAAAAAATGTCTCAGTAACAATTAAATAAATTGTATTTCATAACAGTGTTTGTAAATAATGCTTTTAAAAATTGTTTTAAGTCATTGTTGTCAAAATTATAAAGCCTTCTGTTATAACTGTAATAAGAACACCTGCTTAACTTCATATTCTTAAATGAAAGTAAACTAAACTCTGATTGGATGTTAAAACAATTAACTTTCTTATTTAACAAATCAATTTAAACCTTATATTTAAAGAACTATTAACCAATAGAATTTAAAAATAACATCATGTGATGTAATAATGTTCTTTAAAATTATAAAAGAATTACACTAGTCATTCTGCATACAACTTTCAACAAAGATAGAAGCAAGAAGAGTTCTCAAGATAAAATGTAATATTTAATACAAGAAGAATAATTGATTCAAGAAAAGAAAAGAATTTATTTTTAATTGATAGTGAAGAATAATACCACCTACATTTACTTAATATGCTGGGAACCTAAAAGTGAATAAATTTGTAATCATTTCTACAAGAAACATTTTTTATGATTTTTAAGTGTTTTCCTATCCAGTGTACCAACTTCCGACCTTGAGAAGAAAATCCGGCTCTACCGAAAATTAAACCCAACCTGAACCAGTAATTATTATTTTTTGGGACATAAATCCTTCAAAATGTTACTACAACATCGGGCATGAAGAGAATTACTTCTTCAAAACGTCAACGCCACAACATAGGACAAAGCTATTTACTGCTTCAATATATATATTCCACCGCTTTGGTCTCGAGGTAGGGTACTGCCTTGTCACGCAGCGGGCCCGGGTTCGATCCCCGGTCGGGGCAGTTTTTCTGGGTGAGGTTTTTATCGGGGTTTTTCCTCACCTGTAAGACAAATGTCAGGAAAACTTTAAGGCCCAAACGGTCCCCGAAATCACATGGCCATCATTATCATCATCATCCTTCTCATCATCATCATCATCACGGTGTGGAAAGCAACGGGAAGCTACCACACCTACAATTCCCTAGTAAAGCTGCAAGCATAGAATGAAAATGCTATGGTTGCAGTGAAGGACCTGCCTTCGGGCAGAATTACTATGGATGGATATATATATATTGTTATATAACATCCCCTCATATCTTATTTTCTTCTATTAGCCCTAACCTATTTTTAACATGAGTTATCCTCTGTTGGTTTTATCTTTCGCATTTAACTTCCATCCTTCACAGGACTGATAAAATCTAAAGCTTATCCAACCTAATCTTAACTTTAAGTTAACAAAATTCTCTTTGTTTAATGATGTATCGATGTGCAATTTGCATCATACAAGTACATTTTCGATGTCTAGTAACTAGGCCTATAAATGCTGATATACTCGTACAATTAAAGGATGAAAATAATTCTGTTGATCTCAAATTAAGTTATTTCCAAATGTCCCATGTTTTATATAGAATATGTTTTGAAAACAGGCTCCTCTGTGAAGCTGAACTTAAAAATTCCGGACTATATGGCCGTGATCCATGACTGGTGTTTCTTCCAGACGTTTCTCGCTCCGACTAAGGAACACTACTGAAGATACCCTCCGCAGTCGATGGAGAAACGTCTGGAAGAAACACCGCCACATAGCTCGGAATCTCTTAATATTAAAAATATGACATTTCATATTCTAAACTAAAGAATAATGAAGCAGGAACCAGACATATTTTCGTTACAGACAGTGGCGAACCTAAAGCACTTGAGAAAAAAAAAATTCATATTCCATATTTTAATTGAACTGAATATTCAAGGATTTAGCAATGGTTTAAGATATCTGCAATTGATTGTATTTTTTTTATTATCATTAACACCATTAGAAACAAATTTATGAATAGAAAACAAACTTTTAAGAAATGGATGAGGAAGATAGAACAGCAAGAAATTATTAAAATAATCGAAGGATGGATAATTTCCAGCCACTCCTTCCCCACCTGTTCGATAATGCAAGAGTTAGTTATTGAAACAGTGAGTTACATATCGATATATTGAATTAATTTTTATGTGAATGATTACTTTTGGTTTAGATCCTTGAAAATTATCAAACATTTTACTAGCCTACAGTGTTATAATTATAAAAAAATAATTATCATTAATTATATTTTTATTCGAAAGCTCAATTTACCTTCCACTATAACTATTTAATGATTACAAAGAAAAATATATACAGTGTGATTATAAAGTCATAGTACATTTTGTGGATAACGTAGCGCAAATAAAACAAAAATTATAAGGTAGTTTCTACTATCAAGTTAGTGTTCAACATAACCTCCATCTATCTCAAAACATGTTTCCCCGACGCACCGTCGTCCGGAAAACATGCACCAACATATCCTCTGTAATCATTTCACTCGCCTGGCGTATGCGTTCTTTCAGCACTTGCAGATTAGAAAACTTGGTTCTGTACACCTCTTGCTTGATCAACCCCAAGTAAAAAAGTCCAGGGGGCGAGGTCTGGCGAACGAGGTGCCCAGATACGAGGAGATGCCCTTCCAATCCACCTTTTGGGAAACCTGTCATTGAGATACCCGCGTATAGCCAGAGCAAAGTGTGGTGGTGCTCCATCTTGTTGCAACACCACTGTATCAATGATACCATCTTGCTGTAATTGTGGCTGTAAGAAAAGTAAAACATATCAAGATACACGTCTCCCGTGATGGTTTCCTTTGGAATCTGTCTCTAACTTCCTCGTACGACTGGCCTCTTAAACGCGCAGCAACAATCTCTATCCGCTTTTCAATGGTGAACATATTTGTATCTTTCGAATGGCTGTAACAGAAATACGATATGTAAGCGATTTCTTTAAAATGTACTGAGACTTTATAATCACACTGTACAAGTACACTTTGTTTCTTTATATGTTGTCATGATTTCACTTTTTTTTTCATATTTTTGGAAACAACTTTTTTCATATTCTAGTAAAAAGTTCTTAATAATTCAACTCACACCACATATGACACTTGACTTAAAAACTATGAAACATTTTTGGAACTCTAATATGAGAACAAAAGTCTTTTATCTAAATCAAATATAAAATTTAACTCAAATGTCGAAGAACGTAAAAAGTGGATAGACATTCTCAACATTAACATACTTTGATAGAGAAAATGGAACAAAACAAAAACTGAAAACATCTAATATATAAATATAAATGTTTGTTTGTTTGTTTGTTCGTATTTTATGCGCTGCCATACCGTTCATCGGATTGTGATGGGGCTTTTTGCAAAATATTCAGGAGTTTCCCGGGAAGGTTATAGGCTATACAGGAGTTGTAATACTCAACCCCTTCACCGTTAAAATTTATCCTTTATAGTGAAAAAAAAGTATTTTTGGACGCTTAAATGGCTTACGCTGCCTAAACCATAAGAAATACACATAATTAATGTACGCAGAATTTAATATCTCAAAAAAACTTTACAAAAATCCACGACAGCATATGTTTATCTTTTATGGACACAATAACCATTTTTGTCTTTCATTGATGCCAAGAAGATCGGGATAAGTACTAGATTCCAGGCAAGCGTAGCAGCGCATGGCGGGTATTCTTTTACGGATAACTCACAATAACGAATTTTGTCTTTCAGCTCATTTATGTCAAGAAGGTCGGGACAAGTAGATTCCCGGGCAACACCGGGTAATCAGCACGAGGTATCTTAAAATAATTACGATATTAATTTATCCTTTTACTTATTCAACTAAACATAACACAATGTTCGTCTTTTAGCTCATTTATGCCAAGAAGATCGGGATAAGTAGATTCCCGGGCAACATCGGGCAATCAGCCCGGGGTATCTAAAATAATTACGATATAAATTTATATTTAATTTTACTTTTACTTATTCAACTAAACATAAAAACATTAATTTTCATTTATTTAGGCATAGCAGCGCACGCCGGGTATTAGCTAGTGTGAAATAATAAATAAATGTGTACTGTATGACTCACATATACTATTTTTCATTTATGTTATAAGTACTCTATGTTTTCACTACTCTACAAATGTTTTACATTTGGGCTTTGGTTTGTCGTTCATAGCAACCTGAATAACAAATTTAATTTTTTTTTAACTCTCAAGGTATTGATAGTTTTAAGTACATTTTTTTCTGATAAATGTTTGAAGGATTATGCTGAAGTAACCAAAGCGGATTTCGTAAGAAACATATGTTCATATTTCAGTTTCGAACAGCAAACAAAAATCACATTTATTTATGTTTACAATTCTAGTAGGCAATTTGCTTGCCGCTGGTCCTCGGTTTCATATCGGCCGTGATTTATATGATTTGCAGAATTTTAAGGCAAAAACCTAAAATCCTACCCAAAAATTTAGTAAAATAATTACCGCCCTAATGTGGCGCCGTATAATATTTATACATAGTGCATGACATGGCGAACAGAAGCCAGTAGTAAGCATATTCAGTAAATATCTCCTAGTATAAATATTATAACACAAGTCCAAAGGTTTCTCTCACTCTATTAATACAATATATTTAAACATTCATATAATTAAGCATATAATTAACAATTATCTATTTATTGTTTCTCATAAATCATGAATAACTAATTTAGTGATAATAAGCTATCGCACTGCCATCTACTCTTGTATTAAATAATTACTAATATCGATTATAAAATGTCATTCGCATTTCATTACCTTGTTATTATCATTATGTATGCTTAATAATTATTAATAGGTTTATCTTATCTGAGGAATCGTTACCATTTTTATAAATGCCATTGTTTGAAATATAGGTTTTCTTCTGGTCAAAATTATACGTATTAATATAAATAATAGACTGTGTATTGTTAATAAATAAATAAACTTTATTTATATGGGACTAAACAAATAGTTAACAAAGACAATATTTTTAGACTAGTATTCGGAAGGTCCCGAGTTAAAATCCCAACTCCGACTGACCACGACTGTTTTTTTTTCTGGTTTTCATCAAGGCAAGTACTGGTTGGAATTTCAATACCACAATCATCATGAAATTTTCATGACTATCAATAGAAATACGTATCTAGGCCTATTAGTGTACATACGAAGATCTTAAACGCAATGTAATCTAAGGCGGCAAATCGACTCAAAATAAAGTCTAAACAAACATCAGGACATAGAATATGGGACAAGAAACAAAATATTCTTTGGAAAATTTCATTTATAACGCTATTTAAAAAAAAATATAATAGCCACTGTGATACGTATGAATATATGAATAGAATGACAAAAATTACGTGTACTGGAAAATAGAGCTTATCAACTTAAAACTAAGATTAGGTTGGTAAATATTTTAAATTTTATCAACCCTGTGAAGTCTGGAATCTCTAAACCCAACCTCAAAACCTAATCCAAGTTAGAAAAAGGCTAGTTATAATAAATAATAGTTTTAGAAAAACTAAAACAACACGCTTTATTAGAAAACCGAACTAAAAAAATGAAAAATGATTTTAATTTCCAGCACGCTTGGGATAAAATTAAAGTGGTCAACAAATAATCATCTCCAACACATCTAGAATAAAACTAGAGTTATCTACAAAAAAAATAATTTTACCATCAAAAGCGTGGGGTGCTTTTTATGGTTTTTACGTTTTCTTCTTAGAGACTTTACTTTTACCAATATCTGTTTATTATCAAATATATTAATTGATATAGAGCACGCCACGCTTTTGATGGTATTTTTTTTTGTAGATAACTCTAGTTTTATTCTAGATGTGTTGGAGATGATGTTCTTGTTGACCACTTTAATTTTATCCCAAGCGTGTTGGAAATTAAAATTATTTTTCATTTTTTAGTTCGGTTTTCTAATAAAGCGTGTTGTTTTAGTTTTTTAAAACTATTATTTATTTTTTAGTTTAGTTTTCTTCTTCTTCTTCTTCTTCTTCTTCTTCTTCTTCCTTCCAAGTATTAGGCCAAGGCCTGTTACGATCCTATAGAAAATTTTCCCTCCAGGGTACCTCAGGAAATTCTCGTATAAGACTTGAAAGCATAATAATAGTCCCTTCGATTGATTGCTGGCTAAAGGAAGGCAAGACCAGTGATGGGGCTGCCATCTTATAGCCTCTGGTCAGGCTTTTCTGGAGAAGAAAAGAAAATAAAGGAAAGAAGAAATGGAAGAAAGGAAAGATTCCCTAGCCCTCCGATGCCTTAATAGCATCGGGGTTGAAAAAACAAGAGTTAACCAAGAGAGGTTAGATAGTAAAGTTAAAAGAGTGCAAAACACAAGTAAGTGGAAGAAATGTTTTGCACAGCTTGGGCACCTTGTGATCGCCATCCACATATCCCCTAGATGAGGACCCTAAAAATGTAAATATCTTTAAATTCGATACTATTGTAGTATGAGCTAAAAGTAACACTCTTCTAAAAAGAATCCTCCGGGCCGGATTTGAACCAGCGACCTATGGATTACTGAAATTATATACCACTACAGTCCACCACTCTACCAACTGAGCTACCACAACGATAGACTAAAAAGTCGATACGTCCGCAACCTATTCTGCCGGGCTTTATTTTTTTTTATGTCCTGATGATCCTGGCCAGGATCTTAGAAAAAAATTATTGAATTATTTATTGTCATTGGTCCTTTACAAGTATACAAAGTTTCAAGTCGATCCAATGTTTTTAAGCGGGTGAAAATCGTGTTGAAAGATTCCGTTATATAGATAGATACAGGTAAAGTTAATATAAAGCGTGTAATAAAATAAAATAAGATATAAGAGGAATGTTATGTACCGTTGTGTTTGTTGCACAATAGGTTAAGTCAAAATTGTACTTTGAGATTTGAAAAATAGATTTTTGTTATTCAAACATGATGGGCATGATACATTTACTTTAGTCAGTTTTTTACTTAACACCCTTTACACTTAAATTGCATATTTATACAGAGTGACTCAGTAAAAGCGTTCAAAAGTAATCTGGGCGTAGGTGATGGCGTAAATAAGCCGTAAAACGATAATGGTGTACAGAAATGTAATTTTGATATCCCCGTTGGCTGGCCTAGCAAATCCTAGGTTTTCTATACTAATTATTCAGTAGAGAATCATACCAGGAATTAGTATACAATCGTCATCATCATCATCAACATCGTAGCACATTTACGAATTTAGGCCATTTGTTGACCTGTTTCGACCTCAAGAGAAACACCATCCAGAAGTCTTTTGAGTGGACGTCCTGGTCTTCTACCTGCAGGTTGATATCTTAACATTTGTTTGGGTATCCTGTGATCTTCCATTCGATGAACATGTTGCATCCATCTTAACTTATAATCAAACATTTTGTTTTCTAAAGATTCCATGTGTAATTCTTCTAAAAGTCTTCTTTTTTTTTGTGATCTGGTAGTGTGTATCCTGCAGTCCTCCGAAGATATCTCATTTCAGCAGATCTAAGTCTCTGTATATCCTTCTGTTTCGGTGTCCATACTTCGCTACCATACAAAAGAGTTGGAAGAGCCAGTGTTTTATACACTTTTAGTCTTGAATGTTTTTGGAATAACGGTGGCTTGAAGATAGAATTTATTAACCCTAAAATTCTTAAAAATGTAGATATTTTTGCATTTACATCATTTTCTTCTTCATATGAGATATAGCATCCTAGATATGTAAAATTATTCACCTGCTCCAAAATTTTATTGTCAAGTACAATTTTACTTCTGACAGGATCTACACCTTGAAATGCCATAATTTTCGTTTTCACTGTAGATATCTTCAATCTATATTCTTCTGTAATTTTGTTAAGTTCATACAGACCTTTCTGCAGATTATCTTCTGAATTTGCTATTATTATTTGGTCATCTGCAAACAATAGGGTGTTTAATTTTGTATTTTCTGATATTCTTATTCCAAATTTAGATTTCTTGTTCCAGCAACATATTACTTCGTTGTTATAAATCGCAAAACGTGTTGGGGATAGGGGGCAGCCATGTCTCACACCACGATTTATAATTCCTTCTTCAGAAAATCTGTTATTTAATTGAAGCTTTATGGTGTTGTCATAAGTAATGCCACGAGTGATTTCCAAATTATCGATAAATTCACGACTCACGAAGTGAGGAGTGAATTTATCTAGAGAATTTGGAAATCAAGAATGGCACTTGTTAGGACTATTTAACGAATAAAATTCAGCTGTTTACTCACAAATCATTGTTTAACTATATTTATTTTTAAATATTTATATATTTAATGTAAACGGCGATGTTTGAAAACAAATCAGAAATGTGAGGTTATGTTCATTCACTGCACCTTGATCATATTATTTATTGCCAAATAAGATCGCAATATTGTAAGAGTGCACCCAAGTGGAGAAATAATGAAACACATCAAACTATATATCATAATAAACATTACGGGTTATTCATTTATGTTTTTAGTAAACAACTCAGTAAAATCAAGGAATCTTTTCATTATTTGCTATATTCAATGTATTTGTTGGAGAAAAATAATGATTTGACCTGTTCAGAACATTAAAAAGGAGCTTTCTTTATCACAAAAGCAGGAGCTGATAAAGATAAATCGATAATGAGCGAGGTGAAACACGACTGTGATTGGTTGTAAATTAAAAATCATTGTAACGTGATTAGTCATTGACTCCCATTTGACGCATGAGTTAAATAGTCTTTGTAAATATTTTGTATGTTCTGCAGAAGTATATTTGGTATATTTCTGTGTTCCAATATATTGAAGAGTTTTTATCTCTTGACTGTGTCGAATGCATTATGCAAAATTAGTATACAACGTGTCCACAAATATAGTATCATACTTTAAACTACTACTACGTCGCTTTGGATAATCGTATCTAAATGAAATTGGTGACAATCAAAAGTGAAACTCAAAAAGTTTTGTGCATGTTAACAATGTTAACAATGGAGAATAATGGGCAACAATACAGAAACTAAACTAAATTTAATCATATTTTTTTGTGGTCGATATGGATTCAATGTTGGATATTTAAATGTCTGCAGCGTCACTCGTGGGGACCACATTCAATGTCTATTAGGTATAGCAAAAACGTGGCCCGAATTATGTATCTAACACCAATAAAAGAAAAAAAAAGTACAGAAAACAATTTTAGATAATATACGGTATGGTAGGTCATGTCCATGGTAAATGGAAATAGATACACACTTCCTTAAATGATGAACTGGATCTGCATGGGAAGAAGAATATCTATGGATGGAATGCATGAATGAGACAATACGTAATATGGGAATCAGTTGGAAGGAAATGTAAACATACATATTTTATCACATATTTAAGATAATTCTAATTATAGGAATATTTTTACAACCAAAAATCTTATAAGTATGGAGAATTAAAGTATGCTTAAATAAACGAATTTGGTTCATAGTACAGTATACATGTCGCATTACGAAGTTAACACCGAAAATAACTTGAAAATCGTGGCTGTCCCCGAAGAATCTGTCGGAACGGTAGACTGTAAAAGGTGATCCTAACTAACTCACTGGCACTGGCACCCGTAGGTTCATGGCCGCGCAGACATAAGCACTCCATACATCCCTATCCTGAGCTAATGTTTTCCAATCATTCCCTGTATAATCTACTTCCCTCAAATCATAGTTAATGTTATTCTCCCACCTCATTCTTGGTCTACCAACTGGGCGTTTTCCCTCTGATTTTCCTACAAGAAGCTTCCATGCACGTCTTTCATTCCCCATACGTGCAACATGTCCTGCACATCGCAGTCTACGAGACTTAACTGTTCTTATTTTATCTGGCTTCCTGTAAAGACCGTATAGTTCATTGTTCTGTAAGTCTTCTCCATGCACCTGTCTGTTCATCTCTCTTTGGTCCAAAAATGTTCTTAAGAACTTTAATCTCAAATACTCTTTTCCTCCCTTAAAGTAAGAGTCCGTGTTTCGCACCCATATAATGTAACAGGTAGAATAATAGTTTTATATATTTTCAGTTTAACGTTTTTTTGAAAGGAGTTGGGACGACAAGAGTCTCTGCAATACATAATAGCACGCATTTCCAGAATTGAGCCTATGTTTAATTTCTTTGTGCATCTCATTCCTATTTGTGGTTATTGTTCCTAGATACTTGAATTCAGCCACTTCCTCAAAATTTCCCTCATTTGTCATTAGCTGTCCATTTCCATTATATAATGCATTTCTATGTGTGGCCATATATTTAGTTTTACTGATTTTTACTTCCAGTCCCATTTTCTTAGTGTTACTCAATAGTGTGTGCGTGTTGGACTTTAGTATCTCTACGCTATCGCCCAATAGGACACATCATCAGCATAAACTAACAGCTTATTAACACATTTGAGTTGTAGGCTCTTTCAATTAAATATCATTATACAGAATTGCAATTTCAAAATATCAATAAGTAAAACGAAAATCTTAGCTTTCAAGGGATCAGATACCGTGAGAGCTAAAATTGAAGAAGTGAACCATTTTAAATACATGAGAATGAAATTTCCTATTTTAAAAATGAAAATCTGCTTAACAAACTTAATAAATTTAATGATATATGTGGCACAAGTAAAAGAATATTTAAAAATACAAGAAAGGAAACAAAACTAAAATTTTATAAAGCAGTGGCAGCCCGATTACTATTGTATGGTAGTTAATTTTGGGTTTTAACTAAAAGAGAAGAGAAGATCATAGAAGCAGCTAAATGAGATTTCTGAGAAGTGTAGCTGGCTGCAAACTTCTAGATAAAAGAAGTGAAGATATTAGAAATGATCTAAATATTTTTAATCTTTTAGATAAATTAAAAGAATCTAGAAAAAACTGGAAAGAACATGTTCAAAGAATGGAAGATGATCGCATTCCAAAAATTATACTTAATTACAAACCAAAAGAAGACAGGAATGTTGGTAGACCGAAAAAAGAGATGGATTCAGCTTTTTGAATGAGAATCTATGAGACCGGAACAAGCCACATGGGCTTAATCCGTGATTGTTGTTGTTGATGATGATGATGATGATGATGGTAAGTTGTAGACCTTCTTCATCCTCTAAAGATTTGATGGCGTGCTCTGGTACAAAATTAAAAAGGTGCCTTAAGTTTAATTAATTTTTGTTAAAATCTTTGGTATCTGATGCACTGACGACAAAATCATGAGGGGTAGGGGAACCGAGAAAATAGCATATCTCGCAAATATGATTTCTCTAGTACATCTTAGCGTATTCAATAATTAGTCAAGGAATCGCTGTACTAGTTGATTCGAACGCTAGCATCTGACATTCTTATACGGGAGGCTCCAAGTTTAAACTCCGCTTTCGGCTTTTCCTCAGTCACCAAGTTAAATATTGGATTTGAATTTCATTACTACAATTTTAAATTTCACCAAAATCAGTCCTGGATACACGAATACACGTAACAATAGCCATAGTCCTTAGTCTGCTGGTATACACAAAGATCCTAGACGCGATGTGACCAAATTATTTGGTCCAATATGTTGAAATATCTCAATATAAAATTGAAATAAAATAATAATGACTCATTTAAGGAGTATGCTTCAAGTTGAAGTAGACAGGTTGCAGAAATTAATACGGACAGAAGTGAGATATAGGCTCTGCCAGTCCAATATTGACTACATCAAGACAAATACAGTAAAAGCTCATTCGCGGGTTAAAAATTGCGACACGGATCCTGCATTCGCGACTAAAAGTTTCTTTATTCGCGGATCCAGTCGGTATATTAGAAGGATTAGTATCCTTTATTAACGCATCGGCAACTTTTTTTTACTGCAGGCACGTGTCAAGGCGGCTTTTACAAAGAGCGATTCAAACCAAATGGACAAATTAATATCAAAGTAAAACAAGCCTTATTGTCACTAAGCCTAAGTTAATTTTTAAAAGCCACCGCCGCTGTATTTCACGTGCCGCTTTGTCCGCTGATAAATGCCGCCCTCGCCATGATCGGCGTTTTATTGTTTCAACTTGTCATTCGTTACAATAATTTTGATTGAATAACAAGCGTCTCTTCTGCTTTATTGCCAATTTATATTGTCGAGTAAAAGGAAAATTGCTCAAAATCTCGCATTAAATTGATTTTATTTTTATATTTTTATTTTATTTTGGAATCTTGGAACGTATCCCCTATATACCCATACAAATTACCATTCCATATTTCCGATTTCTGTATTCGCGGCACACATCCCTTGCGAATAAGGAGCTTTTAAAGTAAAGTAATCCCACTACAGGCCTCGGGAGGCCCTTGGGGTAGTAGGAAGTTAAGGCTCCCACTTTTTCTAGACAATCGGCACTTGATGTCAGCCGGGTTGTCAGCCCTGCGTGACGGCCGCCTTTACTCCCAGAACAAGCGTCTGGTACTCATTTCTGTTAGAGGCTGAGTCGACCCCAGGGCCATAGTGCCGCCAGACGGTTTGGGTCAGTTTAAAAATCCTGACCCCACTGGGATAAGGAGCTTTTACTGTACTGTTTTCAATATGCAGTAATATGAGGTCATCGTTGTCCTCTTCGGTGGCCAAGGAATTATTCCTAAATTCTTTGAAATTGTCCGAAAGAAATATGGGCTAACCTATCAAAATCCTTAATTGAAGATATTGTTCTTGCAAATCTACATTAAATTTTCAATAATTAATTAGCATCGGGAGCAACAAAAGATTATGAATTATTTTATTGATATGTTAATGCGATATTTTTATTTATTGTAATTTATTAGAAGACTTCATTCATTAATGCCAACCGAATGTGGACTAACTAGTATCTAAGGACAAATAGGTCCTATAGGATTAAGATGAGAAATTTTAGTTCTTTTATATATATATATATATATATATATATGAAAGTTTTCCGCGTCTTGGATTCAAGTTCGGCCTCTGGCCACTGATTCCGACGTTTCTACATGATCCCACATGCCATTATCAAGGAAACGGACCACAGCGAAAACTGTATGCATTTTATTATATAAGACCTAAACCTGTGACTCGAACTTATCATTCCTTGATAATGACATGTGGGATCATGCCGAAACGTCGGAATCAGTGGCCAGAGGCCGAACTTGAATCCAAGACGCGGAAAACCCAAGAAAACTTTCATATTCATACTTATATCCGCGAAAACCTGCAATATAACATTATATATATATATATATATATATATATATATATATATATATATTAAATAACTCACTGGCTTTATCGAATCCATAAGTGTTTTCCAATCATCCCCGGCATAACCTACTTCCCTCAAATCATGGTTAATGTTATTATCCCACCTCATTCTTCGTCTACCAATTGAGCGTTTTCCGTCTGGTTTTCCTACAAGAAACTTCTATGCCTCTCTTTTATTTCCTATTCGTGCCACATATCCTATCTATTGGAGTCTACGTGACTTAACTGTTTTCATTATATCTGATTTCCTATAAAGATGATATAGCTCACTGTTATGAAGTCTTTCTCCTTTCACATGTCTGTTTATCTCTCTTTGGTCCAAAAATTTTCCGAAGAACTTTATTCTCGAATACTCGTAATCTTTTCTCTTCCACGTTTCGCATCCATATAATAGAATTGGGAAAATAACCGTTTTATATATTTTCAATTTAACGTTTTTTAAGATAAGCTGGGGCGACAAGAGTCCCTGTAATGCATAATAGCATGCATTTCCAGAATTGAGTCTATGTTTAATTCCCTTGTGCATCTCATTCCTGTTTGTAATTATTGTTCCTAGGTATATGATCAATGTTAGGCCTACTGTTTTCAGCTGATTTAAGTAAATGGGAGTTCATATATTAGACCAAAAACGGAATAAGTCTTCTAGTAAATTGTTTTATTATTTGTAATGATTCAAGGAAATTCTAATGAGTAGACCCTACTGTATTTTAAAGTGTGCCCATGAAATGGATTAACAGGATAATAAAAAATAAACGAGTAAAACGTATAGAAAGAATGAATATGCATCTAACTGAAGAGGATTGTTCATTGACGTATATTTTCAAACCATCAGATAAAACATCGAATACTTCACAAGTTGGTGACTACTGTGTACGAAAAACGAAACACTTTACTTCCAGGTATGAATTGCTAAAACAAATTCACAATAAAACCTTAAAATGCGGAATTTGAGCGTGAATTGTATAAAAAAAGTGAACAATCAATGTGGTTGAAAAAATATTAAGCACGCATAATTTTAAATTATTGATATTTTAAAAATATTTATTTTTTATATTCAATGTCCAGGTTGTCATTTCGACTTTTCTGGCGTTCTCTTCTAGCATTGACGTAATCGTAACCCACTTACGAGGTTGGGGCGCCTGGAAGGCGGGATTACGCTGCCCCGATGATATGATGGTTGACGATGATAGTGGTGCGCCAGGATAGTCTTTAATCCTAAACTTAATCTGAGCCGAATATTAATGATGATGATTATGATGGCCATATTATGTTCGGAGACCGTTTGGGCCTTAAAGTTTCCTGACTTTGTGTTACAGGTGAGGAAAAAAAAAACTCCGAAAAAATAAACTTATCCAGGAAACTTGCCCCAACCGAGACTCGAACTTGGGCCCGCTGCGTGACAAGGTAACACGCTACCTCGAGACCACAGCGATGGACTATTTTAAAAAGGAAAGTTGATACACACACACACACACACACACACACACACATATATATATATATATATATATATATATATCTTCTTGTAAGCCCATGTTTCCCTTTAACAGAGATTTAGGCGCTCTCCCCCTACAGGGAAGAATTTTAACCATACTAATTTAGTTACACTTGTTTTCGTATAGATGTCATTTGAGTGGTCCATGGTCAGCGTTCCGCCTCATACTGACGGGAAAATTCGGTAAATTTTGCTTAGAGGCCTGTTCATGTCAGGCTTACGGATCTTTTATTTCCGCCGAGCCGGAAAATCTTCAGACTCGGGACCCACGGCTTAAATTCCCTCCCCGGTGGCTTTTGTCTTTGGATTTTTCCATCCTAAAAAAATTCAATCGACCCCGGCCGGGTTTGAACCCGGGACCAGAGGCAAGGAGCATAACCACTAGTCCACCGCGGGCCGATATATAAAGCAATTTGGTATTTGAGCGCAATGGAAGGACAATAATTTTAGTACATAACTATCATATTATCGGGAATTCACTGTGTATTCAAATCAGGATGTTCTTAATTCTGAACGTGTGAATAACCACGTCTTACGTAAGGATGGAAATACCTATCATTTTTAAATTTCCTCTTGTGTTATTGCAGTTACTGAATGTCACATCACTTGACAGGAAAATCGTTATGAAAACACGAATTACGTATTTTACTTACGCGCAGTTTTGCATACCAAACTATTTTAGTGTCTGGCATTCTCTGTTGGTAAGTTATTCTGGTTTTTGCATATTAGATCATTTAATTATATTTTTAATTATTTTGCTTAGATTATGACGCATATGATCTATATTTATTTGGATATTAGCAAATTCCGAAGAAGGTTTTTCTTAGGAAAATATTTCTGAAAAAAAAAATGTCGTTATCCTATTTAGTAGATACCGAAAATGTGCATAGACCCTAATGTATACCGTTTTATACTGTTAATTATTTTGTTAACTCTCTAGCGGCTGCATTTTTTTCGGAACCAAACTCGACATTTATCATCAATTAAGAAAAGTAAGATAGAGTTCGTTAACCAGCAAAATCGACCATAAAGGTTCAGGGGTTCACCTGAAGCGAACAATTTAAAAATCGCTCTACGAGCTGTAATTTTCGATTTTATGCAACGAATTCGGTATATAACACTGAAATAAAACGAGATGGGTATTCACTAAAAATCAGCAAAATCCAACTATTAGGAATCTGTAATTTAAAAAAAAAAAGTTAATTGAGTCACTGATTACAAACGATTTAATCAACACAATAAATAAATTATCAAGATTGGATCATATATTCAACTTCGTAAGGAATTCGCTTAGTTTAGGCCCATGCAGTTCATGCATGGCGGCCTTTTTTTTTCTTTTGTCTTATTGCAACCAAAAATCTATTCACTAACCAGAATACATTTTTTTATATATATATATATATATATATATATATATATATATATATATATACCTCTAACATAAACTCATAGAAAACTGGTATTGATTGTATTAGTTATAAAATACTAGTAAAATTCATGGTAAGTTTCCATTGAGGTATTAAGTCACAGTAATGGAATATATAAATAATAAATAATAGTTTTAAAAAACTAAAACAACACGCTTTATTAGAAAACCGAACTAAAAAATGAAAAATAATTTTAATATCCAACACACTTGGGATAAAATTAAAGTGGTCAACAAAAAAATCATCTCCAACACATCTAGAATAAAACTAGAGTCATCAACAAAAATAAAATAATTTTACCATCAAAAGCGTGGGGTGCTCTATATCAATTAATATATTTGATAATAAACAGATATTGGTAAAAGTAAAGTCTCTAAGAAGAAAATGTAAAAATCATAAAAAGCTTTTGATGGTAGAATTATTTTCTTTTTGTTGATAACTCTAGTTTTATTCTAGATGTGTTGGAGATTATTTTTTTGTTGACCACTTTAATTTTATCCCAAACGTGTTGGAAATTAAAATTATTTTTCATTTTTTAGTTCGGTTTTCTAATAAAGCATGTTGTTTTAGTTTTTTAAAACTATTATTTATTTTTTAGTATTAATATTTTACAGAATAAGATAAAAATGTAAATATCTTTAAATTCGATACTATTGTAGTATGAGCTAAAAGTAATACTCTTCTAAAAAAAATCCTCCCAGCCGGATTTGAACCAGTGACCTATGGATTACTGAAATTATATACCATTAGAGTTCACCGCTCTACCAACTAAGCTCTTATAATGATTAACTAAAAAGTCGACAAGTCCGCAACCTATTATACCAGTTTTCATTTTTTTTTTCTGATGATTCTGGCCAGGATTTTAGATACAAAATATGAAATTATTGTATTATCAGGGGTCCTTTACAAGTATACAAAGTTTCAAGTTGATCCAATGTTTCTAAGTGGGTGAAAATCGTGTTAAAAAATCCATTACATAGATACAAAGACACTTTTTTTGATTTTCTGATGATTCTGGCCAGGATTTTAGAAACAAATATGAAAATATTGTGTTGTCACGGGTCCTTTACAAATATACAAAGTTTCAAGTCGATCCAATGTTTCTAAGTGGGTGAAAATCGAGTTCAAAGATTCTGTTACATAGATACAGACACTTTTTTTTTCTGATGATTCTGGCCAGGATTTTAGAAAATAAATATGAAATTATTGTATTGTTACGAGTCCTTTGCAAGTATACAAAATTTCAAGTCGATCCAATGTTTCTAAGTGAGTGAAAATCGTGTTCAAAGATTCCATTACATAGATACAAAGACACTTTTTTTTTATTTTCTAATGATTCTGGCCAGGATTTTAGAAAAAAAATAAAATTATTGTATTGCCACAGGTCCTTTACAAGTATACAAAGCTTCAAGTCGATCCAATGATTTTAAGTGGGTGAAAATCGCATTGAAAGATTTCGTTAGATAGACAGATAGATAGATAGATACAGGTCAAGCTAATATAAAGCATGTAAAAACTATAAAATAGTCACCTTGTAGGTCCGTCTCCTCAACTTAGTTATTCTATTACTGTTAGTTATAAGGATATTTGTCCTGATCTACAATTGCCAAAAATGTAAAATAACGAGAAAAATGTTGAATAACTGGCAGAATTCAAATACCTAGAAACAACCACCGCTGTGGTCTCGAGGTAGCATGTTGCCTTGTCGCCACGCAGCAGGCGATCCCCGGTCGGGACAAGTTTTCTGGTTGAGGTTTTTCCTCACCTGTAAGATAAATGTCAGGAAACTTTAAGACCCAAAACGGTTCCCGAACACCATCTGGCCATCATTATCATCAATATCATATTTGCCTAATTAGATTAAGTTTAGTTTAAGGCCTCTCCTGGCGCATCATTACCATCATCATCAACTTGCCTTCCAGGAGCCCCAATTTCAGAAGTGGATTAAAGTACGCCATGCCTGGAGAGAACACCAGAAATATTGAAATGACAACCTGGGGC
This sequence comes from Diploptera punctata, assembly GCA_030220185.1. Taxonomy (NCBI): domain Eukaryota; kingdom Metazoa; phylum Arthropoda; class Insecta; order Blattodea; family Blaberidae; genus Diploptera; species Diploptera punctata. The sequence continues at coordinate 5,732,592 of JASPKZ010003868.1, read as the reverse complement.
ATTAAAACAATAATTACAAACGGGAATAAGGTGCAGAAAGAAATTAAATACAATGTCAACATGCTGTTACGTACTATAAGGAACTCTTATCTCCCATTTCCTCTCAAAAAAATGTTAACCAAGATATGTATGACTGGTAATTTTTAGTTATATGGATGTGAAACATGGTCTCTAACTTTAAGAGAGGAGAAAATATAAGTATTTGAGAATAAAGTGCTTAGGAACATTTTTGAATCAAAGAGACATGAGCAGACAGTGAATTAAGAAAACTACATAACCACGAGCTACATAATCTTTATGGGAAATCAGACATAATACGAATAGTTCAATCTCATAGACTGCAATGTACAGAACATGTGGCACAAATGGGGAAAATAAAGAGGGGCATGGAAAATGCTTATAGGAAAGCCAGAGAAAAAACGTCCAGTTGGTAGGCCATGTATGAGGTGGGAGAATAATATTAATCATGATTTGAGAGAGAAATAATTATACATTAGGTTAGGATATGGGTGTATGGAGAACTTATGTCTGTGCAGCTATGGATTTTTGTGTTTGATTGTGCCACTGATTTAGTATTATTATATTTTAATAAAAAATTAGAACTTATAGCATAGAGTGAATTGAAGATAGTAATTAATTTCACCGCTTGCAATTGATTTATGCTTTACAACAATTCCTTTATACTTTAAATAATATCTCTCTAAAATACAATTTAAGAATATCTACATCTAAAACAAAAATATTAGCTCTGAAAGGAAAATGTGCAATAAGAACAAAAATAATGATAAACAATGTAATTATAGACCAAGTTCAGAATTTTAATTATTTGAGATGTCATTTAGGCAATGACAGAAATTTAGATAAACACACTAAAATACAACGATTCAATTATTTAAGTGGCACAATTAAATGCACTTTATTGAATAAGACTAGAAGAGAAACTATTTTGAAGTTTTACAAAGTATTGGCAGTTCCATCTCTTATCTATGGATGTGAAACCTGGATATTAACAAAGGCAGATAGTAAACAAATAGAGGCTGCTGAAATGAAGATGTTGAGAGCAATAGCAAGATACCAAAGGACCGATAAAAAGAAAAACGAAGAAATAAGAACAGAACTTAATATTTTTCTCTTCAAATATAATTTATCCTTCTATGAGAAGTGTTAAATTAATAATAAAAATCGTCAATAGAAGCCCTACTGGCTATAAAGTAGTGTTAAATTCCCAATAAATGTCTTCTTAACTAAGAAGCCGCCATTTGCAAAGATAGAAGCTATGGTTTCAAGCATTTGGCGCTAGGGAATTACAACGTACATAAGAGAAAAATTTGCGTCTAGATCGTAACTCGCCTCGGTAGCTCAGTTTGTAGAGCACTTGGCCCGGAAAGCCAAGGGTCCCGGGTTCGAGTCCCGGTCTAGGCGAAATTTTTCTCTTCAAATATAATTTATCCTTCTATGAGAAGTGTTAAATTAATAATAAAAATCGTCAATAGAAGCCCTACTGGCTATAAAGTAGTGTTAAATTCCCAATAAATGTCTTCTTAACTAAGAAGCCGCCATTTGCAAAGATAGAAGCTATGGTTTTCAAGCATTTGGCGCTAGGGAATTACAACGTACATAAGAGAAAATTTGCGTCTAGATCGTAACTAACTCCGCCTCGGTAGCTCAGTTGGTAGAGCACTTGGCCCGGAAAGCCAAGGGTCCCGGGTTCGAGTCCCGGTCTAGGCGAAAATTTTTCTCTTCAAATATAATTTATCCTTCTATGAGAAGTGTTTAAATTAATAATAAAAATCGTCAATAGAAGCCCTACTGGCTATAAGTAGTGTTAAATTCCCAATAAATGTCTTCTTAACTAAGAAGCCGCCATTTGCAAAGATAGAAGCTATGGTTTCAAGCATTTGGCGCTAGGGAATTACAACGTACATAAGAGAAAAATTTGCGTCTAGATCGTAACTCGCCTCGGTAGCTCAGTTGGTAGAGCATTTGGCCCGGAAAGCCAAGGGTCCCGGGTTCGAGTCCCGGTCTAGGCGAAAATTTTTCTCTTCAAATAGAACTTAATATATTTAATCTCTGTGAAAGAATAAAATATTATCAAAATGCTTATCTTCAGCACGTATTAGGAATGAATGAACAGCACATACCAAGAAGAATGTATAATTATAAATCAAAAAGGAGAAGAATGCTGGGAAGACCATTGAAGAGATGGAAGGACCAATTCGACCTATAATGAGATCGGAACAGGCAATTGGGCTTAATCCTTGTTGTTGTTGATGATGATGCAATTGATTTTTTAGAAAAATCAATGCTAAAAAAAAAGAAAGAAAGAAAAGAAAAACTGTCTGATATGCATGTAAATGAATCAGATCACCAATCAAATTAATTTTCTATGTTGGTATAATAGTTAATTTTAAAATTACTGCATCAATAATTCTAAATACAAGTTTTGTCTCACTTAAAAATTCATTAGACCCTCAGGGGTCCTCATCTAGAGGATATGTGGATGGCGACCACAAGGTGCCCAAGCTGAGCAAAACATTTCTTCCACTTACTTGTGTTTTGCACTCTTTTAACTTTACTATCTAACCTCTCTTGGTTAACTCTTGTTTTTTCGACCCCGACGCTATTAGGGCATCCGAGGGCTAGGGAGTCTTTCCTTTCTTCCATTTCTTCTTTCCTTTATTTTCTTTTCTTCTCCAGAAAAGCCTGACCAGAGGCTATAAGATGGCAGCCCCATCACTGGTCTGCCTTCCTTTGACCAGCAACCAATCGAAGGGACTATTATTATGCTTTCAAATCTTATATGAGAATTTTCCGGAAGGATCAAACTATTTACGCTGGAGGGAAAATTTTCTATAGGATCGTAACAGGCCTTGGCCTAATACTTGGAAGGAAGAAGAAGAAGAAAAATTCATTAGATTAAATGCTAACTTGCCAGAACAGAATAGCAGTATTATTTGCTCTCGTTCCATCAGAAGAATAATATATTAGTTTGACTATTCTTTGAAACCTGCCATAGCCTGTACCAAGCCAGGTTGAAAAAAGGGTGAGGGGAAAGAAACACCTCGTAAAAAAAACCTTGGTTCAGCTTGCCCAGCTGATGGTACCTTGTGAGGGCCCCTTGCCAGGGTTTACAATCAAGACCTCAATGGCAGATACGGTGGAGAAGGAGTCCTTCGGTACGGTGTACCTGACGGAAGAGGCAACTCTACATCTACTGCCTTGTAGATTGACAAACGGGTGGATGGTGTTTGTTAGTCCTGCAAAGACAACCCTCTAGGAGAGAGAACTCCGAAATAAAACGGGGCAGGCTGAGTTCTGGAACTGGGTGAAGGCAATTGGCCTAGGGAGGAAACCCTGAATAATAAACCCGCCACAAAAATGGGCTAGCAACCCACTTCAAGGTGTATCTTATACATAGCTCGCAGTCCCAAGGATCAAGCCTCGGATCACTGGAAGACAACCGACTTGCAAAAAGAGCTAAAGAAGATAGACCAATGGAAAGAGGAAGACCAGCCAAGAGATGGATAGGCAATCAATGCACATCCAATATGTCTTCCTCCAAGGAGTGATTTTGGAAATAAACAGGATGAAAATCCTACAAATTATGATTAAGAAGAAGAAGAAGAATTATCTTCATGTTTTGCCAACCATCTCTTCTATAACTATTTTTGTTTGTTTCTTTAATCATATTATTTTTAGTCTGATCATCTTATCTCAATATTAATGTTGATTTGTTCTTGAACATGTTTCAAAACAGTTTTGTTTTATTATTAGCTTTTCCAGACTGGTTTTATTTATGTTGCATTATGTTGCACAACCTGGATGTCGATGTCAGCTCCATCATGTGGTTGGCCAAAGAACCTCCAAACAAGGGTTGTGAAAAGATATATATAGGAAAAACAAAAAGAAACCTAAAAATTAGAACCAAAGAACACATAAGAAATATTAAAAATAGGGAAATAGAAAAATCTGCAGTTGCTGCTCATGTTTGGTCTGAAAAACATGATATAAATTCAGACACTAAATTATTAAAACAGTTAGAAAATACAAAAGAGCTGACTATTTGGGAAAAAATTTATATTCAGAAGAACAAAAACAGAGTTATGAATTTTGATATACCGATGGAGCGTGACCTTGTTTGGAGGTTCTTTGGCCAACCACAGGATGGAGCTGACCTCAACATCCAGGTTGAGCAACATAAATATAACCAGTCTGAAAAAGCTGACGATAAAACAGAATTGTTTTGAAACATGTTCAAGAACAAATCAACATTAATATTGAGGTAAGATGATCAGACTAATAATAATAATATAATTAAAATAACCTCAAAATATAACTTCCTTACTTACTTACTCACTGGCACTATCGAACCCGTAAGTTAATGGCCGTGCGGACATAAGCTCTCCATACATCCCTATCCTGAGCTAATGCTTTCCAATCATTCCCTCAAATCATAGTTAATGTTGTTCTCCCACCTCATTCTTGGTCTACCAACTGGGCGTTTTCCTTCTGCCTTTCCTACAAGAAGTTTCCATGCACGTCTTTCATTCCCCATACGTGCAACATGTCCTGCCCATCGCAGTCTATGAGACTTAACTGTTCTTATTATATCTGGCTTCCTATAAAGACCATGTAGTTCATTGTTATGTAGTCTTCTCCATTCACCTGTCTGTTCATCTCTCTTTGGTCCAAAAATTTTCCTAAGAACTTTATTCTCAAATACTCTTAATCTCCTTTCCTCCCTTAAAGTAAGAGTCCATGTTTCGCACCCATATAATATAAGTGGTAGAATAATAGTTTTATATATTTTCAGCTTAACGTTTTTGAAAGGAGTTGGGACATCAAAAGTCTCTGCAATGCATAATAGCATGCATTTCCAGAATTGAGCCTATATTTAATTTCTTTGTGCATCTCATTCCTATTTGTGATTATTGTTCCTAGGTATTTGAATTCAGCCACTTCCTCAAAATTTCCTCCATTTGTCATTAGCTGTCCATTTCCATTATATACTGAATTTCTACGTGTGACCATATATTTAGTTTTACTGACATTTACTTCCAGTCCCAATTTCTTAGTGTTACTCAATAGTGCGTGCGTGTTGGCCTTTAGTATCTCCTCGCTATTGGCCAGTAGTACTACATCATCAGCATAAACTAACACCTTATTAATACCATTCAGTTGTAAGCCTTCCTCATTCTCTAAAGATTTAATGGCATGCTCTAGTACAAAATTAAATTGTAGAGGAGATAGTGCATCTCCTTGCTTCAACCCATTCTGGATTTCAAAAGTGTCTGAAAACTGTTTGCCTACACGCACCTTACTCTTTGAGCCATTTAGACACATTCGTATAAGTCTAACTAACTTTTTAGGAATTCCGAACTCCAGCAGGATACTATATAACTTCTCCCTCTTAATTGAATCATATGCTTTTTTTAAGTTTACATATAGTTGATGTACAGTACCATTATATTCCCATTTATTTTCTAGAATCTGTCTTATACTAAAAATCTGATCTGTTGTAGACCTGTTTCTTCTAAATGCACATTGATGATCTCCTAGAATGTCATCAATATAGGGAGTAAGTCTGCTTACTACTCCAAGTATTATAGCTGCTGAGTCCATCTCTTTTGTGGGTGTCTCCGATCTCTTTTTCCTCCTCTTGGTTGATGGTTTAGACTTTTCCTAGGCAATCTGTTGTTATCCATTCTGCAGACATGTTCATGCCATTTTCTACTATACTCTTCTATTTTATCTGCCAAACTGAATATTTGTAGTTTTTTACAGATACCTGCACTTCATTTTTTACCCATTAAAGTATATATTTATTTCTGCTGCTTCTATTAATTTAATTGACTGTTTATTCAGAGTCCATATATCTGAGCCATACAATATTGCAGGTACAGCCAATACTTTATACAATTTTAAATAAGTTTTTTTTCTTACTTTCTTTCCCAGTGTTCTTTAAGGGTACCACATAAATACTGAAATATTTGTAATATATTATTTATGTCTTTTTCTCTATTACAACCTAAAGATACACTTAGATAATTGACCATATAATTAATTTAACACTTAAATTGGTAAAGTATTCTATAAAATACATTGATTTAATATATATTTAATAAAGTAATGGAACAATGAATTAGTAGATATTATATTTTATACACTTCAGTGAGAAGTGTTAAATAGATAATAAAAACATTACTAGATATTATTTAAATGTGAGTTAAATTATACAAACAAAATGCAATAGGTAGTCTGCATGTTTTGTTTTCACTAGAGTCCAACATTTTTAAATAAGCTGGTATTAGAAATTGAGTTTCTCTAATTTAACAAAAGAAATATAAATTCCATAAATCAACAATATTGAGCTATCAACTTGATTTGCTGAGAAATTTGCTTAGTTTCCACAATTTCCACACGACAGACTTTTTAAAAGTTTCACATGATGCCTCTGTACGAGTATCATTTGTTCCAATTAATAAGCTGGTAATTTTTTTTCCCCCCATTATTATATTTTTCTAATAATTTTCCATTTCTTATCACTTACCTTTATGCTTTTCATTCTTTTAAAAAAATTATGTTGTCTGGTTGCTTTCAATGTATCATGAACCAGACCAGATGTATCTCTCATCTTAAGTTCTTGAGCTTGGACAGTACCAATAATGTTGGGTTCACAAATAAAAGAACAGGCCCTTTCAGGAAGATTACTGTGCTGTGATCCTTTATGAAGTTTAATTCTTCTCAATTATAGTATTAAGAGCAGGTGGATGAAGCAGGATATGTGCAGTTTGTTGGTCAGAAGGGTTCATGACACTGCAGGAAAAAATGGAAGGTGAAAAAAGCTATTTAATATAGCATTATTTATATTGAAAATGTCTACTGCTGTGGTCTCGAGGTAGCATGCTGCCTTACTATGCAGCGGGCCTGGGTTCAATTCCTGGCCGGGACAGGCTCCTGGGTGAGGTTTTTTTTTTTTTGGTTTTTCCTCACCTGTAAGACAAATGTCAGGAAGCTTAGGGCCCAACGGTCCCCGAAAATCATCCGGCCATCATCAACACCCTTATCATTATCATCATCATCCTTCACCGGTGTGGAAAGCAACAGGAAGCTACCATACCTATAATTCCCTAGTAAAGCTGCAAAGCATAGCATGAAAATACTATAATTGCAGTGAAAGACCTGCCCTCAGGCAGAATTACTATGGATGGATGGATGGATATTAAAAATCACACACATCATCTGCCATTTATCATTCTAAGTATGAAAATATGACTCAGGTAAAAGTGTATAGGTAGCTCCAAATCTGACTTTGAAAGAGGTAAAAATAAGCATATAGATTAAGTCAATCCCACTAAAGGACTTAGCAGACCCTTAGGGTATTAAGAGGTTAAAGCTTCCACTTTCCTAAGCAATTGGCCTGAGATGTCAGTGGGGTGTCAATCCTTGTGTGATAGTCATATTCACCCAGAACAAATGTCAATAATTTCCATTAGAGGCTGAATCAATCCCAGGGCAGTTTAAAAATCCTGACCTCAACAGGACTCAAACCCCCAATCCTAGCAAAAATTTTCACTTTAAAGTATACTTTGCTTTAGAAATCATCATGGGAAATAGTGGCAAAAGCATTGTAACTCAAGATAACTTTAGATTTTTCAAGTCCGAAATAAAAATTATTAATTTTATTATATTAATTAAATACAAATAAAACATAGTTTTATTTGATTTTCATATTATAATTCGGATGTGGGCTCTTTTTCATTATGAGGTTCTTCTTAATAAATAAGTCGAGGCATTGCCATCTTATCTCATGTTAGTTGATTTCTTTAGGACACGTTTCAAAACATCTCTGTTTTATCTTCAGCTTGTCCAAACTCTGTTTTGAAATACATCATAAAGAAATCAACTAATATGAGGTAATCAAATTATTTTGAGTCTGTAATATCTTACCTCAATATTAATATGTTGTTTTCAAATGCTGGGCCTTGGCTACGAAGCCATTAGCACTCTTGCTCTCCAATATTTCTCTATGGTGGATCCAACAGGTAATACTTCACAGGTTTGTAGATGTTCTTCGTTCATTTCTTTGTCTTTGTTGCATAGAGGACAATTTGGATTTGTGTAGATTCCTATTTTATATAAATGATTGGCCAAATAGTCATGTTCTGTAAGCAGTCTAAATTTTGCTATTGTAGTTTTACGTGGAATTTCTGGAATAATATCTGGCTTCTTTATTAAAATATTCCGTTTTTTGTCTTTGGCTTTATTACATAGGTCATGGTTTTGTTTGATTTTATATTTGTTTTTAATTATTCTTTTTATGGATGTGAAAGGGAAGCTTTTAGTAGTATTCTGAATTAGATTGGAGCCTTTTTTGGCAAGAAAATCAGCAATGACATTTCCAGCAATTCCACAATGTGCAGGTATCCATTGCAATTGAATTCTTTTCTGTAGTCTTTGGAGTTGCTGAATCATTTTGTAGCACTCTTTAATTTGTATTTAATATTGAGGTAAGATATTACAGACTCAAAATAATTTGATTAAAAGAACCTGAAAATATTAATTCCTAAAATAAAAGATTAATATGAGGTAAGATAACAATGACTCAACTTATTTATGAAGGTGTAAGTCTAACACATTAAAATAGTTATCACAAAAAAGCATTAATAGTATATCCAAATTGTAGAATAAAAATTAATTTTTTTAGAAATTAGCTTTAATAATAAGTATAGAGTGTCATTCATATTTGAAGAGAAAAGTTATATGCTCAGACTGGGACTCGAACCCAGGACATTTTGCTTTCTAGGCCAATGCTCAACCGACTGAGCTATCTGGGCGAGTTCCAATCTAAACACAAATTTTTTCTCTCATATATGCTGTTAATTCACTGGGTTCAAGTCCCAGTCTCATATAATTTCTCTCTTCAAATAGGATTTATCCATCATTGAGATGTATGAAATGAATAATAAAAACACCAAATAGAGAGTAATTTCTTATGCAAATTGGTACCCATCTACTTGTGTAGATGACTATTCACGTTTTTCCTTTCTCTGAAAAAACGTCAAGCATGACAGGCCTAGAAGGCCCTTGGCCTACAAGCTGGCTGCTGGACTCACATCCACATGTGTTAATCACATAGGTAGACGATCATCTATCCAATGTAGGGGGTGACATGTGGTCAGCATGTCGGGTCCCCCAGCCATTATAGCTGATCTTCTCAACCTGGAGCCGCTATTTATTGTAGCTACCCAAATGCCTCATGATGCTGGGTGGGCACCAGTCCCATACTGGCCGAAATTCCACGAGAAAATTTCTTCCCCATGGGGACTCGAACCAGCGCAAGTCCTGTAGCTCTTCGCCAAGGCTTCTTGCGTTAACCATTCAGCTATGGCGCAGGACCGTTTTCCTTTCTAAAAAAGTAAAACTGATAATTTTTGCCGGTTTTTTGACATTCTGGAGCACTGTGCACAACTCTGATTTTCCACTCAATAATTAAAAGTTTTGTTTACATGAATTCATTAGAGACAAAATACTTTTAAAAAACAAAAAACATAGAAATGAAGCTAGCTTATCCATGATAAAATATAAATATTTATTTTAAAATACAATAGGAAGTAACATTAAGAGGTATTAAATTAATGTTGAGAAGTAAACATTATGAGGTATAATCATTAAAATTCATCGCAGAACATTTTGTTTAAACAACTCACCTCATAGGATTCATGCTTCCATGATACCACAGTTTCAAACACAGTCGTGTTCATCCTCAGCCATAACTCCATCATCATCATCATCATCCGGTATCATGGCAGCTGCCGCCGTCTTCCGGAAACCAAATGACATTCCTCTCTATCCATCCATTCCTCTGATATTCATAGCTGCTTGTACTCCTTCTATCCAAGTTTTCTTCGGTCTTCCTCTCTTCCTTTCCATTGGGATCCATTCCATAACAATTTTTGGCAATCTTTGCTCTGGCATTCATTTGACATGACCATACCACTGCAATCTTTTCTTTTCTATGATGTCTATGATGTCCGGCTCCTCTTGTACACCCATAATTTCCCTTATTTCTTTATTTCGTATTCTATCCATTCTAGATTTTCCAGCTGATCTTCTTAAAACATCCATTTCTGTGACAAAATTCTTGGCCGTCAACTGTTCTATTGTCACCATCTTTAGTGCTGCCATCCATGGTTGAATTTATGAGCTTCGAAATTGTTTGTTTAATAATTGAAACATTTTTTCTGTTCATTCTTATCTCTTATAGTTGTTTTTGTCGAACATATGTTTCACATTATATATATATATATATATATATATATGTAATCGCCGACGATGGGGCTAAGAAGCCCTGAAACATATGTTCGACAAAAACAACTATAAGAGGTAAGAATGAACAGACAAAATGTTTTAATTATAGATATTTCCTTAATAATTAAATCTGACCTAAGAAAACATAAGTTGGATCATCATTCTTGGACTGAAATTTATTACAGTATTTCAACCTATAAACTTGTACAAAAATACTTTTATTCAGTCTTACAGTTTACATTTGAAATCACAACTAGAAATCAGCTGTTATGAAAATTAAATATTGGTATCTTATCTTAGGCAATTCTGAACACATTTTAAGATTAACAATATTGTAAAAAATATAACAAATTTATAATGATGGCATATTCCTAAAGTAACTAGTTTAATCACAAAAATTCAATTCAACAAAGTCTCATTACACTTATATCTAATTTAATTGAAACTTATACAATTAATAAACATTCAATTAAATTATTAAAAATTGATGTCAAAATAATTAATATTTTCTATATGCTTCACTTAATCAGTAATTAGGTAGTACATATTTAATGCAAGTTTAGATAATTGGAAAATTTCACCGAATTAGTAAAATTAAATAGATACAATTCATTGAATTTGTTAAAAACAAAACATAATTTTAATATTTTCACACATAAAAAGGTATAGAGCTGCACAGAATAGAGCACAACTGTAAATAAAATAAAGAATGAGATATCGGTGAAAATACTCAAACCTAATTCAAGGAACAGAAGCCTAACAGACTTGATAAATGTAATAACACTGATAATTTTGAAAAAAATTGATAATATGGGTATTTTATTTTTTCTCACATTTTGTAATACAATTTATTAACAATATTTTGCATTTTTTTCACAAATCCTGGGCATTTTTAGCAAAAAAAAATGACAAAATTATATCAATATCAGAAATATTCCCCAAAATTATCAAAGATACTTCATTTGGTTATATGTAAAATATGGGTAAAACAGAAAATTTACTTGACAAATTATTTTTTTTGTAATTAAAAAATAAGGGAAACAAATTTTTTGAAAGTAATAAATATATAAATCATCTTTTACAAGAATGAGATTAGAAAGGGTCACCATTTATGTAAAAGTCAATAATGGCAGAATAATGCAAAGAGTTGTAGGAAACAATTTAGATATGTGAAACATGGAAAATGTTTTTCATCAACTCTTTTTAACAATCGATTAACAAATGATTATATGATTATGAAGTAAATATGTTTAAGAGACACTCAGCAAATGAAAATGGGAATTAATGTTTAACTTACTCACAGTGCCACATAATCTCCAACTTCATTTTAAATACTTCTTGATAAGATACAAAAGAGAACTTAAGTTTATAATCACATAACAATCCATTCTGAATTATCAAAAACTCGTGAAGTGTACGCAACTTTCTTTGCTGCAATAAAAACTAAGAAACAAATATAACAATAATATCACAGTCCTATAAGGCACCGTACATACTTACAACCTGAGTAAATATTTTGTTGTACTATGAGTTACAATACTGTTACTTCAGTCTTAAGTACAGGATCTGGTACATTTGTTAGTGCATGGTTCAGGGCTGTTGCTCGTGCTATCCTCTGTGGCGTACCCATGATCAGGCGAATCTAACAATTTTCTCTTCTTCACATTTGTTGTTACTTTTTCAGATTCACTGTTATAAAGGAAGTGAAAAAAAAAATGTTATTTAATAACACACACATATTTGAACTTTATATTTAATTAATGTTGGGAAGTAAACATTATGAGGTATAATCATTAAAATTCATCGGAGAACATATTGTTTAAACAACTCACCTCATAGGATTCATGCTTCCATGATATCGCGATTTCAAACATAATCATGTTCATCATCAGCCATTACTCCGACTGACGAAATTCTTCGGCCGTCAACTATTCTATTGTCGCCATCTTCAGTGCTGCCATCTATGGTTGAATTTATGAACTTCGAAATCAATGTAACTTCGTTAGGGATATCAAAATTCATTGATCTATTTTTGTTTTTCTGAATGTATATTTTTTCCCAAACTGTCAATTCCAAAGGTTTCTCTACTTGTTTTAAAAGTTTAACTTCTCTTCCAATTTTATGATGTTCTAATAAACTATGTGCAGCAATTGCAGATTTTTCAATTTCACAATTTTTAATATTTCTGAAATGTTCTTTTGTCCGAATTTCCAAATTCATTTTTGTTTTTCCTATATAAACTTTATTGCAATCTTCACAATTTATTTGATAAATTCCAGATTTCTTACTGTCTGGAACATTGACTTTTTTATTGGTACTTAGAAGATTACCCAGACTAAATTTATTTATTGGGGATCCTATGAGGTGAGTTGTTTAAACAATATGTTCTCTGATGAATTTTAATATTTGAACTTGTATAGGAAAAAATCACTATGAGGTTTAATTTAAGATTGAATTAAAATACTTCATACCTCACCTCGTATCCAGTCTTATAATTATACTGCAGTTTCAAAGCCTTGGCAGCTTCATCTTCAATAATTCCTTGTCGACTGATGTTATGTCGATCAGAAGAAATACTATTTCTTCCCTCTGTTGGTGGACCGATAAACCCCCGGATCAAATCAAAATCCGCGGGAATTTCGAAGTTCATAAGTTTTTCTTTCTTGTTTTCTTTTTTATATGGATTTTTCCCAAACTGTGAGTTCTTGTTGTTTTTCTATTTGTTTAATTAGACTGGCTTTTGATTCAATTACATGTTTTTCAGACCAAGCATGAGCAGCTATTGCTGACTTTTCCACTTCACCATTTTTGACATTTCTAAGATGTTCTTTCACCCTTGTTTTCAAATTTTTTTTTGTTTACCTATGTAAATTTTGTACAATCTCTGCATTTGATCTGATAAAATTCCTGGATTCGTTTTCTTCTTCAATTATTTCATTTTTATTGGTTTTAATTATCCTATTTAGGCAGTATTCGTTCTTCGGTGCTAATCTTATATTAAACATTTTTTAAAATTTAATACACAAGTGATCTTCTTGGTGATAAAATATTAAAATATATATGCAGTCAATATGCCCATTTCACCAATTAATGTTTTAAAATGGTCAACAAGTTTCTACAGCCAAGCTGTCATTCTCAAGACCAGATATTGACTGATATCTGGTCTTGAGAATGACAGCTTGGCTGTAGAAACTTGTTGACCATTTTAAAACATTAATTGGTGAAATGGGCATATTGACTGCATATATATTTTAATATTAATTTTTTTAAATGTTTTGTCGATGAGATATTACTGAAGATGAAGCTACCAAGGATTTGAAACTGCAGTATAATTAGAAGATTGGATATGAGGTGAGGTATGAAGTATTTTAATTTAATTTTAACACACACATAATTAATTCAATAAAAACATATACAGTTGACTAAACATTAATGACAAATTAAAAAAAAAACTACACAGGGCAACAGGCCTAGAAGGCCTTGACTTACAATCCAGCTGCTGGGCTCACATCCACATGTGTTAATCACAGAGGTCAGAGATCATCTAGCCAGTGTAGGGATGATATATGGTCGGCATATCAGGTCCCCCAGCCGTTATAGCTGGTTTTCTCAACCTGGAGCTGCTACTTATTGTAGCTACCCAAATTCCTCACAATGCTGGGAGGGCATCGGTCCCATACTGGGAGTCCCATGGAGACTTGAACCATGACAAGTTCCATAGCTATGCATCAATGCATCTTGCTTTAAACACTTGGCTACGCTGCGGGACAACTAAACATTAACGTTAATTAGATTTTTTAAGTAGCCATGAGTAGTGAGCTACATGATCTTATTGGAAACCAAATGTAATAAGAACAGTTAAGTGCAATGGGTGCAAATGGGGAATGAAAGAAGGTCTTGAAAACTTTTTACAGGAAAACCAAGAATGAGATGGAAGAATAACATTACCATGATTTGAGGGAAGTGAATTGTATACGAAACTAGCTAATACCTGGCGTGCACTGCTACATCTAAATAAATGAAAATTAATGTGCTTTTATGTTTAGTTGAATAAGTAAAAGGAAAACTATTTATAAATTTATATAATTTAGATACCCCGTGCTGATTACCCGGCATTGCTCGGGAATCTACTCATCTCGATCTTCTTGACATAAATGAGCTGAAAGACAAAAATTAGTGTAATTCTTATGATTAGTTGAAGTAAAATGAAATTTAATTATATATATATATATCGTAATTATTTTAAGATTCCTCATGCTGATTACCCAGTGTTGCCCAGAAATCTACTTATCTCGATCTTCTTGGCATAAATGAGCTAAAAGACAAAATTCATTATTGAGAGTTATCCGTAAAAGAATACCTGCTATGCTTGCACAGGAATCTTCGTACTGTACTTGTTTCGATCTTCTTGGCAAAAAATGGTTACTGTGAGTTATCCATAAGAGATAAACATATGCTGTCGAGGACTTTTTTATAGAACGTTTTATGTACATTAATTTTGTGTATTTGTTATGATTTAGGCAGTGTAAGCCATTTAAGCGTCCAAAGAGCTACCTTTTTCACGTTTTTCACTACAAAGGGCGATTTTTAAGGGTGTAGGATTTGAGTATCACAACTCTCTTATAGCCCATGTTCATCCCGGGAATCTCCTGAACATTTTGCAAAAAGCCCCATCACAATCGGATGAACGGTATGGCCGCGCATAAAGTACAAACAAACAAACAAACATTCATTTTTATATATTAGATGATTGGAAAACATTACCAAAGCTTAGGGATATATGGAGAGATTGTCCATGCGACCATGATCCTCTAGGTTTGATAGTGCCTGTAAGTTAGTTAAAATTGTCTATGGTATAACAGATATGAACAAGTAACAATTTTATTAATTGGATTTCATTAAAAAAAAGTATTGATCTAAGTGTGGTTTTAACATCCAGAGTTAAGCATTACAATAACTAGATCACAAGGACTTTGTAATTAGCCTCCTCAGTCCTGCTTCCAATCTGCTGGTCACTTACCAATACCCTGTGCAGGATGTCCCTGAACAGATATAAGGGATCCATTTGTCTAGCTAATTTCAGTGTTTTTAAGCTAATCAGTAGTACGAGGGTCATACTGAAAGTCATGAGCAACATTTTTTTAAACAATCATAATATTTATTTTAGACAAACCAAGTACACCATGTTAATCTACAGACCTTTGTGATACTTTTCAACATAGTCTCCATTTCTTTGCACACATTTTGTCCAGCGTTCTACAAGCTTGAAAATTCCCTTATGATAGAAGTCCGTTCCAGCTGCTCGAAGACACTGATGCACTGCTTTCCGAATATCTTCCAGTGTCTCGTAGCGTTGGCCTCTCATCTGCTCCTTCACAGAACCAAAAAGATGGTAGTCGGAGGGTGCCAAATCGGGACTATAGGGAGGATGTGGAAGAGTTTCCCACCCAAATGTCCTGATTTTCTCCACAGTGGCACAAGCAGTGTGAAGACACGCGTTATCGTGTTGCAGAATGATCTCCCTTCCAGGGTGTTTGTCGTGCAATGCACGACGGAGCTTCACAAGTGTCTGGATATAGCGGGCAGCATTTATGGTTTGTCCAGGTTCAAGAAATTCAATAGAATGCAACCTTGCGCATCCCAGAAGACGCTGCCCATAACTTTCCCAACAGATTGCACTGTCTTCGCTTTTTTCTTTGATGACGAATTCAAGGTGCCATTCCTTACTCTGGCATTTTGTTTCAGGCTCGTAGCGATGAAACCAGCTTTCGTCACCTGTCACAATACTTATCAAAAAATCATCACCTTCATTTCGAAATCTCTGAAGAAGGTTATAGGTGATGGTTCTTCTCTGAAGTTTGTGGTCTTCACTCAATAAACGTGGAACCCAACGGGCACTAACTTTTTGGTAACCTAAGCTGTGAATCATTTCTTGCACTGCACTGTGTCCTACTGCAAGTTTTGTAGCGATTTCATTCATTGTGATACGCCTGTCGTCTCTAATGAGCGCATCAACTCTTTCCTTGTTGCAATCCATGGAGGCAGAGCGTGGGTGACCGCTACCAGGCTCATCTTTGATACTCGTGTTCCCATCTTTAAAATGTTTCACCCATCTCCTAACACTGCTGGCACCCATGCAGGCATTCCTTAAGCACATTGAAGTCTTTGGTGAATATCAACAGCAGATTGTTCCTCTTTAACATGGAATTCAATGACAGCGCGCTGTCGAAACGAAACATTGATGTCTGCCATTTTGGAAACACTGCGTGTGGTCACATGATAGAAGCTATGACGCCACAAAACGGCAATGTTGTGGTATAAGATCTGTAGATTACGATCCTGCAGTTGTTTTTGTTACATTGTTGAAATTTGAATTTTAACAATGGGTTGCTCACGACTTTCAGTATGACCCTCGTACATATTAAGAGAAAAAAAATATACAAATATTTCAGAAAATATAATTTTTAGTTACAGTATAGAAGATACTCAACACAAGAATAATTAGTAGGTATTTAGATTCTAATCAAAATCAAAAGTGGGAGATAGCACTATGAGGTATTTACATTAATGAATGAGTTGGAGAAAATGCTTTAACATCTCACCTCATAAAGTTGCATGTCTTCACAATACCGGTTTCAAAAGTATAATTTTACTTCCATCTTCAGTCAAACTTCAACTGTCGAAATTTTACCTTTAACACCATCTTCTGAACTGCTATCTGGTTTCGATTTTATGAACTTGGAGATCAAATTATTCTCGTTGAGAATATCAAAATTCATAGTTTTATATTTATTCTTCTGAATGTATATCTTTTCCCAAACTGTTAATAATAAATAAATAGAGAAACCTTTGGAATTAACAGTTTGGGAAAATATATACATTCAGAAGAATAAATATAAAGCCATGAATTTTGATATTCCCGACAAGAATAACATGATCTCAAAGTTCATAAAATCGACACCAATTGGCAGTTCAGAAGATAGTGTTAATGGTGAAATTTTAACAGTTGGAGTTTGACTGAAGATAGAAATAAAATTATACTTTTGAAACCGGTATCATGAAGACATGCACTTTATGAGGTGAGATGTTAAAGCATTTTCTCCAACTCATTCATTAAATAATTTAGATGTTATAACAAAATTTATTCTTCAAAACTAAAAGAGAATAAATAATAATGTCTACTGTACAGCAATTTTACCCACATAGGTTCCTATGTCATGGCAATCTTTCTAAATCAATAGACATTTGTAACTTACAAGTTATATCAGTACAATAAGAATTGCAAACATATTTTATAACTTTATTTTATTTTTTTTTTCTATCTATTACTTCCATTTTGATAAATGAATTGTATATAAATTGATGTACTGTACAAATATTTTTTTAAAACAGATAACAGATGGATATTTACATTGTAATTTGATCATCTTTTATCAGTATTGAATTTCAGTTTGCTGCATAACAGTTGGCTATTTCTATGTATGCATCATATTCTTAACTAATATTACAAGAAATCATAGGCAATGTAAGTAAAATTATATATTTTTTTTATTTTGTGTTGAGTTGTTTTTGACTCACCTCATACTTCTTAACTCCCTCACAGATTCGAGTTTCTTCGAGTCTGCGTGGGAGTTAAGAAGTATGAAGTGAATCAAAAGCAACTCAACACAAAATAAAAATAAAACCTCATGGTGTTATTTCGTACCTACATAACTTAATAAAATTATCATATCAGGTAGGCCTACTAAATAATACTATTTTGAAAATTTCAAATTTATATTTTTTTATATCTCTTGCACTCAATTAGATAGTGTATATCAAGGTCCAGTATCTCAGCATCAAAAAGTTACTATGCACCCAGATTTAAAAGATTTGAAAATACAGTAGGAAGTAACATTATGAGGTTATATTATTTTTGGTCTGGACATCTTACCTCAATATTAATGTTGATTTGTTCTTGGACATGTTTCAAAACATGTCCAAGAACAAATCAACATTAATATTGAGGTAAGATGTCCAGACCAAAAATAATATAATTAAAATAACCTCAAAATATAACTTCCTAAAATTAAATATTAACATTATGAGGTTTTATTTAATAATAAATTTGGTCTGTTTAATTTTTAACCCAATGATATGAGGTAAGAATTAAACAGAACAAACTTATTATTAAATTTAAAAGGTATTAAAACAATATAATTTATTGGTTAAATGAGTTTTATTTATAGAATATTGTTTTTTAATACTATCTTTATTATATTGTAGATTTTATAATGTTATTTATTTTAATTATTTTTAAACAGTAATTTGCATTTTACTTGAATATATTTCTATTTGTCCTTGTCCAGTAAATACATCCATACTATTTAATGTGAAAAATATAAATCAAAGCTTAAGCCATGAAGTGAAAATTATTTATATCTTGGTTAGGACAATACACTATAAGGTAATTGGTTTCATTCCTGATGGGGTCAGAAGTTTTAAACTGGCTTAAACTTTCTGGCAGCACTTTGGCTGTGAGATTGACTCAATCTCTAATAGGAATAAGTACCAAACTGATGGTAAAGGAAGATATCACGCAGTGGCTGACATCTTGTGCCAATTGTTCTAGAAAGGTGGGAGCCTTAAACTTCTACTACTCAAGGGCCTCCTAAAGTCTATACTGGGATCACTTTACCTTTATATTTGTTTAAAGTCATTCATGTAGGCATATAGAGAGAGGTATGGATGTAATACCATAAGAACAAGACAGTGTGACTAGCTCTATGTAAAGCTAATTTTGCCTCCAGTAGGCCCTACTCAGTGTATGATTCTCAGGATTGGTATGAACATTGAATGAGTGAAGGAAAAAAGTCTTCATAAGGACCAATGCAGACCACTCAGTTTATAATCGGACACCGGAGCTACCTGGTCTACTTTTAATAAATGTGATGATCAGTAGTTTCCAAGGAATCTGAATTGTTTTTTCTGCAATGGATAAGCCAACTTTTTTTTTCTGATCAAATCATTATCTTTTTAAGATCATATTTGAAAATGTCCTCTTTGAAATGGTAATCTATATATTATGTGTAATAAAAAGGTATGTCAAAATTTTGGGTAAATATCCTTCCCTTCTGATAACGAATATACAGAGTGCAAATGAATAAGAAATTTATTTGATTAATTATAGAGGAGTTGCAGATAATCTGAGAGAGGGAAGACATAATCTTAGAAAAGGAATGCACGAATTATCAGTTATTAAAGTTGATATTTAATTTTAGGAAGTTATATTTTGAGGTTATTTTAATTATATTATTTTAGGTCTGGACATCTTACCTCAATATTAATGTTGATTTGTTCTTGGACATGTTTCAAAACAATTCTGACGATAAAAGAGAATTGTTTTGAAACATGTTCAAGAACAAATCAACATTAATATTGAGGTAAGATGTCCAGACCTAAAATAATATAATTAAAGTTGATGTTTGAAGCCCTACTGGCTTTATAAAGTAGTGTTAAATTCCTGATAAATGTCTTATTAACTAAGAGGCCGCCATTTGCAAAGATAGAAGCAAAGGCTTCATAGCATTTGGTGCTGGGAATTACAACATATATAAGAGAAAAATTTGCATCTAGATCAGAACTCGCCCCGATAGCTCAGATGGTACAGCATTGGCCTAGAAAGCTAAAGGTCCCAGGTTCGAGTCTCGGTCTGGGCAAACATTTTTTTCTTCAAATGTAATTATTAAAGTTGTTTATATTTGGTACTTATAACCCAGTATTCAATTTATGATGATGTGAAATAGATTGGAAAAAATTCAACTATTAAAAACTACTACTATTGCTACTACCTAGTAATAGGACACTGATCATCACTATAATTATGATTTTTTTTTAATATTTAAAGGAAGTGACACTATGAGGTTTATTTTAATTAATAGATAGAATTTTAACGACTCATCTCATATTTGTAGTATTCTTGAAGACTAGTTTTGATACATTACACATCATTATCAATTCCTTCTAACTGTTGAATTGGCAGTTGGTGATCATGTAGGTTGATTTCTGCTCTCTCTGTTGGCTGATCGATGAACTTCCAAATCAAATCTCTTTCCCCAGGAATTTCAAAGTTTATGATTTTCTTTTCATTTTTGTGGATGTGAATTTTCCCAAATTTTAAGTTCCTTAGATTTATCTAACTGTTTCAGTAATATGGCCTTTGTTTCAATTCTGTGTTTTTCTCACCATGCATGTGCAGCTATTTCAGATTTTTCTATTTCCCCATTTTTGACATTTCTACATTGTTCTTTCAATCTTGTATTCAAGTTCCTTTTTGTTTTTCCTATGTATATTTTTTCACACTCTTAGCAATCAATTTGATAAATCTCTGATTTGTTGCCTTCATCAATCTTTTCATTTTTGTTTCTCTTCGGGATACAATAATTTTTTTGTGTTAATTTAATGCTAAATTTGTTGAATTTTTTTTTTAACTTATTGTATAAATTTCTTAAGAATTGTTACTAAATTCTTTATCAGTCTGAAGAGTACTTTCATTTATCAATTTTTGTTTTTTTAATCTATTAACAAATAGATCACATGAATCATACAGCAGCAATCCATTGCAATCTAACAGTATTCCAGAATAAAGGAATTTCCTTAAGACTTTGTTTAGAAACTGGTATACAATTGAAGATCCCTACATCACAGATAATACCTACTCAATTTATTCTAGATGAGAATAATTTCTTGTCAAATGTTAAGTGCAAAGTAACAGTTTGTTATTTTCAATAGACTTACCTAATAAACAATGTTACAACTTGTTGGAGATCCTTTAACTGGTATTGTGTTACTGTTTGTAGACATTCCGGCCACTTTGGAAACAGCTGTAAACTCTGTCGTGCTGCTGCAATACACGATGCAGCTACTAGTGACGGCTTTTCTGTTATAAGGCAAATTTCTGGAATAAAAAAAATGTAATAGAAGTAATATCAGTAAGAAGATTCTTCTAATACACATTCTTTGAGTCACAAATGTACAGTTTTCTCAAAAAAAAACTGTTTTACAAAATTTTATTCACAAATATTATCCATCCAAATGTTTTGTGCAGGCGGAAAATATGTTAACTAATAAACCGTCTTTCTCTTTCTATTCCTTACTATGTTGCCACTTCCTGTCCTCTGTATTATGTTGTTTGATTGGCAGGCATAGAGCTGACAAATACTATGTATTTTAATGATCCGTCGTTCTGCGCAGTCAGTGGCAGAATGACTAACTTGACAACCCCGTTACTTTTGGGGTTACGTCTAGGAATGAGCTGTCTTTTCCTTGCCCTTTTCATTGCATGTTGATACTTGTGATTTATTGTGAGGCTGGTAACAGAGAGACGACAAATACTGTGATTTTAAATGATCCAACCCCTTGAGCGTGCTTAAATTACTAATTTAACAACCATATTAAGATCTTTCACATGTGTTTAGAGATTCTCCCCTCACATTTGAAGTTGACAAATTTCAATACGTGGTCGCATGTACAGTTTTCTCCTACATCCCTTCCACAGATTCAGTAGATCGGCGACACTAGCGCTAAAACTCTTCCCCTCCGCCCGTGAACAGTTAACTTGGATGTGTAATATATGATTGTTTAAAATAGAATGTCTCTTATCCTAACAAATTGGGAGCAGATATAGCTGAAATATAAGGCTCTGCAAATAATTTAACATAATGAAGTACATGGTTCATAGTTGTACATAAACAGCATGATCAACAAACCACAATCCAGGGACAGTTTTTATAAGGCGTTGCTGATTTACGCATCACCAGTTTATAAATAACTTATTCCTTATTAAATTAATATTAAGAAGCTAAAGCTATTACTATGATTGAAATAAGTAAATTAACAGTGTATAAGAGAAAAATTTGCATTTTATATTGAGAGTTTCTCAGGTAGCTGAGTGGTAGAACATTGGCCTAGAAATTCAAAGGTCCTGGGTTCAAACCCCAGTCTGAGCATATAATTTTTCTCTTCAAATATAATTTATCCTTCAGTGAGAAGTGCTAAATTAATAATAAAAACATCAAAAGAAGCCCCATTGGCTTTATAAAGTAGTGTTTAAATTCCCGATAAATGTCTTCTTAAACAAAAAGCTGCCATTTGCATGATCGAGCAAGTGCTCTTAGCATTCGGCGATTGGGAATTAACAGTGTATAAGAGAAAGATTTGCATTTAGATTGGAGTTTTTCAGGTAGCTCAGTGGTAGAGCATTAGCATTTTCATGTTATGCTTTGCAGCTTTACTAGGGAATTATAGATGTGGTAGCTTCCCATTCCTTTCCACACCGATGAAGGTTGATGATGATGGCCGGATGATTTTCGGGGACCTAAGCATCCTGACATTTGTCTTGCAGGTGAGGAAAAACCCCGAAAAAAACCTCACCCAGGAGCCTGTCCCGACCGGGAATCGAATCCAGGCCTGCTGCGTGATAAAGCAGCATGCTACCTCGAGACCATAATGGTGGACTCTTCAAATATAAGTAAATTAATGTTTAGTTTAATATAGTTTACATTAACTTATTCCTTCCTTATTAAGATGATAAAAAAATTTATTCTAAGTTGTTGCCACCTCACCTCATATTCTTATTGAAGAAGATGAATATGAGGTGAGGTGAACAATTTTACTTACTTACTCACTGGCACTATCAAACCCATAGGGTTTATGGCAGCGCGGACATAAGCTCTCCATACATCCCTATCCTGAGCTAATGCTTTCCAAACATTCCCTGTATAATCTACTTCCCTCAAATCATAGTTAAAGTTGTTCTCCCACCTCATTCTTGGTCTACCAACTGGGCGTTTTCCCTCTGGCTTTCCTACAAGAAGCTTCCATGCACGTCTTTCCTTCCCCATACGTGCAACATGTCCTGCCCATCGCAGTCTACGAGACTTAACTGTTCTTATTATATCTGGCTTCCTATAAAGACCATGTAGTTCATTGTTATGTAGCCTCCTCCATTCACCTATCTGTTCATCTCTCTTTGGTCCAAAAATTTTCCTAAGAACTTTATTCTCAAAAACTCGTAATCTCATTTTCTCCCTTAAAGTAAGAGTCCATGTTTCGCACCCATATAATATAACTGGTAGAATAACAGTTTTATATATTTTCAGTTTAATGTTTTGAAAGGAGTTGGGACATCAAGAGTCTCTGTAATACATAATAGCATGCATTTCCAGAATTGAGCCTATGTTTAATTTCCTTGTGCATCTCATTCCTATTTGTGATTATAGTTCCTAGGTATTTGAAGGTGAACAAAATTACTTAAATAATATCTCATAGTGTTAATTCCTAAAAAAGTCAATTTCAGTTTTCTGTTTATTTTTATCTAGTTTTCTGGAGATGAGAAGGTGTTCCTTGTTTAGAATCACATTATAGTTGTCACAGAGAGGGGAGCACCTCTCCACTGTCAGTTTCCTTAAGAGGTATTCTTGAAAGTGGTCATGTCTTAAAATTAGCCAGAACTTAGCTACTCAAACTTTCTTTCTTATTCTTTCTTGTTTTTTGATGCATCAACTGCTTTTCAATTAGTTCAAGTAGGTCTTCATGTTATTTCCAACATAGAGTGAGCCATGAAAAGACTTGTTGCAAATCTCTTGCAAAGTGAACAGAATAAATCTTCAGTGCTTTTCTCCAAGTATGCATGCTTCTTTCTCTTAGTAAAACCTGGTTGTCACCAGCAATGTATGTTGCAATCTTCCAGCAAATGCTGGATAGTTGAGACATATGGGTAGTGCATTCTACTTTCTCTAAAAATTTAAAATAATGAATACAATAATTTATAATATGAGGGCGGATCGGAAAGTAACGCACAATAATTTTTTTCTGCCTTGGTATTGCAGCTAGAATGTTGAAATTTCACAGAGATATAGTTTGAAGTTTTCACTACAGATGGTATTTTTGTCTCAGGTGCACCTCTTGCGAGAGAAGCTTGAACTATGCAACAAAGATGGCACGCATGCTACAGTCGTCCACCTGTGAGGAACAGAGAAGTGTTGTTCGATTTTTGTGGGCCA
Source organism: Diploptera punctata (assembly GCA_030220185.1). Lineage (NCBI taxonomy): Eukaryota > Metazoa > Arthropoda > Insecta > Blattodea > Blaberidae > Diploptera > Diploptera punctata. The sequence continues at coordinate 5,708,239 of JASPKZ010003868.1, read as the reverse complement.
AAGGGCATAAACCCAGTGAAATTCACAGGGACATGCGTGGCGTGTATGGGGATGATTGTATGGACCGTTAGTGCTCGCTGGGTGCCTAAGAACCTGACAGACGACCACAAGGGCCAGCGAATGATGGCAAGCTTGGACCACTTAACGCGATACACCGCACGAGGACATGACTTTCTGGAAGGAATCGTCACAGGTGATGAGTCGTGGGCATACAACTACACGCCCGAAACAAAGCAGGCATCAGCAGTGCGCAGATGGCTACACTCCAACCAAACGGACTTCTACGAACAGGGCATATTGAAACTGGTAACACGATGGGAAAAATGTGTTGAGAAAGTTGGTGACTATGTCGAAAAGTAGGTAAAAGATGTAAGTTCATTTGTGATTTTTTTTCCTTTTTTTTTTACTATTAAACTTTTTAAAAAAAATTATTGTGCGTTACTTTCCGATCCGATCCGTCCCTCACAGGTGGACGACTGTAGCATGCGCGCCATCTTTGTTGCATAGTTCAAGCTTCTCTCGCAAGAGGTGCACCTGAGAAAAAAATACCATCTGTAGTGAAAACTTCAAACTATATCTCTGTGAAATTTCAACATTCTAGCTGCAATACCAAGGCAGAAAAAAAATATTGTGCGTTACTTTCCGATCCACCCTCGTACTTACAACAAGAACTAATCGCTGTCTCAGTCAAAAAATTAATTTCTAACCAACCATGTCTTGAAAATGATCTCACACAAGGATATTGAAACGTTGACTTAATAAATAAATTTTTTGACTGAGATAATGATTAGTTCTTGTTGTAAGTATTATTATTAACTACTCTCAGTGAATAATATTCAACAAATATACTAAATAAAATAATTTATCTTCAATCTAAGCTGTTTTCATACATTCCATAGAAAATAAATTTGAAATAAAAACACTAGGAACACCCAAGCCAGATCTGAATATAAACAGACAATTTTCAGGTGGGGCATGTATCGGTATGAAAAGCATAACTGGCATAAAAGGCAAATAGATGTGCCTTCAGACGATTTGAGAATTGTATATGAGGAAATAAATGTTAACATAGGTATCATGGCTTGAATGGTATAATGGATTGCAAACTGGTGTATATAACCAGAGGTCCAAAGTTCAAGTCCCAGTCCAAGCATTAATTTTTCTTTTAAAAAATCATGATAGAAGTTAATAGACATTGGTAAAATCGAATGTTTCCTACCTCTCCTTACATAAATTTTCTAAGTAGATCACGATTTTGAGACCATAACAATCTCATCTTCAGTACAATCTTGGCGACTGATATGTCGATCAGAAGAAACTCTTCTTGTGGAAGAAGAGTTTCTTCCGATCGACATAACATCAGTCGCCAAGATTGTACTGAAGATGAGATTGTTATGGTCTCGAAATCGTGATCTATTTAGAAGATTTATATGAGGAGAGGTAGGAAACATTTGATTTTACCATAAATTAAACCTCATAGTGATTCATTCCTGTAAAAGTTAAAATAAGGGACACTAACTGTAAAATTTTATATAAATTACTGGTCATATCACTTTATTAACTTTATGCACTGCCATGAATGGAAAATTAGTTTAAGATTTGAAGCTATCTACATTGATCAAAGTTCGATAACATCTTTTCAATTACTAACCAGGTTTATCAACTAAGTCAACTGTTTTGCAAACAATTACAATACACACTTAACATTGATTTATCTACCTATACATCTATATTATTACAAATGTATATAGGTATTTACAGATAATGTGGACTAATTTATATCTCTTAAAAGTTCATGGCTTTGTTTTTACTAAATAACTGATAAAGTATCTGAATAGGATGGGGAAAAAGTATAAATAACTGATTATTTTGTAGCACATATCAATCTGATTCAAGATGACGAGATCAATACTGTTAATATCTTTACTGAATATTCTGTGTGGACAAATTCTAACACAGCAGATTTCTCTGGATGGAACATGGTCTGTTATTAATGGAAATGGGTCATATGCAGCAAGTGCTACAGTTCCTGGTGGCATTTACACAGATCTCAGTGCTGCTGGAATACTTACTCAAGATATCTACTATCGATTTAATGACATTGAATATCGCTGGGTGAGTAAAGAGAATTGGACATACAATAGAACTTTTGAAGTGCCAGAGTCTCTCCTAGAAAAGCAACAAATCTTCTTGGTCTTCTATGGAGTCGACACAATTGCATCTGTTTATCTTAATGATCAACATGTTGGTGACTGTGAAAATATGTTTGTGAGATATGCATTCCCTGTCAAATCATTTATACAAGCTGGTACAAATAAACTACAAGTGAAAATCCAATCACCTATAACAGCAGCACAGGAGAGATCTGATAAACAAGCAGTGGAGTACACCGTTCCACCTGCATGTCTACCTGATGAATACCACGGAGAATGTCATGTTAATTTCCTGAGAAAGATGCAAGCTTCATTCTCATGGGACTGGGGACCTGCTTTCCCTTCAGTTGGTATTTGGAAAAGTGTAGTGCTAGAAGCTTTTGATATGGCAGTTTTACGAGATGTAACTATTCGCATAGTAGATTCTCAAAATAACTGGATCTTGTGGGTAGACTTAATTCTGGAGGCAGAATCACAAACTTCTCAAATTTCAGGTAATTTCTCAGCTATGCTCAGAACTGATAAAAACACTATAGAAGTTAATAGACAAGATAATATACTAGCAAATAAACTCACACCAGGATACTTTAATACCAGTATTGCTTTAGAGATTCCAAAGACTGAAGTTGAACTGTGGTGGCCAAATGGATATGGAAATCAAAAACTTTATCCTCTAGATGTATCATTTTCAGACAGTTATGATACAAGCACAAAATCAATGAAAATTGGTTTCAGATTTATCGAGTTAGTGCAAGATACTGTTGCAACAGGAACTGGTTTAACTTTTTATTTCAAAGTGAATAATGTACCTATATTTGCTAAAGGAGCTAACTGGATACCTTCACATGTTCTACCAGAAAAATCTGCAGAACCGGAGAGACTTGAACATCTTTTAGAATCAGCTAGGATTACAAATATGAACATGTTGCGAGTGTGGGGTGGCGGACTCTATGAGTCAGATCTATTCTACCAGCTCGCTGATGAGAAAGGACTTCTTATATGGCAAGATTTCATGTTTGCCTGCAGCATGTATCCAACAGATGATAATTTTTCTGCAGTCAGTTTCTACTGAAGTTACACAACAAGTACGTCATCTTCAACATCACCCAAGTATTGCTATCTGGGCTGGAAATAATGAGAATGAAGGTGCGTTAAGAGATAATTGGTATGGAACATCATCTGATTTCACTCGTTATAAAGATGACTATGTCAAATTGTATGTTGACACCATCAGAAATGCTACTTGGGCTCAAGATATAAGCAGACCATTTGTGGTTTCTAGTCCATCAAATGGACTTGAAAGCGAGCAAGAAGGATTTGTGGCTCAAGAACCTGGAAGCTCTTTCTATGGAGATATACACTATTACAATTATGATGATAATGGATGGGATCCCAATACTTTCAAAACTACACGATTCTCTTCAGAATATGGCTACCAATCATTGCCATCTATGTCTGCAATTTCTGAAGTATCAGTAGAATCAGACAGAAGTTTGGAAACTAATTTTTCTCAATATCGCCAGCATCATCCTTCTGGAAACGACCAAATGAGAAATGAGATAAATCAAAATCTTCAACTTCCCAGTGGTCTCACAGATACTGAAGAATATCCTATCTTAATCTATTTTAGTCAAATAAACCAAGCAATGTCTTACAAAACAGAAACTGAATTTTACAGAAGAAGCAGAAATCTTCTCACGTCTGATGGCGAAGGTTTAACAATGGGAGCTTTGTACTGGCAACTTAATGACATATGGCAGGCACCAACTTGGGCATCCATTGAGTATAGTGGAAAGTGGAAAATGGTTCATTACTTTGCTCAAGATTTCTTTGCACCTATATTAGTGTCACCATTTGTGACAAGTGATGGTGTTTTAGAACTTCATCTTATATCTGACAAGCTGGAAGACTTGGAATCACAATTGACAATATTTGTGTATCAATGGAACTCTCTTACCCCAATTCATTCTATTACAAGCAACCACACAGTGTATAATGCTTCAGTAACTAAAGCATTTCAATCAGATCTACTGGAATTCTTACAAACTGCTGGATGTGGTGACGCAGAACCTACAAAGAAATGTTTCCTCTACTTCACCCTCACGTCACTAGATGGATCAGACATAAGCCCACACAACTTCCTGTTCCCACAATCTCTTAAAGATCTCACTGACTTTACTGCTCCTACTATTAGTGTTGCTGACATCAGTCTTGCATCTGGGACAGAACATGTTTTTCAAATACCAACTTGAGACTAATGGTGTTGGTGTATTTGTATGGTTGGATGCTAATAACATTTCTGGCCTCTTTTCATCCAATGGATTTCTGATGGTTACTCCTAGTGTAGATATTGTATTTTTTGCAAAAGAGAACATTACTGTGCAAGAACTACAAGAAACTTTAACTGTTGTTTCTGTTGCTGAATATTATTGAATACAACATCCATTCTTTGGTTTGAAATCTGTTTACTGAGTAGTACTATATGAACAAGTGCGGAAGTTCAAAAACTTTCAGAAAAATGGAGACTAAATTTTGTCTTAATTTGAGTTGCCATTTATACTTAAAATAACAATTTGGCTTGAATCAATTTTTTAAAATGTGCCATTTAGGAAAAATAGATTTATTGCACTGTTTCTTATATTAAATATGTTACTAGATCATACAATACTAATAAAATTCATATAAAATTCTGTTGAAGTTAATAGCCGTAAGATAAAAATGAAAATGTACCTGTTGGCAGATGCCGTCGCCCTCAACTTTGTTAAAATAATGTATTTAAAATATTATTATTAATAAGGCATTTCGGAAGTTAACTCCATCGTCAGTAGGATAAGAATTAATTCCTATTAGCGATGCATCAAGACCATCAACGTCTACAGCATCATAAAAACAGGAACTATTAGAGCATACTCATCCTGTTGATGATGGAAGTTAACTTCCGAAAGGCCTCCAATTAATAATATTTTAAATACATTATTTTAACAAAATTGAGGATGATGGCACCTGCCAACGGGTACATTATAATTTTTAATTCTTATCTTTAGATCATACATATGTTACTATTAGTATCACAACTCAGTGAACCACGAAATAATGTCAATACAGGCAGATTTGTAATTGTGAATAAGACTCATTTTTTCGAAGTAGTGTGGTATGATAATGGAGAGCAAAGCAGCAATAGTTATGCATGCAAGAAGGGAAGTAATAAGTAGTACATTACTAGTCGAGGACTGTTTGAGCCCTCGTTAAAGCTCGGGCAGGCAAATAAGTTCTAGACTAGTAATATACTTACTTTATGTTGAGTTGTATTTTGACTCGCCTCAGACTTCTTAACTTCCTCACAGACTAGAGTTTCGTCACTGCATTTGTGACATTCTCAATGCTGTATCATGATCACAACTGATGTCCAACAGTTGTGATCGTAATATCACATTGAGAATGTCACAAATGCAGTGAAGAAACTCGAATCTGTGAGGAAATTAAGAAGTAAGAGGCGAGTAAAATACAACTCAACATAAATTAAAATAAACCTCATAGTTATTAAAATTCATCGGAGAACATATTGTTTAAACAACTCACCTCATAGGATTCATGCTTCCATGATATCGCGATTTCAAACATAGTCATGTTCATCGTCAGCCATAACTCCGACGATGAACATGACTATGTTTAAAATCGCGATATCATGAAAGCATGAATCCTATGAGGTGAGTTGTTTAAACAATATGTTCTCCGATGAATTTTAATGATTATACCTCATAATGTTTACTTCCCAACATTAATTAAATATAAACCTCATAGTGTTATTTTCTACCCACGTAACTTAACGTACTTACTTCCTGAATTGTATATATAATTTTGTTCACTCCTTTACTAATAATTATGTTTAAGTTTTATATTTTGTGTGAATTTATATCTTGGTTTGAAGAGTTAAATGTTTGATAGCAAGGGAATGTTGATAAAACATTTGCAATTGTTTACTGTTGTCTGAATTAGAGGCAGACATTTTAAATAACAGTTTTAGACTGCATATTAATTACAGATGTGATTAATTGTGGCTAATATTAATAATTGTAACAATTGTTCAATCACTATAAATTTACATATTTTAGGAATTCTCACTATGAGGTATATTCATTAAGGTAGAATTTTTATCACTCACCTCATATTGTTCTTCTTATTTGACTATAAACTAGTTTCAGAACACAGTTTCTGTTCCATCCTCAGTATCATCATGACCGTTGTTCTGTCTGTCGTCTTGAAGAGCTGTCCTTCGCTCCTTCCATTGGCTGACTGAAAAACCTCGAAACCAGGTCATTCTCACCGGGAATTTCAAAGTTCATCAATTTCTTCTTTTCTTTACATTCAAAAGAGCGAAAAGAAGAAAAAAAAGAAGAACAAATTGATGAACTTTGAAATTCCCGGTGAGAATGACCTGGTTTCGAGGTTTTTCAGTCAGCCAATGGAAGGAGCGAAGGACAGCTCTTCAAGACGACAGACAGAACAACGGTCATGATGATACTGAGGATGGAACAGAAACTATGTTCCGAAACTAGTTTATAGTCAAATAAGAAGAATATGAGGTGAGTGATAAAAATTCTACCTTAACTATAAATTTAAATTATCAAAGTGAGAAATAAGTGTGATACAATCAAATTGCGTTGTATTACCAATAAAATTTTTACGTAGGTAACATTTTTACATTATTAATTAAGTCAATTACTTTTTTTCCTAGGGAAGTAAGTTAAACTATTACATGCTGTTGTCAATTGATACCAAGGCCTCTCTAATAAATTCAACTTACTTCCATAAAAACAGAATAATAATAATTAGATCATTATTAGTTTAGGAATGAACAAAATAATTTACAGCACTGATACATGTAGCAACACTCATAAAGAATATATTTGATAATAAAATTATATCACAAGATTATAGTGGCATAGACGAGTACTACATACATGTATATATCGTATAATATTTCTAAATTAGACAGTTTACATATATGTAATACCTCTTTTTTTTAAATAATATATATTTCCTGGCAATAATTATATCTCTTGTATTTATTTTATTTATATTAAATTCCCAATTTGTTTATTTAACTCACTCACCTCAGAAAATGCTCAAGCTCATATAAATTAGATCCAATGCTTTTGACATGGTGTTCTGTTAACAATTAGACTAATTTACTAGCACTATCGAACCCATAGGTTCATGCCATGCAGACATAAGCTCTCCACAGATCCCTATCCTTAGCCAATTTTTTCCAATCATCCCCCATATAATCTATCTTCCTCAAATCATGGTTAATGTTATTCTCACACCTCGTTCTTAGCCTATATACTGGACACTTCTCCTCTGGTTTTCCTACAGAGTTTTCATGCCTTTCTTTCATTCCTCATTAGTGCCACATATCCTGTTTATCACAATTTACAAGATTTAATTGTTCTTATTATATCTGGTCATGTAGCTCTCTGTTATATAGTCATTTTTCCATTCGCTTGTCTGTTCATCTCTCTTTGGTCCAAACATTTTCCTAAGAACTTTATTCTCAAAATAAGAGTCCATGTTTCACATCCATATAATATAACTGGGAATAACAGTTTTATATATTTTCAATTTAGCATTTTTTGAGAGAAGTTTGGATGAAAAGAGTCCCTGTAATATATAACAGCATATATTTCCAGAATTGAGCTTATGTTTAACTTCTTTGTCCAACTCATTCCTGTCTGTAATTATTGTTCCTAGATATTTGAATTCGGCCAGCTCCTCAAAATTTCACTCATTTGTAATTAACTGTCCACTTCCATTATACAACTTATTTTTATGTGTGACCATATCACCATCATCATCCAGTATCATGGCAGCTGTCGCTGTCTTTCTTCCAGAAACCAAACACCATTCCTCTTTGTCCATCCATTGATCTTCCTCCAATCCTCTGATATTCATAGCCACTTGTAACCCTTCTATCCAAGTTATCTTCGGTCTTCTTCCTTTCCATTGGGATCCATTCCATAACAAATTTAGGCAATCTTTGCTCTGGCATTCTTTTGACATGGCCATATATTTAGTTTTATTGATGTTTACTTCCAACCCAATTTCTTAGTGTTCTGTTAACAATTACATTTATTTAATCGTACATATTATTATTATTTTTTATTTTATATTGTCCACAGGAAGACGGTGATCACACACATGTGAAACTTATTCATGAATGAAGTTTCCTTATTTAGAGAAACGAAACGTTGGATATGCAACCATATAAAAATGTCATTACATGTGCTTCAGAATTTTGACTTGATGTTTAGGATAATTGTGGTAGCGTATCAATCAAATAATCGTTTAAGTTTCTTGAAGAAAGCAATGACATATTTTTACTTTAACGCTAGTTCAGTCCCAATTTATTTTGTAAAATAGACCCTCCATGGCACACATGCGGCCGACAAGACCCTTTGGCCTAAACATCGAGCTGCTGTTTAATTGGATAGAAGGCCACACCTAGGGATGACATGTGATCAGGAAATGGTTATCACCCCCAGCCTGGTCATCAGGCCTGGTTTTTTTTCAACCTGTAACAGCTTATTATTGTAGTTTCCACAAATTCTTCATGATATTGGATTGAGGCACTAGATTCTATTCTGAGCCTAAATTTCACAAGACAATGTATTTCCCCATGGGGATTCAAAACAGCCGCAGAGTCCCATAGGTTTCCACCAAGGCATCTACTACTCTCTTAAACCAGCAACAGAGCTCAGCTAATGTGCAGCGCCCACTAAGGGTCGCATGCAAATACATTAGTCTCTACTCAAATTACTTCCAATCACTGGTGAGCTGACTCACCATGAGCAACTGCTGAGATCGAATTAGCTACCCACAAACTGGTCATGCATGAAAGTCGTCGTTTTCGTAATATTGGCAAGAAATTACCCAGAATTCTCAGCGATAAAACCACTTCCGTTATTTTCATCTGCTATAGAGGAATGCATTTACACTTGCATCCCGCAAATAATACTGTATACAACGACGTCTGCATCACGCAATATTATGCCGATTCTCCTGTTCTTCCAGTTGAATTCTTTGGTAGACTCTATCAAATTCCTCTTCTCCGCGTATACCGAAAACATGATCGAAGTCTTCAAGGTCCGACATCTTGGATAAAGCTGCAAAGGTTTCAAACTACATCGGTTCCCTTCGGGATTCTCACGATAAGTTTCTATCTTGAGCTATGATCTTAAGTTACCTCGTCAGGTAGCTTACAATTATTATCGCATGAATAGATTTCTGAGTAAGCAAAATGTATTAGGATAAAACTTTCTCAGCAGAGAACGCCTTTTACGGTCTAATGCGTTTATAAATTGGACCCTAAATAGACTATAGCAGAAGAATGAACATATTTCTCACTCTGTTACCTGGGATCAAAGCATGTTTTTAAGTGTAAAAATCCTGATTTTACCATAATTTTACAGCTTTTAAAAGGATCTCAAGCCTAAAGTAAGAACCTTGAAAGCAAAATTTATTAGTATATTCATGTCCAACATTGAGTTAAGATGCTAATGAACTTAAATCGTTAAAAAGTCATGAATTAAAACTTCATCCAATTTTTTATGTTTTGTACCCTTTTCTAACATTCATTTTAAAAACAGGTTCAAGTATTATATTTGAAGAGAAAAATTATATGCTCAGACCAGGGCCTAGACCCAGGACAATTGGTTTTCTAGGCCAATACTCTACCAACTGAGCTATCTGAGTGAGCTCCAATCTAAATGCAAAATTTTCTCTTATATACATTGTTAATTCCCGTGCACCAAATGCTATAAACCTTTGCTTCTATCTTGAAATTGCAGTCTTTATTAAGAAAACATTTATTTGTTAATTTTACATTACATTATAAAGCCAGTACGGCTTATTTTGATGTTTTTATTATTCATTTCATACATCTCAATGATGGATACATTATATTTGAAGAGAAAAATTATACGCTCAGACTAGGGTTTGAACCCAGGACCTTTGGCTTCTTAATAAAGAAGCCACCATTTGCAAGACAGAAGCAAAGGTTTCATAGCATTAGGTGCACGGGAATTAACAGTGTATATAAGAGAAAAATTTGCGTTTAGATTGGAGCTCGCTCAAATAACTCAGTCGGTAGAGTATTGGCCTAGAAAGTCGAAGGTCCTGGGTTCAGGCCCTGGACTGAGCATATCATTTTTCTCTTCAAATATAATTTATCCATCATTGAGATGTATGAAATGAATAATAAAAACATTGAGGTTCAAGTATCTTAAAAAAATTACAATATGAATGTTACATATAGGATTTTAATAAAAAAAATGTTTTAAATGAGGAGAAAAATAGTTGCAAAGTCAGGGTTCTCAAGATAATAAATGTTATCAACAAATATGAAATTATATAAAAATGAATTTCACAAAAAACACTTCTCTAAACAATATCTGACTATCTTATCTTCAATAAATTACATAAATATTATACAACAGCAAGAAATAAGATATAAAAGATAGAACCACTAAACAATACTGATTATAAATTATTGATTATTACTTTCAAACTGAAATCCAATTGTTTATAATGGAAAGAGTTACACTGTTAATAATTGTTTTATACTCTTTGCCCTTACAAATACACACAGAACAGATTTCCCTTGACGAAACAACAGGAGATGGAACGTGGACAGTTGTTAATGAAAATGGAACATACACAGCAGCTGCTACGGTTCCTGGTGGCATTTACACAGATCTCAGTGTTGCTGGGATACTCACTCAAGATATCTACTATCGGTTTAATGACATTGAATATCGCTGGGTGAGTAAGGAGAACTGGACTTACAGCCGAACTTTTGAAGTGCCAGAGTCTCTCCTAAAAAAGCAACAAATCTTCTTGGTCTTCTATGGAGTTGACACAATTGCATCTGTTTATCTTAATGATCAACATATTGGTGATTGTGAAAATATGTTTGTGAGATATGCATTCCCCATAAAATCATTTATACAAGCTGGTACAAATGAACTTCAAGTAAAAATCCAATCACCTATAACAGCAGCACAGGAGAGATTTGATAAACAAGCAGTGGAGTACATAGTTCCACCTACATGTCTACCTGATGAATACCATGGAGAATGTCATGTTAATTTCCTGAGGAAGATGCAAGCTTCATTCGCATGGGACTGGGGACCTGCTTTCCCTTCAGTTGGTATTTGGAAAAGTGTTGTGTTGGAAGGTTTTGATACGGCAGTTTTAAGAGAAGTAATAACACAAACAGTGGAATCTGAATATCTTTGGCTTGTGACTGTTAACATTTTTTTAGAAACCGAATCTCAAATGTTGACAGTTTCAGGTAATTTTTCAGCCTCAATCATTCTTCAAACATCACAAATCTCTGTAACCAGAAATGAAACACTAATGCCACATTCACCAGGATTTTTTAATACAACTCTTGTTTTGAATATTCCAAAATCTCAGATTCAAGTCTGGTGGCCAAACGGATATGGTGATCAAAAGCTTTATTCTTTAGAAGTAGTATTCTCAGATGAACACAATAGCAAGAACACAAAAACACTCAAAGTTGGTTTCAGATCTATTCAACTAGTGCAGGAACCGGTTGAGGTAGGAACAGTTCTAACTTTTTATTTTAAAGTGAATAATGTGCCCATATTTGCCAAAGGATCTAACTGGATACCATCACATGTTCTACCAGAAAAATCAGCAGAGCCAAAAAGAATTGAACATCTTTTAGAATCAGCAAGGATTGCAAATATGAACATGTTGCGGGTGTGGGGTGGTGGACTTTATGAGTCAGATCTATTCTACCAGCTCGCTGATGAGAAAGGACTGCTTATATGGCAAGACTTCATGTTTGCCTGCAGCATGTATCCAACAGATGATAATTTTCTGCAATCAGTTTCTACTGAAGTTACACAGCAAGTACGTCGTCTTCAACATCACCCAAGTATTGCTATCTGGGCTGGAAATAATGAGAATGAAGCTGCATTAAGGGACAACTGGTATGGCACATCAAATGAATTTGACCTTTACAAACAAGACTATGTTACTCTGTACGTTGATATTATTCGCAGAAACACCATGTTACTAGAGACAGTTCGACCGTTTGTAGTATCAAGCCCATCTAATGGATTACAAAGCGAGGACAATGGTTATATAGCTAAAAACCCTTACGACACACGCTACGGTGATGTGCATTATTACATGTATATTATGAATGCTTGGAATCCTAATCTATTCAGCAATACTCGATTCTGTTCTGAATATGGTTATCAATCAATGCCATCATTTTCTTCGTTTGAAGAAATATCAATACCTTCAGACTGGAGTATAAATTCTGATTTTTGTAATAACCGTCAACATCACCCTTCTGGATACAATGAAATTAAATATGAGATAAATTTAAACTTGGAAATGCCAAATAACTTGACAGAAAGGCAACAATTCACTGCTTTCATTTACTTCAGTCAAATAAATCAAGCCATGTCTTACAAAACAGAAACTGAATTTTATAGAAGAAGCAGAAATCTTCTCACATCTGATGGTGAAGGTTTAACAATGGGAGCTTTGTACTGGCAACTTAATGACATATGGCAGGCACCATCTTGGGCATCCATTGAGTATAGTGGAAAGTGGAAAATGATTCATTATTTTGCTAAAGATTTCTTTGCACCAGTATTAGTGTCACCATTTGTGACAAGTGATGGTGTTTTAGAAGTTCATCTTATATCTGACAAGCTGGAAGACTTGGAATCACAACTGACAATATTTGTGTACCAATGGAACTCTCTTACCCCAATTCATTCTATTACAAGCAACCATACAGTCTATAATGCTTCAGTAACTAAAGCATTTCAATCGGATCTACTGGAATTCTTACAAACTGCTGGATGTGGTGACGCAGAACCTATAAAGAAATGTTTCCTCTACTTCACCCTCACGTCACTAGATGGATCAGACATAAGCCCACACAACTTCCTGTTCTCACAATCTCTTAAAGATCTCACTGACTTTACTGCTCCTACTATTAGTGTTGCTGACATCAGTCTTGCATCTGGGACAGAAAATGTTTTTCAAAATACAACTGGAGACTAATGGTGTTGGTGTATTTGTATGGTTGGATGCTAATAATATTTCTGGTTATTTTTCTTCCAATGGATTTCTTATGGTGTCTCAAATTGTTAATGTCGAATTTATAACACAGGAGAATATAACTGTTCAAAAATTACAGGATGCTTTAACCATTGTTTCACTTGCTGATTTCTATTAAATGTAATTATATATAGAAAGAGAATTTATACAACTTGTATAATCCTTTAATATCTTCTTCTCCACATGCTACATAGCAAACATAAATTTCTCTTAAGTGAATATATGAGAATGTTAAAAAAATACCAAAAATTTTGTTCTAATCCTCAATTACTTACACATGATCAGCAAGCACAAATTGATATATTTCTAAGCAATAAAGTTGTGCTGTCAATGTAGCTTAAAAGTTGTATAATAAAAACAAAATAATAATTAAAGATTATTTTTTTAAACAAGGATAGGACAATAAATATTATTCACAAAGTAAAATGAAAAATAACACAATTCATAATTTGTCAACATGTTTGAAGAAGGTACAATGTATCGAAACAGCTGTCACTGAATATATCTTAATAAATATGAAAATCAAATAAAACTAATGATGTTTTTATTATTAATTTAACATTTCTCAATGAAAGATAAATTAAATTTGAAGAGAAAAATTTTCGCCTAGACCGGGACTCGAACCCGGGACCCTTGGCTTTCCGGGCCAAGTGCTCTACCAACTGAGCTACCGAGGCGAGTTACGATCTAGACGCAAATTTTTCTCTTATATACGTTGTAATTCCCTATCGCCAAATGCTTTTGAAACCATTGTTTCTATCTTTGCAAATGGCGGCTTCTTAGTTAAGAAGACATTTATTGGAAATTTAACATTACTTTAAAAGCCAGTAAGGCCTCTAATGAAAGTTGGTAGAGCACTTGGCCCGGAAAGCCAAGGGTCCCGGGTTCGAGTCCCGGTCTAGGCGAAAAATTTTCTCTTCAAATTTAATTTATCTTTCATTGAGAAATGTTAAATTAATAATAAAAACATCATTAGAAGCCTTACTGGCTTTTAAAGTAATGTTAAATTTCCAATAAATGTCTTCTTAACTAAGAAGCCGCCATTTGCAAAGATAGAAACAATGGTTTCAAAAGCATTTGGCGATAGGGAATTACAACGTATATAAGAGAAAAATTTGCGTCTAGATCGTAACTCGCCTTGATAGCTCAGTTGGTAGAGCACTTGACCCGGAAAGCCAAGGGTCCCGGGTTCGAGTCCCGGTCTAGGCAAAAATTTTTCTCTTCAAATTTAAATAAAACTAAGTTTTATTTTTATTTAATTAATAGAAAATGGTATTAAACTTTCAAAATATTATATTTGAAGAGAAACTTTTCAGATAGGGGTTTGAACCCAGGACCTTTGGCTTTCTATGCCAATGCTCTACCAACGAACTACCTGAGCACTCCAATCTAAATACAAATTTTTCTCTTATACATAGTTAATTCCCGAGCGCCAAATGCTACTAACCGTTACTCGACCAGGCGAATAGCAACTTTGTTTTTAAGAACAATTTTGGCATAGAAAGCCAGAGGTCCTCGGTTCAAACCCAAGTCTGAGCGTATATTTTTCTCTTCAAATATAATTTGTCTTTCAGTGAGAAGTATTAAATTAATAATAAAAACATTGAAATAAAAATATTCCTAAATGTTATGTCACCTCCAAAGTTGATGTTACTAGTCTGAATAACACACTAACTAACTAACTAGCACTATCGAACCTGTAGGTTCATGGTGTGGCAAGTCATTCGCTCAGCCTCTTATTTCAGAAAATAAGTACTTTTATTAAGGGTGAATAATTTATGAACATGTAATTATTATCAGAAGTAGGGCATATTTATATTCAAATTAATTGGAATTAAAACAGGAATTCAATGGTAACAAATTTAAAATGATATAACCTACCACAAAATAATTTCATAAGCAATAAATAAAACACTAGTACCAAGCAATTAGCGCCAGTCATAGACCTGGACCCTTGCTATTGTAGCGAACGATACTAGTAAACATCATACAATGAAACCGTAAGCCCTTATACAATGGGGAAAAAGTCTGCAGTTTCCTTTGTTAAGAGGACTTACAAGACTGCACTATTAACTTTTTATAACAATGCTAAGCCCAAAAACTTCATACAAAAGGCTGGGAAGTCGCAAACAAGCAATTGGATTTTCCTAGGTAACTTGTGGAAAGAGTTATCCCCAAGCCAATTTTAACTAGGACATGTCGCTAACAGCGGGTGACTTCTTTGGCGGCATAAGGTAGATGCCAACAGTCGATAGCCGCGCTCTTAAAGAGCACTCCATTTGGTCAACCCTGAAAATTTTATATTAGGGTGCAACAAATTTAAAGGGAGGGGGACAAGGCCACAAACGTTTAAGTTTAACACCCCCGATAACGCCCTTAAGATATAATTTACCAATCAAAATTAGTGTAACATAAACTGTTTGTGAGACGCTAAGACTTTTGGTGGAAGGGACTAATGCCGGCCCACTCAGAAATAATAAATATTTTTACTTAGCGAAAACCAGTGTCAGTTCGGTAGTCGTAGGAGCAGCGACTAGCGAGTGTGCCAGTGCAGGGCACACCGCAATCAATAAGCAAAATAAATTAAGTTACTAACGCGAATGTGCCAGTAGAGACGGCATATCGCTTTGTATACGTTTCAGCACTTTTTCAGTGTTATAATTAATTATTTAAACACGTGCCGTGTATAATAAGTGTAAGTTCCGGCCACCAAATAGCCTTCGTGTCAGTTCGTCATCTAATACGACAAATGTAAGTCAAAGTATCAATAAAAGTGGAACGTCAATTTCAAGACATCACACCGGGCCAGCTATATGTATATCTCCACAGTGAATATCCTTTCTCACGGATTCCCGAGATATAAGTCCATTGTTCTACCAAAACCTGAACCCAACTAGTCCGGAGCACAATTGTCCATGTACCTTAATCCTTGGACATAATAAAACATACCCCAACTACTAGTCTCCTTTAATGGCCATGCGGACATAAGCTCTCCATACATTCCTATCCTGAGCTAATGTTTTCCAATCATTCCCTGTATAATCTACTTCCCTCAAATCATAGTTAATGTTATCTCCTACCTCATTCTTAGTCTACCAACTGGGCATTTTCCCTCTGGTTTTCCTACAAGAAGGTTCCATGCACAAATTTCATTCCCCATTCATGCAACATGCCCTGCCATCACAGTCTACGAGACTTAACTGTTATTATTATTATATGTGGCTTCCTATAAAGACCATGTAGTTCACTGTTATGTAGTTTTCTTCATTCACCTGTCTGTTTATCTCTCTTTGGTTCAGAAATTTTCCAAAGAAATTTATTCTCAAATACTCGTAATCTCCTTTCCTCCCTTAAAGTAAGAGTCCATGTTTCGCATCCATATAATATAACTAGTAGAATAACAGTTTTATATATTTTCAGTTTAACGTTTTTTGAAAGGAGTTGGGACATCAAAAGTCTCTGCAATGCAAAATAGCACGCATTTCCAGAATTGAGCCTATGTTTAATTTCCTTGTGCATCTCATTTCTATTTGCGATTATTGTTCCTAGGTATTTGAATTCAGCCACTTCCTCAAAATTTCCCTCATTTGTCATTAGCTGTCCATTTCCATTACATAATATATTTCTGCGTGTGACCATATATTTAGTTACAACTAATACAATAATAATAATTAGCGTATACCATACTAGTTATATAGGTCTACTCTTTCTCTATGTTTTGGTACATTATATTATGATTTAGTGGCTAGAATGTGTTCTATAAATTTGTGAATTGAAGTCCAGTTCAGTTAATTATTTTAACCTAACACTTTTATTTATTCATTTTAATTTCACTTATATGTAGATGCTTTAACATCTAAGGTCTATTTATTTTTTTAAATGATACTATGAAATAGTGAATATGATTAAGATTATTGGTAATAAAATTGCAACCCAGGATTTGACTTGACAACTGAGCAAAATCAGAATTAAACCTCAGAATTTGACTCTTTGTATATGAATAATTTTTGTTGAAACGGCAATGCCATTTTGCCAATTTTCTTTCATCCATTTTAAAACTTTGGCCCTATGATCGACTCAGTCTGTAATAGAATTCTAATTTAGTTGTTTTGGGCAAGTGCTGCTATGGCAGTCTTTTTGAGGACTATTCTAGCATTTTCTCTTCGAACCTGGAGAAATCACAGATCAGAATAGCTGGTTCAGGATCTTTGCCAAATTTGGTATTTATATGGCAGGGGGGGGGCGGACCTACTCTTTATTTATTTGAAAGGAATTACTTACATTTTCAAAAGTAACAATATTTTTCTTTAAATTTTGTCCAATGTTCGTATTGTTTTAATTTTGTTTTGCAATGCATTATCTTTTGGTTGATCTGCCTACAATGACCCCAAGGGCTTCCTTAGGTCTTTTGTCTCTCTCCATCTTTTCTCATCACTATTGTCACTTGTGATGACGATAAAACAAATTAAGGGTTATATTTGAAGAGAAAAATGTTATGCTCAGATTGGGGTTTGAATCCAGGACCTTTTGCACTGTAGGCAACTGCTTTACCAACTGAGCTATCTGAGAAACTCCAATCTTAACACAAATTTTTTTCTTATATACACTGTTAATTCCCGTCCACCAAATGCTATGAAGCCGTTGCTTCTATCTTGCAAATGGTGGCTTCTTTATTAAGAAGACCTTTTAATTGAAAATTTTACATTACATTATAAAGCCACTACAGCTTCTTTTGATGTTTTTATTATTCATTTCATACATCTCAATGATGGATAAATTATATTTGAAGAGAAAAATTATACACTCAGGCTGGGGTTTGAACCCAAGACCTTTCGCACTCTAGGTGAATGCTCTACCAACTGAACTATCTGAAAAACTCCAATCTAACTGCAAATTTTTCTCTATTTAAGGTTATTTACATTTTTTATCATACATCACAGAAAGAGTGCTTCATTATGAATGGGATGAAGGAACTCTTCACTCAGCAAACTGAACTTGATTGTTAATTTATAGTAATTTAAATGTTTTATAATGTCTAATGTGAAAAAAATTTGTTACAGAAAAAATATGATCAGCAAAATTCAACTTGGTTTAATCCTGCCTTGGTTTTGGATCCAAATTTATTCATATGAGATATTACTTGATCACAACAAGAATGATGGAACTTGGATGGTAAGAAATGAAAATGGAACATATAAAGTTGCTGCTACAGTTCCTGGTGGCATTTACACAGATCTCAGTGTTGCTGGAATACTCACTCAAGATATCTACTATCGGTTTAATGACATTGAATATCGCTGGGTGAGTAAGGAGAACTGGACTTACAGCCGAACTTTTGAAGTGTCGGAAGACTTCCTAGAAAAGCAACAAATCTTCTTGGTCTTCTATGGAATTGACACGATTGCATCTGTTTATCTTAATGATCAACATATTGGTGACTGTGAAAATATGTTTGTAAGATATTCATACAATGTTAAGTCAATCATACATACTGGTACAAATAATATAAAAGTAAAAATTTTATCACCAATCAATGAAGCAAAGAAAAGATTTGAAAAACAAGCCACAAATTACATAGTACCTGCCTGTGTACCAGATGAATATCATGGGGAATGTCATGTTAATTTCCTGAGAAAGATGCAAGCTTCATTTGCATGGGACTGGGGACCTGCTTTTCCATCAGTTGGTATTTGGAAAAGTGTAGTGTTGGAAGCATTTGACATAGCAGTTTTGCGAGAGGTAATGCTACAAACAGTAGAATCAAATAACAAATGGTCTTTGTATTTAAATGTTTTTGTCGAAACCGGGAATCAAACTTCAAATATTTCAGGTAATTTCTCAGCTTCTTTAACTACTTATACAAATTTGGTTACTGTAACAAAGTATGAAACACTGTCTCCATATGCACCAGGATTTTTCAACACAATTCTTCTCTTAGAAATTCCAAAATCTCAGATTCAACTCTGGTGGCCAAATGGATATGGTGATCAAAAGCTTTATCCTTTAGAAGTAGTATTCTCAAACGAACACAATAGCAAGAGCACAAAAACACTCAAAGTTGGTTTCAGATCAATTCAACTAGTGCAGGAACCGGTTGCGATAGGAACAGGTCTAACTTTTTATTTTAAAGTGAATAATGTGCCTATATTTGCTAAAGGATCTAATTGGATACCATCACATGTTCTACCAGAAAAATCTGCAGAGCCAAAAAGAATTGAATATCTTTTAGAATCAGCAAGGATTGCAAATATGAACATGTTGCGGGTGTGGGGTGGCGGACTTTATGAGTCTGATCTATTCTACCAGCTCGCGGATGAGAAAGGACTTCTTATATGGCAAGATTTCATGTTTGCCTGCAGCATGTATCCAACAGATGACAATTTTCTGCAGTCAGTTTCTACTGAAGTTACACAGCAAGTACGTCGTCTTCAACATCACCCAAGTATTGCTATCTGGGCTGGTAATAATGAGAATGAAGCGGCATTAAGAGACAACTGGTATGGCACATCAAATGATTTTAACCGTTACAAACAAGACTATATTACACTGTATGTTGATACTATTCGAAACATTACCCTTGCACAAGATAATGTACGTCCATTTGCAGTATCTAGTCCATCAAATGGAATTGAATCTGAGGAAGAGGGTTATGTAGCTAATAACCCTAGTAGCACTTTTTATGGAGATATACATTATTATAACTACATTTCTAATGGCTGGGATCCTGACACATTCAAAGTAACTAGATTCTCTTCTGAATATGGTTACCAATCTATGCCATCGTTTCTGTCGCTTACTGAAGTATCAATACCATCAGATTTGAGATTGTATTCAGAATTTACACGAAATCGGCAACATCATCCTTATGGATACCCTGAAATAATCGCAGAGATAGATTATAATCTTCAATACAGTCACAATCTTAATGATACAGAACAATATCCTATCTTCATTTACTTCAGTCAAATAAATCAAGCCATGTCTTACAAAACAGAGACTGAATTTTACAGAAGAAGCAGAAATCTCCTCACATCAGATGGTCAAGGTTTAACCATGGGAGCTTTATATTGGCAACTCAATGACATATGGCAAGCACCATCTTGGGCATCCATAGAGTTCAATGGAAAGTGGAAAATATTACATTACTTTGCTAAAGATTTTTTTGCACCTATTCTTGTGTCACCTTATAAGAGAGCTGATGGAGTTTTAAGGGTTGATCTCATATCAGACATCCTTACAGATATGCAGTGTGTGTTAAATATATTTGTATACAAATGGAATTCACTCAACCCAATTTATAATATCTCAAGTAACCATACACTCAATAATGCTTCTGTAACAAATGCATTTAATCATGACATGAAGGAATTCTTGCAAATTGCTGGCTGTGGTGCCAATGAAACCACGAGTAAGTGTTTCCTCTACTTCACTCTTACGTCACTAGATGGAGAAGAGATCAGTCCACACAACTTTTTATTTCCACAACCACTGAAGAAACTCATGAATTTTACTGCACCTGATATCACTGTTGCCAGTGTTAGTCTTGCTCCTAATTCTCAAAATGTTTTTGAAATAGAATTGAAGACAGACAAAATTGCTCTATTTGTATGGTTAGAAGCATATAACATACCAGGACATTTTTCTTCTAATGGATTTTTGATGGTAAAGCCTAATATCAGCATAACCTTTGTGACTAAATACAATGTTGATATTAACAAATTACATGAAGCTATAACTATTTTCTCCTTGGGTGACTATTATAAAGAGTAATTATATACAATATGTAGCATTACAATTCTGCTTGGTTGCCATACTTGATTTTCAATAAACTGTATATGATTTTAAAGACTAACCCTCTTACTAATAATCCATATATAACTTTTATACAAGGTTTATACACATCTCAGTTGAAAATTCTTACTAATAAACACTGTATTAGCTCTTCAGTGTATAAACGGTGTACAACTTTACATGGGAATCGTTATACATGCCTCCAGCCTTGTTTAAGGATTGTATAACTAGACAAAATGTCGGTCTTCAGGATCAACTGATTGTTTTCTTATGATATTGATGAAAGTTTCCTTAAATTTAATGCAAAATGCAACACTTTAACGACTGTTTGATGGATGCACAGGGCATAAATAATATTAATAAAGCTCTGGGTGGGAAAATGAAGGCATCATAAAATGCCTTTTGTCACACTCATTCTCGATTAGACCTAATAATATTCTAAAATTGAACATTGATACACAAATAAAATGTTCTACAATAATTGCTGTAGACAAGATTTAACTTGAATGTAGTTTGAATGCTTCATAATATTATTTTAACAAAACTTGCTTGCATCATTAAAACATAATACACATACCGATATAAAAATGTATTTCATTATAGAGGTACTATTATCGCAGCAAACAATATGTTAGCTTGATAGTCATGTGGTTAGAGCTTCTAACTGCAGTCCGTGAGGTCCTAGGTTCGATTCACAATCAAACTGTAATTTTTTTTTCGCCTAAAGCATTATTCTGTTGTCGGTAACATTTTCTACTATTTTGAACGTTTTCTAAACGCATCTTAAAACATTGAATATAATTCATAAGTAATGGGAAAAACCTTTATTAGTTTCCAAGAATTGTTCGAAATTCTTGACGTTAGATGGCAGCACATTATCTGTGAAACTAATTCTTTGATATATTTGACATTGCGTAAAGGGAAATGTAAATAAATTAAAACACATTTATTTTTTCCGTACCTCCCCAATTAGGGAATCTCTATTAATTCTTATCCATACCCATTTCTTACACAATTAATCACTAGTTGATGTTTTATTTCTGTTACAAACTGCGCGTAATATTGTTCTGACGTCATAATGATGACGAATATGTGACGTATTGTGCATAACGGTTATATTGTTATATAGCTCCGGCACGTTTATTAGTAAGAAAATTATACATGATGTACATAAGGCTTATACATTGTATAACTAAACAACTGATAAAAGCCTGTATAAGAGATTTTTATTAGTAAATCTGTTAAAATCTATGTTTATCTTATTTTTTAGTACTTCTTCATATTCTAAATAGCTTCTAGACTGCTTAAACTTATTTTTGGTTTACCAATTGGATAAAATTTATAAGTAAATTTTGTTTTTCTTCTCTTCAATATAAAGGGTGTTTTTTAGCTTTTGTCATAAGTGAGATGTAAATTTTCCTTTTAGAATGTACATATAAGAGAAAAACATTATCATACTATATCAATTAGAATAGGAGTAACAAATAAATAAAAATGTAATTTATGTTGAAATAATTAAAATTTTTAAAACAAAAATGTATCTGATGTATTGATTGAAGATATAATTATTTAAGATTAAATTTAATGATTCATACCTTATGTTCAGTCTTCTAAGTAGACCGTGGCAGATTAATCTTCAGTACCCTCTCGTTGACTGAGAGGGTACTGAAGATGATGTATCTGCCAAGGATTTGAAACCGTGGTTTACTTAGAATACTGGATATGAGGAGAGGTATGAAGTATTTAATTTAATTTTAAATTAAACCTCATAGTGATTTCTTCCTATAAAAGTTCAATATAATTATTTACGTATATTGTAAACTTAAATGCAGTTTTGTACTAGCACTGAATTTAGCTCTTCTGACACTTTCCAAAAATGATTTGCAATGATCAATTTATAATTTACAAAAAATAGCTGCCAAATTTAATATGGAAATATCAATTAACAAAAATAAATTATGGCATTTCATGGGAAGGACAAAGTAAAATCTGTCTCCAGAATAAAATTTTAGAGAGATCTAATCAATTTAAATATCTTGGATATTATCTCTCTATCTCGGATGAAAAGGATACCCCTGAAAAAATTACTAGTTATAATAAAAGTTTGGGAATTATTAATCAAGTTATGAAACCATCCCTTGTACAAAAAAACATTAGATTACATTTATATAACACTTTGGCTGTACCAGTGTTGACCTATGGTAGTGAAGCATGGACACTAAAAAGACAACATGAAAGCAGAATAATGGCTTGTGAAATGAGATTCATGCGCAGAACAGTGGGTTACACCAGATGGGATTGGAAAAGGAACACCGATATCTTAAAAGAATTGAAGACCGCCAATTTTGGAATATATTAAACAGTACCAACTAAATTGGAAACTCCATCTTAAAGAATGCATTCAAATCGGATCCCCAAAGCTGTTTATAATTATATACCAAGAGGATGAAGATCTCTGGGCCATCCTAAGAAACGCTGGAGGGAAAATTTTCTATAGGATCGTAACAGGCCTTGGCCTAATACTTGGAAGGAAGATGTCAGTTTTATATCCCCCTCTTGAGTTGTTATTGATTCTGTACACTGAACATGAAATCCATAAAAGGCTAAAATAATAACATATCTTTTGAACTGTCACACAGTATAGTTAAGATACTGAACTTCATAGCTTACAAACGAATAGTTACCCCAAAAACAGATCTAACCCATGAATTGACTACTCATGATTTGACTAACTTCTGCCATTTTGTTACATATAGATCACTATCCACTTGAATACCAACTTTTAAAAATAAATAAAACAGTTCTTAAAGAGAGTAGGGATAGTTTTACATGCACCATGCCGTGATATTCTCAATATAGATCTCCAATACATCGAAAACTCAACTTTTGAATTTTTGTATTAAAATTAATGTTGGGAAGTAAATATTATGAGGTTATTTAACTTTTATAGGAATTAATCACTATGGGGTTTTAATTTATGGTGGAATTATGAGAAGAGGTAAGAAACATTTAATTTCACCATTATGAGCTTATATCATTAATATTGAGTGGAGAACATATTTTTAATAACTCACCTCATACAATTGTTTTCCACTCAATATTTTGAATTTATGTTGGTTAGATCTGCTTTTGGGGTAGCTATTCAATAAAAAATATATAAAGCTTCATGTTAATCAAGATGCATTAACAAAATATGGTTTTCGTTAATTTACTCTCACTATTATAAATGCAGTTAGTAATTTACTTAAATAACTCTTTTAAAAATATTGCTCAGCCTCTCATTTCAGACTAGATTTTTTTTTTTATATTTCATAAAACTACAACACAGGACCATCAGCTTTACTTTCTTTCCAGAAGAAGACATTCAGGATTTTTACACACTAACAAGTTAACTGTCAACCATTGCATGCCAAAACTTATAGTCCAGTTCTGGTAACTGTCGCCGTCTTGGTGAATCCTAAGGCATGTGGCAGGAGGGAACATTGTCGAGTGGGGGAGGGAAGCAGTAGCCATGCAAAAAAACATTTTCTTATATTTAATTAATGTTGGGAAGTAAACATTATGAGGTATAATCATTAAAATTCATCGGAGAACATATTGTTTAAACAACTCACCTCATAGGATTCATGCTTCCATGAAATTGCGATTTCAAACATAATCATGTTCATCGTCAGCCATAACTCCGACTGATGAAATTCTTCGGCCGTCAACTATTCTATTGTCGCCATCTTCAGTGCTGCCATCTATGGTTGAATTTATGAACTTCGAAATCAATGTAATTTCGTTAGGGATATCAAAATTCATTGATCTATTTTTGTTTTTCTGAATGTATATTTTTTCCCAAACTGTCAATTCCAAAGGTTTCTCTACTTGTTTTAAAAGTTTAGCTTCTCTTCCAATTTTATGATGTTCTAATAAACTATGTGCAGCAATTGCAGATTTTTCAATTTCACAATTTTTAATATTTCTGAAATGTTCTTTTGTCCGAATTTCCAAATTCCTTTTTGTTTTTTTTGGAAATTCGGACAAAAGAACATTTCAGAAATATTAAAAATTGTGAAATTGAAAAATCTGCAATTGCTGCACATAGTTTATTAGAACATCATAAAATTGGAAGAGAAGCTAAACTTTTAAAACAAGTAGAGAAACCTTTGGAATTGACAGTTTGGGAAAAAATATACATTCAGAAAAACAAAAATAGATCAATGAATTTTGATATCCCTAACAAAATTACATTGATTTTGAAGTTCATAAATTCAACCATAGATGGCAGCACTGAAGATGGCGACAATAGAATAGTTGACGGCCGAAGAATTTCATCAGTCGGAGTTATGGCTGACGATGAACATGATTATGTTTGAAATCGCGATTTCATGGAAGCATGAATCCTATGAGGTGAGTTGTTTAAACAATATGTTCTCCGATGAATTTTAAACATTTTCTTATTAATAATAATAGTAATAATAATAATAATAATAATAATAAATACATTTTTTTTTTGCTCCACCAAACAGACATCATAGACATTATAGAAAAGAAAAGATTACAGTGGTATGGCCATGTCAAAATAATGCCAGAGCAAAGATTGCCTAAAATTGTTATGGAATGTATCCCAATGGAAAGGAGGAAGAGAGAAAGACAGAAGAGAACATGAATATCAGAGGATTGGAGGAAGATCAATGGATGGACAGAGAGGAATGACATTTGGTTTCCGAAAGACGGGCACAGCTGCCACGATACCAGATGATGATGATGAATAATTATAAAATAAATTGTTATAAAAACAACACCATTCTATAATGAACACTCCAAACATATGAGAAAACATAAATATTCACTAACGCAGAACTAGCAGATAAAAAAATTCAACGTGTAGTAACTATTATGTTTTCAAAACTGAGGGTAGTTGCTGGCAGTACCTGCAACTTGCCCTCCCCTCTTACTGCACTATACCAACATAGACTCCTCAAATGGGGCTACAGAAGCTAGAACTGAACTACACCTTGAAATTTCTTCTAGAGAAGCATTGTGATGTACCAAGGCGTTGACAAAAATATTATCTGCCATTTTAACTACAAGACACAGAAATCAAAGCCAGAATACAGCAATGACAATCCACTGTATGGAGATAGACTTCCTGCATGAATAAGAGCAGAGTTAAATGAGGCATGACGCAGCATGGATGGCAGGTACTGAAGGTTATCTAATCTACCAAATCAGCATTTGTATTTAATATAATAAATTTGGGAATTTTTAACATTATGAGGTTTTATTTAATAAGAATAAATTAATCATGAATTCTTCTTACCTCATACTTCTATGTTTTTTTAAACACAGCACTGCAGTTAAACAGATGGCAGTTTAGAAAATGATTCCTTCAAAAGAACACCAGATGGCAGTTTAGAAAACGATTCCTTCAAAAGGACACCAGATGACAGTTTGAATAATTACCGGCAAAAGAAAAAATTGACAGTCGTGAAAACACCTGATGATGGTGACGATGGTCGCTGATACTGCAGTGCTGTGTTTAAAAAAACATAGAAGTATGAGGTGAGAAGAATTCACGATTCATTTTATTCTTATTAGCATTTGTATTACTTCCCTATAGCTTAAATGAGAGATTTGGCGCTTTATTTTAGTACTTTGCAGTTAAAAAGGCAGATATTTTTTTGGATAAGAATGAAATGAATTGTGAATTCTTCTTACCTCATACATCTATATTTTTTTTAAACACAGCACCTATGAATGTAACTATTAAAGGCTTTTTTTATATATCCCTCTTTCACCCTTGGAATATAATAATGAATTGAATATTATTAAACAATTAGCTATTAATAATAACTACAATCCTAAAATTATAGAATATTTAATTAAGAAAGTTCATTACAAAAAAGCAATTAACAAAGTTTTTCCTTTACCCAAAGAAAACATAAAGAAATATGTCGTAATGTCATACATAGGCCCACTTTCAAATAAAATATCTAAACACTTTAAAAAGTTGAACATTAATGTAGCATTTAAAACTAATAAAACTTTACAAAATATAATAAAAAAACAATAAAACCAAAATAAAAAAAGAAAAATTATCAGGTGTATATAAATTAAAGTGTGGCACATGTGACAATGTCTATATAGGACAAACTGGTAGACCTTTTATCTCTCGGATAAAGGAACAGATGAGAGCATATAACAGAAATTTAGAATATTCAAAATATGCTAACCACGTATTCCAATTTAATCATTGTTTCGATCCAAATTTTGAAATTTTACATGTTTGTGATAAGGGTAAGAAGTTAGATCTTTTGGAGGCTGTAGAAATTAATAAATTTAAAAGTAGTAACAAACTGTTAAATTCTCAACTTGATTTGAATGAATCCCCTTTGTTAAATTAAAAAAATTTAAATAAATATTGTTGTATTGTTGCTTAGATCAGTTGGAACACAATTCATAATTTGTTAACATGTCTGAAGAAGGTATAGTGTACCGAAACAGCTGTCACTGAATTATATAATAAATATGAAAATCAAATAAAACTACATTTTATTTTTATTTAATTAATAAATATGGATTTTCATCAAGTAAACACCAACTCAATTGATTAAATAATAATAATAATAATAATTTGTTTGGTTTTTTAAGAATGGGAAGACAGAATAAAATAGAAAGCATTGTAACAATTAAAAAAAATCAACCCCATCGGGAATTGAACCTGCGACCTCTTGCATACAAAGCAAGCTATAAGGCACTGAGATAGTGAAAACAAATGAGAAATTAAAACTAAAGAACACATAAGAAATGTAAAAAAGGGAGAAGTAGAAAAATCTGCAGTAGCAGCTCATGTTTGGACAGAGAAACACAAAATAGATATAAATACAAAATTATTAAAACAGTTAGAAAATAAGAATGAACTCACAATATGGGAAAAAAATCGATATACAGAAGAACAAGGAGAAAATTAGGAACTTTGAAATTCCTGGAGAAAGGAGCCTCATTACCAAGTTCTTTGGAACACAGAACCAGGGCAAACAACTTGAAGAAAAGAAAAAACCAGTTTGGGACAAGCTGAAGATGGAGCAATAGCTTTGAAACGATCGTCCAACAAAAAACCATATGAGGTAAGAATGTTAAAAAATACAAACTCAAATATTAAATTAAACCTCATAATGAAACTTCCTAATGATTAAAAACAAACTGAGCTAAGTGTTTGCTGGCTTGCTGTGCATAAAAGAATGCTCTTCATTGGAGGAAGGAAAATGTATTGTAGCTCTACTGTGCAATTAGTTTACTCGTGTGAATTACAGGTTAAAACTTGAAATGTTCAAGATCAAGAATCTACTTTTTTTTTTGCTAAATGTACATTATAAAAGGTATCCATAATGTGATATGATGCATCATTCTGTATAGATATGAATGGTCCTTTAATCTTACAAAGATTTAGATACTTACCTTGAAGAGAAATGTCAAGAAAGTCTTTAACTTTCTGCTGTACAGCATCCTTCAGATTTTGTAAAGTGGTGATTTGAGGTGGTGCAGAAGTCATGTCTGATGTTCTGACAGCAAATACGATGAAGTATTCTGCAAAGTGTGCTGCAGTAGGCAAAACAAGACTCCAATGCAGAAAGTTCATCACCATGAATTCAAGTAGCACATAATCTCTCAGTGGATATACATTTCCAATACGTGAATTCAATTCAGATATCTTTGGTATATTTATATCCCGCTCTTCAAACTTAGCTGTAAAATAGTAATATTTAAATTTAATGTCAGTTTTAATTAATTTCAATATGCTACTGTATTTCAATTTTACAAACACAACATCAAACATTTATTCCTCAGGGGTCCCCATCTAGGAGACATGTGGGTGACGACCATAAGGTGCCCAAGTTGAGCAAAACATTGCTTCCACTTTTTTAATTTTTACAGGAATTAATCACTATGAGGTTTAATTTATGGTAAAATCAAATGTTTCTTACCTCTCCTCATACAAATCTTCTAAGTAGATCGCGATTTCGAGAGCATAATGGTCTCATCTTTAGTACTATTTTGGCGACTGATGTTATGTCAATTGGAAGAAACTCTTCTTCTTCCGTTATATTTATATATTAAATTTGGGAATTTTTAACATTATGAGGTTCAATTAATTATAATTAAATGAATCGTGATTTTTTCTTACCTCATACATCTATGTTTCTTTAAACACAGCACTGCAGTATCGGCGACACTTTGTCGTCATCGTCAGCTGTTTTCACGACTGTCAATTTTTACCGGCAAAAAGGAGAAAAAATTGACAGTCGTGAAAACAGCTGACGATGACGACAAAGTGTCGCCGATACTGCAGTGCTGTGTTTAAAGAAACATAGATGTATGAGGTAAGAAAAAATCACGATTCATTTAATTATTATCTTCTTCTTCCCTCTGTTGGTGGAGCGACGAACCTCTGGATCAGGTCAGAATTTGCAGGAATTTCGAAGTTCATAAGTTTTCCTTTTTAGAAAAACAAAGGAAAACTTATGAATTAAAATTCATCGGAGAACATATTGTTTAAACAACTCACCTCATAGGATTCATGCTTCCATGATATCGCGATTTCAAACATAATCATGTTCATCGTCAGCCATAACTCCGACTGATGAAATTCTTCGGCCATCAACTATTCTATTGTCGCCATCTTCAGTGCTGCCATCTATGGTTGAATTTATGAACTTCAAAATCAATGTAATTTCGTTAGGGATATCAAAATTCATTGATCTATTTTTGTTTTTCTGAATGTATATTTTTTCCCAAACTGTCAATTCCAAAGGTTTCTCTACTTGTTTTAAAAGTTTAGCTTCTCTTCCAATTTTATGATGTTCTAATAAACTATGTGCAGCAATTGCAGATTTTTCAATTTCACAATTTTTAATATTTCTGAAATGTTCTTTTGTCCGAATTTCCAAATTCCTTTTTGTTTTTCCTATATTAAACTTTATTGCAATCTTCACAATTTATTTGATAAATTCCAGGTTTCTTACTGTCTGGAACATTGACTTTTTTATTGGTACTTAGAAGATCACCCAGACTAAATTTATTTATTGGTGCCAAAGAAATGTTGTATTTGTCAAAAATTTTTTGAAATTTCCTATGCATTTCAGGATGGTAAGTAATTTTCTTGTATTTTTTCTTTTCTTTGCAATTTTGTAGAGTAGTATATTCATTAAGTCTTTTATTGTGTTTGAATTTCTTCAACTTATTATAATTAATTCTTTATCAAAACCATTTAATCTAGCAGTGTTTAAGATATGTTTAAACTCTTTATTGAAATTTTATTCGTTTAATGGTACATTTGTCAATCTGTAAATTAAGCTATTGAATATTGCATGCTTATGAGCAATGTGATTGAAGCCTGATGATTTAATGTAAATATCTGTATGAGTTCCTTTTCTAAATATATCAAATTCAATTTTCAGTGTACTTATGAACTTCGAAATTCCCGCAAATTCTGACCTGATCCAGAGGTTCATCGTTCCACCAACAAAGGGAAGAAGAAGAGTTTCCTCCGATCGACATAACACCAGTCGCCAAAATAGTACTGAAGATGAGACTGTTATGGTCTCGAAATCGCGATCTACTTAGAAGATTTGTATGAGGAGAGGTAAGAAACATTTGATTTTACCATTGCTTCCACTTACTTGTATTTTGCTCCTTACTTTTATCTTTTCTGTATATAGCCTCTCTTGGTTAATTCTTGTTTTTTTTTGTTTTTTTTTACTCTGATGCCATTAGAGCATTCGAGGCCAAGGAGATCTTTTCCTACTTTCATTCCTCTCTATTGATCTATCTAATTCTTACAACCTCATGGGTACTCACCTTGTGCAGCTTTGTCAGAAAAACACAGAATAGAAACCAAAGCAAAATTACTTAAACAGTTGGATAAACCACAATTTGGGAGAAAATTTACATACGCAAGAATAAAAACATAACTATGAATTTTGAAACACCCGGTGAAAAGGAGAGGGGATTGATTTCGAGATTCAGCTATCAGAGGGCACAGAAATCAATCTACAGGAGGGGAAACTGTTGGACATCAGTTGTGATCGTGATGTAGCATTGAGAATGTCACAAATGCAGCGACGAAACTCGAGTCTGCGAGGGAATTAAGAAGTATGAGGTGAGTCAAAAACAACTCAACATAAATTAAAATAAACCTCATAGTGCTATTTCCTATCTGCATAACTTAATACTAAACTTTGTCAACGTTTAATAAAAAGATTGAGTTAGATCTGACAACTCAACTCATAATTGTAGATTTCTTGAAAACTAGTTTCAATACATCTACGCCTACTTATCATTCTCAATTCTGTCTCACTGTCAATGTTGTTTCTATATGCATGAAGCTCACGTGTATGATAAAAAGATATTTGTTCATTTTAATTATGTTGCTTGCTGAGTAAAATTTATTCTCTGATTATCCCTCATACTATTAAAAAAATTGTATACAAACCTGCAAGTAAAAGGCACACCAATGCTACAAGATGAAGTCGTGATACAACAATTCGATGATTGTCCATAAAAATGTCCAATAAATATACAGACAAATGAACTGTTGTATTGTTTAAATTAAGTTCTTCAGCAATCCCTCGTATCCAGGCTACAAGCAAACAGCGACACGAGAACTGCAACACAATCAACACATTGTTTATTTCATATTATGTCTCATTTCTGTACTTTTAAATATTCAGTCTACCAACAGAAGGGAGCAAGAGAAGGCTCTTCACGACAGAACAACGGTCGTCAAAATACTGATGATGGAATTGATTAGACTTTGAAACTAGTTTAAAGAAAGAGAAGAATATGAGGTGAGTGATAAAAGTTTATCTAAATAAACAATACATCATAGCTGCATTCCTAAAAAAGTAATATAATTCGGTTATTTAAAATCTATCTGAAGTATATTATCTAAAAAAAAAGCCAACACAAATTGCTGAATTTTTGTCTCACATATGTATTTAAATTAATATTCTAACAAGTTATAATGATATTGTGAAAAGAAAAATTAATGTCTGAACCAGGAATCAAACCGTGGACCTCTAGTTCTACATACTAGCAGCCCACTACACCATTCTAGACTTGGCACCAACATTAACAATCCATCATCATCATCATGAACAAATTCGTTTTAGGCCATGTGTCCTGTACAGTAAACCCAGCGAAGATGGTCTTCATCTTTCCACCGATGTTTTGGTCTTCCTTGGTCCCTATTTCCAGTTCGGGTATATTGAAATGCCAATTCTGGAAGTCTATTTCTTGCCATTCTCCTCAGATGATTTTTCCATTCTTGTTGGTATCTTTGTATATCTTCATTTAAACTTGTTACTCCAAGTTTTCCTCTGATAATAGTGTTCCTTTGGTGATCCAGTCTATTAACTCCTAACAATGATCGTAAGAAGCGCATTTGGCTTACTTGAAGTTTATGAGAGTTTCTTTTATTTAAAATCCAAATTTCACTTCCGTATTTTAGAGCAGCTTTTGATGTGATGTTATGTAATCTTAGTTTTGGCTCTGTCCTCATCTGTTTACCAAAATGTCTTCGTATTACCCCATTCATTTTATTATATTTTTGTAATTTTGAATCAATGCCACTCTTATACTCTGCAAATACACTTCCTAAGTAAGAGAAATATGACACTTGTTCTATAATTTTTCCATCAATCTCAATTTTCACCCGTTGTATGTTTTTTCCACACATTGCCATTGTTTTGGATTTTGAAGTGGAAATTTTCATATTATATTTGCTGGCAATTTTGAATAATTGATACGCTGCTATTTGTAAGCTATCTTCGGAATCTGATAATATTATTTGATCATCAGCATATAATATTGTTTGAATTATTTTATTCCTAGTTATTGAAATTCCACTATTTACTGTTTGTTTCCATTCTTGCACTATTCTGTTAATATATATATATATATATTAAATAAGAGTGGAGATAGTCCACATCCTTGTCGAACACAATTCTTTCCACATATACAAATCTATAATTATCGTTTTGTCCGCTGCCAGGTAGGTGTCACCACCATTGCCAACGGCCGGCTTCGTTGAGAAGTATCTATATTTGAGAATTTTACACCACCACTTTTATAAGCTGTAAACGATGTTATTTAACATTTTCCAAAACTGTTATTTTAATACTGTTCCAATAATGGATCATATTATAATATTATAATGATATTGTGAAAAGAAAAATTAATGTCAGAACCAGGAATCAAACCATGGACCTCTAGTTCTACGTACTAGTTTGCAGCCCACTACACTATTCTAGACTTGGCACAAACATTAACAACTCTTTCCACATATACAAATCTATAATTCTCGTTTCGTCTGCTGCCAGGTAGGTGTCACTACCATCACCAACGGCCGGCTTCTAACAAGTACTTACCCTTCACACAGAATTTCTAAACTGCCCTTATTATTTTTAATGAAATATAATAATGGATAACATTGCTCAACCATTTTCACAAATTAAATATTTGAATGCTGAGATTCAAACAATGCAAGTGGTGTCAAGGTCACATAGCCAATAAAATAGTTTAATTCTCATTCCTTTATTATGACAACAATCCTACATTGTTCCTACATTAATTAATTTTTAAAATTAATTTTCACACTGAAGTTATCAATTTACTTGAGGTGATTGCTGATAGAATGGAATCCTTTGAAGCTCTTTATCTCGTAGTGAAGATACAATTTCATCAGCATATTCAGTGAACCACCAGTTATTCATTAGTGACATCTAGAAAAAAAGTAAAATCATATTAAAATACATTAGGCAGTAATATTAAGAGGTAAGAATGAACAGACCAAACGTTTTAATTAACTAAAAATCATATTTTTCACTCAGAAAAATCTGATAGGAACTGTCAACTTCATGACGATCTAGAACAGGGGTCATCAATTGGTGGACCGCAGTCCGGATCCAGACCCTGGGACTTTGGTTTCCAGACCAATTAAATATCAAATGAATAGAAATTTTTTAACCCAGTTAAACATCAAATAAAACCAACTTCCAATAGATGGCTCTGAAGTCAGCATTACCAACTTTGGGAAAAATTTCCAAATGCTAAAAAAAAATGGACCTAAACTAACTTACCATTTCCTAACCTAACAAAACAATTTACATGCATATTATTTATTCCCAAATGCAAAAAAAAAAAAAAATGGACGTAAACTAACTTCCTATTTCCTAACCTAACAAGACAATTTACATGCATATCATTTTAATAAACTATAAACTAATTTTACGTACACTAACACTAAATATGGTTTGGAATTATTTTCAAATGTTGGTAACTGTGATGTGAAAGTCACCTAGCAGATGTTACATGAAGCATTTCCACGCCTGTAGAACTCGATGTGCAATATTCACATAATTTAAAAATCGTAAGAAATGTTTACAAAATGGTTTCAAAGTGTTTAAAATAGTACCAAACGTTATTATAAATGGTTGAAAAGTGTTTAGCGCATCTGTGGCATAAGAATATTAGATGGAAAATTGTGTGGGAAGGTTTGTACACCTTAGCCCAACACGCTTTATTAGAAAATCAAACTAAAAAATAAACAACAGTTTAAAAAAACTAAAAAACACGCTTTATTAGAAAACAGAACTAAAAAATGAAAAATAATTTTAATTTCCAACACGCTTGGAATAAAATTAAAGTGGTCAACAAAAAAAATCATCTCCAACACATCTAAAATAAAACTAGAGTTATCTACAAAAAAAATTACCATCAAAAGCGTGGGGTGCTTTTATGGTTTTTACCTTTTCTTCTTAGAGACTTCACTTTTACCAATATGTTTATTATCAAATATATTAATTGATATAGAGCATCCCACGCTTTTGATGGTAAAATTTTTTTTTTTTGTAGATGATGCTAGTTTTATGCTAGATGTGTTGGAGATGATTTTTTTGTTGACCACTTTAATTTTATCCCAAGCGTGTTGGAAATTAAAATTATTTTTCATTTTTTTAATTTGGTTTTCTAATAAAGTGTGTTGTTTTAATTTTTTTAACTATTATTTATTAGATAATAGGCACAAGATGTCAGTGATGTTTTCAGCCCTGCATGACGGCCACCCTTACCCCCAGAACATAGGTCTAATACTAATTTCAGTTAGAGGCAGAGTTAATCCCAGGGCCATGGTGCTGCCCAGAGGATTGAAGCCAATTTAAAATTCTGACTCAAGCTTGTAGCACATTGCCTTAACCAACTACGCTACGACTTGTTCCCATACCTAACTTTTTTATCTTAAAATTACCAGGAATTTGTGATGCTAAGTTATTAGATGTAAATATATATCTTTTAATTTTACTTTCCCCACCTCATTATTATGCCTATACGAGCAGCTACCTACAACTTTACCTCATATATTAATTTTCAATTATTAAAACCAGTAAATAAAACAAAAAATGTATATAAATTTCATGCAAAACAGCACTCCGTACTCATTTGACATCTCACGTGTATGTATTCAACCACCTGTCTACTTGCTTTTAAAGAACTCGTAAAAATTTGTTAAATATGTAACTAATATTCACCTTACTAAACTTCTATTTTCCAATTGTTTAACTTATTTATATGTTAATTTCTTCATTAGTGTTACGCCTCAAAATTTTTTCTAGTACATGATCACCGGTACTTTAACACGTGAAAATCAAATATCTACAATACTTTTGTTCTTAACTAAAAGTGAACTAAATACATGGCTGTCGATTGGCAAAACTGCTTGCAAATGGCATAAGCCAATTTAATGCAGCGACATCTGAATTTGACCTGAGTATGCTATTATTTTGGCATCAACTTCATGCTGACCGTGCTTTATACATTACACAGTTATAGAGATGGGTTATAGTCCATTGAGCTAATGACGGTTCTCTAATGCTAATGACAGATATTGCAATCAAAGCACATAGAGAGATAGAGATGATATAGAGAACCAGGATCGAAGTTAATACAGGTTCACCAACATAAAATTTACTATCAAGGCAATCAGGAAAAAAAAAGCCAGTAAATTAATTTAAAAAACCAATTAGAAAATTAAAATTTATTACACTACACAATAATTAATGATGGGAGTGTAATTAATCGAATTAATATAATAACACGTCTGAATGTTACAAATATAATTCGTCCTATAGCATAGAGAACCTATAGCTCCTAGATTTGCTAATTATTATTCAGTAATTAGTAATAAAAACACGTGATAAGATAATATCAATTAAGCGCGAAACATAATAGAAATAGTGCTATATCTAACGATGCTCCTTAACCTTTTGTTTCAAGCTTGAGATTCTTTTATGTTCCCTATATCTTCGATACAGGATCCATGGCTTTACTTCCCCTTCAAAAAAAAATCGAACGCTAATTCTATGCCAGGAGTCCATATTTACTCGTTTTATTTCGTTAGGTTGAGAAAATGGGCAAGTTAGGGTGATAATACTATTCGTTGGTTTTTGTTGTTCTTATTACACCTGGTTTCCCATAAAGATAACGTAGCTCATTGTTATGTAAGCCTTCTCCATTTACCTATCTCTCTTTAATCCATTTTTTTTTTTTTTTTCCTGTAAACCTGCAAAATCTTTGTCATCTAAAGATTTTAAGCCAATTTAGTACAAGATGGAGCAGTAGAGGAGATAATGGATCTCCCCGTTTTAACATGTTGTGAATTTCGGAAGTATCTGAAAAATGTTTCCCTACCCACACCCTAGTCCTTTTGCCATTTAGACACATTCGAATAAGTGTAACTTTTTTCGGAATTTCAAAGTCCAGGAGGATACTATATAATTTTCTACATTTAATTAATTATATGCCTATGAAATAACTTTTTTCTCAGAATTAGTATTTCTTTTCTTCAAGTCAGCCAGCAGGTTTCCAATTGTTAGAACAGTTTTTCGTGGTGTAGAATTCATAAATCATCCTTCAAATTTGCCCCTCAGAAAAGTCATCCATAATAACTAGAGCCCGGATTTATATGCAAAATAAAGTACTAAATATGCATAAAAAATGTAGAAAATATGCAAAAAAAAACAGATTGTAATAAAATAAAATAAATTAGATTATTTGCTTTGTGGGTAATCTTAGCTTATTCCTGGTTCATACAGTAGATAAGGAAGGTTTTCATGAGATTTTCTTGTGTGAAGCTCCTTCATCTGTCAGTCAAGAAGATTTTAGACAATGAAAATGTCCTTTTTACATCACATGATGTCACAGATGTATGTGAAAACACCACAGTTCTTCTTCAGTGAATTTCTCTTTGATTACAGTTTTTCACTATCACCAGAGAGCATTTTGCTAATTTGACAAATTCTGTTGTAGCCAGGATTTTTATTTAATACTTTACTAAGCATATAAAATATGACTTTAGCAATATTGTAATATTATTTCTCAAGACCCATGAGTATTCCCCTCTTACACATATGTAAATATAAACGTTACGCTTATATCAAATTGATTGCAGAGACATTAATTTAAAAAATATTAATTGATAATTAATTAATTACTAGTAATTAGTTGAAGGGAAAATTATAATTTAATACCACATTTGGAAGTATAATATGTATTTCAAATCTAAAGTAAGCATTTTCCCCCCAAATAAACATTTCTAAGCATTATCAAATACTGCTCAAATTGTCTGTGAAGGGACCATTTAACATGTAAATCATTTCATACTTCTTAATACATAAAACAAAACATGCATTTCGCATACAAATCTGGGCTCTAATAATAACTTTGTTTAGTTTTTCTTTTTTCTTCCTATTTGTTGAAGAGAATTGAACTGTCTGCTAATGGACAAAGATTCGGACTCTTACTTTAAAATCATGGTCATCAAACTTTTGTAAACATCTGGTCCCTTTCATTGGTTCTGTAACACTGCATTTTAATTTGTATTGTGCATTCTTCTCCTGCAAGTGCTTTGCAACATTATAAATATTTCTCTCTAGTTATGTTAATCATTGCCTACAGACATATTATCTGGAAACATTAATTTTCCATATAATTATTATAAACAATATTATGAGCTTGACTTCTCAAAGGGCAATCATATTCATGCTTACTCATATTATTGTTACAATTTCATAACTATGTAATTGATTTCTTATAAAAATATAGAAATAACAACGGTTAAAATTGACTTAATTAATGAATAGCGTTAGATTTAACACCTCACCTTTTAATTTAGATTTCTCAGACTAATTTCGATACTTCTTCATATCATCTTCAACTCTATCTATTGAATTGGTGATCCTGTAAGTTGCTTCCAGCTACCTCTGTTGGCTGACTGATGATCTTCCAAATTAAATCTTTTTCCCCAGAAATTAAAAAATTTATGATTTTCCTTTTATTTTTCTGGATGAGAATTTTTTCTCAAACTGTGAGTTCCTTAGATTTATCTGTTTCAATAATTTGGCCTTTGCTTCGATTTGTTAAAACTTGCTAAGAAATAATTTGCCACAACTACATTAATTCCCTCTTGGTGTGTCATGTGCATAATTAGAATGTTGATTCTGCACATACTTCTTTCTGCTGTGTACAGTTATAGTTTACAATTTAATGGATAATCTGGCACACCATAAGGAAAAACTGGCTATTCTGTTTATAATGTAGATGGACTCCTGGTATAGAATCCCCAAAAGCTATACTCAAAATTGTATGCCCTTAAAAATGCATCACCTGTCTGAATTTGAATCTGCAAACCTCTGGAACCATGGTTACTAATAGTACTTCACCGAGGTCAACATTAATAATACCACAAGGATAGTAGTCTGAAAAAGTTTCCAAATCAATTTAATAATTTATTTCTTTGACAACTTCCGTTAGAATTTGTATATTTTTTGCAAAAAAAAATTGAATGGTTCCACTAGGACCTACATGAAGATTATATACACCTTTATTAGAGTTGTTTCATAAATTTTATTCTTTTGTTGATGAATCTTAAGAGGCTGGTTTTCACCTATCTTGAATTTAATCATTAGGTCAATTATGCCTGCTGTACCTTTTCTATGATCAATAGGAATTATTTACAGTTGTCGGGAATTACCCTGCTTTGCACTTCTGGATGTACTTCATATGAACAAGGAAAACTCTTACAATCAGTTCTCTGACAACTTTTTAATGGGTGTTGAAGAAGAGTCTTGATCTTCATGATATGACACAATTGTATAAAATTTAAATCAATTAATTCAGGTTAAGTTAGGTTTGATTAAAATCGACAAATTTCATATTTAGCATTAACACTTTCTGAAAATTGACTAAGATTTCAAATTACAAATTATCTACGGTATCCAATTTTTATGAATGGTTAAATTCAAAATTGATATAAAATCAAGAATATACATCATAATTCAGAATTCCTTCTATACACTTCTGGGGGTTTTACAGGAATCTAGTAGATAAAGTTTTGATGAAGAACTTATGTTCTGAAACACATCTATTTATTGGACAGTTATTGTATTTCTTGTTCACTATTCTTTAATAATAATTGTGGTGCCCAAGATTTAGCATGATAATATGTTGGAGAGTTCTTGGGTCAAATATCTTGAGATTTTTTTTGCAATTTAGTCATTAAAACAGGAAAACAATAAGCAAAAGAACAGACATGTCACAGCCTACTGATAAAACAAAAGGTTTTAGACACAATATGATCTTAGATGTTAATGCTTATGTTGTTATGTAAATAAACATGAAGTAAAGAAAAATTTTCAGCAGAGCGTAGAATTAAAAAAATATATATATGACTAGCTAATACCTGGCGTGCGCTGCTATGCCTAAATAAATGAAAATTAATGTGCTTTTATGTTTAGTTGAATAAGTGAAGGGAGCCAAAGGGGTAGTATGTGGTCTCGAGGGTATATACCTTGTTGGCGGGTATACTACTAAAACTCGAGAAATGCCATTAATTCCTACCAAGACCGATGCACACACGTCCTCGTCGTGGCTCCTGGTTAAAGCTAAGTGGTGCAAGGGCGAAAAGTGAGTTTCCGACGCTTGAAAATCGGGACTGGCCAACTAAGGGAGACAACCCTGACAGAAAACATCGGTCCTCCAGGATAGCTGGAGGTTGGGCATAGGGTTGACACCCCTATACCGTTAAAATATAACTGTCCCGAAACCAGAAGAACAATATGCTGGACTTTCTACGACGACATAGCAAATACATAAAGGATATGAGAATTGGAACATGGAATGTTTTATCTTTATATAGACCTGGTGCCTTGAAAGTGCTACTGGAATAATTAGATTTATATAAACTAGATTTACTAGCATTGCAAGAAGTGAGGTGGATAGGGAATGGGATTTTAGAAAAGAAAAACCACACAATTTTTTATAGTTGTCACGAAAAAGACCATGCTTTTGGAACAGGATTTGTAGTTCATAAGAGGATAAAACATCTAATAATGGATTTTAAGGCAAAGTCACCTAGAAGCAAGCTGTATCCTAAGGATTAAAGGATGTTTCTTTAATTATAGTTTTATATGTGTGCATGCACCTACAAATGAGAAGAACGAAGAGGAGAAAGAAAGATTTTATGATGAGCTTGACAAAATCTATGACGAATGTCCTAAAAGAGACATTAAAATTATTTTAGGTGATTTGAATGCACAAATAGGCAAGGAAGGCATGTATAAACCTACAATAGGAACAAATAGTCTACATGCAGTATCTAATGATAATGGCATTAGATTAATTAATTTTGCCTCATCTAGAAGTATGGTGATTGCTAGTACAGTATTTCCGCATAAGGATATCCACAAGAGAACTTGGAAGTCACCTGATGGAAAAGCTTTTAATCAAATTGACCATGTAGTCATAGATACTAGACATTTTTCAAATTTTACTGATATTAGGACCTATCGGGGGGCAAATGTGGACTCGGATCATTACTTAGTCATTGCATGTATAAGAAGCCGCATCTCAAATGCAAAAAGGATCCATGGAGAACAGATGAGAAAATTTAACTGTGGAAAACTAGTAGATACCGACATAATCTAGATATATACAAAGAATTGATGGAGAGCCTAAAGGACATCACTGATAGTGAGAGTGTTAGTGAATGCTGGAAGGCTTTGGAAAGGATAGTAACAGAAACGGCAACTGAGGTGTTGGGCAAAGCTGAGACAATCAAATACAATCATTGGTTTGATGCTGACTGTGAAAATGTGACTAATATTAAAAATGTGGCTTACAGGAAAATGCTGCAAAAAAGAAATACTCGCAAAGCCATTGATGAATATCGTCTTGCAAGACTTGAAGAAAAAAGAATTCACAAGAAGAAGAAACGAGAGTTCTTTGATAAGGAATTGAAAGAGATGGAAGAGCTGCGAAATAAAAATGAAAGCAGAGCATTTTATAGGAAACTAAATAAAAACAAGAATATCTTTCAGCCAAGATCCACACTATGTAGAGATAAAGCAGGCAATATTTTAAGTGATGATAGAGGAATTTTAAAAAGATGGACTGAATATTTTAATGAGCTTCTGAATGAAGAAGTACCTGGCCAGTATATATCAACAATCTCTACGGCCTCTACAGCTTCAATAACTAACTATGAAATGACCGAAATTGTAGAATATCCTCCAACTCTTGAAGAGGTTGAATATGCCATTAGTAGGTTGAAGAATAATAAAGCACCAGGAAAGGATCTGATACAGGCAGAATTGATTAAACAGTCAGGGACAAAGTATGTAGAAAAACTACATCAACTATTCGTTAAAATATGGAATGAGGAGAGTCTACCAGAAGATTGGAATTTGAGCATAATATGCCCTATACTGAAGAAAGGTGATATATTGACTTGTTCCAATTATAGGGGAATCAGCCTTTTGTGTATTGCTTATAAAGTATTCTCGAACATCTTATTTAAAAGGCTGGTACCGTATGTAGAAAATGTGGTTGGTGATTATCAATGTGGTTTCCGGCAGGGACGGTCCACTGTGGATCAAATCCATAACCTTCGCAGAATGCTTGAAAAATGCAATGA
The DNA here is from genome assembly GCA_030220185.1 of Diploptera punctata. NCBI lineage: Eukaryota > Metazoa > Arthropoda > Insecta > Blattodea > Blaberidae > Diploptera > Diploptera punctata. The sequence continues at coordinate 5,666,113 of JASPKZ010003868.1, read as the reverse complement.
ATATGGAATAGAAACACACCACCTCTTCATAGATTTTAAGGCGGCATATGATAGTATAGACAGGGTGCAATTATTTGCAGCAATGCAAGAATTTAAAATACCTATGAAACTTATTGCATTGGTTAAAATAACAATGAATAATACTAAATGTCAGATTAAGATTAATAATGCATTAACTGAGCCTATTGATACAAAAAATGGAGTACGACAAGGAGATTCTCTTGCATGTCTACTTTTTAATATTGCCCTTGAAAAAGTGGTAAGAGACGCAGGTCTTAATATAAGGGGAACCATCTTTCATAAATCTGTGCAAATTCTTGCATATGCCGACGATATAGATATAATAGGAAGAAGTCAATTAGCCATGAAGGATGCATTTATTAGCCTAGAGAAGGCAGCAAAAAGAATGAATCTTAAAATTAACCAGGCCAAGACAAAATATATGCCTGTGATTAAAGGTAAATGTGAAGCGTGCCCATCTAGTTTGGAAGTTGGCACATATAAATTTGAACTGGTTCATAGCTTTATTTATCTAGGATCTGAAGTAAATTGTAGAAATGACAATTCGGCTGAAATACATCTACGGATCATGGCTGCAAACAAATGTTTTTTTGGACTCAGGACAATGTTTAGATCTCAGTTTATATCTAGAAAGACAAAAATACTCATGTATAAAGTTCTCCTTAGACCAGTGTTAACTTATGCATCAGAAACTTGGACCATGTTGAAATCTGATGAGGAATTATTAGGGCGTTTTGAAAGGAAGATACTGAGATCCATTTTTGGTGCCGTGAAAGAAAATAATGCATGGAGAAAGAGATACAATAATGAATTGTATAAATTGTACAATCAGCCAGATATTTTGAATTTTGTTAAAGTTAATAGATTGGCATGGGCTGGACACATTATTCGCATGGACAACAAAAGGATTACAAAAAGAATTTACAATGAACAACCACTATTGGCCAGAAAAGTTGGAAGACCTAAATTAAGATGGGAGGATGGTATAATTCAAGACATTAAAATTTTAAAAATAAAAAACTGGAAGAATGAAGCGCAGAACAGGGAAGTCTGGCATAGGTTTCTGAAGGCGGCCAAGGCCCACATGGGGCTGTCGAGCCAATTATGATGATGATGAATAAGTGAAAGGAAAAATTTATATCATAATTATTTTTGCCGTAGCGTAGTGGTTAAGGCACTGCGCTACAAGTCGGAAGGTCGAGGGTTCGAGTCCCAGTGGGGTCAGGATTTTTAAACTGATCCAAACCTTCTGGCGGCACTATGGCCCTGGGGTCGACTCAGCCTCTAACTGAAATGAGTACCAGACGCTTGTTCTGGGGTAAAGGCGGCCGTCACGCAGGGCTGACAACCCGGCTGACATCAAGTGCCGATTGTCAAGAAAAAGTGGGAGCCTTAACCTCCTACTACCCCAAGGGCCTCCTGAGGCCTGTAGTGGGATCACTTTACCTTTACCTTTACTTTTTACCCCCTGCTGTTTACCTGGCGTTGTCCGGGAATCTACTCATCCCGATCTTGGCATAAATGAGCTGAAAGACAAAAATTAATGTACTTCTTATGATTAGTTGAATAAGTAAAATGAAAAATAATTATAAATGTATATTGTAATTATTTTAAGATTCCCCATGCTGATTACCCGACTGAGCTACTCAAATTTTCTAGGTTTCAACCACAATTTAACTTTTATAGGAATTAATTTATGATTAAATTAAATGTTAGTGCTTTTTTTGTTAGGCTATATGGAGTTTCATTTGCTTGCAAGCTGACATGTCCAGGTATCCATTGAAGTACTATTTTTGACTTCTCTGTATAGTTTCCTTATATCATGTGCTAATGCAGTATCATTGATATGTAGTTTTGGATTTTCTGTAGGGATACTCTTGAAGTACTATTTTTGACTTCTCTGTATAGTTTCCTTATATCATGTGCTAATGCAGTATCATTGATATGTAGTTTTGGATTTTCTGTAGGGATACTCTTGAATCTGAGGGTGTAATAATTTTTTCTTTATTTCTGGTATATACAGATTTAATGACTGAAATTTTCCCATCAAAGTTGTTAGTAAATTGTCCTAATGAAGTATATTGACAAAATTCTTCGCATTATATATTCCAAAACCAATTTCTTGGTTTTTATGTGAGCCGTCTGTATATATTCTGCATCATGTATCTTTGGGGTAAGTTATATTTAAGGTTTCGAGTGCCATCATTTTTAGGAAATCAAGACAATCATTTTTTTCTAACTTAACTTTCCGTTTCAAGTTTTACCTTAACATCAACAAATTATATTGGGTTGATATAATTGAAAGAAGCAATTTTGTTTCTATAGGAAGTATCTTATTTATTTCTTCATTTTGTATGAATTGTGAAAGTAGGATTTGATATTTCACCAGGGTATATATTTTTGTTTATAAACAATCTAAAAGGAAAAAGGAACTTAGGAAGACCTTTGGAGTCATTATGGATGGAAGAATTCTTATTATTTCATTTAATGATAATAATTTCATCTTAATTAATTTAATTTGCATGTTATTATGCAATGCGTATGTCATATAGTTTGCTCTTGTGCTCAATTCCAGGCATCAGGTAGTCACCAGAGATGTGATTAACATTCCATAGAAAGATCTCGATGCAGTTGTTCAAAACACCTGCTATGCAAGAAAGGGTATTCTTAATGAATCAGCATTTAATTCATTTTGGTAGGACATCTCCTCTCTCATATGGGAGACGTTAAATTAATATTAATATTTTTATTGGACATCTTGGTATTTTCACACGACTCTGAAAGTCTCGGAGCTACCAACTTAACATTTATTTTATCGAATGTTCCAGAAAGTACTGCCAGGGGTACTGCCCCCAATAGCTTATATACGATATATTTCCTTTGTGTCGTCAGATGCGGGAATCTTACCAAATGAGCAACATCGTGCCCATCTCCGTGATGACCGTCACGTTAAAATAAATTTAACAAATCTTTCAGTGCAATAATTTTCAAAGTAATATTAATAAAACTTACAGAAACTCAAATTAAATAGTGTATAGTGAAGTGCGATTTACTTGCTTTTATACAATAAATATTTTATATTTATTCAACCTAAACCTATGGATTTAAATTAGTTACGGTCCTCTGCTTTCTATTGTCATTTAAAGAATCCCTGAACTGGGATCTGATGCACCAATGGATTAAACCCCAAACTGTGAAGATGATAATTATTAAATCATAAAACAAAACGCATAATGTAGAGCAATAAGAATACCCAATTTAAAGATTCCAAATACATGTCCATAGATGTTAAAATATCTATAAACATAGGAGTTATTGGCAAAAGGAAATGTATAGTTGAGTGAATATTGTTAGTAAGTGGTAATAATCAAATGGTAAAGAGAAAAATTTATGCCTGAACCGGGAATCGAACCCCGAACCTTCAGCTTTCCATGCTGATGCTCTTTTAATCACTGAGCTAATCCAGGCTTCCTTCCCATCCAAGCATAAATCCTTCCTTTACCTTACTGTCTTGGTCCCACATTCAAATGCTATGAATCATCATTCACAAATACACAAATGAATGGCTTCTACCTGAAGAAGACATGAAGGGACTCCACCATTTGATTACAATAATTTAGTAGTGTACTTTAATATACTTATTTCAATCATAGTAACTGCTTTAGCTTCTTAATATTAATTTAATAAGTTGAGATATTAAACTGTTAAAGTATTAGGACGTGCAGAACAGAATTGTACATCTGTGGTAGGTTATTATGGATTCATCAGCTCTTTATAAAGTCTCATACGATATACTGCAGTACACAGTACAGTTCTGATAGGTCAGGTATCTTACACAATAAGGTGTCTCCGACTATGGATTATATAGCCTTTCTTCAAATCCCAAACTTTAGAGAACTTTTCTTCACTTATTCACAGCAACATCACCAAATCTAGGCGCATATCCTCCCTTTAATCTTTCGAAACCACCAATGAATCTTCTGTTTTAGCTACACTTAGAGTAGCAGTCTATTTTTTATTTACCCTAACTACTTTTTTCTTGCAGAGGAATAAAGATAATAGGGTTATGGTAGAAAAAAATGTGATCTTAGAAAAAAAAAGAAGATAAAATTACCAGGAATATATACTCAAAGGACAAAGAGAAAAAGTTGCAATACAAACGTGAAATCTATAATATAAACATTTTAGTCTCTATTGATAAAAAGTTAACAGTGTAGTGAAATGCCTATTGCATAATTTAAAAAATAAAAATTATGCCATTCTAAATTTTAAAGATTAATGAAATTTTAAAGTACTAATTATATTATTTTATGTTATTTCACTTAATCACAATTTCAATATAATAATAATAATATAATTGTGCACAATCGTGCAAAATTAATTAATTGGCGTATTGCACTAATGACATTGTCACTTTGGAACACAATTCCAGATGATATCTTATACACTTTAGTCCGCACAGTTTACATCTGCAACTGTCTTCCATTTGATGGTAAGTGACATTCACACACACTTTGTGATGGAAGCTGTGGACTGCATCTGGTGCCTTAGTTCCTGACGGCATCAAGCGGCCAGACACCAAACGAACAACAAAATGACAATTGCAATATAAGTTTAAATATATAATTAAACATGTTTCAAGAAAATACATGGTTTCTTTTCGATGTTTTTATCATCAATTTCATACATCTCAGAGATGGATAAATCATATTTGAAGAGAAAAATTTTACGCATAGATCGGGACCCTTGGTTCTCTAGACCAAGTGCTCTATGACCAGAGCTACCTGAGCAAGTACCGATCTAAACGCAAATTTTTCTCTATATACATTGTAATTCCCGCCCACCAAATGCTATGAAGACTCAGCTTCTATCTTTTGCAAATGGCGATTCCTTTATTAAGAAGACATATTTGGGAATTATACATTACATTATAAATGCAATACGGCTTTTTTCAATGTTTTTATTATTGATTTCCTACATCTCAAAGATGGATAAATCATATTTGAAGAGAAAAAATGTACGCTTAGACTGGGACTTGAATCCGGGATCCTTGGTTCTCTAGACCAAGTGCTCTATGACCAGAGCTACCTGAGCAAGTACCGATCTAAACGCAAATTTTTCTCTATATACATTGTAATTCCCGCCCACCAAATGCTATGAAGACTCAGCTTCTATCTTTTGCAAATGGCGGTTCCTTTATTAAGAAGACATATTTGGGAATTATACATTACATTATAAATGCAATACGGCTTTTTTCAATGTTTTTATTATTGATTTCCTACATCTCAAAGATGGATAAATCATATTTAAAGAGAAAAAATGTACGCTTAGACTGGGACTTGAACACGGGATCCTTGGTTCTCTAGACCAAGTGATCTACCACCTGAGCATGGTTTCTACTTAGAAAAGCATAATACAGTGCACACAATTTTGATAATTGCTATTGATTTTTAAGATATGGTGATACTTTTTAAAATTATGGCGAATATACACTACAGTTGCTAAGAGAGATGATCTTGCTAAAATTAACAGTAATAAATTTATGTTATCAGTATTAATTTAACAGCTAGAAAATTACTAAACAATACATTTTAAATAATGTTGAGTGATTCCGGGTTATGTGGCCGTGGTCCATAGTTGGTGTTGATACCAGACGTTTCGCCCTCAACTGCAGAGGGCATCTTCAGTGGCGAGTGCTTCTAGGCGTGTTTCCTGGTCGGAAGATCTACTAAGAGTGAGCGCTGTGAACGTAGAGGACGTTGTATTGATACTAGTGGTGGGTGCAGGGTGAGTGGGCGTGGCTCTTGCTGATTGGCTAATGGTCGTCTCCTTGTTGTCACTGGTGTTAATGCATTTATTTTCTAGTGTATGAAACCAGGCCTTAGACAGTTTGATACCTTCTTCTTTTCTGTTAATATTTCCCTTATGCTTGTATATTTCTATAGCCTCTCGGTATAATCTAGGGAAATAGTAGGAAGTTTTAGCCACAACTTCCTACTATTTCCCTAGATTATACCGAGAGGCTATAGAAATATACAAGCATAAGGGAAATATCAACAGAAAAGAAGAAGGTATCAAACTGTCTAAGGCCTGGTTTCATACACTAGAAAATAAATGCATTAACACCAGTGACAACAAGGAGACGACCATTAGCCAATCAGCAAGAGCCACGCCCACTCACCCTGCACCCACCACTAGTATCAATACAACGTCCTCTACGTCCACAGCGCTCACTCTTAGTAGATCTTCCGACCAGGAAACACGCCTAGAAGCACTCGCCACTGAAGATGCCCTCCGCAGTTGAGGGCGAAACGTCTGGTATCAACACCAACTATGGACCACGGCCACATAACCCGGAATCACTCAACATTATGATTACCGGCCGTGAAAGCCTGCATTCAACTACCAATACATTTTAAAATTGAATACTTGTGGAAAAAATTGTATGTTACATTTAGGGACTGATGTGTGTCTTTTATTTAAGGATTCATCTACAGATGAAAAAATGAAGATGTATAATGAGTAAGTGACTTGAAGATAATGTTGAGTTTCAACTTCAAGAAATCCTGAGTTCAAATCCAATGGTTGAACAACCAAACTAGGATTTTTCTTACCTTTCTTCAGTCACCAAGCCAAGCTGGATTGGAATTATACCACGAACCACTTTAACATTTCATAATTCTTTAAAAAAATAATTGGAGTGCATTTGTACAAAAGACAAGAAATGTGCATTTTGAATAACAAATCTTTGAAATGTTCTTATTATTAATTTCATACATCTCAATGATGGATAAATAATATTTGAAGAGAAAAATTATACGCTCAGACCGGGACTTGAACCCAGGACCCTTGGTTTTCTAGTCCAACTGCTCTACCATTTGAGCTACCTGAGCAAGTACCGATCTAAACGCAAATTTTTCCCTATATACGTTGTAATTCCCGCCCACCAAATGCTTTGAAGCCTTTGCTTCTATCTTTGCAAATGGCGGCTCCTATATTAAGAAGACATATTTGGGAATTATACATTACATTATAAATGCCAGTACGGCGTTTTTCGATGTTCTTAATATTAATTTCATACATCTCAATGATGGATAAATCATATTTGAGATGTATGAAATTATACATTACATTATAAATGATAGTACGGCGTTTTTCGATGTTCTTATTATTAATTTCATACATCTCAATGATGGATAAATCATATTTGAGATGTATGAAATTAATAATAAGAACATCGAAAAACGCCGTACTGGCATTTATAATGTAATGTATAATTCCCAAATATGTCTTCTTAATATAGGAGCCGCCATTTGCACAGATAGAAGCAAAGGCTTCATAGCATTTGGTGGGCGGGAATTACAACGTATATAGGGAAAAATTTGCGTTTAGATCGGTACTTGCTCAGGTAGCTCAAATGGTAGAGCACTTGGACTAGAAAACCAAGGGTCCCGGGTTCAAGTCCCGCTCTGAGCGTATAATTTTTCTCTTCAAATATGAAATCTTTGAAAATTTACTTGAGAATAATAATGTAAATAAGCAAAGTGGGTTAAAGGATTCCAACTGCAAGTCAACATAATAATATAAATTAGCAAATTATACAAATCAATTAAATAAATTAGCCATGATTAACTTTATTTATGGGAAGTATCATATATGTATATATACATATATATTTTTTAAAAATTTATTCAGAAACATTTGTAATTGTGTAGCAATGAATAAGATTGGGAAGGTTATATTAAATATCTATCAGAGTTAATACAAATATATGCAAGTTATTTAAATCCATTTTCACATTTTTATTTTTCTGTAAAGCAAATTTAATTTATTTTATACAGCAGTTTTGTATGTGGCAAGGCAGTGGCCATGCATTTTTTAAATAATTTATCATCTCTATGTACGAAATATTGCCTTTGACTTAGAGAAGAGAAAAGTTGCGGTGAATTTCCCTCCCAACATGACAATTAAAGAGCTGAAGTTTATGATATTCAATATTACAATGATTTATTTGCTAACATGTACGTATTTCCGTAACACCTTATATTCTTAATCAATTAAAAGAATTAAAAATAACATGAAAACACTTACAAAGTTCAAAACAATTGTGCAGCTACACAATTCTGTTTTAAACTCTTCCATGATTTGAACTTTTATAGGATTAAATCACTATGAGGTTTAATTTAAGATAAATTAAAATTTTTCATACCTTTCCTCATAATTAATCTTGTGAGCAGATCGCGATTTCAGGGTCTTGGCAACCCCATCCTAAGTACACCTATGCCGACTGATGTTATGTCGATCGGAAAAACCACTTCTCCTTCCCTTGGATTTTGACCTGATCCGGAGGTTCATTTGTCCACAAACAGAGGGAAGGAGAAGTGGTTCTTCCGATTGACATAACATCAGTTGGCATAAGTGTGTTGAGGATGGGGTTGCCAAGACCTTGAAATTGCGATGTACTTAGAAAATTAATTTATCTTCCATGATTATTTTCTTTTCACAAATAGAGCTATTTTTCTCTCTCTCTAGAAATATATATAAATATAATATTAATTTATTCCTTTAGTGTGGAAGCGAGGATTATTTCTGAAAACAAATATTCAATTTCCCAGTATGGGAAGCTAAACACTTGTTAATAATTTATAAATTATGTCAGATAAATGTTATCATGGTACTGGTTTCAAAGACCCTCGCCTCCATTGTCAGCCAAAACTGTGACTGTTAGCTGATGATGGAGGTGAGGGCCTTTGAAACTGGTAACATGGAACTTTGAAGTGAGATGAAAAAACATTTGACTCAATTTATAAATTAAATTACCTCATAGTGTTATTTCCTGCTATAATTTTGATTAAACTTATTAATAGATTACAGTAAGAAGTAACATTATGAGGTTCTTCTTAATAAATAAGGTGAATCTTACCTCATAAATACTCAATGTTTCAATATGTTGTCCATACCATCATCAGATTGTGAGAATGGACAATCTGACAATGTTTCGGACAACATATTGAAACATGTCAAATGAAACAAAATATTTATGAGGTAAGATGTTCAGATTCAACTTATTTATTGGTTAAACTTGTTAACAAACTCATAGGTCACGGGCAAAGTTAAACCAGACTCGTTTAAGTTTCTAAAATCCAATGTGCACCAAATATCTCCCCTACAAAACACTTATGTTAACAAAATTAGGAACCCAACATTAAAATGGAAGAATATTAAATACATACAGAATTTTAATTGGAAGATAAAGGTACCCTGTTAACAGACCACAATGATTCATGGGGGGCATGGACTTGGGGACAATAAGTCTTAGCCAAAAGCACAAAAAATAGATAGGGTAAATAGCTTTAATTAATAGTGAGTGGAGAATATTTTCAACGACTCACCTCATATAACTTCAAATTTCTTTAATACCGGCTGTTTCAGACAATATCTTGTCCCTCTTCAGTCATGTCGTTAAAAATATGTTCTCCACTCACTATTAATGATATAATCTCATAATGTTTGCTTCCCAATATTAATTTAAATACAAATAGCTTTAAGCTTCGGCTGTCTTTACTAACAAAGAAATATCTCAGCATTAATTTTATAGGGAACTGACTGTACTATAGGAGCAATCTGGACATTATTGAGTGAAGAAAAATCTCCATCTCTCCAATGCTAGGAGTAGTCAGACACCTGAGATACCTGGCCCACTTTAACTGGGAAACCCAAGAGGGAAGAAAAAAATTTAGGAAAGAAATAAATCTTTTTAAATTAATATTGGGAAGTAAACATTATGAGGTTATATCATTAATAGTGAGTGGAGAACATATTTTAATTGACTCACCTCATACATTTTCAAACTTCTTTGATACCGACGGTTTCAGACAAAATCATGTCCTTCTTCAGTCATGGCTTATTAAATAAAACTAAGTTTTATTTTTATTTTATTAATACAAATTATTAAATAAACTATTAAAAAAAAAGATGTCAGATGGTCAATTACCTAACATAATAAATATACACAAAAGCAACTTGAAAAACAGGAAGATCACTTCACAAGATGAAAGAATTTCTGTTACTGCAGAATGGGATAGATATCTAAAGCGGAAAAGGAAGACAATTGTACTTCCCTATAAATGGTACTCTATTATAAAAATAAATTAACATAAACAAATTTTAATTAATATTTTTATAGGAAGTAAACTAGTGGTTATGTAGTTTTTATTATTAATTTAATACTTCTCATTGAAGGACAAATCATATTTGAAGAGAAAAATATGTGCTCAGGCTTGGGTTTGAACCGAAGACCTTTGGCTTTCTATGCCAATGTTCTATCAACTGAGCACTCCACTATTTACGTTTAGATTAGAGTGCTCAGGTAGCTCAATTGGTAGAGCACTGGCACAGAAATCCAAAGGTCTGGGTTCAAATCCCAGTCTGAGCGTATATTTTTCTCTTCAAATATAATAGTTATGTTTCTAGCCTCTGATCCTGAGGGTCGTGAATTCAAACCCATCTGGAGTCCATGGATTTTTTTTAGATGGAAAAATCTAAGAAGCAAGTCTTCCAGGAAGAACTTTTAGACATGAGTCCCGAGTCTGTAGATTTTCAGGCTTGTAAAAGAACCTTAAGCCTGAACAAAGAGGTCTCTAAGCAAAATTTACCAACCTTCATCATCCTAGTAATATCTTATTTCTCTACTAGATGTCTCATTTGGTTGATATGTTGACAGAATTCTATTCATGGCATGTTGGGAAGTAAGCATAACTAAATTAACTTGGTCTAGTAACTTCTAACAAAGGAGAGGCTAAGACCCAACATTGTACTGTTATGCTATTGTAAATTATAACACTATGATAGGGTGTCCATAACATTTTTGATGTAAAAGGGGACATGTACAAAAATTAAAAGAAAAACCTGGGACATTTTTAAAAAAAGTGGGACATTAATAAAATATTTAAAAAATAGTTACTTTATTTTTACCATGGCACTGTTGCCAATACAAATGTGTAAGAATCAACTATTCACAAATCAAAAACCACTAAATTCATTGTTTATTATATTTAAAAGTATTTATTTATCCCTGCAAGGGGTATATAAATCCTAGTTGGCTCAGATGGATGAGCATTGACATAGAAAGTCAAAGGTCCTGGGTTCAAACCCCAGTCTAGGTGTATATTTTTCTTTTCAAATATAATTTGTCCATCATTAAAGATGTTTAAAAACGAATAATATTAATATTCTGAAACATGTTCTCCAGAATTCTACAAAGTATGAGATGAAATAATTCTTAATATTACACACACAAATATTTAACTAAAATAAACTTCATAGTCCAATAGCTGCATTACAGGGACTCTTGACGTCCCAACTCCTTTAAAAAAATGTTAAACTGAAAATATATAAAACTATTATTCTACCAGTTATATTATATGGATGCAAAACAAGGACCCTTACTTCAAGGGAGGAAAGTAGATTACGAGTATTTGAGAATAAAGTTAAGACAATATTTGGACCAAAGAGAGATGAACAGACAGGTGAATGTAGAAGACTACATAACAACGAACTACATGGTCTTTATAGGAAGCCAGATATAATAAGAACAGTTAAGTCTCGTAGACTGTGATGGGCAGGACATGAGGCACATGGGGAATGAAATACATGCATGGAAGCTTCATGTAGGAAAACACCCAGTTGGTAGACCAAGAATGAGATGGAAGAATAACATTAACTGTGATTTGAGGGAAGTAGATTATAAAGGGAATGATAGGAAAACATTAGCTCAGGATAGGGATGTATGGAGAGCTTATGTCCATGTGGCCATGAACCTATGGGTTCAATAGTGCCAGTGATTTAGAGTTAGTTAGTCCAATAGCTTGCAGAGACAAGGCACACTGATGTGGTTCCTGGGTAGTGGATGACAACATAGGGAGTCACTAAACTTCCAACTAATTTACTGGCACTATCAAATCCATAAGTTCATGGTCATGCAGACATAAGCTTTCCATACATCTCTATCCTGAGCTAATGCTTTAGAATAATCCCCTATATAATTTACCTTCCTTAAATTACGGTTAATGTTATTCTACCACCTCATTCTTGGCCTACCAACTGGATGCTTTCCATCTAGTTTTCTAAAAGAAGTTTCCATGGCACTATTTCATTCCCCACTCATGCTACATGTCTTTTCCATCGTAGTCTATAAGATTTAACTGTTTTTATTATATTTGATTTCCCATATAGATCATGTAGCTCACTGTTTTGTAAATCTTCTCCATTCACCTTTCTGTTAGTTTCTTTCAGTTCTTTTAAATAGAATTTTGCAATATACAACTTATGTAATTACTGGGTCGCATGCAAATACATTAGTCTCTACTCAAATTACTTCCAATCACTGGTGAGCTGACTCACCGTGAGCAAGTCTAAAGATCGAATTAGCTACCCACAAACTGGTCATGCATGAGAGTCGTCGTTTTCGTAATATTGGCAAGAAATTACCCAGAATTCTCAGCGATAAAACCACTTCCGTTATTTTCGTCTGCTATAGAGGAATGCATTCACGCTTGCGTCCCGCAAATAATACCGTATACGACGTCTGCGTCGCACAATATTACGCCGATTCTTTTGTTCTTCCAGTTGAATTCTTTGGTAGACTCTATCAAATTCCTCTTCTCTGCGTATACCGAAAACATGATCGAAGTCTTCAAGGTCTGACATCTTGGATAAAGCGGCAAGGTTTCAAACTACATCGGTTACCATTGTTTCCCTTCGGGATTCTCACGATAAGTTTCTATCTTAAGCTATGATCTTAAGTTAACTCGTCAGATAGCTTACAAATTATTATTGCATGAATAGATTTTTGAGTAAGCAAAATCGTATTAGGATAAAACTTTCTCAGCCGAGAATGCCTTTTACGGTCTAATGCGTTCAAATATTCGACCCTTAGATGTCCTCACAAAACTGAGTACATCCATTCAAGATTTATACTATAGTTCTTCCACGATGTGTACGGAGCACATTGATATCATTGCATTCGGACCTTTCATTGGTTAAACGCACTAACGCCAGCAAATGAAGCAGGCGCTGGTGCGTTTAACCAACGAAAGTTCCAAATGCAATGACATCAAGCTAGGCGACTGTTTACATGTGCTCCGTACAAATTGTGGGAGAACTATAAAAATTTTCAAGGATAGTCGCAAATGAACCCTAGGACCTCTGAATCCTAACTAAACCTGCTAACCATAATACCATAGAGGTGTAACAAATGTGTGTGTGTTCTAATGTCATTCACTGCACTTTAGTGCATCGGGTTTTACACTTGGCAGATAGATGATATTAATGTGGTCTATTTTCAATTTATGCACCATTTCGGTAGATCACTTTATGTAGATGATGTATTCTTGTACAGTAAATCGCAGGTAAAAAAATCATGATACAATTCGTGTATTCACAGATCCAGTCAGTATATTAGAAGGATTAGTATCCTTCATTAACGCATCGGCAACTTTTTTTACTATAGGCACATGTCAGGGCGGCTTTTACAAGGAGTGATTCAAATCAAATGGACAAATTAATATCAAAGTAAAATCAAATCTTATTATCACAAAGCCTAAAGTTCATTGTTAATAACCACCGCCGCTGTATTTCACGTGCTGCAATATCTGTTGATAAATGCCATCTTCGCCACAATCGGTGTTTTATTGTTTCAACTTGTCATTCGTTGCAATCATTTTGATTGAATAACATGCATCTCTTCTTTGTCTTCTTCTTCCTTCCAAGTATTAGGCAAAGGTCTGTTACGATCCTATAGAAAATTTTCCCTCCAGCGTTTCATAGGACAGCCAGAGATCTTCGTCCTCTTGGTATATAATTATAAACAGCTTTGGGGATCCGATTTGAACTCATTCTTTCAAGATGGTGTTACCAATTTAGTTGGTAGTGTTTAATATATTTCTGCTTTGTTGTAATTTATAATGTTTAGTAAAAGGAAAATTGTTCAAAATATCTCATTTATTGACTTTATTTTGATAATTTTTATTTTAATTAGGAACCTTGGAAAGTATTCCCTATATACCCATACAGATTACCATTCCATATCTGCGGAACATATCCCCAGTGAATAAGGAGCTTTTACTGTATTGTGTACAAAGAGGCATGTAGGATGAGTATATAGTGTAAAGTATGTTGTATGAGGCATGATGGTGAAAAGGGAAAACCCATTTCCCAGCACGTAGCCTACTATTGTAAAGCACCAAGGGGGCCGCCAAGCTTAACGACCCCATCTAATGGATGAATCACTATCAACAGCACCACATGCCTTCTCAACATATGTACTGCAGAGAGGTTTGCAATTTAATGTAGGAATCCAGTAGCTGGTGGCTCAGGTAGTAGCATGCCTGCTTCCTGACTAACGAGTCCAGGTTTGATAACCGGCAGTGTTGAAAATTTTAATTGCTAAATTAATTAAATTGCAAAATTTTCAATTTTGGAGCCTGGAGGGGTGGTGGTGTACAATGTTATTACACCTGGTTTCTCATATAGATCACGTAACTCACTGTTATATAGTCTTCTCTATTCACCTGTCAAAGATACTTAATACAGGCTTTCCACTTTACAGCAGTTTGCCCTTGATTCCTGCTTTCCAGAGATTCCTATCCTCCCATTGTCCTTCTTCCATACCCCTCTTCATCATGGCATCATATATTCCCTCATACCATGTTCTTCTACTTCTCCCCCTCTTCCTTCTGCCTGGTACCATCCAATCTAACACATGTTTAGGCCACTGGTCTTCCGACATCCGTTGTACATGTCCATACCACTTATCCTTTCGATAACAGTTTCTTGTGCATCCATTTCTTGTCTGATATATGTATTTCGAGTATGTTGTAGGCTGGATATTCTCATACTTCTCCATAATCCAAAGATACATTCACAAATCCAACTTTGGACCTCTGGATCCTAACCAAACATGTCTAACCATAGAGGTGTAACAAATAGACATGGCTTAAATTTTCATGTTTCTCACAAAGTAAAGTAAAGTGATCCCACAACAGACCCGGAGGTCCTTGGG
The DNA here is from genome assembly GCA_030220185.1 of Diploptera punctata. NCBI lineage: Eukaryota > Metazoa > Arthropoda > Insecta > Blattodea > Blaberidae > Diploptera > Diploptera punctata. The sequence continues at coordinate 5,651,031 of JASPKZ010003868.1, read as the reverse complement.
GTAGTAGGAGGTTAAGGCTCCCACTTTTTCTAGACAATCGGCACTTTATGTCAGCCCTGCATGACGGCCGCCTTTGCCCCAGAACAAGCATCTGGTACTCATTTTCGTTAGAGGCTGAGTCGACCCCAGGGCCATAGTGCCGCCAGAGGGTTTGGGTCAGTTTAAAAATCCTGACCCCAACGGGACTTGAACCCTCGACCCTCCGGCTTGTAGCTCAGTGCCTTAACCACTACGCTATGGCGTGCCCCGCATATTTCTCACATATTTATAAATCTTATTATAATGATGCGTATAATCGTGTTATATTAAAATGCTATTTAATTTCTATCAATATTAATAATTTTTACAATCTAGTAACATCTTAATATTAAAAAAAATTGGCACCTTAATTTTATTTTGTAACTATAGCTGGTGTAGAATCATTTCAGACAGTAGGATGATAGGGCTAGGAGACTAAAAAATTACTTATTTTAGAAATTCATCTATGAAGTATATTCATTTACGTAGAATTTTTTATCACTCACCAAGATGTTTTTCAGATCATGCATGGCTTAAAATGAAAAACATCTTATTGAGAAAGAAGCTAAATTATTAAAACAAATAGAAAAACCAAAATAATTTACTGTTTGGGAATAGATCTACATTCAAAAGAGCGAAAAGAAGAAATTGATCAACTTTGAAATTCCCGGGGAGAATGACCTGGTTTCAAGGTTTTTCAGTCTGCCAATGGAAGGAGCAAAGGACAGCTCTTGAAGGCGACAGAACAACGGTCGTGACGATACTGAGGATGGAACAGAAACTATGTTCCAAAACTAGTTTATAGTCAAATAAGAAGAACAACATGAGGCGAATGATAAAAAATTCTATCTAAATAAACTAAAAAATGTTAAATAGTGGAGACGGAAGTAAAGAAGTCAGCATTGAAATACCAATTTCTTAAATCCAAAGATGACTATTCCTATTATAAAAATTTAAAATATCTCAGTTGTCATCAACTTTATAAGGTTGTAAAATCTGAAGTACTTTTGGAACATATGCTCCATCCTGAGCATGTAAATCGACCAATTTGCATGCTGAGGATGGAGCAAATGTTCTGAAAGTCTTCATATTTTATAACTTTATAAAGTTGAGACAACAGATCTCAGGTACCCATTTTTATATTTTTAATTTTTACATAGTGACTTCATCGGTGTTTCGTAATGAATTTTAAAAATGATTGTTTATTTCTCTGATCAATCAATAGTGTCTTAACTCTCTCCTATATTTTCAGACAGTACAACCAAATTTTACCATACATTTCATTTTCTTAAATTATAATGTGAGGATTTTAAACGTTCCTCTTTTTTAAAATAAGATTCATACACAATCATATATTAATGTTGGAAATTTTACATTATGAGGTTTTCAATTAATAAAAATCAATACTAAATAGTGACTATCCTTACCACATATATCTATGTTAGCAGCTGAGGATGGGAGCAATGTCTCTCGATACCGCACAGTTCTGTGTTTTAAAGAACATAGATCATATAACAGAGGGATTTACTATTACAAAAGGTTTAAGGTAAGGTTGCAGTTTATCTCCAATTCTATTCAAAATTTATCTCAAAAGAGTACTAAGAGATTGGAGGAAAAAATGTCAAAAAATCGGCATACCAATCCAAAATACACATGTATATTCACTAAATTTTGCAGATGACCAGGTATTAATAGCATAAGACCATCATGACATAGAATATATGGCTAAAAAACCAAAAGAATATGAAAAATGGGGACTTTATATAAACATTGAGAAAACTAAATATCTGTTTATAGGAGAAGAAATGGAAAATATAAATTTTAACAATGGAGAAGAACTAAAACCTAGTATTGAATGCACTTACTTAAGAACAAAATTAGACCATTTAGGTGATAACACTGTAGAAATTAAAATAGAATCGCACAAACAAAACAAGCTATATATGCTTTAAACTCTGTTTGGTGGAGCAAAAATATTAAAAGAAATAGAAAATTACAAATATATCAAACCATAATTCAGAGCATTTTAACATATGGTGCTGAAGTCTGGCAAATTCCTACCAGGGAAATGAAAAGAATTTTAAGTTCAGAAATGGATGTTTTAAGAAGATCAGCTGGAAAATCTAAAATGGATAGAATACGAAATAAGAGAAATTATGGGTATACAAGAGGAGCCAGACATCATAGAAAAGAAAAGATTACAGTGGTATGGCCACATCAAAAGAATGCCAAAGCAAAGATTGCCTAAAATAGTTATGGAACGGATCCCAATAGAAAGGAGGAAGACCGAAGAAAACTTGGATAGAAGGGGTACAAGCAGCTATGATTATCAAGAGGATTGGAGGAAGATCAATGGATGGACAGATAGGAATGGCATTTGGTTTCCGGAAGAAGGCGGCAGCTGCCATGATACCGGATGATGATGATGATGAGATATATAAGGTGAGAAGTCACGATTCAGTATTGATTTTTATTAAATAATTTTTTTTTCATATACAGTAAAACTTGCTCAAAGCAGAATCGCATGGGATCAAATTTTTTTTCCACTTTATAAAAAAACTAAAACTTATTAATAACCTTAGATTATAGAGTACCGTATATTTCTTTTTACACACCTTGGATTAGTTGCAGTTCCACTGCCTTTGAAAAGTGAAGTATAGTATGTATGAGCGACTTTGACGGTAATGCGTGAAAAAAGTCCCATTTCATCAGCGTTAAAAATGTCTCTTAGGCACGTACCTTGAAAATAAAGTATGCAGTTTCGGTTTCTGCTCACTAACTACACTTTTGTCCACATCCTTTGTATCCCCGCAAATTTCATTCCACACTACATTGCATCATCTTTTAAAACTGTCCAGCCAACCTAAAGATGCCTTGAAATCATTATTCTCAAGGGATTTAGCACCAGCTAGAATTTGACTTTGGTGCATTGGTCCGGAAATTTGGAGATTTATCTTCAATCACATCAACTTTTTCATTTTATGTCAATGATACATACGTTTTAGCCATCTTTATTCTATAAATTCAGAATGCTACCTATGAAAGATCGGTCTTAAAACTTAAACTAATAATTTAAGATTTTACAGTGCAATGGTTATTTGTAAAACAGATATCTGCATTTCACATTATGGGTGTGCAGTGAGGCTGAAATAAAACTTCAGGTACAGATAAAATCTCAACTTCACTTGGGTATAGGAATCTTTCCTTATTGTTTATTTGGCCTAACAGGAATTCAATGAAGTTGGAACTAATTTATTTCTCTGTCTTTCTGCTTTATAATTTTTTTCAAGAATTGTGTAGAAATATCCTTCCCTTTCTGCACTGGACAGATTCCGTTTTATGCAAAATAATAATAATAATAATAGCTTTATTTTACCTGGCAGAGTTAAGGCCTTAAGGCCTTGTCTACCACTCAACCAGGTCACACAAAATTACTATTATTTCGCCGGGACCAAAATTTATTTACATTGGTCAGATTTCTGCATTAAACAAGTTTTACTGTATTAATTATGGGAAATAACATTAATTGATCTCAAAGTTCACCAAATCAACACCAGATAGTAAATCATATTTGAAGAGAAAAATTATATGCTCAGACTGGGGCTTGAACCCAGGACCTTTGGCTTTCTAGGCCAATACTCTACCGACTGAGCTAGTTCCAATCTAAATGCAAATTTTTCTTTTACATACGCTGTTAATTGCCGCACACCAAATACTATGAAACCTTTGCTTCTATCTTGCAAATGGCGGCTTCTTTATTATTTGGGAATTTTACATTACATTATAAAGCCAGTACGGTTTCTTTCCATGTCTTTATTATTCATTTCATACTTCTCAATGATGGATAAATCATATTTGAAGAGAAAAATTATATGCTCAGACTGGGGCTTGAACCTAGGACTTTTGGCTTTCTAGGTCAATACTCTACCGACTGAGCTACCTGAGCAAGTTTCAACCTGAATGCAAATTTTTCTTTTATATACGCTGTTAATTCCCGCGCATCAAATCCTATGAAACCTTTGCTTCTATTTTGTAAATGGCAGCTTCTGGTAACCTTGAAGATGAAAGAGTAAAACAAAATTAAACAGTAGTAAAGATGGCTGAAGATGAGAGGGATGCCTCTTGAAACTGCAGTCCAATGCTTTGAAGATCAAGGAGTTATGAGGTGATATTTCATGACTCAATATTTATTAGTTATTAAAATAAAATTTTGATTAGTGTAGTATCAAAACTATTTTTGTTGTGAGGATAATCATAATGCTAGGAGGGTTGTACACTATACATCTCTGTGACAAGGTTAAGTTTTTTCTAATCCCAATGAATTCATATCTTTGAATTTCCTTCACCTGAAAAATGCCATTGATCTTGAACATAACTGAACTTGTCTACCTAGAATCCAGAGAGACACACACTACCCCTACAGCTGATGAGCTTCTAATTAATTGTATCATCTTGTCTCTTGATTCTCATTAATTATCTTGATTGAAGAAAGAAAAACTTATGAACTTCGAAATTTCCACGGATTCTGACTGGATCTGGAGGTTTATTTGGTCCACCAACAGAGGGAAGAAGTAGTTCTTCTGATCGACATAACATCAGTCGACAAGAAAGTACTGAAGATGAAACATTTTAATTTAATCTTAATTATCTTAATGTTCATGTTTCTTCAATGTTGTGAATTAGTTTTTTTTTACAGTTGCAGATAAATTACAATATTTGCACAAATTATGCAAACAGATGGTATCTGTGTTGAGTTAAACTGTTTAAGAGTTCAATATGTTGTAGTCCAATTCATTTTAACATCCTGAAAGAATATTATTTTGAAAAAAAAAATTAATGCTTGAACCCTGCACCTCTTGTTCTCCGTACGAGGATTCTATCCATCACATCATTCACTTGGATAGCAGCCTCATATGGAGAACAAGAGGTCCAGGGTTCAAGCATTTATTTTTCTTTTCAAAATAATATTGTCCAGTATTGGAAAGAGTTAAATTTAAAATATTACATCAAAATCCTGAATGAAGTCCATTTACACTGGCTGATTTGAATGTATGAACCTCAGATCTATATATAAGCATGACATTTAATATTAGTAAATTATAATACGAAGTGACATTATGAGTTCTATTTAATAATAAATCTAAGTCTTGGCATCTTAACTCATAAACTGTTGTATTCTAGAGAACATGTTTCTTGCAGACTGTTGAACTTTGGGTTGTTGGTCCTGGATGTCGATTCCCCCTCCATCTTTAGGTTGTCCAAAGAATAAATCAGATTAATAGACGAGTTGGAGAAATTTAACATCTCACCTCACAAAGTTGCATGTCTTCACGATACCGGTTTCAAAAGTATAGTATTACTTCCATCTTCAGTCAAATTCCAACTGTCGAAATTTCGTCGTTAACATCATCTTCTGAACTACCATCAGATGTAGATTTTATGAACTTGGGAGATTAAATTATTTTTGTCGGGGATATCGAAATTCATTGCTTTATATTTATTCTTCTGAATGTATATCTTTTCCCAAATTGTTAATTCCAAAGGTTTCTCCAAATGTTTTAAAAGTTTAGTGTCTTTTGCAATTTTATGATTTTTAGCAAACTATGAGCTGCAATTGCCAATTTTTTCAATTTCACCATTTTTAATATTTCTAAGGTGTTCTTTTGTACGAATTTCTAAATTCCTTTTAGTTTTTCCTATATATACTTTATTGCAGTCATTCCAACTGATTTCATAAATTCCAGATTTTTTACTATCTGGGACATTAACTTTCTTATTGGTTACTAGTAGATTATCCAGGCTAAATTTGTTAATCGGTGCTAATGTAATATCAAATTTGTTAAATATTTTTTGAAATTTTCTGTGTGTTTTAGGTTGGTAAGTAATTTTCTTGAAACGTATATTTTCTTAATATTTAATTTTAGGAAGTTATATTTTGAGGTTATTTTAATTATATGGGAAAGCTGACGATAAAACAGAATTGTTTTGAAACATGTCCAAGAACAAATCAACATTAATATTGAGGTAAGATGTCCAGACCAAAAATAATATAAGTATATTTTCTTTTCAATCAGGTTGTAGGGTGGTGTATTCTTTAAGTCTTTTTTGTTGTTTGAATCTCTTTAACTTATTTATTATTATCTCCTTTCCAAAACCAGTTGCAATGACTGTACTAAGTATATATAGGAAATTATTAAGGTAGAATATGTTTATCACTCACCTCATATTGTTCTTCTTATTTGATTATAGACTAGTTTCGGAACATAGTTTCTGTTCCATCCTCAGTAACATCACGACCGTTGTTCTGTCGTCTTGAAGAGTTGTCCTTCTCTCCTTCCATTGGCTGACTGAAAAACCTCGAAACCAGGTCATTCTCACCGGGAATTTCGAAGTTCATTAATTTCTTCTTTTCGCTCTTTTGAGTTTCATTTGATGTTGTTTCCTTATTTCCAAGCATTCCAAAAGACCAAACTATGGAAATTTTAGAGATTTGGATGAAAAATAATAAAATTGAAAAAGTAAAGATAGTCGAATATAAAACTTTAACTAAATTATGTATCGATAATATGTTTTTCACCTACAATGGAAGATTTTATAAACAAAATTCAGGACTTTCGATGGGAAACCCTTTATCTCCATTCTTAGCTAATCTATTCATGGGGAATTTTGAACACAAGATAATTAACGGACATCGTTTAATTTTCAAGTTCTGGTGCAGATATGTGGATGACATAATTGCAATAGTTAATCATAAACAGATAGATGACGCATTAAAATTATTGAACATTCAAAGTCAAACTATAAAGTTCACTATGGAAAAGGAAATCAATGGAGAAATACCATTTTTAGATCTCAACTTAAAAAGGAATGAAGAAAATAAGATAGAATTTGGGAATTTACAGAAAAAAGACACATATAGATAACTACATAAAAGCTTTAGGTTTCAATCACATAGCTCACAAAGAAGCAGTTTTCAATAGTTTGACACATAGATTAGTGAACATACCAATGAACAAAGAAAATTATGAAAAAGAAAAAGAACACATAATCAACGTAGCCACGAAAAATGGTTTTGCTATAAAAATGATACTCAAAAAAATAAACAAGTTCAAAAGACAAAAATTTATTAATCAAAGCACTCTTCTAAAAGTAAAAGAAGATAATGTAAAATTTAGAAAATTCACATATCATCCATTAAAACACACAAAGTTTCAAAACATTTTTTAAAGATTTCAACATAAGGTTAGCACCCAAAAATGACTACAGCATCAGCAGACTGATTAGACCTAATAAGAATGAGAAAATTAAAGAAGAAAACAAATCAGGGATTTATCAAATTAAATGTGAAGAATGTGAGAAATTCTACATAGGAAAAACTAAAAGAAATTTGAAAACTAGAGTTAAAGAACATCTCAGGAATGTCAAGAAAGGGGAAGTAGAAAAATCTGCAGTGGCTGCCCATGCATGGTCTGAAAAACATCTTATCGAGAAGAAAAGAAGCAAAATTATTAAAACAAATAGAAAAACCAAAAGAACTTACTGTTTGGGAAAAGATCTACATTCAAAAGAGCGAAAAGAAGAAATTAATGAACTTCGAAATTCCCGGTGAGAATGACCTGGTTTCGAGGTTTTTCAGTCAGCCAATGGAAGGAGAGAAGGACAACTCTTCAAGACGACAGAACAACGGTCGTGATGTTACTGAGGATGGAACAGAAACTATGTTCCGAAACTAGTCTATAATCAAATAAGAAGAACAATATGAGGTGAGTGATAAACATATTCTACCTTAATGAATATACCTCATAGTGAGAATTCCTAAAATAAGTAGTATATATAGGAAAAACTAAAAGGAATTTAGAAATGCGTACAAAAGAACACCTTAGAAATATAAAAATGGTGAAATTGAAAAATCGGCAATTGCAGCTCATAGTTTGCTAAAAAATCAGAAAAGACACTAAACCTTTGAAATATTTGGAGAAACCTTTGGAATTAACAATTTGGGAAAAGATATACATTCAGAAGAATAAATATAAAGCAATGAATTTTGATATCCCCGATGAAATAATTTAATCTCCAAGTTCATAAAATCTACATCTGATGGTAGTTCAGAAGATGATGTTAACGACAAAATTTCGACATTATATTGACTTAGGCTTTCACGGCCAGAGTTACTATGATGATCTTGCAGAAGATTTCCAGGCTGTTGGCCAAGCCTCAAGACCATGGCCAATAGCCCGGAAATCTTCTGCAAGATCATAGAAATTTTGACAGTTGGAATTTGACTGAAGATGGAAGTAATACTATACTTTTGAAACCGATATCGTGAAGACATGCAACTTTGTGAGGTGAGATGTTAAAACATTTTCTCCAACTCATCTATTAATATAAATACCTCATAGTGATTCCTCCCACTGTAATTTTAATTAAATAAATCAAATCTTTCCGACCGAGATAGGATTATGAATTTTGAAATTTCTGGGGAAAAAGATTTGATCAAGTTATTTGGATAATCAAAAGATGGAGGGGGGAGTCAACATCCAGGACCAATACCCAAAGTTCAACAGCCTGAAAGAGCTGATGATATGCAATGCATATTGAAATATGTTCTCTAAATTATAATTTATGAGGTAAGATATCAAGAGCCATATTAATTATGGTATTTACTAGTTGAAATATTTGTTTAATTCTAGTCTTTTGAAATTATCCTGTACTCATTTACACTTAATTAAAATCTCTATATCTTTAATATACTTTGCTTATCTGACTCTTTAAAAATCCAAATGGGACAACTTCTAATGCAATACAGTATTATTTATGTTGACGATTTTATTATTCATTCAACACTTCTCATTGAAGGATAAATTATATTTGAAGAGAAAAATTTTCGCCTAGACCGAGACTCAAACCCGGGACCCTTGGCTTTCCGGGCCAAGTGCTCTACCAACTGAGCTACCGAGGCGAGTTGCGATCTAGATGCAAATTTTCTCTTATATACGTTGTAATTCATAAAGTAGTGTTAAATTCCCACTAAATGTCTTCTTAACTAAGAAGCCGCCATTTCCAAAGATAGAAGCTATGGTTTCAAGCATTTGGCATGAGGGAATTACAATGTATATAAGAGAAAAATTTGCGTCTAGATTGCAACTCGCCTCGGTAGCTCAGTTGGTAGAGCACTTGGCCCGGAAAGCCAAGGGTCCCGGGTTCGAGTCTCGGTCTAGAAAAAAAAATTTCTCTTCAAATATAATTATTTATGTTCCTTAACTTCATCATCACATACTTTTCATTAATGAATTAAAGGAAGTGACACTACGAGGTTTATTTTAATTAATAATTGAGTTAGAATTTAACATTGAACTTTTATAGGAAAAAAATCACTATGAGGTTTAATTTAAGATTAAATTAAAATGTTTCATACTTCACCTCATATCCAGATATTTAGCAAATATCACTGGCTATGAGGTGAGGTACTGAACATTTTAATTTAATACCTCACCTCACAATTGTAGATTTCTCAAAGACAAGTTTTGATACTTCTGTGTATCATCTTCAGCTCTATCTAACTGTTGATCGCCAGTCACCAATTCAGCAGTTAGATAGAGCCGAAGATGATTCAGAGAAGTATCAAATCTAGTCTTTGAAAAATCTGCAATTATGAGGTGAGGTGTTAGATTTTTAACTCAATGATTAATCATACAGTTCTTTAATCCTGTATATTATGAAATGATTTGTTATAATTACCACTACTGTAATTTTCAAACTAGAAAGAAATATAAAATGTATAAAGTCATTGCTACAACACTAATTTATTAAATAAATTTTAACTTAAAATGTAAAGAGTTTTCATAACTTATTGTAAAAAAATTAACAAGATAATGGACAAAATAAAAGTTAAAAATAATTGATGTTTTCATTATTAATTTAACACTTCTCACTGAAGGATAAATTAAATTTGAAGAGAAAAATTTTCGCCCAAATCAAGACTCGAACCCGGGACCTTTGGTTGTCTGTACCAAATGCTCTACCAACTGAGCTACCGGGGCGAGTTCCAATCTAGATGCAAATTTTTTTCTTATATACGTTGTAATTCCCATGCACCAAATGCTTGAAGCCTTGGCTTCTATCTATGCAAATGGCGGTTTCTTAGTTAAGAAGACATTTATTGGGAATTTAAACACTGCTTTTAAAAGCCAATAGGGCTTCTATTGATGTTTTCATCATTAATTTACCCCTTCTCACTGAAGGATAAATTAAATTTGAAGAGAAAAATGTTTGCCCGGACCGAGACTCAAACCCAGGACCTTTGGTTTTCCATAATATGCTTTACCAACTGAGCTACCAGGACTAGTTCCAATCTAGACGCAAATTTTTCTCTTATATACGTTGTAATTCCTGCACACCAAATGCTCTTGAAGCCTTGGCTTCTATCTATGCAAATGGCGGCTTCTTAGTTAAGAAATTTAAAACTAATTACCAAAAATATTACTATGGGCAACATAAAAAGAAACTTTTTATGTGCAGAGCAAAAAATAGTAACTTTTTTATAATCTGAAAGTGCTAAAATTTAAGTATTTTTAACTTAGGTATCAGAAAAGCGAAATTCTGACATGCAAGTTCAAATAACATGGTATGATTTGAATATTTTCAAATTGCATAAAATTGATTTAAATTGCGTGTGAAATAGATTTAAATATCAACAACACCAAATTGAAATAGCATTTTCTTCAAACACTCAAAACCAATATGTCAAAATTGTTTTAGTTGAGAAAGAACATATCTTGTGCAAAAATAAAAGAGTTAGTAGGGAAAATCTTAATATAACCACATATAAACTAATATTTAGATTAAAATATATTTGGTTACTGAAAACTGAAGATATCAAAATATTTGTTATAATTTAATTAAAATTCTAATGGGAGTAACACTATAAGATAATATTGTTTAGTTGTTTCTTGACTCACCTCATACTTCTTAACTCCCACGCAGACTCGAGTTTCTTCACTTCATTCTCAATGCTGTATTACGTTTGCAACATTGAGAATGTCACAAATGAAGTGAAGAAACTCGAGTCTGCGTGGGAGTTAAGAAGTATGAGGTGATTCAAGAAACAACTAAACAATATTAAAATAAACCTCATAGTGTTATTTCCTACATAACTTAAGATAATTAATATTATATAATATACATTTTTTATAGTCACATAATAAAAATATGAATTTCTCATTAGACTAGTTTTGATGTCTATTGTCTCCGTCATCAGTTATACTCAAGTTTAACTTTCACAGGGAAATCACTATGAGGTATAATATAAGAATTAAATTAATATTTAATTTTAGGAAGTTATATTTTGAGGTTATTTTAATTATATTACTGAGGTGAGATATTAAAAATATTAATTTAATTCCTACATTCTATTTGAAATTGAGTCATTACCTGCATTCCTCCTGCCACCTGATGGGGGCTAAATGAACTTTGAAATCAAATCTTAAAAGTTCTTCTTCTTCCTTCCAAGTATTAGGCCAAGGTCTGTTACGAACCTATCTTAAAAGTTTCTGGCAAGAAAGATTTGATTTCAAAGTTCATTCAACCTGCACTAGGTGGCAGGAGGGATACTTGGTAATAAAACATGTTAGATTCTACCCAGATTGGAAAATATTAATTTGAATAAAAACATTGAAAATTTTAAACAGTGGAGTATAGCTGATGATTGGGTTGAATAGCTTTTGAAATTAGTCAGGTGAGAAATTTATATTTTTGTGAGGTGAGGTGTGAAAATTTCTGATTAAATTATACAATATTCTTTCCAATAAAAGAATATTACTGTAATGTTAATAAATAAAACTGTGAACATTCTTAAAGACACTTGAAATAACCACATGAAAAAAAAATCTGAAGCTCTAGTTTTCCATTTCTTTTCCTGTTTTGTTATTCATTGCACGTTTACTAACTTTCTCAGCGAAAATATTCTATTAATGCCATCTTGTCTTGTATAAGAACATGTATCAATTTTGTTGTGCCAATTTAGCAAATACCCAGGCATGTATAAGTTTTTTTTTAAATTCTATATAGCATTGAATTTTATTTCCTTTTGGCTGGCTTTGTTCTTAAGGTAGCTACATATTTTATATAATAAAGTTCGGATTTTTTTTACATTATGAGGTTAAAAAAAAATTTTTTTTTTACATTATGAGGTGGAGCACGCCGTAGTGTAGTGGTTAAGGCACTGCACTACAAACCGGAAGGTCGAGGGTTCAAGTCCCATTGGGGTCAGGATTTTTAAACTGACCCAAACCTTCTGGCAGCACTATGGCCATGGGGTCGACTCAGCCTCTAATGGAAATGAGTACCAGACGCTTGTTCTGGGGGGTAAAGGCGGCCGTCACGCAGGGCTGACAACCCAGCTGACATAAAGTGCCGATTGTCTAGAAAAAGTGGGAGCCTTAACCTCCTACTACCCTAAGGGCCTCCTGAGGCCTGTAGTGGGAACACTTTACTTACATTATGAGGTTTTTTAATAAGAGAATCATGAATTCTTCTTACCTCATATATCTATGCTTTTTTAACACAGAACTGCAGTATCGGGAAACGTCATTCCCATATCGTCAGCTGTTGTCACAACTGTCAATTTTTCATTATGCCGGTAATTGTCTAAACTGCTATTTGGTGTTGATTTGAAGAACTTTGCAATCAAATTTGGTTCATCTGGAAACCAAATTTGTTTACAAAGTTCTTCAAATCAACAGCAGATGGCAGTTTAGAAAATTACCGGCATAATGAAAAATTGACAGTCGTGACAACAGCCGACGATGGGAATGATGTTTCCCGATACTGCAGTTGTGTGTTAAAAAACATAGATATTATGAGGTAAGAAGAATTCACAATTCATTTGATTCTTAGCTAGATATTTTTTGAAGACGGGAAAAAAAAAAATAATAAATCGTAGAAGTTTTATGAAAGAAAACTTTTTGCCTGAACCAGGAATTCAACCCAAACCTCTGGTCACATATCAATGCACTGATAATTGTACTATTCAGGCTTCATTGTTCAAACACAATTTTTTCTCTTTGAAAATGATTTATCATTCAATCTGAGTAATTAAAATTATGTACAATATTGTAGTTGGTTATATTTCAATTACGCTATTTAACTATACAGGTTATTAGCATCATAATTCAAATCTGAGCTTAGAATAATTGACAAACTTTGTTTAAAGTTTTAAGAATTATAAAACTACCTGATATCTCATCCTCAATAGTTTGCAGTGTTGGTACCAAAATGTAAGCAGATGATGATACTTAACCCTCTGCATTCCACTGGTAAAATCTCTTGTGTCAGAGATTTAAATCGCACCCGCCGATGTGATCAGCTTTGCAAGTAGTTTAAGTATATTGTCTGGCAGGTAGTGGACAGGAGCACCAGAGCTGATCTAATTGGCTCATGACACCTAAAGGGTTAAGTTATTGAAAGGCCTAATAATTAAATGAATCGTTTCATTTAATTATTATTAATTGAACCTCAATGTTAAAAATTCCCAAATTTAATATATAAATATTGAAAGGCCTCCTATAAAACGACACTTCAAATTATTGAGGATGACAGATATCAGGAACTGTTTTATAATTCTTAAAACTTTAACACAGTGACCTCAACGGAGTTTTGTAATGTATCTTAAAAATCTTGAAACTTTTTTATTTAACTTTCACAGGGAAAGAACACTATGAGGTTTAATTTAAGAATTAAATTAATGTTTTTATTACCTCACCTCATATCCTTTTTTCTTCTATACTGCAGTTTTGGAGCTACTGACGATGGAGATAAGCTCCGAAACTGCAGTATAGAAGAAAAAGGATATGAGAGGTGAGGTAATAAAAACATTAATTTAATTCTTGAAACTTTGTTTAGAAGCATCTTTTCTTTTTTTTCTTCAGATTCTTTTACTTGCCATAAATCTGTAACATAAGACTCATTTATTTACTTCCTCATTTGAAGGAAGCCATACACTGGATTTTTGCACGCTTAAAACTCCATTGTCCTCAGTCAGGTACCTGCGAATCTTGGAATCAAAGCAAACGTTAACCTCTAGTATATCGGACTGATTTTTTGTTCTAACAAGTGTCATGTGCAATGCTAAATTTTGAAATTGGTAGGATTATTATATAGCACAATACAGGATAAAAAATTGATATACATATGATTTTTAATTTCCAAATTTCCTAAGAAATAATATACCATAAAAGCAGAAATTAAAAATAAATATGTTCGTTTCGACTAGATGTGTGTTGTGATGCTCAATTCTCAGCTAAAGCATAAGAACATAAAAATTAAATCTTCAATTAAAAATTCATTATAGATTTTTCTAATCAGATTTGTTTCCCAAGCTGCCCTTTTAGTTCGTGATAGTATCTTAAGTTCTTCAATGAAGAAATAAGTAGAATTTAGAAATATATGAATGAATGTAGGAAAATATGAAAGAGGTGAGTTGCTCATTTAGCACACAACTTTCTAAGTTCCCTCTTTACTTATTTTATTTCTTTCCTTCACATTACAATATATCTTTTTATTGTAAAGTTTAACCAATTATTAAAAAAAGCTAGTTTATGACTTCATATATCTTAAACCATTATTTTTAATAGAAAATTAGTCCACAATTTTGTGCACGAACCCCAATATTTTCTTCATAAACTTCTGCTCTTTAATGGTAATAAAACATAACGTTGCAAAATAATCATCTAAAATTGTTTTGTTAATACTAATTTAAAAGATACAGTACAAATACATATTTATAGCAGCATCACTTAACCTACAGATTGCTATCTTTTTACACAATATTTTACAGCACAGTATATTTCACATAACCTATTTACTTAGTGCTTTTAATGGATTTTTCTATTCTACACTTTTCTCTTTTTTAAGTGTCAGCATTTTTAATAAATTTCTATCAGCAATAGGCAGACACACAACTGACACAAGTCTTTGTTTGTCTAACAACTATTCTCTTTTAATAATGTTTAAATATAATATAGCAAGAAAAAAATAATGACAGTCAAGCAGCATAATATTTACAGCAATAAAAACTCTCGCAGAGAAATACAAGATGGCATATCACTACCTTCTATAATAAAGGAAGTGCAAAGATATCATCCGTGATCTGAAAAGTTATGCACAGAAGATCTTTCTCATATAATCATCTTTCTCAGAAATGCTATATTTATTTTTTAAGTATTATGTTTATTTCTTACAAATAAATCAACCATGCTACTTTTTTTATTATGTGAAATTACACATAACCGCCACAACATGTCTAATCAGCTATAAAAAAATGGTGCCTCCGAATATCATAACTTTGTACAGAAATGCACATGTCCACAAGTATTAATATTTATTATTATAATTATGTTTTTGCTTATTTAACGATGACATAAATCATTCTGGACACACACTGCCAAAACTATTAATACACACTGAACAAGTTTTCATTATTAATATTATTATTATTAATGTTTACAACAGCTTGCGCTTTAAAAACAGATCATCCTAAGTCAGTCAGATTTGTAAGCTGCAGGAATTTTAATAACAGTAACACCTTTGCAATCTTAAATTTTTTCTCAAATATTCTTATTCTATCTTCTAATCATTCACACACACAACATTTAATTACAAAGACTGGTTCGTTTTATTAATTATAATTAGTTTTTTTATATATGTATATGTATATACATATATATAATCATATATTTGAAAGTAAAAAGAAAGAGTGCAGCAAAAGCTAATATTTAAGGGCCTGATATGTGACAATCTATAGCTTAATAGTCAGATTTTTCATAATTACTGCATTACTATATATTATATATTTATATCTATATAATAATTTCCTGAGGTGCTATGTATGCACTCTAACAGCTATAACTAGTCATTTTTTCTTTTTCAGCTTCTTCAAGCTTAGTTTTGAAAAAAAAGTAAAATAAATAAACTAGAGTTGTTATGCACATGAGCTAATAGTTTCTGCACCATTCATGCCAAATTACTACATACAATATGATTTTTGTTAACTTATAAAGGTGATCACAACACTTTGTTTTAATTTTAAAAATGTGCACTTATTTCTTTGAAAGCTTACTTGCTATGTTTTTCACATTGTCACAAGCAAATATTATCAGACAAAGAATTGTTACTTCATTTCAGAATGAAATATGGGATAATGCTTATCATTGGCTGACTAGGGTCTAGAAAAAAAGTGTATATTTAATAATGCATTTTTTTCACTTTAACAATACTCTTAACAAGACAAATATCAACACACCCCCAGTTCTTGTGTTTCAGTTTGGACATGGGCATTCCATTACATAGCACATTTTAATTATTATTATTATACATAAAACTATTTAAAAATCAAAGGTTAATACAGAATATTACTTTCTGCTTCAGACCAAACTGACTACCATATGATATTACAAAATAAATAAAAATCTAAAGAAATATAGTATTAAGTCTTGAGGCAGAATTTAACAATCAACATGCTTCCCTCTTTTAAATATTAAAACAAAACAAAAACTATTTGAAGAATGCTTCTTATCTAAAATGTTAACAAACAGTATATATGTAATAACAGATTCAAATACGAGGAAATACAATAGTTTTATTCTTTATTAAACCTAATTAGGATATCTTGAACTGTACAATAAAGAAGAGTTCCTTTTAAGAAAGGATTTAGATACACGTGGAACTCGACAGGTATGCATTGTCAAGGGGAACATTCTGTTAAATACAAGCTTAACAGAAAATTACCCTTGTCAACATAATACAGCAGTAGAAGAAAGTGGAACAGAATACAGTTACATCAACACATTACTGTAGTTCCAGCTGCTGAACACATTACTCATGTTCAGAAAGAGAGCAAGAAATCACCTGTTCACAAGATCAAAACACAACACTTTACTTTCTCGTACAAACTTCCCTTGACAATACACTTAAACTCCATTATAAGGTTTAGAACAACTCATCTCAAACATTAATAGTGAGTGGAGAACATATTTTTAACGACTCACCTCATATAATTTCAAATTTCTTTGATACCGGCAGTTTCAGACAATATCTTTTCCCTCTTCAGTCATGGCTTCGAAGCCATGACTGAAAAGGGACAAGATATTGTCTGAAACCGCCAGTATGAAAGAAATTTGAAATTATATGAGGTGAGTCGTTAAAAATATGTTCTCCACTCACTATTAATGATATAACATCATAATGTTTACTTCCCAATATTAATTTAAATATCATCTCAAACAACTCATCACAGTTAAAAAATTGTTGTAATATCTAACTAGCCACATGTTTCCACTCTTATGGGCCATCTAACAACTCTACTTCATTGCCTTCTTGGGAGATGCCTGAGCTGGAGCCATAGCCGGAGCGCTTGCTGCTACTGTGTCTGCCATGGTTAGAATGAATGGAGGCCCAGTCTGAAGGTAGATCTTGTTGGAAAAGCCCTGCGGCTTGCCAAATTAATGACAAGCGGTGAGCAATTCCTTTTGGTTCTCTTTGATAGGAGAACCCTGGGTTCATGGGCCATCTAACAATCCTATTTCATTAAGTTTTGCTTTTCATATATTTTCCTTTTAATCTCTGTCCAGTCCTTTCTACATTATTTTTTTCCTAACTTGGTCTTCCTATCTAGTTATTGGTCCTTCTCTCAGTCTTTTTCCTTAACATACTATTTTAAAAACTTCTTTTTGGAATTGTAATATTTCAAGGGCTCGGCTGTAAAACATGTTAACTGACAAATTCTTGAAAACTGAGTTGTAGCGTGTAAACTGTGATATGTGCCCTCCTGTAGCATTTGGTGCATCTATTGACGGATGTAAAAACTACATGCACCAAATGCTTCACGAGGTCACATATCACAATTTACATGCTACAACTCAATTTTCAAGAATTTGTCATTTATCATGTTTTACAGCCGAGCCCTTTTCATGTGATATTTGTAGTACATGACTTTATATTTTTATTTCAATTGTTTTGAGTATTCAACTTTTAAACTTTCTCTAATTAGAATTATTATAACAAATATCTCTATGAGGTATAAATTAAAATACATTATTTTCGCTTCACTTCATATCCCATCTTCTAATTAGATTGATTTCGAAACCTTAGCGGCTTCATCTTCAGTAATTCCACGACCAATATTCTGTTGTCCAGGAGCACCAACAGATAATTTAATTCAGAGGTTCATTGGTCCACCAACAGATGGATTAAACAGTGCTCCCTGACAATAGAACATTGGTCATAGAATTACTGAAGATGAAACTACTAAGGCTTTGAAACCGGTCTAATTAGAAGATGAGATATGTTGAGGTAAAAAGAATTTAATGTTTTATTTTAGGAAGTAATATTTTGAGGTGTGTTATATCTTACCTCAATATTAATGTTGATTTGTTCTTGAACATGTTTCGATCAGAAGACTAATCAAAACATGTTTAAGAACAAATCAACATTAATATTGAGGTAAGATATAATAATTTAATGAAAGTAATTTAACTAAATTTTTTAATTTCTTTAATTACTTAATTTATTATTCTATCCTGTCTCGTTTTATTTCTTAAAAAACCACATCTTATCAAAATATACTTTTTTATTTTGGACTTATGCTATTTGTATCCTGAATAGTTGCACATCTATCAGCAGCCTGGAACTCTTTAAATAATAAAAAAGTCATGTTAACAAATCTGAAAAAGGGCATGGCTTAAGACTACAATCTAGCAGGCAATTTTATTGTTCTCTTCCATCAGTATATTGATTCTGACAAAGTGAGGTTAATTTGGTTGCATATTTAATTTTCTACAATGTACTTACTGCATAATGAAGAACGATTTTGTTGTGAATTTATCTGTGACGAATTGTAAAGAATTGCTATTAGAAATTAAATTTAACTAAAATATATTTCAAGAGGAAACTGTTCTAAGTAATTTTAATGTCATAAAGTTTAAGTGTGATTGTTGAAACAAAGTTTGTTTATAAAATTGGGCTTCTCTGTTATGTTCTGTAATTTAATTTTTGTGACCTATTTCTTTGGCAACATAATTTTGTTTACAATCCTTGCAAATATTGTGTTAACAGCTGGTAAGGGGCACAGGGTATGTCATTGAGCATGATCAAGTTATATCCAGAAAAATGTCACATCCACAAATTATTTCCATAGTGTTTGGTCAACTGCATTTTTTAAGCCAATCATTTAATTTTTTTTTAAATATACTGATCAGCTTAACTTTGAAGACAGCCTAACTTATTACCTGATAAATCATTAATAAGAAAAGCTAGTCTATATTTTTAAGGTCAAGTCTTTCCATACCATCAACTTGGAGAAGAGCAGGGACATATTGGCAGTGCTCCATCTAACGGAGAATTATCTATTAATGGACCTTGCAATTATTTTATATTATACAATAAGCTTCAATATTAAACAGTCATAACTTTCAATTTTAATTTTTTAAGATGCAACACATCTCAAATATTTCTTGGTAAAAACTGGATACAGAAACAGAAGTAAGATATATTTATGTGATAATCAAGAAGTCTGGACACACAACTCTCAGTTAGAACGCAACAGTAATTCTCAATGATAGATTGCTACGAAGGTACAAAGCTACAACTTTATTCATAATAGTGTTATTTTGTTATATCTGCCTAAATTATTACATTACTGCATTAAATGTATACATCATGAAGAAACATGAAATAAACTTAGTAACTATACAAGCACTCAAGTGAGGTGATTCTGTATTCCATTAAGGTTTAGGTTTTACTGTTGCTAGATTAATTTCTACAGCATATACACGTGTGTATATCACACATACATACATGTATATATGCTGATTAGTCTATAGGGAGGGTTATCTTACTTTAACAGATCAGCAGTCTATCGAGTTAAGAAATAGAATAAATAGCATCTAGCCACAGGACAACACAACCTGCATTCACAATTCCTCAACCAGCAAGCAAGCAAACAAACAAACACTTACACATTCGTCTATAAGCTAAAATGACTTTTAAAATAAAAAATATCAATACAGCTGTTACATACTGCACAAAAGCCAGGAAAATGTTTATTCATCAAAGCACCAATCTTCATTTTCTTATTTAAAGTTTAATCCACCACACATACACATATCAAGCTAAAAATAATCCAACGAAATATAACCTTGCATCTCATAATTATTTCAACACATTGTTAAAAAAAAATCAAAACAAATATTTTTAATAAGCCCTCCCATTTTAAACAATATTACATCATAAGAGTATTTTATGTTTAAAATTTTAAATCCTTCTAGAAGCCAAATAAATGTTTCCACATATACTGTAGTATGAATAAAAGAATGAGATTTTTATTAGGAAAAGCAAAATGTTATAGTAAACAATGCTTTATATTTAGTTTTTTTTTTTAAATCAGCTGTAGTTATTAATAACAGTCACAGTTTCATGGCAATGCTTCAAAGAAAAATATTACACTGGAAGAAATAATTTTTATTAAGTAAACGTATAATGACAAAGTGATTCCAATTAGTAAATATAAAGATGGAACCAGACTTAATCTGAATATTTGATTTACTCTATACATTTGATCTACTTTCTCAAATGGAGAATAGGAAATTACTGACCAAATACAATCATATAGCTGCATTTGTACAGCATTTTTGATTTTGAAGTTACCTCTGTTTTATTACTTAAATTTCATCCACACAAAAGTACTGCTCAACTTTCAAGGTGATATAACCTTACCCTTTATTTATGCTTAAAGTTGAACTTTGTAAATTTCTGTTCCTTCCCATGAGATAAAAAGTAACTTAATACCCTAAACTGACTTCTTAAAATATTCAAGCAATGGCATTTGCATTTTGTCCAAAAACGTAGCTAAAAAATAAATGTCTTGTTATTTGAGTTTTGCAGACATGTGTAAGATGATTGCCTATGTGCTTATCCTTTTCAACTTGCCACTGCTGCTAGTTTTGTTTGGTGTGGACATAGTGTTGTGTTGGCATAGGGGCTAGTTCAAGCCATTCCAGATGATGCGGCTGCTGCTCCGCTGGGAGATGAAACATTTGGATCTGCTGTTGTCATTGAGTTGGTATCTGCAGATGCCGTACTAACTCCTGGGTTACTGCTAGCTCCACCATTTCCATCTGTTCCTGTATTACCTGCACCTCCGCTACCACCAGTTCCTGCAGAAGCTTCTTGTGCATGCCGTGGCAGTAACACTGAATTCAAAGATGGCTGAATACTCAGTTCTGAAAATGAAAATGATTCAACATCAACCAGATCACTTCTGAAAAAATTCATCTACAGGTAACATATCAAGAATTAAATTAATTGTGATTTCTTCTTACCTCATACTTCTATGTTTTTTTAAACACAGCACTGCAGTATCAGTGACCATTGTCACCATCCTCAGCTGTTTTCACAACTGTCAATTTTTTCTTTTGTCGGTAATTATCCAAACTGCCATCTGGGGCAGTTTAGAAAATAATTTCTTCAAAAGAATACCAGATGGCAGTTTGGATAATTACCGACAAAAGAAAAAATTGACAGTAGTGAAAACAGCTGAGGATGGTGACAATAGTCACTGATACTGCAGTGCTGCGTTTAAAAAAATATAGAAGTATGAGGTAAGAAGAAATCACAATTCATTTAATTCTTATGAATTGAACCTCATAATATTTAATTAATGTTGGGAAGTAAACATTATGAGGTATAATCATTAAAATTCATCGGAGAACATATTCAAAGTTAAAATTGGGAAACACATTATGAGGTTCTTAATTAATAAATTAATGAGTCATTTTAACATCTTACCTCATATTTCATGTTTTATCAAACACGGTAACTATGAATTTCGACATTCCGGATGAACGTGACCTCATCTCGAAGTTCATCAAATCAATACTAGATGGCAACGATATCTCGAAGTTCGTCAAATCAATACCAGATGGCAACGATATCTCGAAGTTCGTCAAATCAACACCAGATGGCAACGTTATAGAGGGAGATTCCAACGAATATCCAGTAGTCATAATGGCGGTTGAAAATGAATGACAAGATCATTTGAAAACTATAGTTACCGTGTTTGATAAAACATGAAATATGAGGTAAGATGTTAAAATGACTCATTAATTTATTAATGGAGAACATATTGTTTAAACAACTCACCTCATATGATTCATGCTTCCATGATATCGCGATTCCAAACATAGTCATGTTCATCGTCAGGAGTTATGGCTGACGATGAACATGACTATGTTTGAAATCGCGATATCATGGAAGCATGAATCATATGAGGTGAGTTGTTTAAACAATATGTTCTCCGATGAATTTTAATGAACCTCATAATGTTAAAAATTCCCAAATTTATTACATAAACATATCAAGAGATTATATTTTTATAATGTAACAATATAGACATCATCTTTCCCATAACATTAAATAAATTAGCCCTCTTTCAGACAATACATGAATAAAATACGCCCATGTTTATATGTAGATGCTGCAACTCTCACTGACTTTTACACACATAGCGGGTAAAAACATACGCCTAACTCCCTGCACTTTTCAGAAGAACATTTTCAACCAACAGCCCAGGAGATGAATAAATTAACGTGGATTTAATATTTTAGGAAGTACCACTGTGAGGTTTCTTTAATTATAGTAAGAATCAGAAAATTAACACCTCACCTCATAATTTCTAGAATTCTTGAGAACATGTTTCAGAATAATTGCATTCTATCATCAGCTCGTTCCGACTATTGAATTTTGGTTGTAATCTACAAGATTGCCAACTGCCAATTCAACAGTCGGAATAAACTGACAATAGAATGCAAGCATTCTGTAACATGTTCTCAAGAATTCTACAATTATGAGGTGATATGTTATTAAGAATTAAATGAATCGTGATTTCTTGTTACCTCATACTTCTATGTTTTATGAATTTATCAAATTGATTGCAAAGATTGCAACAGGATATATACAGGAAAAACAAAAAGGAACTTGGAAACTCGTAAAAAAGAACACTTCAGAAACATAAAGAATGGAGAAATTGAAAAATCAGCTATAGCAGCACATAGTTTATTAGAGCATCATAGAATTGAAAAAGAAGCAAAACTTTTGAAACATCTATCCAAATCTTTGGATTTAACAATTTGGGAAAAAATATATATTCAAAAAAACCATACTAGAACTATGAACTTCGAGATTCCGGACGAACCGAGCTTGATTACAAAGTTATTCAAAAACACAACAGATGGCAGTTTAGAAAATGATCAATTCAAAAGAACACCAGATGGCAGTTCAGAAAATAATTCCTTCAAAAGAACACCAGATGGCAGTTTGGATAATTACAGGCAAAAGAAAAAAATTGACAGTCGTGAAAACAGCTGAGGTGGTGACAATGGATGCTGATACTGCAGTGCACTGTTTAAAAAAAAACATAGAAGTATGAGGTAAGAAGAAATCACCATTTATTTCACCATAAATTAAACCTCATAGTGATTAATTCCTATAAAAGTTAAATCACCATTTATTTAATTCTTATGAATTTAACCTCATAATGTTAAAAATTCCCAAATTTGTTACATAAATTTAACTGATGTGTTAATTTTTAGATTCTTAAGATCATGAATGAATATGGATTGTCATTGTCTTCATTCATCTTGTCTTCTGCACTCAGGAAAAAAGAAACAAACCCAAAGACTTTCTTGACCCACTGATCTCTCTCTGGCACTGATAGTTTATTAATGTCACTTCTAATCCAGGATGTATATGATGTGGCAACAGATTATATGTGCTTGGTGCAATTTTGGAATTAGTAAATATAGACTATACAAATATCATCTATCTGTCAAAACCTGAACCCAGAAGTTCAGTGAGTTGCATTGGATCACACACTCATATACACACAAACATGCACACTGAAGGAATTTATATATTAAATTTGGGAATTTTTAACATTATGAGGTTCAATTAATAATAATTAAATGAATCGTGATTTTTTCTTACCTCATACATCTATGTTTCTTTAAACACAGCACTGCAGTATCGGCGACACTTTGTCGTCATCGTCAGCTGTTTTCACGACTGTCAATTTTTTTCTCCTTTTTGCCGGTAATTATCTAGACTGTCATCTGGTGTTCTTTTGAAGGAATTCCTCTTCAAACTGCCATCTGGTGTTATTTTGAATGAATCATTTCCTAAACTGCTATCTGTTGTATTTTTGAAGAACTTGATTACAAAGTTCTTCAAAAATACAACAGATAGCAGTTTAGGAAATGATTCATTCAAAATAACACCAGATGGCAGTTTGAAGAGGAATTCCTTCAAAAGAACACCAGATGGCAGTCTAGATAATTACCGGCAAAAAGGAGAAAAAAATTGACAGTCGTGAAATCAGCTGACGACGACAAAGTGTCGCCGATACTGCAGTGCTGTGTTTAAAGAAACATAGATGTATGAGGTAAGAAAAAATCACTATTCATTTAATTATTACTGAAGGAATTATTAATTGAAAGTTAATTGCAAAAAACAGTTAATGATAGTTAAGGGTGGAATGAAAAATAAAATATGTCATCAATGGTATCATTTAATACTAATCATTTCTTATCCTCTTTGTCATTTCCTATTTACACAAATAAAGTTGTATTTTAATTGAAAGAATTTACCAAAACTGTCCTTAAAAATAAACATTTCTGTAGACACTATGATATATCTAAATATCTCACAATCTTTAGAGGCGCTTTTAAGCCTATGCCAGTATGATTATGCCAAATTCCTGTTCTTCTACAAGATGATTATACATTCAAACTTCCCTTAACGGACACATTTCAATAGTGGAGGTCACTGAATAAAGGACATTTAAAAAATTCCCTGCAGGAAAAACATTGGCTCTTATGGTGAGATCTCTTCCCAATAGCAGACATTTTTAATAATGGATGTGGACATTAAAACGTATCCCCGAATGACAATTAAAACTTCCGAACAATAGACAGCATGAGAAGGGAAATGTTTATACTGTACATGGAATTCTTTGCAACAATGAACATTATTGCACATTTTTGAGTCTCGGGAGCAGCATGTTAATGTGTATTATTGTTTGTGCTTTCCAAAGATAAAGCTATGTCTTGCATTGTCACAAAAATGCAAACAACACATAATGAAAAGGTATAGATAATCAATGTCTACAAAAAAGAAAGGTTTAGTGTTTAAGATTTGGCCGCGTAGTTTGCTGTCAAAAAAACACAAATGAGTGACATTATAAAAAAAACAAACACAAGAAATTTTGAAATCATGGACTGGAAATGAGAATCTTGGTACTAAACGAACTTATCACAATATTAATAGTGAGTGGAGAACATATTTTTAATGACTCACCTCATACAATTTCAAATTTCTTTGATACCGACAGTTTCAGATAACATCTTGTCCCTCTTCAGTCATGACAAAGTCCACTCACTATTAATGATATAACCTCATAATGTTTACTTCCCAACATTAATTTAAATATTATCACAACATACCTGGATTGAAAGTTGAAGGTTTGACTTTTGAATGGTTCTATTGTACGTACAGTAACACACAACTGTAGGCCTACACATTAATGCTGTAATGTACCATTAGATTTTATAGTATTACTGTACTCAAATAAAGAAAAATGTTCATAATTTACACATGTACTATACTTTTCTTTCTACCATTCTACTGCATACTGTATTGTATTTTCATATCTTTTTCCTGTATAGTGGACACTTCTTAATAGCAGACATTTTTGTTTTTCTCATAGGTATCCATTATTCATAAGTTTAACTCTTATTCTTTTTAACAGAAGCAACAATGACACTTTCTGTAAACAATTTATAACTGAATATTTTAAATTAAGTTGTTACATATGTTTAGTGAATATTTCTGAATTTCTCAGCTATTAGTGATGGCACTTACCCTGTTCTGTGAAATTGAACAGAGGTGGCAATTCTCTACCATTTGGTAACCGGGTGTTTGTTTCACGTAATTCATCGAAGAAAGTGTGGGCACAAGCCTGAAGTGGGGAGATGCGTGATGAAGGTGTATACTCCAGCAGCCGAGATACCAGATCAATTGCTTCAGGTGGTGTGCGTGCTCGAAACACCTGTCACAATAAAAAGGAATGTTAATTATCACATGAATATTTGAGCAATTCTGCAATGATTTAACCATATTATAGCTAGGGAATAGAATGCCAGATAATAGAGATCCAAGAAAACTGCCAGAAGGAAAACCTGGAGGAAGGAGGAGAAGAGAATCCCAGAGAAGGTGGTTGGATAGAATGGAAGAGAATTTGGGAGAAATGAGAATTAAAAGATGGAGTATAAAAATATCTGATAGATGTGAAATATGTGAGGCAGCTATTTTTCTACAATAACTGTACAGGAGGCATCCCTCTCATCTTCAGCTATCTTTATGTAAGATAGCCGAAGATAGGCTGAAACTGCAATCCTGTGCTTACATAAAGACAAATTATTATCAAATTAGTTGTAAAGATTGCAATAAAGTATACATAGGAAACACAAAAAGGAATTTGGACACTCACACAAAGGAACACTTTACAAATATTAAAAATTGTGAAATTGAAAAATCGGCTATTGGAACACATAGTTTGCTGTAGAGTCATAAAAATGAAAAAAGACGTTAAATTTTTAAAACATTTGTAAAAACCTTTGGAACTGACAGTTTGGGAAAAGATATATATTCAGAAGAACAAATTTAGATCCACGAATTTTGAAATTTCCAATGAACAGGACTTGATCTCAAAGTTCATCAAATCATCACCAGATGGCAATGTTACAGATGAAGATTCAAATGAAAATCTGGTAGTCATAATATCGGCTGAGGATGAGAGGGGCTCCTCTTAAAAACTGCAGTTCCCATGTTTAAAAAACATGAAATATGAGATGAGATAAGAAGTCACTCATTCATTCATTCATTGAATTAAAAACCTCATCATTTTTTTTTGGCAAATGCCCCAGGTTGTCTTTTGACATTCCTGGTGTTCTCTCCTGGCATAGTGTACTTGTAACCCACTTCTGAGGTTGGGGCACCTGGAAGGTGAGGTTACATTGCCCCGATGATATGACGGGTGATGATGATAGTGGTGCGCCAGGTGAGTCCCTAATCCTAAGCTTAATCTAAGATGAATATGAATGATGACAATTGTGATGGCCATATGATTTCGGGGACCATTTTGCCTTAAAGTTTTGCTGACATTTGTCTTAGAGGTGAGGAAAAACCCTGATAAAAACCTTACCCAGAAAAACTGTCCTGACCAGGGATCGAACCCATGCCTGCTGCGTGACAAGGCAGCATGCTACCTCAAGACCACAGCGGTGGATGAACCTCATGATGTTATTTCCCACATTTAACTTACGAACTCTATAACACAGTGTCATTAAATTGTATCTTATATACAAAACATGTATTCACAAGCTGCTTTCAATGTCATGTTTTATTAATACTGACAACCTTTTGGCAACATGATTTGTTTTGCAAAGAATTTGTTTTTTTAAAATTTATTTATATGTGTGGTGCACACAGAAGAGTATCCTCTCCCTGTCACATTGGTAATATTCCGATTCAGGGTCTTTCCACTTTTCAGCGGTTGCCCTTTTACCAGCCGGCTGCTGGCCCTTCACATCCACATGTGTCAATCACAGAGACAGATGATCAACAGCCAGTGCAGGGGTGACATGTGGTTAGCATGTTGAGTCCCCCAGCCGTTATAGCTGGTTCCTCAACCTGGAGCCGCTACTTATTGTAGCTACCAAATTGCCTCACGATGCTGGGTGGGCACCGGTCCCATACTGGCCGAAATACCATGAGAAAATTTCTTCCCCCATGGAGACTCGAACCAGCGCAAGTCCCGTAGCTCTGCGCCAAGGCTTCCTACCTTAGCCCCTCGGCTACGGCGCGCGTAATATTCAATTAAACAATTTCTATTATCTTACAAAGGCATAAGAATTCAACATAAAATAATTTAGGCATTCGTCTTAGAATGATGTGTTATCAGGTGTCCTATATCTTATTCTTGCTTGTTTGTGTAGTGATTAGGGATATGATGATTGTGTTCTGTGTGATTCCCAAAATTTAAGTTACAAGTAAAATGGGGAAGACTGAGACAGCAGAATGGAAAAGATAGACAGACAATGTTGTGAATGGTATTGAAGAACTGGAAAACAAAAGCTAAGGATAGAGAATAATGGAATGTTGCTAAGATTACTTCAAATTAGAGGTAGAACAAGAAATTCAACTTGTACTATCTGTCTAAACTTAAAAAATTAAAAAAAAATTGATAAAAATTAAAATATTACATGCATTACTATAAATGTTACTTTGATTTATAATTTTCAACACTGCTCTTTCTTTCTTCTTTTTTCTGTCTTTTGTTTCACTCACTTGGATATTATGGGTAGAGGAGTGCCAAAACAAAATATCATGCTCAACTTTGATTATTACAGGACACATTAGATCTTACATCATATCATCATATAGTACCTCACAGTACCTTATACTTAATGTTCTGGAGTCTTAAAATGAAAATATAGAAAATGTTTGAATATACATAGCAACCTATAAAACACTAAAAAATTGAACAATTGAAACATTTTCTAAGTTTTCATATATATGTGTGTGTGTGATGGGGAATGAAAGATGTGAATGGAAACTTCTTGTAGAAAAAAAAAACTCCAAGCACGACAGGCCTTGAAGGCGCTGGGCCTACCAGCCGGCCTCACGTCCACATGTGTTATTCACAGAGGTAGATGATCATAAGCCAGTGTAGAAGTGACATGTGGTCAGCATGTAAGATCCCCCAGCCATTATAGCTGGTCTTCTCAACCTGGAGTCACTACTTATTGTAGCTACCCAAATGCCTCATGATGCTGGGTGGGCAGCGGTCCCATACTGGCCGAAATTTCATGAGAAAAATTCTTCCCCCTTGGGGACTCGAACCAGCGCAAATACCATAGCTCTGCACCAAGGCTTTTTGCCTTAACTACTTGGCTATGGCACAGGACTTCTTGTAGGAAAACCAGAGGGGAAAACGCCCAGTGGGTAGACCAAGAATGAGGTGGGAGAATAACATTAACTATGATTTGAGGGAAGTAGATTATACAGGGGATGATTGGAAAACATTAGCTCAGGATAGGGATGTATGGAGAGCTTATGTCCATGCGGTCATGAACCTACGGGTTCGATAGTGCCAGTGAGTTAGTTAGTGTGTGTTTGTGTTGTAATGAATTTCTCACAACAAAATATTTTATCGTAACACAGTACTTCCCACTGTCATCATCATCCTCTTATCGTGTCCTCCTTTCAGAAGGTAGATTCCAAATATGCCTCGGACCTCCCATTGTAATTTTGATTAAATCCACTCAAATATCCAGTGTAGAGAATATTAATTTTTTAAGTGAACTGTGCAGAACTGAATTTAAAACTGAATATTCTCAGAGAAGCGATCATGTCAATATATTACAAAAAAATTGAATGTTTATGGTAAATTTACATTTATCAACACATACACTGAATCTGTTTCCCATTATTAATAGTGAACAAAAAATAAGTGATGCCATGGTTTGCATTACAAGTGATTCTTTTTGCAGATTAAAAAATTTGTTTACAGATGAATAATTACCCAAAGATTGTTCATAGGTTATATATTGTATAATATAGAGTCAATTAGTATTTGTTCCCACTCATTCCTATGTTCTCAGTGTAAAGATAAAAAAGAGACAAAGATTAAAGATAAAATTTTCTGCTGTAAAACAAGATTTGAATCTTCAATTATTCAGAATATGATAGAACTTACAACTTATGTGATTCTGAGTTGAATACTCAAATGAGTACAAGTGAGACTGTTTCACAGGACAATACTAAAAGTAAAAATTTGTAGACTTACTCCATAAAAATCAACGAAATTTATAACCTATTAAAAGATTACCTCTCTTCAACTAAATAAATGTTCATTTATTAGACTGAATTTCTATTTAGCAACCGAAACAGAAAAATAATAATGTTTTCATACATTAGATGCAAGGCAATAGCAGAAGGCCAGCAGGTTGCAAAATCAGTAACTAATTCCACAATAGTTGGCAACATTGTCTAATTATACAGCATGGATAAACTGACAAAATATTAAAATTAAATTATTTACACCTCGCCTCATATCCAGTCTTCTATTTAAACAGGTTTCAAAACCTAGGCGGTAATCATCAGTAATTTCATGACCAATGAACCTCCAAATCAAATTTCTTGGTAATTAAAAAAATTTCTGGAGAATTTGATTTGATTCGAAGGTTCATTGATCCACCAACAGATGGAGTAAGAAGCAGTTCTGGATGATGGAATATCAGTTATGAAATTATTGACGAAACAGCCTAGCCATAGGTTTTAAAAACTGGTTTAATTAGAAGACTGGATATGAAGTGAGGTGTAAAGAAATGTAATACTGCATTAAAACTCATAGTGATATTTCCTATAACAGCACAAAATAAAACATTGATGCAATAATGCAGCCAATTAAATCTGTCTGGCAATTCTCTTTGCCATTCATGGGAAAGTAAACCATAAATGTAGGTTATCTTAAGAATTAAATTAATATTTTTATTACCTCACCTCATATCCTTACTGCAGTTTCGGAGCTATGTCCCCATCATCAGTAGCCTCTCGTGGACCGGTGTTATGTCGTTTCTTACCAGTCGACAAGAGGCTACTGATGATGGAGATATAGCTCCGAAAGTGCAGTCTAGAAGAATAAAGGATATGAGGTGAGGTAATACTTACTTACTCACTGGCACTATCGAACCCATAGGTTCATGGCCGCATGGACATAAGCTCTCCATACATCCCTATCCTGAGCTAATCCTTTCCAATCATTCCCTGTATAATCTACTTCCCTCAAATCATAGTTAATGTTATTCTCCCACCTCATTCTTGGTCTACCAACTGGGCGTTTTCCCTCTGGCTTTCCTACGAGAAGCTTCCATGCAAGTCTCCCATTCCCCACACGCGCAACATGTCCTGACCATCGCAGTCTACGAGACTTAACTGTTCTTATTATATCTGGCTTCCTATAAAGACCATGTAGTTCATTGTTAGGTAGTCTTCTCCATTCACCTGTCTGTTCATCTCTCTTTGGTCCAAAAATTTTCCTAAGTACTTTATTCTCAAATACTTGTAATCTTCTTTCCTCTCTTAAAGTAAGAGTCCATGTTTCGCACCCATATAATATAACTGGTAGAATAATAGTTTTATATATTTTCAGTTTAACGTTTTTTGAAAGGAGTTGGGACATCATGAGTCTGCAATGCATAATAGCATGCATTTCCAGAATTGAGCCTATGTTTAATTTCTTTGTGCATCTCATTCCTACTTGTGATTATTGTTCCTAGGTATTTGAATTCAGCCACCTCCTCAAAATTTTCCTCATTTGCCATTAGCTGTCCATTTCCATTATTTAATGAATTTCTACATGTGACCATATATTTAGTTTTATTGATATTTACTTCCAGTCCTAATTTCTTAGTGCTACTCAATAGTGTGTGCGTGTTGTCCTTTAGTATCTCCTCGCTATCGGCCAACAATACTGCATCATGAGCATAAACAAACAGCTTATTAATACCATTGAGTTGTAAGCCTTCCTCATTCTCTAAAGATTTAATGGCATGCTCTAGTACAAAATTAAATAGTAGAGGAGATAGTGCATCTCCTTGCTTCAACCCATTTTGGATTTCAAAAGTGTCCGAAAACTGTTTGCCTACATGCACCCTACTCTTTGTGCCATTTAGACACATTCGTATAAGCCTAGCTAACTTTTTAGGAATTCCGCACTCCAGCAGGATACTATATAACTTCTCCCTCTTAATTGAATCATATGCTTTTTTTAAGTCTACATACAGTTGATGTACAGTATGGGGTGAAGTAATAAAAATATTAATTTAATTCATAAATTAAACCTCATAGTATTTTTTACCTGTGAAAGTTAAATAAGTAGGTTATCTTATTTAATAATGTCTAAGTATTTAATAACAATAATCACAAATAGGAATGAGATGCACAAAGAAATTAAACATAGGCTCAATTCTGGAAATGCATGCTATTATGCATTGCAGACTTTTGATGTCCCAACTCCTTTCAAAAAACGTTAAGCTGAAAATATATAAAACTATTGTTCTACCAGTTATATTATATGGGTGCGAAACATGGACTCTTACTTTAAGGGAGGAAAGGAGATTACGAGTATTTGAGAATAAAGTTCTTAGGAAAATTTTTGGACCAAAGAGAGATGAACAGACAGGTGAATGGAGAAGACTAAATAACAATGAACTACGTGGTCTTTATAGGAAGCCAGATATAATAAGAACAGTTAAGTCCCGTAGACTGCGATGGGCAGGACATGTTGCACGTATGGGGAATGAAAGACGTGCATGGAAACTTCTTGTAGGAAAGCCAGAAGGAAAACGCCCAGTTGGTAGACCAAGAATGAGGTGGGAGAACAACATTAACTATGATTTGAGGGAAGTAGATTATACAGGGAATGATTGGAAAACATTAGCTCAGGATAGGGATGTATGGAGAGCTTATGTCCGTGCGGCCATGAACCTACGGGTTCGATAGTGCCACTGAGTAAGTAAGTAAGTATTTAATGCCAATACAGTACTTTATAGTAATTTGCGCTTAATGCATTTTTAAAAAATTATACAGTACATTATTATTGTTCCTCCTATCAAGTGGCCACACCTCTCAAGACCATTTTTCTTTTGAAGTGGTCCATCAATAGATGTTTTGCTATATATCAAAATAGCAATAGAGACTGTTTTCCACATGCACAGAATAACAAAGATGGAATCGCCATAAAAGTTACTCAATGTTTTTCACAGAACACACATACACACACAGTTTGCAAAGCACTTTGTGGATTCAATCTTTTACTTTGCTCATAGTTAATTCTCCACACTCCAAACTATGATTCATTACATACACAAGACAAATGAAACAGTTCAATCAGCCTAGTTTTGGTCCCTATAGAACAACTGATACTTTTTTTAAAATCAAATTACAGTGGGAAGTAACAGTATGAGACAATTTTAACTTTATAAATGAGTTGGATAGAATGTTTTTACATTCATCTCATAAGTTCCTTATTTTCACGATACTGATTTCAAAAGTCATTTACCTTCATCTTCAATCAAACTCCAACTTTATATTCAGTTAAAGAGTTGCAGTTTGACTGAAGATGAAGGCAAATGGCCTTTGAAATGTGATCGTGAAAAAATGGAACTTTATGAGGTGAGATCTAAAAACAATTTATTAAACTCGTTTATAAAACTTTGCCACTTTTAATTTAATTTCTACTTAAATTTAGCATTTTCACAAATAATTAAGTTCAATGTCCTGGGTTTGAGTCCCAGTCTGGGCATATAATTGTTCTCTTCAAATATAATTGATCCATCATTCAGATGTATGAAATTAATAACAAAAACATCAAAAGAAGCCGTACTGGCTTATAATATAATGTAAAAATTCCCAAATAAATGTCTTCTTAATAAAGAAGCCGCCATTTACAAAGATAGAAATAAAGGTTTCATAGCATTTGGTGCACGGGAATTTACAACGTATAAAAGAGAAAGACTTGCATTCAGATTGGAACTCGCCCCAGTAGCTCAGTCGGTAGAGCATTGGCTCGGAAAGCCAAAGGTCCTGGGTTTGAGTCCCAATCTGGGCATATAATTTTTCTCTTCAAATATAATTAAGTTCAATTTAAAATTAATGTTGGGTAGTAAACATTATGAGGTAATAATCATTTAACATTTACCGGAGAATTTTTTTTGAGAACTCACCTCATAAATTTTGTGCTTTTTGCAAGACCATGATTTCAGACAACTTCTTGTCAATCATTAGTCACAACTCCAACTGATGAAATTCTTCAACCATCAACTTCTCTATTGTCAACATCTTCTGGCCGCCATCTATGTTTGAATTTATAAACTTTGAAATTAAATTTTGTTCATAAGGAATATCAAAGTTTCAAAGTTGATGATGTTGACAATAGAGAAGTTAATACTAGTAAAATTCATATCAAATTCCGTTGAGGTAAAGTCATATAATGAAAGTTAAAAAAATTAAATTGTACCTGTTGGTAGGTGCCGTTGTCCTCAACTTTATTAAAATATTGTATATAAAATTAACTGGAGTGCTTTCGGAAGTTATCTTCCAACAGGTACAATTTCATTTTTTAACTTTCATCAATAGAGAAGCTGACTGTCAAAGAATTTCATTAGTAAAGTTGTGACTGATGATGGGTGAGATGTCTTGTGAAAAGCACAAAATTTATGAGCCGAATTTTTATAAAAAAAATTATCCGATAAATGTTAAATTAAGTTCAAGTTAGATCGATACAAATATACCTCAGCAATCCAGTTGTCCTCAACTATAATTTTAAACTGTAGAGACTTTGGACTTTAACATTCAGTCACAATGAAGGTGGATAATAGTCTGAAAGGCCTCTTCAATTTAAGATTATAGTTGAGGACAACTGGATCACTCAGGTAAGTTTTCATCAATGTAACCAATAGTTACCTCAATGATGATCAAAAAATTATTCTTAAAAACTTGAAATTACGTTGAACTCATTTCTGACAGGATTAACTTATTCACAACATTACCAAGCTTAATCTACATGATTTAAAGGAAAATGGAACTGATATTGCATCAGTCAATTTACGAGGGTCACACTGAAAGTCGTGAGCAACCCATTGTTAAAATTCAAATTTCAACAATGTAACAAAAACAACTGCAGGATCGTAATCTACAGACTTTATACCACAACATTGCCGTTTTGTGGCGTCATAGCTTCTATCATGTGACCACACACAGTGTTTCCAAAATGGCAGACATCAATGTTTCGTTTCGACAGCGCACTGTCATTGAATTCCTTGTTAAAGAGGAACAATCTGCTGTTGATATTCACCAAAGACTTCAATGTGCTTACGGAGATGCCTGCATGGGTGCCAGCAGTGTTAGGAGATGGGTGAAACATTTTAAAGATGGGAACACGAGTATCAAAGATGAGCCTCGTAGCAGTTGCCCATGCTCTGCCTCAACGGATTGCAACAAGGAAAGAGTTGATGCGCTCATTAGAGACAACAGGCGTATCACAGTGAATGAAATCGCTACAAAACTTGCAGTAGGACACAGTGCAGTACAAGATATGATTCACAGCTTAGGTTACCGAAAAGTTAGTGCCAGTTGGGTTCCACATTTATTGAGTGAAGATCACAAACTTCAGAGAAGAACCATCACCCATAACCTTCTTCAGAGATTTCGAAATGAAGGTGATGATTTTTTGACGAGTATTGTGACAGGTGACGAAAGCTGGTTCCATCGCTACGAGCCTGAAATAAAACGTCAGAGTATGGAAAGGCACCACTTGAATTCGCCATCAAAGAAAAAAGCGAAGACAGTGCAATCTGTTGGGAAAGTTATGGGCAGCGTCTTCTGGGATGCGCAAGGTTGCATTCTGGTTGAATTTCTTGAACCTGGACAAACCATAAATGCTGCCCGCTATATCCAGACACTTGTGAAGCTCCGTCGTGCATTGTACGACAAATGCCCTGGAAGGAAGATCATTCTGCAACCCGATAACGCGCGTCCTCACGCTGCTCTTGCCACTGTGGAGAAGATCAGGACATTTGGGTGGGAAACTCTTCCACATCCTCCCTATAGTCCCGATTTGGCACCCTCCGACTACCATCTTTTCGGTTCTGTGAAGGAGCAGATGAGAGGCCAACGCTACGAGACGCTGGAGGATATTCGGAAAGCAGTGCGTCAGTGTCTTCGAGCAGCTGGAACGGACTTCTATCATAAGGGAACTTCCAAGCTTGTAGAATGCTGGACAAAATGTGTGCAAAGAAATGGAGACTATGTTGAAAAGTAGCACAAAGGTCTGTAGATTAACATGGTGTACTTGGTTTGTCTAAAATAAATATTATGATTGTTTAAAAAAATGTTGCTCATTATTTTCAATATGACCCTCGTATTAATGTTGTCAGATTTGATCAACTCTTCCTTTTGTGGCTGGATAATACAGCATTCATTAGATGAAGTGAAAATTTAACAACAAAGAAAAGAAGTAGGAAGAAATTAATTTTCTATTGTCCTTCCTAGAAATTCCTAGCAAATTTCCTACATACACACTTAACTTGGTCAAGTAATACTGCTAATATTAAATATGGTGATACTTGCAATTTCACAAATTGTCACTGTCTCTTAAAACTCATTAACATTTAGTGAGCACATATAAAATATTTTATCCCTTTTAGAATCATGATTATTTGAAATAACAGTATTAAAATTATGTATAGTAAAACATTTCTGGTAATCTCATGATTTTGGGGATCAAAGTTAGGCTGAAGAGACTATAAGATATCTAATGCAATGAACTCCATGCAAAAATGCAAACTGGTATTTTAAATAGCAGATACTGTTTGTGGAAACAAATATCACTGAAGGTATAATGGGAGAGGTATCCTCATAAAACATCGGCAAGCTTTCAAAGTAAAAACAATTACCACTATTATATTATTTTTACTCTGATCATCTTATTACCCATTTAAGGAGTAAGCGCAGTTGTTGACAGAGGGCACTGCAGTCGTGTTTATGCAGGAATAGACCATGTGACA
Organism: Diploptera punctata; assembly: GCA_030220185.1. Lineage (NCBI taxonomy): Eukaryota > Metazoa > Arthropoda > Insecta > Blattodea > Blaberidae > Diploptera > Diploptera punctata. The sequence continues at coordinate 5,614,279 of JASPKZ010003868.1, read as the reverse complement.
CTGCTATCTACGAGTGCAAAGGGGAATGGGACGTGGGACGCTGACAGTGTACACTGCCTTATATGACGTCACATGTACCAACAAACAGAGCTTCCTGATTCTTCTGCCTGCAGAGATACTTTGAATGAGTAATACCTCAATATTAATGTTGATTTGTTCTTGAACATTAATATTGAGGTAAGATGATCAGACTAAAAATAATATAATATAAAATAACCTCAAAATATCACTTCCTAAAATTAAATATTAACAATTACCACTCTCTGAATAATACTTTTACAATTAAAAATTATTAATTCTTGATTGAGAAAATAAAAATCGGACTAAATAAAAGTGTGTTTTTTCTCACTATTCTCACGCTGTTAACATAAATGGTAATTCTGGAATATTAAATAGTAGTAGGTTAATACTATTGTACTTATTTCTCCCTCTCTCTTCCTAATTCTAAGAAATATTAGGGCTGATAAGTTAGCAAACAAGCTATGTTTTTTTAACAGTGCTAACAAGTCCCCAATTATGTAAACAATTCAGCAAACAGTTTATTCCTGATAGGTGTACACACTATTAAATAATCTACAAGTTGTAGATAATATGGGGCGAAATAAAAAGTGTGCATATGTGAAGCCTTTGATATAAATTCTGAAGAAAACATAACTAAGTGCAAAAATTGTAAAAAAAAATCTTATCTTTGTCCATGTGTGAAATATGAAACAAAAAATAGCATTGGAACATCATCATCATAGTACATTCACGAATTTAGGCCATTTGTTGACCTGTTTCGGCCTCAAGAGAAACACCATCCAGAAGTCTTTTGAGTGGACGTCCTGGTCTTCTTCTTCCTGCAGGTTGATATCTTAACATTAGTTTGGGTATTCTGAGATCTTCCATTCGATGAACATGTTGTATCCATCTTGACTTATAATCAGAAATTTTGTTTTCTAAAGATTCCATGTGTAATTCTTCTAAGATGTCTTCATTTTTTTTGTGATCTAATAGTGTGTATCCTGCAGTCCTCCGAAGATTGGAACACAATTCATAATTTGTTAACATGTCTGAAGAAGGTACAGTGTACCGAAACAGCTGTCACTGAATTATATAATAAATATGAAAATCAAATAGAAATACGTTTTATTTTTATTTAATTAATAAAAAATAGCATATTCAATGAGTGAAAGTAAATTTTACCAATTAAATTCTATATTTCAGATTTTAAGAAATATTGCTCACAAATTATGACCAATGTACGAGGGCGGATCGGAAAGTAACGCACAATAATTTTTTTCTGCCTTGGTATTGCAGCTAGAATGTTGAAATTTCACAGAGATATAGTTTGAAGTTTTCACTACAGATGGTATTTTTTTCTCAGGTGCACCTCTTGCGAGAGAAGCTTGAACTATGCAACAAAGATGGCGTGCATGCTACAGTCGTCCACCTGTGAGGAACAGAGAAGTGTTGTTCGATTTTTGTGGGCCAAACATTTCCTATGGTGCGGTGTACGATATTGTTCATGAGAATTTGAAATTTCGTAAAGTTAGTGCTCGCTGGGTGCCTAAGAACCTGACAGACGACCACAAGGGCCAGCGAATGATGGCAAGCTTGGACCACTTAACGCGGTACACCGCACAAGGACATGACTTTCTGGAAGGAATCGTCACAGGTGATGAGTCGTGGGCGTACCACTACATGCCCGAAACAAAGCAGGCATCAGCAGTGCGCAGATGGCTACACTCCAACCAAACGGACTTCTACGAACAGGGCATATTGAAACTGGTAACACGATGGGAAAAATGTGTTGGGAAAGTTGGTGACTATGTCGAAAAGTAGGTAAAAGATGCAAGTTCATTTGTGATTTTTTTCCTTTTTTTTTACTATTAAACTTTTTAAAAAAAAATTATTGTGCGTTACTTTCCGATCCAATCCGTCCCTCACAGGTGGACGACTGTAGCATGCGCGCCATCTTTGTTGCATAGTTCAAGCTTCTCTCGCAAGAGGTGCACCTGAGAAAAAAATACCATCTGTAGTGAAAACTTCAAACTATATCTCTGTGAAATTTCAACATTCTAGCTGCAATACCAAGGCAGAAAAAAATTATTGTGCGTTACTTTCCGATCTGCCCTCGTATGTATTTTTTTAGCTGTTGATCACAAAATAAAAATCATAAAATTATTTTAAAAATTACCAGATAAAAATTTCGATCAGATTTAATTTATATTTAATTATCAATTAATCCCTAGTAAAGCTGCAAAGCATAGCACAAAGAATGCTGTGATTGCAGCGAAAGACCAGCCCTTGGGCAGAATACTATGGAATAGATAAATCTTAAACTCTCATGTTTTCGATATTAACCAATGTATCTAAGAAGTTGTATATTTTGTATCCAACTCTCTCTTAATCTATGCACTGGACTGATCAGATCATTAAAAAAAATTATAGCTCCTCCTTTCTCTCGCAGTCCAGAAGTAGTAGAATGAATAATTCATATGATTCTTTCTGCATGTAAAAACTAGGACAAATAGCATGTATATAAAAGGAACACATTTTTCTTTTCGATTTAAATTGTGCACTTTTGGATCATAGAATTATTTGTACTTCTCGAGTCATTCATTGACAAAAAAAATTATTTGACAGTTCACATTTTAAAATTATAAGATTTTCTAGCAAAACTCTATTAATAAATAGCATTTTTTTAACATATCATTTAAATTTATACGACACATTGGTAAAATACTTTGAGCAAAGCTGTATTTCAAAGAAATTACAAATAATGTACGAGATGATAGACCCTACAACTCTCTGTATTACTTGCAAGCCTTTCTTGATCTCAAAAGGGATGTTATTCTCTCTCAAAACAGGATTATTGTCTATGGTGAATGTTAGTAAGAAATAAAAAACAAAATTTTGATTACTGTCCCCTACTTACTCTAATTTTTTGGTGATCTGTAGTACATTTTGGTACAGACATTCTCTGCAGCATGCACTGCAAGGAAAATCCATCCCATTTCAAAAAATTTAGAAAGGGGCTAAAGGATCTGTCAATTTCAAACTAACAATCATTGCATTTACCCATGAATATTTTCAAATTGAATAAATCTTTCCTGAAAAAAAATATGAAATAATTTTTTTGTTAACATCTTCAGGGGAGAGAGAAATTAATTTATGATATTGTAAATAAAAGTTCACTATTTTCTTTATTTTGTATTTTCAACAATTTTGGGTTCTTGACTTTTAGCCTGAGTTTCCTTAGCATACTGAAAAGCACTTCTATGAGCAATACTCCAATTATTAAACATCTTTTTTTTATTTGAAATCTTAATTGAAATTGAATTTGGGTTACAAATCTTAATATTTTCAAAGAAAATGTTGTACTTGTACCAGAATTTGTACCTCCAAATTTGTGTGCTAGTGTTCTATGCTGATTCATACATACATCATTCTTTTGTAATCTTTCTCATAAAAGCTTAGCTATGCCCCAAAGATTACATCAAACCTGATCAAGTAACCATCCTTGATTAAATACAAATATTGATATAACTCCAATTCATTCTTACTTTTCAATCAAAGACATAATGTCTGTGATATGACATGGATTTCCGATTTCCGATTTATATAACATTATATTGACTACATCCTTGCAACACATAAGAGATGTAACGGGCTTCCAATATAAAACCGGACCGGCCTCACGGAGTTTCACCCGGCACGCAGTGCTGTCTCTTCCTCCTGCAATTCACCCTGCCTGCCACCCATCCTTGAACTGTTTCTTATCTTATAGAAAATGCTGGAAATGTTGTTAAATGCAGTTAAACAGGCATTATACCAAGTAAACACATTTAGATTGACACGCTGTAGTTCGTTGTTGTGCTAATTTCGGTAATGATTTTTGTGGTGAACGTTCCAAATTTTCGCCAATTTTGTCTAATTTTTCTTCGGTGAGAACTGTACGCCTTCGCGTGTGTTTCTTATTTTGTACTGAACCAGTGGTCTCAAATTTAGTCACAAGATCATGGATTGTCGATCTGGAAGGAGGTAATTGTCCAGGGAAGTTCTGAATAAATTCCTCGCGAACGCGACGAGCTGATTCATATTTATAATAACATTTACACACATAAATGTGCTGCTCTAATGTCAGCTGACGTCTCATCTTGTCGAACGATAGTAAACTGACTAGTTCAAGGACGAGCGGCTGGCAGAGTGAAATGCGGACGAGGAGAGAGCACTGCCTGATGGGTGAAACCCCGTGAGGCCGGTCCGGGTTTATATTGGAAGCATGGTATAAAGAGCAGTTGATAATTTGTTCAACTGTTTAATACACATTAATTGTATACATCTCTCTCTTAATCAATGCACTGGACTGATCAGATCAGCAGAATTATACACATGCTTGCTACTTCAATTAAGTGTTTCAAATTCAATTATATTTTTTTAAAAAATCTGTGAAAAATATTTTCTTCATTTCAACCATTTTGAGATTACATTTCTGAAATCTCCTCCTCCTTTGCCTCACACCAGCCCACAATTTTAAATGTAACAGCAATTTATAAACCTTTCTTCTAATACTGTTTTCACATCAGGGTAAAAACATAGCCTTACATTTAACAGATTAATAAATTGTTTATATATAAAACAAAGGTCCCAAACTTTTTTGTCTCATAGACCATGTGCTAATTTTTTTCTAACATTGAATTTTTACAAATACATCAATATCAAATGAGTTTTTGACAGCTGACACAATGCTACTCACTTTTTGTTTTCGCTGATGTGGACCCCTTGCAGGTCAGAGTCGACTGCTGGGGTCGATATAGATCCACTTTGGGAATGACCGATGATATAAAAGATAATTGTTAACAGAGCATAAAGACGGAAACATTGAATGCAATGGTGTGAGGAAGTAGGATGGCTAACCTTACGCTCCATCTAACTTTACCATAGGAAATTTCTTGGTCTCCTTTTATACAAGCTGAGTGGGCTCCAGGGCCAATCTTAACATGAACAAGAGAAGAAAAATCTCTCTGCTGACCAAGATCAAACCTGGGTAATTTAGTGTATAATTAGACACCTTGCCAGATGAACTAATTGGTCCAAATTTACATATGAATGTTCTTTATTATTAATAATATAATAATTCTTCTCCCTTTCATGGTTTAGGCCAGAAGGCCTATTCTAACTTCGTTCCATGTAAGCCTTGGTCATCCAGATCTCATCGTCGTCTTGGTTTGTATGACACAATTATTTTAAGAATCAAATGAATCGTGAATTCTTCTTACCTCATACTTCTATGTTTTTTAAACACAGCACCGCAGTATCGGCGACCATCGTCACCACCGCAATATCGGCGACCATCGTCCCAATCATCAGCTGTTTTCACGACTGTCAATTTTTTCTTTTGCCGGTAATTATCCAAACTGCCATCTGGTGTTCTTTTGAAGGAATCATTTTCTAAACTGCCATCTGTTCTTCAAAAATACAACAGATGGCAGTTTAGAAAATGATTCCTTCAAAAGAACACCAGATGGCAGTTTGGATAATTACTGGCAAAAGAAAAAAATGAGTAATGAAAACAGCTGATGATGGTGACGATGGTCACCGATACTGCGGTGCTGTTTTTAAAAAAACATAGAAGTGTGAGGTAAGAAGAATTCACGATTCATTTGATTCTTATCAATAAAACCTCATAATGTTAAAAACTCCCAAATTTATTATATTAAAAAGATTATTTTATATAATAATAATAATAATAATAAATATAGTAAAATATCAATTTATGCTCACAATATTTTATAGAAGCAACAATTTGTGAAATTCTGTTATGCAAAAAAAAAGTTGGTTGTCAAAGTTATCAACATTAACATGTACAAAAATATATACAATTGCCTTATAAAACATTAACAGAAAAAAATCTGAGTAAAGATTTATCTAGCAGCTAAAAAAAAATTATTGAATATATTAGAAAATTAAATATGGTGCAAAATGTTCAATACTGCTCTTTAGGAACCAAAGCTAGATTCAAAATAAATAAAATTCATGGTAAAACTCCGTTGGTATTAGTCACAACATTAAAATTATAATATAAAATTATGTGCATTGTAGGTCTGCCTCCTCAACTTTTAAAAAAATATTTTGTAATGAGCAAGAGAATATATGGACCTGTTCACAAATGTTTCTGTCGAAAGTACCACTTTAAAGAAAATATTAGTTCAGTCTTTTCTGCTTTATGCATGATGATATATGATAAAAAAATTAATTTCTTTCATTACATCATTTTAATTATTTAATAAAACAATTGTAAATGCTTTCCAATCAGACAGATGTGTCATATGCAAAGACCTGGACCTGATCATGGACAAACACCACCTTATAGTCTGTCCAGCTTTAAATCCAACTGCACAACACTCTAAGGACCTTGTTTGCTTGTACTGGGTAGCCAGAGAGAAAATGACTTAAGCGTCATATCTCGCCATTAGAAAACAACAACATATAACAATTGTAAATGCTTCTTCAGAATATGATTACTCTAAGGTTTATATATTCAATTGTGTCCAAAGAGATCAATGTTGCTACAGCAGTACGTACACATACCTGATGACAGAACGAGTGTTCCCTCTCTACCTCTTCTTAAACAGTATATACTCATTATTTTGAAAAGAAAAATTAATGCCTGAATCTGGATTTGAATCTGAAACCTCTAGCTCTGTATGCTAACCAATACACTATATTACAGACTTCCGATCCAAACATTAATTTTTCTCTTTATGTAAGTAAAATTTTATTACCTCACCTCATATCCTCTTCCTTTTTCTTCATAGACCAGTTTTGGAACCTTATTTGAATCTATGTTTACCTTTTAGACTTGAGTCATCTTACAATTAACTTTTCAGGAATTAACACCAAGAGATATAATTTATTTAAGTAAAATTTTATCAATGGTTTTATTTTAGGAAGTAACATTTCGAGGTTCTTTTAATCAAGTTTTTTTTTTTTTAGTTTGGAAATTTTATCACCTTAACTTATATTCTTCTTCTTCTCCTCAGACAAGTTTCAGGACCTTCGAATAAGGTCTAAGAGGAAGAATATGAGGTGAGGTGATAAAAATTTACTTAAATACATAATACCTCGTAGTTATTATGAGTTAGTTATTTTGTCTCGCCTCATTTTTTTATATTCTGCAGACTATAGTTTCGTTGCATCTATGCGACATTGTCGATGCATTCTAATGACAATGTCACATAGATGCGACGAAACTATAGTGTACAGAATAACAAAAAAATATGAGGTGAGTCAAAATAACTAACTCATAATAATTAAAAGAAACCTCATAGTGTTATTTCCTACAAATATTAAATACCCAATAAGCCAATTAAATTTTCTTCCTCGTATACAATTTTCTTCATTGTCAGGAGCAGATAGCTATCACTACCAATGCTATCTGGTGGCTAATTCAAGAAGATATTTTTAACAAGAATCTCATAACTTTTATTAGCAATTAACCTATCTGTTTCTGACCAACTAACTAACTCACTGGCACTATCAAACCTGCAGGTTCATGGCCATATGGACATAAGCTCTCCGTACATCCCAATTCTGAGCTAATGTTTTCCAATCATTCCCTGTATAATCCACTTCCCTCAAATCATAGTTAATGTTATTCTCCCACCTCATTCTTGCTCTACCAACTGGATGTTTTCCCTCTGGTTTTCCTACTAGAAGCTTCCATGCACATCTTTCATTCCCCATTTGTGCCACATGTCCTGCCCATCACAGTCTATGAGACTTAACTGTTCTTATTATATCTGGCTTCCTATAAAGACCATGTAGTTCATTGTTATGCAGTCTTCTCCATTCACCTGTCTGTTCATCTCTCTTTGGTCCAAAAATTTTCCAACGAACTTTATTCTCAAATACTCGTAATCTCCTTTCCTCCCTTAAAGTAAGAGTCCACATTTCGCATCCATATAATATAACTGGTAGAATAATAAGAAGAATTAACGTTTGCATCGGAAGCCTGAAATAGTTTATTAGTTAGCATACTAATTTACAGTGCTAGAGGTTTTGGATTCAAATCCCAATTCAGACATTAATTTTTCTTTTAAAAATAATAATTGTCCATCATTGCAAATGTTAAAATTTAAATTAATATATCAAAGTATGTACTCACTTTAAGAATTTTCTAATTTCATGTAAGATTAGAAGTAATTAAGATATTTGGTCTGTGTATTCTTACCTCTTATGGTTGTTTTTGTTGAACATATGTTTCAACGCTTCTGAGCACCATCTTCAGTGATTACAGCGAGAAAAATCAGTTTGAAATCGCTGAAGATGGGGCTCAGAAGCCTTAAGACATATGTTCAACAAAACAACCATAAGAGGTAAGAATACACAGACCAAATATCTTAATTATTAGATCATCATCATCCATGCAAGTATTAGGCCGTGTGGCCTGTTACGGTCTCAAAGAGGAGTTTTCCATCCAGCGCTTTTTTGGACGTCCCAGCAATCTTTTGCCTTGGGGGCAGTAACGAAGCATGGCTTTTGGAATTCTATGAGATGGCATTCTTTGAAGATGGGCTTTCCAGTTGTTCTGGTAGTTTTGTATATGGTGAAGGATGGGTTCTACATCCAACTCTTCATTAATTTCCTCATTTCTTTTATGGTCCCACTTTGTATAGCTTGCTGTATGGTGCATAAATCACATCTCATTTGCTGTTATTAATTACACTGGTCAACATGATTTTTGTCTCATGAGTACCAATAGTCGTACTTAATACAGTTTTTTATCGTGTTTTCAAATATGTATTCGGAATTTCTCCATCACTCACAGTTTTTTTTATTATTTCAATTTCAATTAATGGATTCAAATAATAATTTTTTAATAAACTTTTTTTCGTCCATTTGTCCATTGTAAAATAAAACCAAATGAGCTAACTCAGGAGATTTCAGCTATGGAAAAGAGATATCAAGGCAAATGGAATCCTAATATGCTGGCCGATTATTGTTGGACCATCAAGAGGGATGCTTCACAGCAAAATATAGAAGAAAATCGCCATTTCTTACTTTCTAGGTGAGTCCGAATGTTCGAATATTGTGTAGTTACAAATGTAGAAAATATTAAAGTGTTTGAAATTATAAATTCCTGTCTCTTGGAAACCTTGCATGATGGAGAAAAACCGATATTATATTTGAATTCGGGTAAAAATATACTATCAGAATCACATATTTTTCTTTCTGAGACAAAAAAAAAAGTTTATTTTTTGTCGCTCAGTGTTATTAGATAAACTTCATGTTATTTCCTATTGTATTTTTAAAAAATTAGAAGTACCTGCCCTTTGTACATATTTCAAGATTAACATTAGCTAGTAACTAACATTTTGCAAGTGACTGAGAAATAACTATTCCAAACAACAAATACTGATTAAATTATTGTAAATCAATGGTAAAGAGAAAAATTTTTGCCTGAACCGGGAATCGAACCCCGAACCTTTAGCTTTCCGTGCTAATGCTCAGACCACTGAGCTAATCCAGGCTTCATTCCCATCCAAGCAGAAATCTTTCCTTTACCTTACTATACTGGTCCTACATTCAATTGCAATGAATCATCATTCACAAATACACAATGAATGGCTTCTACCTGAAGATGACATGAAGAGACTCCACACAGCTATAGCATTATTTATTAAATTAATATTGAGAAGCTAAAGCTATTACTATAATAGAAATAAGTAAATTAGGACCAGTAGAGTAAGGTAAAGGAAAGATTTCTGCTTGGATGGGAATGAAACCTGAATTAGCTCAGTGGTCTGAGCATTAGCACGGAAAGCTAAAGGTTCGGGGTTCGATTCCCGGTTCAGGCAAAAATTTTTCTCTTTACCATTGATTTACAATAATTTAAATGTGTTTATTAATTTACTTATTTCTATTATAGTAATAGCTTTAGCTTCTCAATATTAATTTAACAAATAGTGAACTTAAAATATTAACAGATATGCCATTAATATTTAAAGTAATTTTGCCTTGCATATTTCATTTGAAATATTCTCTTGTGCTTATGTGTAAATTCCAAGGTCTCAATTTAATAATTCATAACTATGTTGCAAGTAGATTATAGCTTTGTTAACCTATGCATACAGAATTTAAATAAGTATGCATCATGAATTAATTACCTATGCAGGTACATTAATCCACCTGTAACATGCTACTTTATTTTAGCTATGCTTGCACAAAATACTAATTAAAAACATTAACATATTTTTTTATTTTATCGTAGAAAAATGAAACTGACAATCTAAGTAGAATTGTAAAAAACTGTAAAACTGCTGATGAGAATAAATAATATCAAACACTTCTAGCAATTGTACAACTGCACGACTCTTGGTCATTAAAATACACAAGTTCTAGCTCATGGTTGACAATAGTACGAATTGTATTAAACTGTACGTAATATGACACCGTAATGTTCTGATGCTGTTGTTTTTCAGTGAAAGACACCCATTTAGTGATGCTAAGACAGCTAATGTTTGATGTTTTATTATTAATTTAACACTTCTCACTGAAGGATAAATTATATTTGAAGAGAAAATTTTTTGCCTAGACTGAGACTCGAACCCGGGACCTTTGGCTTTCCGGGCCAAGTTACGATCTAGATGCAAATTCTTCTCTTATATACGTTATAATTCCTTTGTGCCAAATGCTTTGAAACCTTTGCTTCTATCTTTGCAAATGGCAGCTTCTTAGTTAAGAAGACATTTATTGGAATTTAAGACTACTTTATAAAGCCAGTAGGGCTTCTATTGACATTTTTATTATTAATTTAACACTTCTCACTAAAGGATAAATTATATCTGAAAAGAACATTTTTTGCCTTTACCGAGACTCGAACCCGGGATCTAATGCATATTTCAGTGCTTGCTCGCATATATGAGATATAGGGTTTGATCTATGTTTAATGGTTTTTTTTGTCTTTCCTACTTGCATTTGTTTATTATTTTTAAAGACAAAACACTATTGGTTGTGGAATCGTTTATTGTCCAACATCTGAGGATTGGGCAGACCAAGATCGAGGTGAGCAGACTTCCTACACAGTGCAAGCTGGTTTGTAATGTCTAGCTTAGTAAGAAGCAGAAAAGAAAAAATGAAAATTTACTTAAAAGCGAGTGACAAGAAATTAAAAGATAATATTCATGAGCAAATAAATCAGAAAGAAAAACTCTAAGAGTAGTAAATTAACTTTAGACAATATATGTGAATTAGCAAAACTAGTGAATGCATTTAAAGGTATTTATAGGTTTAATGAAGTTGTAAATAAGCAGAAAACAATATATAGTAGACTTTTTATAAAAGACAAATATTGGGAGCAATCCTAATGCAACAAACTCATTGCATTAAAAAATTAAGAACTCCACTCCAACAGGACACCTTTACCTTTAAAAGATATTGAGGATGTTTTTTTATCTTTATTTCTAATAATTATTCCTTCCTTCAGACTTGATGTTTTGTTATTTACTTCCATTTAAAATATTAACACATTTAGACACATATGAATTCTGTGTAACTAGTTATATCTACAAACGGAAAGCGGTTAGTTTCTTTCACAGTGAGTGAATGGTTAAAAATTGTTATAGAAGCAGAAGAGACTAGCAACCAATATTTTGTAATTACCTTTATCAACTATTGCAAAATGTACAAGATGTTCTTCTATTAATGAAAATCAATTAAATGAGTCATATATCACCTCATACTTCACAATCTTCAGCAATTTTCAAGAGGAATCCTCCCATCTTCAGGCATCATTACGACTGTCGAATTTCAGCCTACATCTTCAACTTAAAAGTTGCCATCTGATGTCGATTTGATGAACCTAGTTTAAATCCATGAATTTTGAAGTTCCCGACAAGTGGATTTGATCTCAAGGTTCATCAAATCAAAACCAGATGGAATTTTCAAGATGAAGATGTAGACCAAAATAAGTTCTCACTGTACATCACCCTACAAGCAATCCTCTATTTAAAAGTTTATCACCTTCCAAGATTTGGACATTGGTATTTACAAACTCAATAAAACTTTGTTACTACAAGATTTAAAAAGTTCACTTTCTAATATAAATTATGCACATTTTAAAATTACAATTTATTCATTTCTCACATAATTATCTTTATTTTTATGTGATAATTTTAATTAAAAAAACTTTTTGAATTTGTAATTTACTAAGTTAATATTATTCGTTTTTCAAATATAATTTGTAACTTACTGTCTCTCTTAATAAAAATTACTTTAGTATTCTCAATGTTTTTATTTTAAATTTATCACTTCCCACTGAATGTATTACTTTAGTATACCAGACCATATATTAAAATATGGTTGGTTGGTTGGTTGGTATCTAATGTCGAGCACTTGATAATGAAATCATTCGCTCTCTTGCACTCCAATATTTAGCAGAAAGGCTGGTCTCTTCTACAAAAGCTGGACAACGGAGGAGATGGTTTCTTTCCATATCTTCATTTAAATTGCAAAAAGGGCATTTAGGTGAATCTGTTATGCCAATTCTGTGTAGGTGTTTATTCAAGCAGTCATGTCCCGTTAGCAGTCTGAATGTTGCTACTGCAGATTTTCTTTGTAATGTAGTAATGTCATAAGCTTGTAGATTTTCCCATTCCTTTCCAGATGTTTTGGTGGTGTATTCTTCTCTAAGTTTATTGATGTATTTATTTGAGATAATTCTTTTGATAGAGTGAAAGGAAACTGGAGCAGAAGTTGGGTTTGAAACAATTTTGCTACCCTTCTTGGCTAGAAAATCGGCTATTTCATTGCCTGTCACTCCACAATGGGCCGGAATCCATTGAAGTACAACTTTTTTATGTAGACGGGATAAATGTTTTATCATTTTGTGACATTCGATAATTTTGATGCTTTTGGGTGTTGTGTCTCGTGTTATAGCAAGAATGGCTGCTTTGGAGTCACATAGAATTACAACTTTTGTAAATTTTTGGATGTGATATAAAAGATTTTGTAAACTTAAGAAAATTGCTAGAATTTCGCCATCAAAGTTTGTTGAATTTGTGTTTAGTTTACGATAAAAGGAAAAAAGTGGACATACTGCACCAGCACCAGTGCCTCCATCATTTGGTAGGCTGGAGCCATCTGTAAAAATATGTATCCATTCAGGAGCTGGGTATCTTAGATTTATCATTTCCAGTGACATTTGTTTTAAAATATATGGAGGAGTTTCAGATTTCTTGATGTCTTCTGTTAAATGAAGGTTATATTCGATTTCCAAAAATTCTAGAGGGTTGTTTCTCATCTGCATATTTTCTTTTGAATGTGGAAGTTGCAATTTCTGTTTGATTTCTTGTACAATGCTTAGGAAGCTTTGCTGAGATTTTAAACATACTTGTGGTTTTCTTTGGGTCCAGTTATTATGGGGTAGCCTTAAAAATATTAATATTTAAATATTATCTACTATTATTTTATATTAATTTAGTTTTTATTTACAATTCTTAAGAATTAATTTTAAGAAATGGATTTAGCTTCAATTACATATAAATTAGAAATTATAGTAGCTTATGACCCAGTGGCTACAATGTTACGTTTGGGTTCATTGATAGTTTCCCAGTCAAAAAAATCCTTTAGAAGAGATATAAAAACAGGTAATGAATCATATTCAAAGTTAAAATTGGGAAACACATTATGAATCATATATTTATGGGGGAAAAAAAAATTCACACCTAAAATAAAATGCCCTGTGTAAATTTTTCCATCTTGCATGTTCACCTCTGAATCACAACACAAATGATGTTATTTATTAAAAGCACCATTAAATAAAGCTTACTTAATTTAAAAAAAAATACAAACAATATCTCATTTTCATGAGTTCTATACGCAATAATATGAATTTTATTGCTAAATTAGTAATTAATTAATTAATTAATTAATTACAATTATTTAATTACTCCTAAATAAAGTGCTGAATCATTTAAAATGCTACAAAAGTAAATACATGTATTAATTCAATTGTGATGTAAAATCTTATAAGATAAGAGTTTATGTCCAAAAACATAAAAACTATATAAAACAGTAAATGTGTATTGTATATATATGTGGGAAATATAAGTAAACATTAAAAATTGTAAAATTGAAAAATCTGCAATTGCTGCACATAGTTTATTAGAATGTCATAAAATTGGAAGAGAAGCTAAACTTTTAAAACAAGTAGAGAAGTCTTTTGAATTGACAGTTTGCGAGAAGATATACATTCAGAAAAATAAAGATAGATCAATGAATTTTGATATTCCTAATGAAATTACTTTGATTTCGAAGTTCACAAATTCAACCATAGATTGCAGCACTGAAGATGGTGACAATAGAACAGTTGACGGCCAAAGAATTTCGTCAGTCGAAGTTATGGCTGAGGACGAACACGACTGTATTTCAAACCGCAGTATCATGGAAGCATAAATCCTATGAGGTGAGTTGTTTAAACAAAATGTTCTCCGATAAATTTTAATGATTATACCTCATAATGTTTACTTCGCAACATTAATTTAATATAACTGTGTGTTTCCCTTCGTAAAATTATGATCAAAAAATGATGTAAACTGGAAATGAGAACAATTTACATTATCAAATTAATAACAATCTGCAAATCTGTATTTGATGTTATTCCAAATTATCCAAGAAAGGAAGCAGTAGTTAATTTAAGAAAGAAAAATCAACATTTGAGCCATGGAAATCTTGTTCTCCGTATGAGTGTGCTGTCCATTACACCATTCTAATGGCGATTCAAACGTTAACATTTCTTTCAACTTATACAATTCTCGTTTGTCCGAAGGCTAATAGCATTGCTAAAAAATTAAAAAAAAACACAATGCATATTTTCCTACTAAAAAGTTAAAGAAATACCTGTTATAGAATAAATTAATCTTGGGAGATTTTATTAAAAAAATTCTACGATGAAAACTAAGACTCTATGAAACAGATTAATACTACTACTGATACTATTACATTTAAGTTGATTTTACCTGAAGAATATAAAGTCATGAATACTACTAAAACATACCTTTTGCCAAGGATGCGATTTGATTTGCGGAAATTTGAACTCTGTATAGTTAGGGTTCATTTCTCGAATCTGTTCCCTTGTAGGTGTGCCCAAAACTTTGATGATCTCAACCAACTGGTCAACACCAGAGTCACCTGGGAAAATTGGTTGTCCTAACAGCAGTTCTGCTAACACACAACCTGCACTCCATACATCTGAAAATAATAAATATTTAATCACACATTACAAAAAAAATTGTGTTATTTACTAACAATATATCCCCTGATTAATTTAATTCCAATAAATTTTCTATTTGCTTGGCATGTGGTATACAATATATTTAACAATTCTATCAGATGGCCTTTTGATTTATCAATAATAATAGGCTATATGTTATATTTAAATTAATATTGGGAAGTAAACATTATGAGGTTATATCATTAATAGTGAGTGTAGAATATATTTTTAACAACTCACCTCATATGATTTCAAATTTCTTTGATACCGACGGTTTCAGACAATATCTTGTCCCTCTTCAGTCATGGTTTCCACTGATGAAATTCTATGGTTGTTGATTTCTCACCTCTTGTGCTGCCATCTTTTGTTGGAATTATAAACTTTGTAATTAAATTTTTATCCACCGGAATATCGAAATTCATAGATCGATATTTATTCTTCTGAATGAATATCATTTCCCAAATTGTCAATTCCAACGGCTTATCTAATTGTTTCAAAAGTTTTGCCTCTTTTTCAATTTTACGATGTTCTAGCAAACTATGTGCAGCAATTGCTGATTTTTCAATTTCACAATTTTTAATATTTCTAAAATGTTCTTTAGTGCGTGCTTCCAAATTCCTTTTTGTTTTTCCTATGTATACTTTGCTACAATCATTACAATTTATTTGATAAATTTATCAAAACTTCTGAAACAATTACATAAGCCGTTAGAATTGACAATTTGGGAAATGATATTCATTCAGAAGAATAAATATTGATCTAAGAATTTCGATATTCCGGTGGATAAAAATTTAATTACAAAGTTTATAATTCCAATGAAAGACGGCAGCACAAGAGGTGAGAAATCAACAACCACAGAATTTCATCAGTGGAAGCCATGACTGAAGAGGGACAAG
Source organism: Diploptera punctata (assembly GCA_030220185.1). Classification (NCBI taxonomy): domain Eukaryota; kingdom Metazoa; phylum Arthropoda; class Insecta; order Blattodea; family Blaberidae; genus Diploptera; species Diploptera punctata. Next base: position 5,598,124 of record JASPKZ010003868.1, on the reverse strand, counting down.
ATATTGTCTGAAACTGCCGGTATCAAAGAAATTTGAAATCATATGAGGTGAATCGTTAAAAATATATTCTACACTCACTATTAAGGCTATATGTTACTAAGTTTGATCCCTCCTTCCTATTCTTAACCCCTTACACACTTACTCTACACAAATATTTAAACAACAACTCATCTTAAATCAATTTCTTTTTATATGCAACACAAAAACACATTGTTAAATAAAGTAGAGTTCCAAATGATGCTAACAGAAAATAGATCACATTAATATCACCTATTTAATCAGTTTGAAACCTATATGTGTATGTGTGTGAGTGTCAAGAACAACCTGCAGCACATTTGAGGGGTTCACAATAAAAGTGGATTACGTCCATATCTTAAATTTAAATCTCTTTGCAGTATTATGTTGAGAAGGCATGTGGGTATTTTGATAGTGATTTGTCCACCAAGGGAAGTTAAGCCTAGTGGCTGCTTGGTGCTTTGCATTAGAAATAGACTGTGTGTTGGCACTGATTTCATCTTCTCTCTTCTCTTCATCATCGTCCCTCACAAAACACATTTACACTACTCAAGCATTTAAAAATACACTGATCCCACACTACTAACCGTACACAATATAAGCTGGTTATGATGGTCGTAATAATGGCTGAAGATGGGAGGGATTCCTCTTGAAAATTGCAGTTTCCGTGCTTGAAGAACATGAAGTGAGATACAATTCATTTTTTATTAATTTTTGTTAACTGAAAACTTCATAATGTTATTTCCCATAATTAATTCAGAATTACTTATTGCAAAATATTGTTTCTTACCAATTATTTCAAAACAATGAAAAGAATAATGTTTCATGAGTGCCTGATAATTAGAACTGGGATTTTTAGGCTCTAAAAAGTGTAGATTTAAGCACCTAAAATAGGCTAAAGCTGTAAAGCATGTTCTAAAAAATATCACTTTAGGCTTTTAAAATGAGTAATACCACATATCTACTAATTAATACCAAAATGGATATAAGAATAATTGTGAAATTTATAAAACACATGCAGTCAATTAATGATAGTAAAATTAAAATTCTTACATTATTTTAATGCTCTGATAAAATTCCAAAGATCAGAAATTTCCAGAGACCAAGCAATATTGAACTGGGGCAAATTATGTAATTTTAATTAAAAAATACAATTTTAGATAAAAAAAATCAATGGGTAAAATAGGAATTTGTACCTACATCATTGATTTAATTGATTTATCTCCATTCATCCCACTTCTGTGGTATGAAGTTTCTTAACCAGACTAATTTAGTTACACTTATTTTCCTATAGATGCCAGAAATAATATGTGGTTAGTACATTACCTCGAGGAGACATCTATAAGAAAACTAAGTTATTACCTGCATGAAGGAAGGTTTGTTAAATTTTGCTCAGTAACCTTTTTATTCAGGCTTGAGATTCTTTTACGAGCCCGAAAATCTTCACAATTGTGACCCACAACTAAGTCCCTCTTAGAGGACTTGTCCTTTGAATTTTTCAATCCTAAAAATCCATCCTTGACCCATGGGACTAGAGGCAAGGAACATAACTCTAGACCACCGAAGCTGACATATATATATATATATATATATATATATATATATCATTAGTTTTTATTTATTTCTTCAGGACAAAATAGGCAAATAAATTGATTAAGTTATATAGGTAGGAAATAACACTATGAGGTTTATTTTAATTTATGTTGAGTTTGATGTTCTTATTATTAATTCATACATCTCAATGATGGATAAATCATATTTGAAGAGAAAAATTATACGCTCAGACCAGGACTTGAACCCGGGACCCTTGGTTTTCTAGTCCAAGTGCTCTACCATTTGAGCTACCCGAGCAAGTACCGATCTAAATGCAAATTTTTCTCTATATACGTTGTAATTCCCGCCCACCAAATGCTTTGAAGCCTTTGCTTCTATCTTTGCAAATGGCGGCTCCTATATTAAGAAGACATATTTGGGAATTATACATTACATTATAAATGCCAGTATAATTTTTCTCTTCAAATATGATTTATCCATCATTGAGATGTATGAAATTAATAATAAGAACATCGAAAAAAGCCGTACTGGCATTTATAATGTAATGTATAATTCCCAAATATGTCTTCTTAATATAGGAGCCGCCATTTGCAAAGATAGAAGCAAAGGCTTCAAAGCATTTGGTGGGTGGGAATTACAACGTATATAGAGAAAAATTTGTGTTTAGATCGGTACTTGCTCAGGTAGCTCAAATGGTAGAGCACTTGGACTAGAAAACCAAGGGTCCCGGGTTCAAGTCCCGGTCTGAGCGTATAATTTTTCTCTTCAAATATTATGTTGAGTTGTTTTTGACTCGCCTCATACTTCTTAATTCCCTTGCAGACTCAAGTTTCTTCACTGACTTTGTGACATTCTCAATGCTGTATTACGTTCACAACTGTGGCCGTTGGACGTCAGTTGTGAACGTGATACAGCATTGAGAATGTCACAAATGCAGTGAAGAAACTCGAGTCTGCGAGGGAGTTAAGAAGTATGAAGTGAGTCAAAAACAACTCAACATAAATTAAAATAAATTGATATCTGCAGTGTACCGACGGGTGATGACTTACCTATTTTAGTAGTATAATCAATGGCTCCAAATATAAGTTCAGGTGCTCGATAATAGCGTGAGCAGATGTATGAAACATTAGGTTCTCCTTTAACAAGGTGTTTAGCACTGCCAAAGTCACATAACTTGAGCACACCCGTCTCAGGGTCTAACAATAAATTCTGAGGTTTAATATCCCGATGACAGATACCCAGGGAGTGGATGTAAGCCAAACTCCGGAATAACTGGTACATATACAACTGTAACAACACAGAAATCTTAAGACAGTCATCCTACATCATATTGCAAAAATTATAAATACATTTTAGTGCTCAATTCAACAGTTTCAATATCAACCAAAATCAGAATTTTCTGAAAATTTTGACAAGCAATGACAACTCTGTTATAACATAAAAAAAAATATTTAGGTTATTTTTGACATTAAGAACTTAATTTGTAGTATTTTGCCAAGTCAACAATTGCCAAATCCTTGGAAGACATCACTCCATCTGCAGCACTATTTCAGGATATCTCTTTCTGTGATCGATCTAGAGCTTTCTGGAATCAACTCTTGATTGAAATTGAATGCCTGAGAATAAGTTACAGTCACAAAGCCTCATGTCTGGTGAATTTGGTGGATGTTCGAGAACTTCCCAATTCCACCTTCTAAACAAATTCAACTGAACATTTTTTAGGGCGGTATTACTTACTAAATATGAGAAACAGTGAATATATTCATAAAATATTGCTATTTCGAGATGATAATGTTACTTCATATTGTAATTTCATAATGTATAAAAGCATTTTAAAACATTTTAAAAGTTTCTTTGTAATCTTGATATTACTCATTTAGAACATAATTTGAGGTTTTTGTTATATATTACATATGGTAATGCATAAAAATTCACCCTCTACTCAAGTTATAACATAAGGTTCTCTGGTGGGGTTGTAAGTAACAAGATATTTAATTACGCAACTTAAGATATTTTTAATGCAATTTATCACATTACTAAGTGATATTTGTAACATTTATCCCAGAAAAATTACCATCGTAAAAGTATATCAATGTAATGTGAAATTTGTCCCGCGCTGTAGCCGAGTGGTTAAGGCAAGAAACCTTGGCGCAGAGCTATGGGACTTGCGCTGGTTCGAGTCTCCATGGGGAAGAAATTTTCTCATGGTATTTCAGCCAGTATGGGACCAGTGCCCACCCAGCATCGTGAGGCATTTGGGTAGCTAAAATAAGTAGCGGCTCCAGGTTGAGAAAATCAGCTATAGCGGCTGGGGGATCTGACATGCTGACCGCATGTCACCCCTACACTGGCTGATGATCATCCACCTCTGTGATTGACACATGTGGATGTGAGGCCAACAGCCGGCTGGTAGGCTAAGGGCCTTCTAGGCCTGTAGCGCCAGGAGTTTAAATGTGAAATTTACAAGTGGAAATGTTTTCACATTGTAACCGTCAGCCATTTTGAATTTCCATAGAAGAGGTAATTTTTTTTACATATTTAAACACATTTAAAAATGCAACTAACATAAAAGCTAACCTAACCTAATTCAATTACTCTAACCTAGGCGAATCCCATGAAATAGCAATTTTTTTTTGTTTTACGCAATAAATATGTACATTTGTTTGTGTTTTACGCAGTTAAATTTGGACATAAATCAATTATTATCAACGGAGATGCTGTGTTATCGATAGAGCAGTGGGTTTATCACTGGTGGTTTTCGCTGGTTATTAGTGTAGTTATCACAAGTTATTAATGTGGTTATCGCTGGTTCATAGAATAATTGTTGTAACCAGGAAATAGTCCCAATTATTTTTTCATATGTTCGAGTAAAGTGAGTTAAAGGTAATTAAAATCCAAGGCTAAATATGTTTAATATATAATTTTATGATTATTTGTTGCATTGAAGTGGTGTTTAAGTTGGTAAATAAATACTAAATTAATGAGTCATTTTTACATATTTCACGTTTCTTTAAACACGGAAACTAGTTTTCAAGAGAAAGATCTCTCTCATTTTCAACCGACATTAATTGTCAAGACTTTAATAAACTATACATAGGAAAAACAAAAAGGAATTTGGACACTTGCACAAAGGAACATTTTAGAAATATTAAAAATGGTGAAATTGAAAAATCAGCTATTGTAGTACTTAGTTTGTTGGAGAATTATAAAATTGAAAAAGAGGCCCAACTTTTAAAACATTTGGAAAAACCTTTAGAATTGACAATTTGGGAGAAGATATATATTCAGAAGAACAAATTTAGATCCATGAATTTCGAAATTCCTGATGAATGTGACCTCATCTCGAAGTTCATCATATCAACACTAGATGTCAACGTTATTGATGGAGATTCCAACGAAAAGCTGGTAGTCATAATGTCGGTTAAAAATGAGAGATGTTTCTCTTGAAAACTAGTTCCCGTGTTAAAAGAAACATGAAATATGAGGTAAGATGTAAAAATTACTCATTAATTTACGAATTAAGAACCTCATAATATTATTTCCCATATTTAACTATGTAAATAAATATTGTGCTAGTGACCATGACACCGGTTCTCTCATCTGGAAATGTTTCTACGACCATCATCTGCATTCATCATTTAGTTGAGAATTTATTTGAAACATGACCCTGTGAGAGGATCTTATTTTATGAAGCATGGTACAAAGTTTCATCTGCATTCTTCATTTAGTTGACAATTTATTTAAAACATGTCCCTGTGAGAGGATGATATTTTATGAAGTATAGTATAAAGTTTCCATTTTATATTTTGACTTTATTAAGAGTTTAAATTTAATAGTTGAGGAAATAACACTATGAGGTTTCTTTTAATTATTATGACTAACTTATAATAATTAAGAGTTTAAATATTCAATCTAGGAATTTAATAAACTGTTTCTGATGGGTTTAAGAATCCAGGTCACATTATACCCTGAATAAACAGCAACTCTGAATGATATGATAGTGTCATTCATCATACCAGATGATGTGACAGAAAAAACACAATTGAAACACCAGGTGTTAGAACGAAAGAGATTGGCGGTGGCAAGAAGCTGTATCGCTAGATCAGACAGAACAATAGTCATAGAGCTATAGAATGGTCAGCTATAATATGATGCACTGGTACATAAGATGATTATTAAAATAGCAGCAAATAAAAAAATAAAGGCCAAAGAGTTAAATTATATACTAAGGGAATGAATCAGAAATTTAGGACACCTCATGTCATAAATTAAATGTTCTTACTTGGACACCAATGTCTAAGTGAGAAATTTAATTTATGACATTGATGTTAAAGTATTTCTGAATAGAAGACGTCAGTTGACATGATGGACGAATGAGAATTGTATAAGACGAAAGAAGTGTTAACATTTGTATCGTCATTTGAATGGTGTAATGGGCAGCACTCTCATATGGAGAATGAGAGGTCCAGGGTTCAAATCCAGTTCAAGCGTTAATTTTTCTTTCTTAAAAATTATATTCTATCCAGGAATGGAAAATGTTATTTTAAATAAATGCATCGAAAATTCTGATTCACTATTTACAATTCTCACTTGGGTGTGTAATAGACATCCTGAAAATTGTGAAAATAAGCTATTTATTTAGAAAATATTTAAATAGAGATTGATATATATTTACAATGGTGATGATATTTCAGTGTATATTTTGTGGTTAATACACAATTTTGGGATTTTTGGTATGTAGAGAGATATAACTCCAATGTAGATATCTCTCGATGTTTTTATTTTTCATTTCATATATCTCAATGATGGATAAATCATATTTGAAGAGAAAATTAGATGCTCAGACTGGGGCTCGAACCCAGGATCTTTGACTTTCTAGGCCAATGCTCTACCGACTGAGCGAATTGACAGTGTATATAAGAGAAAAATTTGCATTTAGATTGGAACTCGCCCAGATGGCTCAGTCGATAGAGCATTGGCCTAAAAAGCCAAAAGTCCTGGGTTTGAGTCCCAGTCTGATCGTATAATTTTTCTCGTCAAATACATAATTGAGATGTATGAAATGAATAATAAAAACATCGAAAGAAGCCATACTGGCTTTATAATGTAATGTAAAATTCCCAAATAAATGTCTTCATAGCATTTGGTGCGCAGGAATTGACAGTGTATATAAGAGAAAAGTTTGCACTTAGAGTGGAACTTGCCCAGATGACTCAGTCGGTAGAGTATTTGTCTAGAAAGCCAAAGGTCCTGGGTTAGAGTCCCAGTCTGAGCATATAATTTCCCTCTTCAAATATGACTTATCCATCATTGAGATGTATAAAATAAATAATAAAAACATTGAAAGAAGCCGTACTGGCTTTATAATGTAATGTAAAATTCCCAAATAAATGTCTTCTTAATAAAGAAGCCCCCATTTGCAAGATAGAAAGGTTTCATAGCATTTGATGCACGGAAATTGACAGCGTACATAATACAAAAAATTTGCATTTAGATTGGAACTCATCCAGATGTCTGTCGGTAGAGCATTGGCCTAAGAAGCCAAAGGTCCTGGGTTCGAGTCCCAGTCTGAGCATATAATTTTTCTCTTCAAATATGATAGATATCTCTCTTTGCACACCCAACCAATAATTTTTAACCCATAGTGTTATTTTTTATAATCCATTTCTATGATAATAAACGACAGAAGAAAATGAAAAGTAAAAAACCTGACACAGAAAGTGACTATGTTAATGTCCAGTGTTATTAATAGGAGATAAAAAATGTGATTTTTTCCTCTACATTATTCTTTCCAACACAAGATGAGTTTATATTTAAAACAATTGAATCCATTCTTAATTAATCCACAGATGATGTATATTAAGGGTCGAATTTATAAACGCATTAGACCGTAAAAGGCGTTTTCTGCTGAGAAAGTTTTATCCTAATACATTTTGCTTACTCAGAAATCTATTCATGCGATAATAATTGTAAGCTACCTGACGAGGTAACTTAAGATCATAGTTCAATATAGAAACTTATCGTGAGAATCCCGAAGAAAACCGATGTAGTTTGAAACCTTGCCGCTTTATCCAAGATGTCGGACCTTGAAGACTTCGATCATGTTTTCGGTATATGCGGAGAAGAGGAATTTGATAGTGTCTACCAAAGAATTTAACTGGAAGAACAGGAGAATCGGCGTAATATTGCGCGATGCAGACGTCGTTGTATACGGTATTATTTGCGGGATGCAAGCGTAAATGCATTCCTCTATAGCAGATGAAAATAATGGAAGTGATTTTATCGCTGAAAATTCTGGGAAAAAATCTATATACAGAAGAACAAGGAGAAAATTATGAACTTTGAAATTCCCGGAGAAAGGAGTCTGATTACCAAGTTCTTTGGGACACAGATCCAGGGCCAACAACTTGAAGAAAAGAAAAAACAAGTTTGTGACAAGCCGAAGATGGAGCAATAGCTTTGAAACAATCGTCCAACAAAATAAACATATGAGGTAAGAATGTTAAAAAAATACAAAACTCAAATATTAATTCAATTGATGATAAGATAGAGTATACTGACCTTTATAAAACTAATAGGTATAGTCTGCTTCGATTTACTGTAATGCCTAGCAACTTTGTACACAGTCTCAGGAATATATTCCAGTACTAGGTTCAAGTACACTTCATCCTTCTGAAAGCACAAAATACCATTCATTAATTTATTTATTTTAAAAAAAGAGAAAATTACATATTAAGAATCAAATGAATCGTGAATTCTTCTTACCTCATGCATCTATGTTTTTTTTAAACACAGCATCGGAGAAACATCTTCTCCATCGTCAGCTGTTTTCACAATTTTTTCTTTTGCCGTTAATTATCCAAACTGCTACCTGGTGTATTTTTGAAGAACTTTGTAATCAAGCTTGGTTCGTCCGGAATCTCGAAGTTCATGGTTCTAGTTTTTTTTTAAATATATATCTTTTCCCAAACTGTTAATTCCAAAGGTTTTGATAGATGTTTCAAAAGTTTTGCTTCTTTTTCAATTCTATGATTCTCAAATAAACTATGTGCTGCTATAGCTGATTTTTCAAAGAACACTTTAAAAACATAAAAAATGGAGAAATTGAAAAATCAGCTATAGCAGCACATAGTTTATTAGAGGATAATAGAATTGAAAAAGAAGCAAAACTTTTGAAACATCTATCAAAACCTTTGGAATTAACAGTTTCGGAAAAGATATAGATTAAAAAAAACCATACTAGAACCATGAACTTCAAGATTCCAGACGAACCAAGCTTGATTAAAAAATTCTTCAAAAATACACCAGATGGCAGTTTAGAAAATTACTCCTTCAAAAGTACACCAGATGGCAGTTTGGATAATTATCAGCAAAAGAAAAAATTGACAGTCGTAAAAACAGCTGACGATGGAGAAGATGGTTCTCTGAGACTGCGGTGCTGTGTTTAAAAAAACATATAGATGAGGTAAGAAGAATTCATGATTCATTTGATTCTTATTAATGAAACCTCATAATGTTAAAATTCCCAAATTTATTATATTAAAAGAAAATTACATGTTCATGGGAAAATATAAAATTAAATAAATTATGTTTTTACAATAAGAATAACAACACACTAACTAAGTATAAGGAATAACAGGTAGAACATTAATTTATCCCAGCAATCGAGAAAACGCTTGAAAATGTGTATCTACTTAAATTCTATTGAAAATATACCGTTTTTAACTTCAGATATCAAAGGAGTCTCTAAAAAGAACCAGCCATCCTTGCACCAATCATGGCAGCTTGGGTGCCTTCCACAATTTTGTGTAAGCAACATTTAGACAGATTCAATGATATAAGTATCACAATAATCAAATAAGATAAATATTGATAATGTAAAGTTTGGTGCTATTATACAGGGGATGATTGGAAAGCATTAGCTCAGGATAGGGATGTGTGGAGAGCTTATGTCCGCGTGGCCATGAACTTATGGGTTCAATAGTGCCAGTGAGTAAGCAAGTATAAATTCTAATATGTAGTATTTAGGGAACAGATTTTTATGTGCTAAATATAAGATTGTCAGCTGCAGTGGACTAGTTCCTTGCCTCTGGTTCCATGGATGCAGGTTCAAACTTGGTCAAGATCAATGGATTTTCTAGGATGGAAAAATCCAAGGAGCAAGTCCTCTGGGAGGGATTTTAAGCCATGGGTCCCAAGTTTGCAGATTTTCAGGATCATAAAAGATCATTAAGCCTGAATAAAGAGCCCTCTAAGCAAAATTTACCGACCTCATCATCCTAGTAATACCTTAGTCACCTACTAGATGTCTCATTGGGTTGGTATACTGACAGCATACCATTCATAACAACTGAAGGCAAATAAATATAACTTATTTATTTAACTTTCACAGGGAAAGAACACTATGAGGTTTAATTTAATAATTAAATTAATGTTTTTATTACCTCACCTCATATCCTTTTTCTTCTATACTGCAGTTTCGGAGCTTATCTCCATCGTCAGTAGCCTCTGGTCGACCGGTGTTATGTCGTTTCTTGGCGGTTTCCTTCTTACTTCTGTCGGTGGACCAATGAACCTCTGGATTAGGTCAAAATTTCCGGGAGTTTCAAAATTCATGAGTTTTTCTTTTTTGTTTTTTTGGATGTGGATTTTTTCCCAGACTGTGAGTTCCTTTAGTTTATCTGTTTGTATCTATTAAATGTTTTTCAGACCAAGCATGGTCTGACCTAATCCAGAGGTTCATTGGTCCACCGACAGAAGTAAGAAGGAAACCGCCAAGAAACGACATAACACCGGTCGACCAGAGGCTACTGACGATGGAGATAAGCTCCGAAACTGCAGTATAGAAGAAAAAGGATATGAGGTGAGGTAATAAAAACATTAATTTAATTATTAAATATAACTTAATTAGCTTGGTCTAGTAACTCCTAACAAAAGGAGGGGCTAAGGCCCACATTGAGCTGTTACGCCACTGTAGATTATCAAAGTTAAGATTGGAGCATAACATAAGTAGAAAAACGTTTATCTTCAATCGATTGAAAATAACTTGCATGCTCTGGAATGGTTGCAGAGTATGGGAGTCAACATATATTAGCTCCTCCTCATTTCCCACAATTTACACCACTTTTCCTCTGGTCCTTTGGGAAACGTAGAAGAGGGGTAATACAGTATTGTGTATAACTTAACTTTAAGGTAGAATATTTTTATCACTCACCTCATATTGTTCTTCTTATTTGATTATAAACTAGTTTCAGAACATAGTTTCTGTTCCATCCTCAGTATCGTCACGACCGTTGTTCTGTCGTCTTGAAGAGCTGTCCTCCTCTCCTTCCATTGGCTGACTGAAAAACCTCAAAACCAGGTCATTCTCACCGGGAATTTCAAAGTTCATTAATTTCTTCTTTTTGCTCTTTTGAATGTTTGGGAAAAGATCTACATTCAAAAGAGCGAAAAGAAGAAATTAATGAACTTTGAAATTCCCGGTGAGAATGACCTGGTTTCGAGGTTTTTCAGTCAGCCAATGGAAGGAGAGAAGGACAGCTCTTCAAGACGACAGAACAACGGTCGTGACGATACTGAGGATGGAACAGAAACTATGTTCCGAAACTAGTTTATAATCAAATAAGAAGAACAATATGAGGTGAGTGATAAAAATATTCTACCTTAATGAATATACCTCGTAGTGAGAATTCCTAAAATAAGTAATTATAACTTAACTATTTAGATGAGAAAGATAGAAGCAAAGGCTTCATAGCATTTGGTGGGCGGGAATTACAAAGTATATAGAGAAAATTTTGCGTTTAGATCGGTACTTGCTCAGGTAGCTCAGATGGTAGAGCACTTGGTCTAGAGAACCAAGGGTCCCGGGTTCAAGTCCCGGTCTGAGCATATATTTTTTTCTCTTCAAATATAATTTATCCATCATTGAGATGTATGAAATTAATAATAAAAACATCAAACTATGTTTATTCAAAATAAAGAGGACAAAGCTGTTTCAGATAATACTATATATTGGAATTATTATTGTTTATGAAAAGAATTAGATTTTGTACAATATTAACTTGCTGTAAAATGTTATGTTAAATTTTATTAAAATAAATACAAACTATGGTTATTTTATCTTATAAACAGTGATATGTTACATAAAAAGCAGATTTCATACATTCTTAAAAGAGTGTTAACATTTGTGCAAAGAAAAGGGCAGTCACACTTATTTGTAGCCTTACTAAGAAGTGAAAACAAAACTATATTATCATTTATACATTGTATATGGAGTAAAATTACAAAATGTAACTTTTATTTTGCAGTTTTTGGTTATGCTGTGTTTTGGTTAAGCACAGTTTTGTTTAGTGAAGTTTTACTGTATTTCAAGCTTCAATTGGCTACCCTGGTATCAATATTTGTAGCTTGTTTGGAGGGAAAGCATGGATTTAGCTTTGATTTGCAAATGTTCACTCTCTCATTGTTCTGACTGTGTTTAGTTGTTTAGGAAGTGATCATAGAATAAAGATGGTTCCAGTATTTGAGATATAATAATATTTAAGGTAAAATTTTGTTGCAGTTAAATGACATCTTTTTGAATAGTAGTCATCCGGTTACTCTATCAACAACAAAATAGTAATGATGTTTTTATTATTATAAAAATTTGCGTCTAGATCGTAACTCGCCTCGGTAGCTCAGTTGGTAGAGCACTTGGCCCGGAAAGCCAAGGGTCCCGGGTTCGAGTCCCGGTCTAGGCGAAAATTTTTCTCTTCAAATATAACAAAATAGTACTTCTTTTTTTCAATTCCTGGTTCAAAATTAATTTTTTTTTGGCTCAACTGCACTTCTACTAGTGCTTGATTTTTTAGTTATATTGTTGTAAACTATAGCTCTTCTTCTGTATTTATTTAAATATGCAAATCACAATATTATGACAATGTTAGACAATATTGTGATGCTAAGGGCTATTTTCTCCACAGAGTATATTACTTAGTCTATGATTTTTTCTATCGCTGTTTTGGGTTATCGCTGGTTGAATCAGCGTTAGGGAGTGATAAGTAAGTGTACACCCATTTTTAATAAATGTTTGGTAATTTTAATATTATTAATATTTTTTTAACATAGATTAGGAGATTTATTGCAAATATTGGTCATTTAAATTTCATAGCAACGGATAGTAATTGAGGATGATAATCGATGTGGTTCGATTGTGGGTTATCGCTGGCTCTATAAACTCTGGCGCATGCGCACTGTTGTTCTATAGGACTTTGAAAATATATCACGCTAGTTTAAGTGCAGTTTGTCCTTTTTTTTTAAATAATAGATTTGTCCAGGACTGAAAAATTAACACTATAGTTAACACTATTGTGATTTTACAGCAACTGGAGGGGCATGAGTTGTCCTATGCCATACCCAAGCAGTCTAAGGTATCACATCTTGGTGGAGAACTAAGGAACATGTCCAAATTTGAGTGCCCATGGGGAAAGAAACTTCCTCATGGAATTTTAGCCAGTATGGTATCAGTTCCATCCAGAATTGTGAGGAATTTGGATAGCTACAATAAGAACAGCACTATATTGAGAAAACTAGCTATAACGACTATGAATCCCAACACTCAAACCTCATATCACCTTTAAACTCAATGGGTGTCAAGCTTTTGTGAGAATGGGAACAGACTGAACAGTCTGGACAAGCTGACGATGATATAGAGGATTATATTAAAACATGTTCAAACAGAACTCAACATTAATGAGGTAAGATGTTCCCATTCTCACAAAAACTTGATTAAAAGAACCTCAAAATGTTACTTCCTAAAATAAACCATTAGAGATCACTGGGTGTCCTCCACCTGTGTAATGGCACATATGGTTGTAAGGCCTGCAACAGGCTAGTAGACTAACGGTCTTTTAGACAAGTCATGCCATGGAGTTGGAGGAGCATTTAGAAAAGCAAATGGTACTTCTATGGAAGTACTTCATATTTTTTTCTACAAAATTACACAGAATTTTCTTAACTATATTTGATTAACTAATATGACCTTTGGATACTATATATTTGTGTTAGATACCATATAAATAGTAACAATGAGGTTTGGTTTTATATTGAAACGTCCTATATAAATATTTGATTTTTCTATTTGGGTGTGACTGTAACATACCTTGTCTCCACTAGAATAGAAGAAGTACTTGAGTTTGACTATATTACAATGCTCCAGGCGTCTCATAATCTGAAGTTCACGATTCTGAAAAAAAAAATACACACATTTCAGCTAATTTATTAATAAACAATAATTGATTCTTAAATCTTAAACAAAACAATTAATGTGCATATATTTTAATGTTAATGCACTGTACTGAGCCAACACTGGTCAGTCTTCTTTTATATATTATGAGTAATGTATTTTCGTAATTAAAAAAAAATATATATATATTTTATAAAGGGCAGGTCTTTATTGCAATCATACCATTTTCATGCTATGCTTTACAGCTTTACTAGGGAATTTAGATGTGACTTCCTGTTTCTTACCACACCAGTGAATGATGATGATAGCCGGATGATTTTTGGGGACCGTTGGGCGCTAAGCTTTCTGACATTTGTCTTACAGTTTTATAGCAAATATGAGAGTCGACACTTTCACACGGGATAGTACAGGTCCGCATGAGCTCAGTGACAAGTGGTAACTGTTCTTTTCTTTAAGAGGGGGTGGCTTGGACAGCTACAACTTACAAATGTGTACCTGCTGTGTTGCATACTTCAGTTTTATTTAAGGATTTCTCTCAAGAAAATACCGTTAAAATGGCAAATCAAGTTACCTATTCCAAACACACAGTAACTTCCTGGGTTGAATCTGACTGTAGTAACTGAAATTAACAGTTGTCTGTACCTGTAACTCTGATTTTACAAGGTCTACATTAGTTCTAATGAGGATACGAGTCTATTTATTATTCATTAAAGTATACGCTGGATGCTGTTCTGGTCAAACTAAAGTCCGTTTCATTGTTTGCTCATCACTAACTCAGAAAAAAAAATGGCATGATCATAATTTGCATCAATAACACTGGTCAACATGATTTTTGTCTCATGAGTACCAATAGCTGTACTTAATGCAGTTTTTTATCGTGTTTTCAAATATGTATTCGGAATTTCTCCATCACCCACATTTTCTTTCATTTCAATTTAAATTAATGGATTTAAATAATTATTTTTTAATAAATCAGCCATGGTGGACTAGTGGTTATGCTCCTTGCCTCTGATCCCGAGGGTCGCTGGTTCATACCTGGCCAGGGTCGATGGATTTTTTTAGGATGGAAAAATCCAAGGAGCAAGTCCTCCAGGAGGGACTTTAAGCCATGGATCCCGAGTCTGAAGATTTTCAGGCTCGTAAAAGGTCCTTAAGCCTGAATGAAAAGGCCTCTAAGCAAATTTTACCGAATTTTCCCGTCCTAGTACTACCTTGGTTTCCTAGATGTCAGTATGAAGCGGAAAACTGACCACGGACCACTCAAATGACATCTATACGAAAACAAGTGTAACTAAATTAGTATGGTTCAAATTCTTCCCTGTAGGGGAAGAGCACCTAAATCTCTGATAAGGGAAATATGGGCTTACAAGATACAAGAAGATTTTTTAATAAACTTTTTTCGTCCATTTGTCCATTGTAAAATAAAACCAAATGAGATAACTCAGGAGATTTCGGCTATGGAAAAGAGATACCAAGGCAAATGGAATCCTAATATGCTTGCCGATTATTGTTGGAAGATCAAGAGGGATGCTCCACAGGCAAAATATAGCAGAAAATCGTCATTTCTTACTTTCTAGGTGAGTCCGAATGTTCGAATATTGTGTAGTTACAAATGTAGAAAATATTAAAGTGTTTGAAATTATAAATTCCTGTCTCTCGGAAACCTTGTGTGATGGAGAAAAACCGATATCATATTTGAATTCAGAAGAAAAACTGACATCATATTTGAATTCAGGAGAAAAAATACTACCAGAATCGCATATTTTTCTTTCTGAGACAAAAATTTTTTACTTTTGTTGCTCAGTGTAATTCATGCTAAAAATGTATGTTCTTCTTCTTCTTCTTCCTTCCAAGTATTAGGCCAAGGCCTGTTACGATCCTATAGAAAATTTCTGGGAAATTCTCATATAAGACTTGAAAGCATAATAATAGTCCCTTCGATTGGTTGCTGGCCAAAGGAAGGCAAGACCAGTGATGGGGCTGCCATCTTATAGCCTCTGGTCAGGCTTTTCTGGAGAAGAAAAGAAAATAAAGGAAAGAAGAAATGGAAGAAAGGAAAGACTCCCTAGCCCTCGGATGCCCTAATAGCATCGGGGTCAAAAAAACAAGAGTTAACCAAGAGAGGTTAGATAGTAAATTTAAAAGAGTGCAAAACACAAGTAAGTGGAAGAAATGTTTTGCTCAGCTTGGGCACCTTGTGGTCGCCATCCACATATCCCCTAGGTGAGGACCTTTGAGGATAATTTCAATATAATCAAATAAATCAGTAAAAAATAAGGGGAAATTTAAAAATAAATACAGAAACCAGGATTTCACTCAATATATGGCTAAAATATGGTACTTCTTGGAAAATACAGGACACATGATAACCCTAGTTATCCAGAGAGAATAGTTACCTTGAACCTCTTATCTTGAAGCACCTTCTTGATAGCCACCATTTCCCCAGTATCACATAACTTGGCCTGATACACCACACCAAAACTTCCATTGCCTATAACTTTTGTGTCAGTATATGACACTTCTTGAGGCCGATCAGGCCCTTGTCCGGGGGTGGCCACCACAGTTGTCACCTTGCTACCATCTTTACCTGAGTACAGACATGCAAAGAGAGAAACAATACTACTTTATTTTACTTTAATAGACAAATACAACAGAGTTTATATTTATTTATTTATCTAATGGTTGGTATTGTGACCATAAGACCATCAACGTACAAAGAAAATAATATAGTATCTTTTTTTTATTTCCATTAAAGTTAGGAACTGCTTGCATAGTTCATTAATACCTTAATAATGAAAAGGAAGTGGGGGGTTGATAGAACTATTCTAGAAATTATAGAATTATAAAATAAAAATATTTCAAAGGAAAGTTGAATTCTGAAGGGTCATTCCATCACATATCATCACAGGTCCTAGTCTTACATTCTCAAATTATCTTGGAATTTGATATAGTACTGATAAGAGTTCTTCTTCTTCTTAATCATAATTTGTAGGATTTTCAGCCTGTTTATTTCCAAAATCACTCCTCGGAGTAAGACATACTATGTGCATTCACTGTCTATCCATATCATGGCTGGTCTTCCTCTTGTTCTTCTCCTGTCCATTTGTCTATCTTCTTTAGCTCTTTTTTGCAAGTCAGTTGTATTCAATTCTTTCTATATGACCTTTCCAATATTTTTGTTTATCTATAATAAATTTGGTTATGTCTTGAATATGACATTTGACCCTAATTTCTGTGTTGTGTATCTTATCAAATAATGCTCTCTCCTGAATAGTCCTTAAGATCTTCATTTCACATGTGCTTATTATTTGGTAGAGTCCATAGGTCAAAATTTAAGCTCAAAAACTTAAAGAGTTCTGAAGTTCTTAGTTTTTTTTTTCTTCAGAGAAGGGAGGAATGGGTTTCAAAAGTGAAAAATTTATTTCAAATAAAATAGGTCTCAGATTAAAATATTTATCTTCAATGTCATATAAATTTGGTTTTGATTTCTTGTATTTTATTACTTATTTTTTTAATTTATTTACATTTAAGATATTTTTAAAATTATGAAATTACATTGTAATGTAGATAACTGCCTACTAATAAAAAAAAGAATAAGCTTCTACTGAAAATGTTCATGGAGTTAGTTGGAACAGTCATCCATTTTTTATAACAGAGGCTGGAAGGCACCACAGAAGTCACCTTAAAAAGTTGCATTCTGCGCTGTTTCATCTTTATTTATTTTTTTAGAAAATTCAGTCTCTATCCCCAGAGTTATAATTTAAAATCTATATTGTAATAGGGTCAAGTAAAAACCTGTTTACAAAAATACTATATTTAATTAATGAGATATCTTAGAAAGCATTTGTGATAGCAATTTAAGTGAATCAAGCACATAGTAAATGAGTACACTCGCTGCAAAACCTTCGATACTACAAACAGCAGACAATTTTATTTTGGGAAATGACATTTTGAACATGAAAGGTAGTTTTTATTTCTGTATAGGGTCTGGAACTAGGTTCACTAAGCCTCATGACAAATGAGTGTTGACTTGATAGAAGTGTCAAAATCCAGTTGAGAAAACTGAAATTAAGATTGAGGAAATGTGTCACACTAACCACATGACTCTCTATACTGTCTTTTGTTAGCCAATGACAGCAACCATTTTAGTCAGCTTTGACTTCAGAACAGTAGTGCCACCTATTTATTTTATATTTTGAATTTATTTTGATTTGAGCATAAACAGTTTACTTTTTAAAAAAATGTAAAGGTAAAATATTTCTTCCATATCTTTGAAAAGTATCACATAATCATTCATACTGTATATACTAAGTATAATTTTAACTGTATTATTGTACTTCAATAACACCACTTAATACTTCACAATCTTTCAGTCATGAGCCACCATTGACTGACCATACTTATAAAGCAAATATTATGTATATTATATCCGTTTCAAAATTCAAGAGATTATAAAATATATCCAAAAGAAATATGCATGTTTGTTTTGTATGTAATGATCTAAGGATGAGAAGAAGTATACGCTCTTAAAGTGATCCTCGTCAAAACAAAACCATGTGACCTGCTCGCTTTTCATTGGTTATGGACACCCATGTACGTTGTAGAAGTAATATCTTTCCGCCATTCGCGCCACATTTACTGTCACTTTTGACAGGAAGATGATGACACAGCAACAGAAGACTCAATACTTTCGCTATTTTGTTTCATGAGAATCTACTGAAGCATGACTCAAATATATCACTCATATGTAATAAACTATTTTAAGTTGTAATTATTGATTGGTATATTTAGAATATTTTGTATGGTTTTTATATTATTATTTTATTCACGAAGAATAACACGTATATTCAGAGGACACATTTTTATTTTTAATGAAGGGAACAACTTTTTCACGTTCTTACTGCTTCTACAGCGTATGTTGGAGTCAATAACCAATGAAAAGAGAGCAGGTCACATGGTTTTGTTTTGATGAAGATCACTTTAAGGGCAAACAGGGTATAGAAGAAGCGCCGCAACCTGAAAGATCTATCACTATCCCAATATAGTATGGATGAATGGAATGAAATCTACTCTATTGTGTTATGAGAGTTTTGGGTTCAGCACACCAGGTTTTTCTCCCATAACCCATACTGCTATTTTTGGGTTATGACCATGATTGCAAGGAGGGACTACAACCCTCCCATTGGCTCCTTCTGGCCTTTTTTTATTCATCAGACTCAGTCATAAGCCAGCACCCTGGTGCCCCCACCCCACTATAACCCCATAATCATGTATTTTCAGTCCTTGTGGGTGTCAACTAAACTAATTTCCCTAACATGAAATAAGGTGAAATAAATTACATAAAAGGGAGGAAAAGAAAGAATGGTTGGTGGAAGTGTTGGTGGGATGAAATTCAGGAAATGGGAGAACCCTGAGAAAAACCCGAAAAGTCTCGATACGGCCCACCACCAATACCCCTCTGCAATAGAAATAAATGGCATGAAGGGGATGAAAAGAAAAAAAAAATACAGTGTTGGTAGGATGAAATCCGGAAACGGGAGACCCCCGAGAAAACCCCGAAAAAATGTCGGTATGGCCCACCATCAAAATCCTTCGTAAGATTTCGAACCTCGGATCAAAGTGGCGGCAGCCACGCGTATACGGAGATGGCATGTGAATGCTTAAAATAACACGGGATTAAATGTTCAATAGTCCGATTTTTAAAACTCGTCCGTCAAGTTTACGATAATACCGCGAAATGAATTCTTAGAAAAGAAAGACGCAAGAATCGGTTATAAGAGCCAAGGTGATTGGTTCATTGCCGAGATATATTTTACACGTCTGGCTACGTCGTAATAAATAATACATAAACATAGAAATATATAAATACTACGTAATACCCGGCGTGCGCTGCTACGCCTAAATAAATGAAATATTAAGGGTTGATTAAATAATATGGTACATACTGCGGCGAATCAAACATGGCGGTTGCTAAAATAAATTTTTAATTTCGAATTTCAGGCAAACCCCCCACTTCTACGGTTGGAATTCGCTGATTTTTTTTTTTTTTGGTAATACCTACATCGGTTTATTTTAATAAGATGTACTGACTTTCGTTGTGAAACCTTGAAAATTGCGGCCGATAGAGATTTTTTTTAAATTTTTCGTTTCAGATGAGTTTCTGCACCTAATGGTTTTATAACATAATAGATAGCGGTCAAACACTCGCCGTAACTGGAAACTGTATAATATTACTTGCTCAAGTTAAATCTGCACGCGGAAAGTATGTTAGAAATGTGCTGTTGATTTTCTGTCTTTTCTTACTATGATGCCACTTTCTGTCCCCGTGTTATTTGACTGGAAGGAGAGCGTTGGTATATAGGCCTACTGTGCTTTTTAAATGATCCTACAATAGTCGTTGACCAAATGAATAATCGGCAGCTATGTTGTTGCTAAGAAATGAGTTATAATGATATTGTGAAAGGAAAAATTAATGTCTGAACCAGGAATCGAACTGTAGACCTCTCGTATCTGTCTTTTCTTACTACGATGCCACTTTCTGTCCCAGTGTTATTTGACTAGAAGGAGAGCGTTGGTATATAGGCCTACTGTGCTTTTTAAATGATCCTACAATAGTCGTTGACCAAATGAATAATCGGCAGCTATGTTGTTGCTAAGAAATGAGTTATAATGATATTGTGAAAGGAAAAATTAATGTCTGAACCAGGAATCGAACTGTAGACCTCTCGTACCTGTCTTTTCTTACTATGATGCCACTTTCTGTCCCCGTGTTATTTGACTAGAAGGAGAGCGTTGGTATATAGGCCTACTGTGCTTTTTAAATGATCCTACAAAAGTCGTTGACCAAATGAATAATCGGCAGCTATGTTGTTGCTAAGAAATGAGTTATAATGATATTGTGAAAGGAAAAATTAATATCTGAACCAGGAATCGAACCGTGGACCTCTCGTATTCCGTACGAGAGTGCAAGACCACTACACTATTCGAGACATGGTACAAACACTAACAATTCTTTCCACATATGCAAATCTATAATTCTCGTTTCGTCCGCTGCCAGGTAGATGATACTACGTCAACGGCCGGTTTCATTTAGAATTCCCAAACATATATACCTCTAAATGAAGCGGCCATTGACGTTGGTAGTAACATCTACCTGGCAGCGGACGAAACGAGAATTATAGATTTGCATATGTGGAAAGAGTTGTTAATGTTTATACCATGTCTCGAATAGTGTAGTGGTCTTGCACGCTCGTACGGAATACGAGAGGTCCACGGTTCGATTCCTGGTTCAGATATTAATTTTTTTCTTTTCACAATATCATTATAATATTATATGATCCATTATTGGAATTGTGTTAAAATAACAATATTGGAAAGTGTTACAAAAGAAATGAGTTATGGCTCATTTGCTTTCCTCATTATATGTTGCCAATTCCCGCCTCCTGTGTTGTTTTGTAAGACTGGTAATAGAGAGTTGACAAACGTGTGACTTTAAAAGATCCGTAACGTCATTAACGTTAATGACTAATTTGACAACCAATTAATCGTCTATCACATGTGTTTAGGAATTCTCCCTTTCATAGAGAAATAGTTTGGTGACATTAGCGCTAACACACTGGCCGTGCTGACTGAACTTGGGCGAGTAATACAAATTTTCATGAAGATCTGTTGAGCGGTTTAGAAGTCTATAAAGCACAAACATAAGCATGCTGAATTTTTTTATAAAGATTTTACAATCTAATATAAAAAATGAATGTTTGTACTTTATGCGCGGCCATACCGTTGATCCGATTGTGGTGGAGCTTTTTGCAAAATATTCAGGGATTCCCGGAATGAACATAGGCTATAAGAGAGAGTTGTGATACTCAACTCCTACATCCTTAAAAATTGCCCTTTGTAATTTAAAAAACGTGAAAAATGTAGCTCTTTGGACGTTTAAATGGTTTACACAAAATTTATGTACACAGAATTGAATATCTCAAAAAGCTCTACAAAAACGTCCGTGACAGCATATGTTTATCTGTTACGGATAACTCACAATCATTTTTGCCTTTCATTGATGCCAAGAAGATCGAGACAAGTACGTATTCTTCCTGTGCAAGCATAGCAGCACATGGCGGGTATTCTTTCACGGATAACTCACAATAACGAATTTTGTCTTTTTTTTTTTGCTCATTTATGCCAAGAAGATCGAGATAAGTAGATTCTCGGACAACGCCGGGTAAACAGCAGGGGTATCTAAAAATAATTACGATATAAATGTTTCCGTTCACTTATTTAACTAAACAAAAAACACGTTAATTTTCGTATTTTTCATTTTACTTATTCAACTAATCATAAGAAGTACATTAATTTTTGTCTTTTAGCTCATTTATGCCAAGAAGATCGGGGCGAGTAGATTCCCGGACAACGCCGGGTAAACAGCAGGGGTATCTAAAAATAATTACGATATAAATGTTTCCGTTCACTTATTTAACTAAACAAAAAAACACATTAATTTTCGTATTTCGGCTTATTTATGTCAAGAAGATCGGGATAAGTAGATTCCCGGGCAACACCGGGTAATCAGCACGGGGTATCTAAAAATATAAATTTATAATTATTTTTCCTTTTACTTTTTCAACTAAACATAAAAGCACATTAATTTTCATTTATTTGGGCGTACCAGCGCACGCCGGGTATTAGCCAGTGATCAAATATAATCAGTAGCTATCATATAAAAAATTTTCAACTATAATTTAAAAATATTTTTTAAAAATATGATACACTATTATTCTTCTATGGTTTATTGTACCCGCATGTTCAATGCCGCATTCACTAATGCCTCCATAGCTCCATATTCTCACCAAACCTCACTGACATCCAGTTCGATAAGATCTGAATAATATCCTCCCATCCGAGTTTTTTTTTTTTTTGCAAGGGTTTCAAATAAAAAAATCAAAAGACTTCTACTATTACTCATTCGAGCTATATGTTATTCCTATCTATATATCCTAAACTTGATAAGCTCCACAATTGTAGGACGATATAAAATTATCACATCTACAATATCTTCGGGGTTTTACAGCTGCTGCCGTCTTCCCGTGCCAAACCTCCAAAACCTACGATCTTGGGAATCTTCAATGTTTAGCCCTCTTGCTTGCATTACTATCCTCATGTTTTCCTTCCATGTTAACTTTGATCTCCCTCTTTTCTTCTTTCTGGTCGGTTGTCATTGATATAGTAGTTTCGGCCATCGCTCATCTTCTATTCTTAAAATATGTCCTAACCACTTTAATTCCTTAGCCTCAATTATGCTTTCTTCTGCTTCCATTATGTTTCTAATTTCCTTATTTGTCATATGTTCTAATTTTGACTTTCTGGCACTTCTGCGTAGATGATCCATTTCTCGACCTATTAGTCTATTTTAATCATCTACAATATCAGAATAAAAAATAAAGCCACCTTATTGGTAATCCTTTTTTTAACTGTCTACTAATCAGATATGTATAATTATGTTCGATTTAAGCAAGTTTCAAATACCCATATTCAATACATTTTTAACTTATATAAACCATCACTGCATGCATGTAGACCTATGTTTTGGTAATATACACATGTGATCCGCTGTTCAAACGAAAAAGAAAAAAAACATGTAATCGGTCTATATAACACTTCCGCAAATTGAAATGAAGTCCGCGGGTTTAAATCCCCCACATCGATGCAACTAAAGTTTAAAAAATTCAGAATGCATCGAAGATCCGCCCTTAGGATAGAGTTTTTATAGTTACGATATATCCATTAATAGTTAAGCGCCTATAAATAACAATTTTACAAAAACGCTCCTATTCGAACCTGTTTTATTATTCTATTCGGATGCAGGTCATGCTTTTATCCTGCAGAAAAAAATTCCATTGCGTTTCTCAAAGCACACGGACATACAATTTATTAAAAAGGCACTCGTCTGCCCTCAGTCATACAACGCAAAACTTTTTCTTTTCTTTTCGAAAACAGACTTATAATCCTGAACGGATGAAACTCTGTAGATAGTTCTTGATTGGGAAGGACTGTGAGTATTTTTCTGCATTTTATGCCCACAGACCGTTGTTAAAAATTGGCTCGGTTGCCTGAATTTTAAAAACTATATAAGTTGAAGATTTACCGGTAAGAATAATTAAAACTTACTAATGACTTTTGCGTCTGCATTGATTTACAAATATGCCTATTATGCAATACAATATTCAATACCTTTCTTTTTTTCTACAATCTCACCTAACGAAAGATCTGTAAAAAATCTTACAAAGACATTTTTCCAGTCGTGTCAATGTATCCATGCTTGTTTGGGAACTTCCTATTCTGTGTTCTATTAACACAGAAATATGTTAGCACCGCTGGGACGATATCATCTGTCATAAAACAAAGAAGAATGTGCAATCACAACATACTGACAATTCACCATTTCTACGAAGAAATATTCAACCATCTTCCTGAATCCAATTTTTATTTTTACAATTCTCTATGATATTTTCTTATTCCAATTTTCTTATGGTCTTTGTGTCACATTACTGATTTCTATCTTCAATCAAGTAATTGTAATCAATTCTTTGCAAATATGCAGGTATCCAATGTCTTGGGCACATGACGTTCTCCATACCGATTTAAAAATTCCATAACCTAGAGAATATGACATCCTATGAATAAGAAAACGGTAAGAAGAATACCGATGCTTATTCCTCGACAATTATCAGCGAATAACACTTACCACCTGCACGAGATCTGTTACTAGGTGAAGGTCTGGTTCGCTTGGGTGGGTTCTTACTAGAGTCGTTGTGAAACATAATGCAACACCTTCAAAATACTCAATTTCACTAATCACTGATATAATATGAGCAGGATAAATACAAACTGAAAATATCTTAAAGCCGTATTGTTCTGGTTAAAGATGTTCCATAATCGGGGGCTTTTCTATGTAACCATAATTGTTTTATTGTTAATGAATGACTTCACAATGAGACTTCGAATTTTATTCCTGTTTACATTTCTACAGATCAGAAATTAAAAGCCATACGTCGCTAAGATAATGTTGTTATAATTGTTACTGCAAAATTATATCGGCTGATGACGTCAGGGACAATAAATTCCTAGGAACTACAAGAGAGTATAAAAAAAAGATGGTAGAGAAAATAGGTAATGTCATGACCGCAATAAAAAGAGAGAGAATAAAAGGATGCCTGAATTATTAGCACTTGCTAGTTTTCAGTTACTTTCAATATTAGTACTAAGTAAATGGTCTTATCAATTTACAAGTCATTTTGAGAAGCAAACATTTTCTAAAAAGTCGTGTGAATAATGTAATAAGGAATTAAAGATTAGCATTCCGAAAATCCACAATTTTGAAGGACGATTCTCCGAATGATCATTTGACCTATTTGCATGTGGTTTTACTTTAATGTCCTTAAATGAGCAAGACTAATTTAATATTTATAAAATGTAATGCATATTTTTCGTAAAGTGCAGAAAAAATACAGTACTCGCATATAATCAAATCATAGTCTCGGGTTAGATAGAGACAACATTTCTGTCTCACAAAGGCCTGTCAGCAGAAACGCCTTGACATTATATTATTATTAATAAGAATTCTCCTCGATACAGAGGTTTGTCTCCAGTCGAACAATATCAAAATATAAAATATACTATATAAAAATTAATGTTTGTTTGTTAGTATGATTGTTTGTTCGTACTTTATGCGCGGTCATACCGTTGATCCGATTGTGAAGGGGCTTTTTGCAAAATGTTCAAGAGATTCCCCGGATGAACATAGGCTATAAAAGAGTTGTGATACTCAACTCCTACACCCTTAAAAATCGCCCTTTGTAGTGGAAAACGTGAAAAATGTAGCTCTTTGGACGCTTAAATGGCTTACGCTGCCTAAACCATAACAAATACACAAAATTAATGTACACAGAATTGAATATCTCAAAAAGCTCTACAAAAAAGTCCGTGACAGCACATGTTTATCTCTTACGGATAACTCACAATAACCATTTTTGTCTTTCATTGATGCCAGGAAGATCGAGACTAGTATGTAGATTCCTGTGCAAGCATAACAGCACATAACAAATTTTGTATTTTAGCTCATTTATGCCAAGAAGATCGAGATACGTTGATTGTCGGGTACACCGGGTAATCAGCACGGGGAATCTTAAAATAATTACGATATACATTTATAATTATTTTTCATATTACTTATTCAACTAATCATAAGAAGTACATTAATGTTTGTCTTTCAGCTCATTTGTGCCAAGAAAATCGGGATGAGTAGATTCCCGAACAACGCCGGGTAAACAGCACGGGGTATCTAAAAATAATTACAATATATTTTTTTTTTCATTTTACTTATTTAACTAAACATAAAACATACATTTTCATATTTCAGCTCATTTATGTCAAGAAGATCGGGATAAGTAGATTCCCGGGCAACGCCGGGTAATCAGCACGGGGTATCAAAAAAATATAAATTTATAATTATTTTTCGTTTTACTTATTCAACTAAACATAAAAGCACGTTAATGTTAATTAATTTAGGCGTAGCAGCGCACACCGGGTATTAGTTAGTAGGTTATAATATTGTCATAAAAATACGCAAAGTTAGATATCATTTTTCAAAACTCTACACTGTTTATGATGTTACCCCATTTGTCTCTTATCTTGTGCATCATCCTCCACTACATCAAATCTTTCCATTAATATGTACATTCTGTATGCAGGTAGTAGCAGGGTTTCCTGTTCCTCCTGTACTCTTAATTTCCAATTCTTGTACAATCCTGGGTATTCTTCCTTTACCCATTCTACGTACATGCCCGTACCATTATTGGTAGTTTTCTTTCAATTATAACGATATTTTATTCTTCCACATCCATAAGGCGTATTTATGTGCTTCTTATTTTATCCTTTCTGGATATTCTGGTTGATCGTCTCCAGAAGTCCATTCCAGTGCATTCAGTTTATTAACATGTTTTCTGTTTAACGTCCATATCTCTGCTCCATACATTGACTATACTACATTAGATTTCCAGATGTGCCGAAACTTTATAGATCTCCAGGTTTAGTATCTCGGACGAAATGCAGCCAAGAACCGAATAAAACTGAATGTCGTTCTCGATACAAAATATGCTAACTCGTTGGTTAACCATTTGAACCTTCCTAAGAGTATTACATGTAAAATACTTGCATTGTATGGATACAATGGAAAATAAATTCTGTAAACAATGTGAGGCTTGTGGTTTAATACAGTGAAAAATACGCACTGTACGCTCTAATTCAACCCGGGACGTTACTACAGACCTTACGGGCTACGCAAGTGTCCTCCTACGTACAGGGGGTAGATGTTGCCAAACCCATAATAATGGTATTTGTTTGTTTATGGAGGAGTGGAGGAGCAATGTTAGCAGTACTTGTTCTAAATCTATGTACTATACATTTAAAAAACATAACTTTTCTTTTACGGCATGCAAACTAGTTTTACAGTAAATATGAGAGTCGACACTTTCACACAGGATAGTATAGGTCCGCACGAGCTCAGTGACATGTGGTAACTGTTTTTTTTTAAGACGGGGTGGCTTGGACGGCTACAACTTACAACTCTGCACCTGCTGTGTTATATACTTCGGTTTTATTTAAGGATTTCTCTCAAGAAAATACTGTTAAAATGGCAACCCAGTGTCCTATTCCATACACAAAGTAACCTCCTTGGGTTGAATCCGACTGTATGAGATTAATAAAATAATACCCCGAATATAGTGCACCATCGAAAAGCAACGGGAAGCTACCACACCTACAATTCCCTAGTAAAGCTGCAAGCATATCATGAAAATGCTATGATTGCAGTGAAGGACCTACCTTCGGGCAGAATTACTATGGATTGATGGATCGCTGGGCAGTGAAATTACGAACTGGGCATACGGCGCCCATAATGCACCTCAGATCAGAGTCCACTGTATCAGACTATGCTTTGACTTTTAGCTATACAGGCTTTTCTTTCTATTGGGCGATTCAATGTCTACTTGCAAACATCAACAGCACTTCTATGGGCAAACTCCAAATATACCGTACATTCCCTCTGCTTCCTGCTTTACTTTTGGGGTACCCTCAATTTTATCAAAAAAAAAATTGAAGACCGAGAAAAGTCTTCCCCCTTTGAATGTGGATTTGACCCTAAAAATTCTGCCCGTTTACCATTATCGCTCCGATTTTTTTAAATTGCAGTTATCTTTTTAATTTTCGATGTGTAGTAAATGCTATATGTCCCCATAGCCGGAATTAAGTCTTCCTTCTATTCCATATATAATTTAGCAATTTTTGTGCATTACAGTTTTATAGTACTATTATTCTACTTTATATAAACCCCAGTACTATTAACAAATCATCATCAATGGATCGACAGCCCCATGTGAGCCTTGGCAGCCTTCAGAAGCTTATGCCAGACTTCTCTGTCCTGAGCTTCATTCTTCCAGTTTTTATTTTTTTTAATCTTAATGTCTTGAATTATACAATCCTCCCATTTTAATTTAGGTCTTCCAACTTTTCTGGCCAATAGAGGCTGCTCACTGTAAATTCTTTTTTGAAATCATTTTGCTGTCCATGTGGATAATGTGTCCAGCCCAGGCCAATCTATTAATTTTAACAAAATTCAGAATATGCGGCTGATTAAACAGTTTATACAATTCATTATTGTATATCTCTCCATACATTATTTTCTTTCACGGCACCAAAATTGGATATGACCATCTTCCTTTCAAAACGCCCTAATAATTCCTCATCAGATTTCAACATGGCTCAAGTTTCTGATGCATATGTTAACACTGGTCTACGGAGAACCTTATATATGAGTATTTTTGTCTTTCTAAGATATAAACTGAGATCTAAAACTATTAACAAATGAAGTTTGAAATAACATTCAAAACATCATTAGCCGCTATCGTCATTACGACAAAGAAGTCGTCTGCTAGAATACGAAGACACAGACGTCCTATCAAATGCGGTTTGAGTCTGGGATATCCCAAATACGAGTAAAAAAATGTTACCACCCTAGCCACATTGTTTGGTGAGTTATTCTTGTTGACAATTTTATATAGGGCGATAATTTGAAATAAAATTATGGCTTAAACAACTTTCTGAAAATAAAAAGGAAATGAGACAGGCAAAAGTGTGAGATAGAGATACAATGATGTATTGCTAAATTTCACTTTTTACATCAAATACACAGTTTCAGCAATAATTCCAATACTGTATCTTCATTCTCTAAATGCAAATTTATTCCTGCAAATCCCACAGTTGTAAAAAGAAAATAGTAATAATAATACACAAGTAATATATTTTGTTGTTACTACAAATATAGCATGCATAGGACAGAAAAAGTTGTGATTGAAAAGTTTGTCTGGTAACAGAAAATCATAATAATCGGCTTCTAAAAAAAAGTACAGTGATCCCACTACAGGCCTTAGGAACTTTTGGTCTAAGAGGGGGATAAAGCTCCTACCTTTCTAGACAACTGGCAAGAGATTGTCAGCCCCACAGAGCGGTCAGCCTCTGTGACAGATGCCTTTACTCCACGAACATACTTCTGATAATCATTTAAGTTAGAGGCTAAGTTGACTCCAGGGCCATGGTGCCATCAGAAGATTTAGGCCAGATTAAAAACCCTGACTCCATCAAGAATTAAACCTGGGACCTTCCAGCTAGAAACATACTGCCTAACAAATTATGCTAAAACATGTCCACAAGTCACCTTTTAAAAGGTTTGCTAATTAAGGAAAACCACATAAACATCATAGACAGGTTTACATTCCACCTAAGCTGAAATTTCCTCTCTAGACATCCTTCTGAAATTTGTTGAATTAAGTACAAGCATAAATAAAGGATTATTTATGCATACAATTTTATTATTAATTTCCCTCAACTATATCCGATTTTTAGTCCATTCTGCCAGATGTCAGTTTAACTCTCTTCAAGCCCAATATTAAGTCAATATTAAGTATATACATATATTGTTTATTATATTTTTAACATCCTAAAGTCTACATTAATGTTATATATATATATATATATATATATATATATATATATATATATCCTTACTCATTCCATCCATATATTTTAATAATATTAAATTATTAAAACTATCCAAATTCTTCATGAAGCTTACTGGTATCAGAGTATCGCCATGAGTACTATCCCCTCATGAATTCATGATCCTGGCTATATTGGCTCCTAATTGACTAAAATTCCTTTAAAAAATCCCTCCCGAGGACTCGAACCAGCGCATAGCTCTGAGGTCCGCAGCACAATCAAAATCAATTAATCATCATCATCTTCTTCGAGGTGTATATATATATATATATATATGGTATGATAAGAAAAATAAATGCCGGACGGGATTCGATCCGGGTTCGAATCCCGTCCAGGCATTTATTTTTCTTATCATACCATATTAAGCTTGCATTGCTCAATGTTAAACATTTAATTATAACACATATATATATATATATATATATAAGTTTTTCGAGAACACCAGTATTTCATTCAGACAACAACAATTTTTGTAGGACTAGTACATGGAAGAATGATGTCCTAGACTCTTGGGTCAAATTGATAGAGTTAGTAACAGGGCCTGAACTGTTATTTTGAGATAGGAAAATATGTTTTTGGGTGCCTAAACATCAAAGATCATTAGTGATCTTTTTACAAAATTAAAATATCTTAATATATAAAAATTTTGTGTCATGTTGTTTGTCCGCGAGGGAATCCTAAACTACTGAATCGATTTTAATAAAATTTTGCACACTGTGTGCAATTTGATCCAACTTGAGACATAGGGTAGTTTATAACTAAATTTATAGTCACATTTTTTTATTGCAAATTATTTGTTTATTATTTAACAAAGAGTTATACTTATCTGTGAGTTCCATACAATTCTAACAGATGGCGGTGTAATTTGGTAACGTAATCAGTTTATTATTTAACAAAGAGAGATCCAGGTGGCTGTGCTTTTTGTTGCAACCGTGAATTTCAATTGAATTACAAATATTGATTATTTCATAATTTAAGTGTGTTTATAAGAATTATCTATCCTACCTCATTTATAAAATTAAATGTTACATGTTATCAACTAACAACTTTGTAATTTACTCATTTGTTACAAACTTGAATATAAAATTAATAAAATCTAAAATTCAACATTTTATGCTGATTTGTGCTTCTTATCAACTCCACAAAAAATTTCATCTATCTTTTCAAATTTTGACCTCAGGTTCAAATCTCAATCCGTGGATTTTTATACTGGCTATAACGTTTCCATCTTTATTCGTAAATAATAATTTCACTTAGTTTACTACAACATAATATAACATATGCCTTAGCCACAGCAATGCGTGGCCGGGACTTCTAGTTATACTATATGTTAAAGGTTTAAACCATGTGTAGAAACAAATTTTATCTCCATAGCGATTAGAATTTATAAATGTAAAGCCTTTATAATTATGTTGGTATTGTCCCCGAGCAAGTCCTCTAAGTTGTCAGGTAACTGATATCTGGATCGCAGATAGTCTAATGAAGTGCAGTGGAGCAAAACACGTTTTACTATGGCAATGGCTCACACATATGGCAAGTATCACCGTTCAGAAGATGAGTGTAGCTGGAATAATCATGTCCAATTATTAATCGGGTAATAGTTACTTCATCCTTTGTATTCTTCCATCAGAATGTATTTTAAGCTAGAAATGCATTTTTTAAATTTTGCATAGTTTTGTTTAGTTGAAATGTCATGTTCTATGCCAACTTTCGACAATTTTGGTTTGTAAAAATGCTTTAACATGAGATCTGATGCATTACGTTTCCATATCTCTTTGGTTTAGAATAGCTAATTTAACAGCTACATCAGTTTGTATATTTTCAGAATACCAGCATGACTGGGCATCTATGAAAATAAAATATTAATATTTTCAAAATGACGTTGTGTAAAAAGTCGTGCATATCTTGTACTGGTGAGGAACACAAGAGGTCAGCGATAATTATTTCATGATTTTGAACAAATGACAAATTCAAAGAATGCTGTTCAGTTCTTATAACAAACTAGATATTCATAGATATTTTAATAATACTACTACCTTGCAAAACAATACATAATCAACTAAGCAAGTTGGTTTACCAGTAACATTTGAGAGGTCCCAAATTCAAATCCTGAAGCAGATAAACTTGGGTTTTTTCTGGTTTTCCTCAGTTGTTAACACAAATGTTGGGTTGAAATTTCATTACAGATATTTCACATTACCATTTCATAGTATCATTAAAAAATAAATCAGTGTAAAAGGACATTTGACTACACATAATAAATATACTTGGACCAACGGATCTGTGCCCCTATAGCGCTGACATCGTTCTTAGAAAAGTGCATGTCTATACTCACATAATTTCACCACATTCCCCCTCCCACTACATCAAACAGCAGCCATCGAGTAGGGATGTTGCCAAACTTCCCCCAGTGTCATGGCTCTTGAATATTGAATAATGCAAGGTTGGAGTTGAGTTGACAACAATGGAATGCAAGTGCAAGAGAGAGAGAGAGAAGAGAGAGAGAGGGAGGGAGATAGGAATGCAGGGAGGGAAATGATTTGCCAAGGCAGAAATGGAAGTAGGCGTTATCTTACGGGGGCACAGATTAGATGAACAGACAATACAACCTACTGAATAAAACTAACGAGTCAAGATATATCACCTTAGATGTTAAAGTAACATACATATACACACACAGATTTTCAATGTTTAGACATCTTTCTGTGCCTGAAGTTTTATTTTCCTTCTCCACTAGGCCCTATCCAATCACTCCATGTCCTCTAGTTCTCACTCCAGTTATTTCATGCATGCATGAGTTTTGAGATATTCCTTTCTTTCTTCTTCCAGGTGGACACCATTCCAATGCTTTTCTTGGTAACCTTTCTTCTTGCATTAAACCTGATATAATCTACTACGGCATGCTGTAGCGTAATGGTTAAGGCACTGCGCTACAAGTCGGAAGGTCTAGGGTTCAAGTCCCAGCGGGTCAGGATTTTTAAACTGACCAAAACCTTCTGGCAGCACTGTGGCCCTGGGGTCGACTCAGCCTCTAAAGGAAATGAGTACCAGACACTTATTCTGGGGTAAAGGCGGCCGTCACGCAGTGCCGATTGTTAGAAAAAGTGGGAGCCTTAACCTCTTACTACCCAAGGGACTCCCGAGGCCTGCAGTGGGATTACTTTACTCTACTTTTACTGAATATTTAATATTCATTTGCATTTGTTGCCTTTGTTTATTTCTGTCTGGCTTTAATTCTTTAGGCTTTTTAGCATTGTTATTTTTTATGATGAACTCCCCAACTTGGAGAACCAGGTGATTTTTGGTCAAGGTTTTCTTCCTCTATCCTTTGTCAAACCAATGATATAATAATGTATTTATATATTCTCAAGGTGACATATTTACAATTTGTAAATGACTAAGATGAAGGAATACTTGCCATTGTAACTGCATAGGTCTATAGGCCCTTGTACGTTACTAATATATTGTCACTTTTAACATTTGTTATAAGTTATTCACAAGTGTAAAAAATTAACTAGCTCACAAAATTTTCATTATATTAATTATTGTTCAAGATCTCTTGAACTTGAATATACATTTCAAATAAGTAGTTCTCAAAATACTCAGTTTATACTGCTCTACTGTCTGTGTTGATTTGGCCAAAATATATGGATACACATCAATTAATCTGACTCCGTTTGGTTTGCCCAATGGCACAGAATACAAATTATTTTAAGAAATTATAAAACTGAAAATGTAATATAAATTTACAACTACTAATAGTTCAATTCCTTAGATGAAAATTAAAATATTTTGTTGGGATCTATATACATGATTCCATAAGATGGCGGCTAAATACTTTATTATATTACTAACAATTTCTGTTACCACTGATCTTTCTATTTATATATTCCTCCCCATTTAAAAAAAATAGTTATGGTACCTCTCACACCAAAGAGAAGACCAGTCACAGAAATGTTTTTTTTTTCAAATGCCCCAGGTTTGTCTTTCGACATTCCTGGTTTCTCCTGGCATGGCATACTTGTAACCCACTTCTGAGGTTGGGGCGACTGGAAGGCAGGGTTATGTTGCCCTGATGATATGGTGGGTTGTGATGATAATGGTGCACCAGGAGAGTCCCTAATCCTAAGCTTAACCTAAGATGAATATGAATGATGATGATTGTGATGGCCATATGATTTCGGGGACCGTTTGGGCCTTAAAGTTTTCCTGACATTTGTCTTACAGGCGAGGAAAAACCCCGATAAAAACCTCACCCAGAAAAACTGTCCCGACCGGGGATTGAACCCGGGCCAGCTGCGTGACAAGGCAGCACGCTACCCCGAGACCACAACAGTGGACAGTCACAGAAATGTTGATGTATTTTTCTTGTAGGTGCAGTATTGTGGACTCTTAGATGTTTATTTTTTTTTCGATTAACTTCCTCTGGTTGTGTGCTTGCAGGATTCAAAACCAATAGCAGATGCATGATTCTTGTTAATACAAATAATATGTATCCTACCGATATCTTTATCTGCAAACTATAAATTTTCATGAACTATAATGCTTTGGAATAAAGACTATTCACCAGAAGAGTCCTTATAAGCCATTTAATAGAGTGGAGTTGTCCCTGGGAGCAGTTCCCTAGCACATGAGGGAGAGTTTCAAACTCATTGCAGTGTCCACAACGACTGGTGCTAGTGAAACATACAGGGATATTCCGAATGGGCAGTACCAAGGCATTCATTTTAAACATATCACACCATTCCATGCTTAACAGTTTTCCTTTGTTTGGAACCACCTATTAGCAGAGAATACATACTTGTGCAAATGCCTCAACTTCCTTACCCTTGTGAGGACAGAAACACTAATCGGCGAACACCTTTTTTCTAAGATGATGTCTCATTTGTTTGGCATTTTTGGATTTTATTGCACTGTCAACTCCGAGTTCAAGACAATGGGATTTAATGCAGTCACAATCTCAAATGAAGTTAATATGAAACAAACTGCTTCTATAGTTTGACTTATATTAAATTGTTGCAAGATTGCAACAAACTTGTGCAATTTAATATTGTCAAAGGGGTGAAAAAATGTTTGAAAATGGTACTAGTATTCAGAATGCAAGGAAAGTTTTTCAAATGTATTTATGGTCATCGCTAGTTACTACTATAATGGGAACTAACTATTTGACATGTTGTGAAAAAGTCAAAATCATTTCCCTATATTATGAGGATGAAGTTCTGAGACCAATTTTTAATACCAAGATCCCAGCTCTCTACGGTAGCGACAAAAATAAAGTCTGGGTGCAACAAGAAAAGAGTTCAAGTCACATTTTGGGTTCGACACTTGCATTCCTGAAAAGTATGGAACACAAAAAAGAATACATACTATTCTTTCTCAGTCACATTCCAGTGAAATCTCCTTATGCTTCTCCAATGAATTTTTGTGCCTTTGGACTCCTGAAAAGGGCATTGGGAAACAGAAGTTCTCATACATTTTTATCCTGTATAATCTACTTCTCTCAAATCATACTTAATGTTATTCTCCAACCTCATTCTTGGTCTACCAACTAGGTGTTTTCTCTCTGGTTTTCCTACAAGAAGTTTTCATGCACGTCTTTCATTCCCCATTTGTGCCACATGCCCTGCCCATCGCACTCTACGAGACTTAACTGTTCTTATTATGTCTGGCTTCCTATAAAGACCACGTAATTCACAGTTATGTAGTCTTCTCCATTCACCTGTCTGTTCATCTCTCTTTGATCCAAAAATTTTCCTAAGAACTTTATTCTCAAATACACGTAATCTCCTTTCCTCCCTTAAAGTTAGAGCCCATGTTTTGCATCCATA
Source organism: Diploptera punctata (assembly GCA_030220185.1). Taxonomy (NCBI): domain Eukaryota; kingdom Metazoa; phylum Arthropoda; class Insecta; order Blattodea; family Blaberidae; genus Diploptera; species Diploptera punctata. The sequence goes on along the minus strand of JASPKZ010003868.1, from coordinate 5,562,397 downwards.
TAATATAACTGGTAGAATAATAGTTTTATATATTTTCAGTTTAATTTTTTTTTAAGTAGTTGGGACGTCAAGAATCTCTGTAATGCATAATAGCAAGCATTTCCAGAATTGAGCCTATGTTTAATTTCTTTGTGCATCTCATTCCTATTTGTGATTATTGTTCCTAGGTATTTGAATTCAGCCACTTCCTCAAAATTTCCCTCATTTGTCATTAGCTGTCCATTTCCATTATATAATGTATTTTTGTGTGACCATATATTTAGTTTTATTGATATTTACTTCCAGTCCCAATTTCTTAGTGTTACTCAATAATGTGTGCATGTTGGCCTTTAGTATATCTTTGCTATTGCCCAATAGTACATCATCATCAGCATAAACTAACAGCTTATTAATACCATTGAGTTGTAGGTTTCTTCATCCTCTAAAAGATTTGATGGCAATTTGTTATGTATGTTTTTCAAAATTATCATTACAAATTCAGTGACTATTTTTACTACTCAGTTGGAAAAAGAAGCCAAGGTCAACCTCTTAGAAGACTACTGGACAGATAAGAGCAGAATAGGCTATTAGACTTGAATCCTTGACTGAATTTTAATTCTGTATGCTTACATCTACATCATTCCATGAATTAATACTACATTGTTACCTTCATTTACATTTCAACTTTAGTTTGTCAGAAATCTTAAGTTTCATTAACTGAACTACAGTTTAGTATGAAAGAAAAATTGTAATTATAGATTGTTGTTACCAATGAAGTCACTATAGTGTAAAAGGACCAAGTTGGCATGATTTCTGCTATCCTTGTCTAGAGAACTGTTCTTCCACCCTTCGCTAGACGTCTGAGTGACATGTGTACTATAATGGGCTACCCCTGTAAAATTACTTAGGAATGCTAGAAAAACTTCCGTCCAGTCACTTTTGTGTCATGTAATTTTTGTCAGTGGTGAATGGTTCAGAGTGCTCTGTTAAAAGTGACTACAGAGCGTGTGAACTCATTGAAAAGATTGAAGAGTCAAATTGGCAGGCAGACGGTTTAATGGACGAAATTAGTGATCGGTTTGAAATAAATTTAGACGATACCGACGACGATGAAAATGAAGACATAGGAACTTGCCAGGAAGAATCCTTAGAAGAAGGGAATGCCACCACTGATCTATGTTCACTACAGGGAGTGTCTGCCCTACCGCTGTCACCATGAAGAGATATGCGTATGAGTGAGAAAGAAGATGGTGAGTACATATTCTAGACACTTTAGCCCTCATGGACTATACTTTTCTTTCTTTCATGCTTTCTACAAAGACATAGTAACATATACCGATTAATATTTTGCGCTTGTAGTTATTTCCATAGGTATTTTAAAAAAATATTTCACAATCAAATATGCATAAAACAATGATTTATTGAATAAATCAGATCCAGCTTCAACCAGTTAAGTTTAGTTTGTCACATTATAATTTCAAACTCCGTAAAATAAGAAAGTACACGAAATCCATTCCTTCGGTTATTTACCCCTAGATTAGTATTATAGGGCAGAAGTAATTAGTCACTCGTCCTCACTTCTGGGTCCCGAGTTCACATCTCAGTCACTCCATGTAGAGTTTGTTGAGGACAAGTCAGAGCCACGGCCAGTTTTTCTCAGGATTTCTTCCATTTTTTCCCCTGCCAAAAACTTCATCCACCTCTTCTCTACACTCATGCCAACCATTTTATTTTATTTCATTTGCCTGTCATCCAGCATCTTCATATCTCACAGACCTTCAACAATGATGGCTCAATGTCATTTCAACCCTTGATCTGGCATTATGTCAGACACAAATAGAAGGCTTACCAATATATTTTACTAGTATCATAATGGCAGCTTGTGACAACTTTCTCTATAAGACTAAAGAAAATGAAAACCTAATCATGAAATGTGAAATAATCTAATGTTGTCTAAATGCAATGTAATCTATGAGTGTTGGAAATAAATGATTACCCTTGTCATATACATGAAATGTGGCTAATGTGAGCATATACAAGATGATTCAAAAACAATACTGACAATGCTTAGTTTGTTGCGCTGCACGGCAAACTGATAATTTTTTCAAGAGGGAACCCATGTCTGGAAATGTGTTGTTTGGATGCTGTGGGACATCAAAATTTCTTCAGACTGCTGTTTCTGTTCGCGGTACTATGAAGGGTACGGTGACCGAGATTTCTGTAACATCAGAAAAGGACTTTATTGTACGAATCCACGCGACTAAAATGTTTAGCACACAATCATAAGCCTTTCACAATGTGCACCAACCTCTGCACTGATGCAAACTCTGTAATAAAATTAGAGGTTGACATTTAAATACTTTTTTTAATGTAGCTATAAATTGAAATCTAATAATGTTGACACTTTTCTTCCAATTAATGAACAATGTGATGTACTTGCTGGTTTGGTGCAGTTTCTTAACAAAATATGGAATGCATACCCATCACCATACCCAAAGCAGTTTCATACTTTGATGTCACACAGCAGCCAATTCTGGATAATGGGTCTCTCTTAAAATTATCAGCCCTGCACTCCAAACTACGCATTGTTGGAGTTACAAATTACTCTGCATGTGACAGTAATGTACACTTACATATAATTCTAAAATAATTATTAGATCTATTACTGATACACAGTAAAAAATAACTGGCAAACTATGGTAAGACTTTATAGAAGCCATAAAGAAATAAAAAGGCACTTATTTAATTAGTGGTCACCAATGAAAGCACTTCTTTGTTTCTATGGCTTCTGCACAGATCTATTGCAGAGTTTTTAAAAGTATCTTGTGCTGAGGGAATGAAAACGTGGAAAATCTAGATGTTTGATTATTATAGTCTATTTCATCATAAGAAAATGTTATCAGTCTAGAACGAAACTTCTATGTCTGGAAATTTATCTGGAATAATCGACCTTCCGAAAGGAGGACACAATAAGAGGATGATAATTTGCATGTCTGTGAGTGACATAGTATCAATTTAGCATTTAATTTCTTTTTTCAAAAGAAAGCACTGCCCTCAGATTACCTGTACTCTAAAAATGTCTCCTGCTTTTGTCAAATCAAAGTGAAAATCTTAAATACAGATGGAGAATTGAGAACAAAGCGAACAGCCTAGAAGCAGCTGCTATAGTTATTCAGGTAGAATTTTTTATTACACACCTCATAAGTTATTATTATTTGACTATAAACTAGTTTCAGAACATAGTTTCTGTTCCATCCTCAGTATCGTCACGACCGTTGTTCTGTCGTCTTGAAGAGCTGTCCTTCGCTCCTTCCATTGGCTGACTGAAAAACCTCAAAACCAGGCCATTCTCAACGGGAATTTCAAAGTTCATCAATTTCTTCTTTTCGCTCTTTTGAATGTAGATCTTTTCCCAAACAGTAAGTTCTTTTGGTTTTTATATTTGTTTTAATAATTTAGCTTCTTTCTCAATGAGATGTTTTTCAGACCATGCATGGGCAGCCACTGCAGATACCCATGCATGGTCTAAAAAACATCTTATCGAGAAAGAAGCTAAATTATTAAAACAAATATAAAAACCAAAAGAACTTACTGTTTGGGAAAAGATCTACATTCAAAAGAGCAAAAAGAAGAAATTGATGAACTTTGAAATTCCCGGTGAGAATGACCTGGTTTCGAGGTTTTTCAGTCAGCCAATGGAAGGAGTGAAGGACAGCTCTTCAAGACGACAGAACAACAGTTATGATGATACTGAGCATGGAACAGAAACTATGTTCCGAAACTAGTTTATAGTCAAATAAGAAGAACAATATGAGGTGAGTGATAAAAAATTCTACCTTAGTGAATATACCTCATAGTGAGTATTCCTAAAATAAGTAAGGTGCTATACCGGGGTAGTGTTTACTAATTACAAGAGTTGGAACTTTAATAGTGACAACACTGCTGTAGAGACACCATGCAACAGAACCTAATGATGTCATTGATAGCACATGTCAGTCACATACCAACCTTACCTCAGAACATATGAACTCTCCCTTCCCACATCACACACATGTGAACTGGCAAAAGAAACAGAAACGATGGAGTTAGATAAAGATTGAATGTGACAGAGGTCATACAGCACAGCAGTGTCATCAAGTTCTTCAAAAGGCTTGAGGATAATCTGCATTACCTTACAGAACAGTGGCACAGAGAATAAAAAAGTCTTCAATGTGCCACTGTTCTGTAAGACAATGCAGATTCCCTGCAAGCTTCTTCAAGACCTTGATGACACTGCCGTGCTGTATGTCCTCTAGCACATTCAATATTTATGTAATTCCGTTGTTCCTGTTACGAAAATATCATGACAACACTACATTATACCACCAGCTAATACGAGGATCTGTTCCTCTTACCAATTCGCATGTGCATGATGTGGGAAGGGAGAGTTCATATGTTTGGAGGTAAGGTAGGTATACTCGGACCAATGGATTTGTGCCCCTATAGCACTGACACCGTTCTTAGAAAAGTACATGTCTATACTCACACCCTTTCACTGCACTCCCCTCCCACTATATCAAATGGCAACTTATCGAGTAGGGATGTCGCAAAACTTTCCCCAGTGTCATGACTCTTGAATACTGAATAATGCAAGGTTGGAATTGAGTTGAAAACAGTGGAATGTAAGTGCAAGAGAGAGAGAGATAGGAATGCAGGGAGAGAAATGATTTGCAGAGGCAGAAAAGGAAGTAGGCTTTAGTTAGCATATTTTACAGGGGCACAGATCCGTTAGACAATATATAATTGACATATGCTATCAGCAACACCATTAGGTTCCATTGCATGGCAAATCTACAGCAGTGTTGCCACTATTAATGTTCCAATCCTCATATGATGACAAATATATGCCAATTTACATGGGGGGGGGGGAAATTTGTTTATTGTTTATTCTTTCAGGAGTTTGCACCCCTACAGAAATAAGATTAGGCTTTTTAAATAGGCACCTATTGGTTATTCAAACTATGTATTTACTAATGAATCAGCAAAATGAGATTAGGCTATAGAAGAAGCTTGTGACAGGTGGGCTAACTATACACAAGGAACCTAACTGAACATGCTTGGAAGTTCATGGGAGACAGTCCCTGCTAAGCAATGTATTGTTACCATGAGATACAACTCCATATCTACAGCAGAATTAAGTCATCGGCGAACAAATAATAAGAATTTGTGATCCATGTATGTGCCCTGCAGTTTCCAAGCTGTCTTGGTACAGAGCTATAGGACATTTAACTTTTATAGGAATTAATCACTATGAGGTTTAATTTATGGTGAAATTAAATGTTTCTTACCTCTCCTCATATAAATCTTCTAAGTAGTTCGCGATTTCGAGACCACAACGGTCTCATCTTCAGCATTTTCTTGGCGACTGATGTTATGTCGATTGGAAGAAACTCTTCTACTTCCCTCTGTTGGTGGACCGATGAACCTCTGGATCAGGTCAAAATTTGCAGGAATTTCAAAGTTCATAAGTTTTCCTTTGTTTTTCTGAATGTGGATCTTTTCCCAAACTGTGAGTTCCTTTTGTTTGTCTATTTGTTTAATTAGACTGGCTTTTGATTCAATTAAATGTTTTTCGGACCAAGCATGAGCAGCTACAAACAAGGGTGAAAGAACATCTTAGAAACATCAAAAATGGAGAAGTGGAAAAGTCAGCAGTAGCTGCTCATGCTTGGTCCAAAAAACATTTAATTTAATCAAAAGCCAGTCTAATTAAACAAATAGACAAACAAAAGGAACTCACAGTTTGGGAAAAGATCCACATTCAGAAAAACAAAGGAAAACTTATGAACTTCGAAATTCCCGCAAATTTTGACCTGATCCAGAGGTTCATCAGTCCACCAACAGAGGGAAGAAGAAGAGTTTCCGATCGACATAACATCAGTCGCCAAGAAAATGCTGAAGATGAGGCCGTTGTGGTCTCGAAATCGCGATCTACTTAGAAAATTTATATGAGGAGGGGTAAGAAACATTTAATTTCACCGCTATAGAACATGTTGAACTGCCCTATGGAAGAAAAATGTTCTCATGGAATTTAAGAGAGTATGGGATCGGTGTACACCCAGCAGTGTGATGAATTTGGATAGCTACAATTAGTGGTGGCTCCAGGTTAAGAAACCAGCTATAAAGGCTGGAGGATCAAACACGCTGACCACATGTGATCCCTGTACTAAAATAAAGGCAAAGTGAACCCACTACAGGCCTCAGGAGGCCCTTGGGGTAAGTAGGAGGTTAAGGCTCCCATTTTTTTTTTGGACAATCGGCACTTGATATTAGCCAGGTTGTTAGCCCTGTGTAATGGCCGCCTTTACCCTCAGAACAAGCGTCTGGTATTCATTTCCATTAGAGGCTGCATCAACCCCAGGGCCGTAGTGCTGCCAAAAGGTTTGGGTCAGTTTAAAAATCCTGACCTTCGACCTTCTGGCTTGTAGCATAGTACCTTAACCACTATGCTATGGCATGCCCCTGTGATCCTATACTGGTGGCATGTAATTGGCACATGTGGATGTGGGGCAGCAACTGGCACGGTAAGGCAATGGGCCTTTTAGGCCCATCAACATGGAGTTTTTTAGTGACCCATATATAGGTCAGATTTAATTCCATGCAATTTTTACTTCTTTCTACTTATAGGAAAGATTTAAAAACAGTTTCATGAAAATTCTTCACTCCATTAAAAAAAAAACTTAAAACAATATAAGGGCTAACTCTATGAGTGCTCAAGAACTTGCAAGAGTGACACAATTTTGTAGAATACTTAGGGCGGAATTCACGAAATCATCTTTAAGCAAAGTGCAAATCTTTCCCCCTCTCTATGATGTAAAAAGTATTCATAAAACCATTTTATGAATACTCTATATGTCATAGAGAGGGGGGAAAGAGTCACTCTTTGCATAAAGATGGTTTCATGAATTCCGCCCTAAGAGTGTATTCCAGTAAATTTGAGGACATTTCCAGGAATGAACATAAAGATGGTACATACAAATTCTGGAATTAAGAATCATTGTAAAATTGCTGGAGATATATGCAAGAACCTTCTAGTAAACAACACAATGGATAGTAGGGACTGACTCCCACAAACTTCTGAGCATTTGTAACTTGATCATCTCTACTATCAAAAACATGGCATCTCCTTTGGTGACTGCAAAGTAAATAAGCATTGTTAGTCACTTAAAACTCTGTAATACAGCTAAACAGATTGTATAATTTTGTGATATGTTTCTCACAAATGTATAACTCCTAGAAGGCTACATATTTTAACACTTTATGACCCAATAAACTATATTAATTTATGTTTTACATTCATACTTCTCATACATCAGGTTTTAATAAATAATTAACTCTGCTCAATAAAAAAATAAATCAAATAATATTTTTATCTAGTGATTATAAGAGGCATCATAAATAATTTTCATAATAATCTGAATAAAGATATATATCTAAGATTGTCTTGATAATGGTTAAAGTAAACACCAGTATGTTAAATTAGTGTGCATGCAGCAAACTTACATTTTTACATTTGTGTTTTTTTTCCTGCATTTTTCTAAAATGTCAGCTGTCATTTGCAACAAAAGTGACATACTGTAATTACACAGATTGTTTCTCCTGTTTGTGAATCATTCACCCAAATAAAATTGGTTGTTCTAGGTCAGCTTGCCATCTGTGAATATTCGATTAGAGAAAAGGTGACAGCTAGTATCATGATGGCCAATGCCATTCACAAGTTTCTGCTAAAGCCAACTGCCAACATGTTTACTTACATATAAGGGGATTCAGCTCAACTGCACTTCTACTAGCACTTTATTATCCAGTTATATTGTTGTAAACGATAGCTCTTCTTCTGTATTTACTAACATTATTTAATATTTTAAACTTTTTCAAACAATTTTTATAACATTATTAGACAATTTTGAAGTATTTATTTAAATATGCAAATCCCAATATTATGACACTGTTAGACAATATTGTGATTCTAATTGCTATTTTCTTCACAGAGTATATTACTTAGTCTATGAATTTTCTCTCACTGTTTTGGGTTATCGTTGGGGGGTCAGCATTAGGGAGTGATAAGTAAGTGTACACCCATTTTTAATAAACGTTTGGAATTTTAATATTATTAATATATTTTTAACATAGATTTGGGAATTTATTGCAAGTATTGGTCATTTAAATTTCATAGCGACGGATAGTAATCGATATGTGGTTCGATAGTGGGTTATCGCTGGCTCTATAAACTCTGGCGCATGCATACTGTTGTTCTATAGGATTTTGAAAATATTTCTCGCTAGTTTAAGTGCAGTTTTTCCAGGGATTCTATTCCAGGACTCCACCTACATTAGTAAGCAAGTTAGTGTTAGATGGGCAAGTTAGGGTGAGAAAATGGGTGAGTTAGTAGGCCAGATTAGTTTAGCGTTCACTTGTTTGTTAATGGGTTTTTATGATAAGTTGGTTACACTTATGATGATTTTAGGTTACTTTGAGCTTAAATTTTCATTTCACTTTAAGGTATTTTACACAACATACATATTCCTCTCAGGTAATTACTCGCATACTGCAAATAATAAAATGTTTTTCCTTCTTTTATTTAATTTATGTAGATGGCATAGAATTCCTAAAAATGAAAGATTTCTGTATCAGATCTAAAAAAAATTACACTTTTCTCCACTAAATATCTCATCCTTACTTGGTTACAATTTTTGTTTTTTTTTACACAAAACTAAAGGGAGTATAGGCTGGGTTTTGAACTAAAGGGAGTATAGGCTGGGTTTTGCAATCCATTTAAAATTAACAGAAAAAAGGGGAGGGCTTTACAGGCTGGGTTTTACAATCCATTTAATATTATCAGAAAAAAAGGCTTTATAAGTTTTATTGTATATTGGATTATATTATAACGAGATTCCCTCTAATGTACCCCATGTTGTACTAATTAACTTTAAATACAAATTTTCCTTCTTACTATCATGAACTGTCTTCTAACTACTCCATGTTGTACTAACTAATCCATCCCTGGAACAATTGTCATGGCTTCGTCTACAAGATCGTAGAACCATCCATTCCCCATGCCTTCTCTATAAAATATAACACACATCATTACCTTATTATTTATCACACCGCTTCACTAGACTCACTGATACATATAAATTAGATACCCGATCCCTTGAGCACAGCGTCCTTTATATTCCTCCTCATTACACTACCTATTATTCGAAATCTTTTACAATTTCTCTTGCTAGAACATGGAATTCCCTTCCACCCTATGTCAGAGACTGCCAAACTTTACCACTTTTCAGAAACAAATTGAAAATAAAATTACTAAGAAACAACTCGCTAATATTACTTTTTAAAAATTAATAATTTGTTTTCCATTATTTAATAAACATAGTTTTAAGATTTGTTAATATATTTACCTAATGCCTTGTATAATAAGCGATAGATTAATTCATTATAGTTAATTACTTTCTTTGTATTTTTTTTCCACCTTTCTTTTCTTTTTATGTATAGTAGATTCGAGCTGTTATTCCTTTCTGTATTCATTCTATCATTAATTTAATTTTAATTGTATTTAATTTCATTGTATTATTAGACATTATTATCATTATTATTCAATTTGACAGATAATTAATTGTTTAGTATGACTATTATTGTAATTTTTTATATTTATATGTAACATATGTTTGTTCTGGTGAGTGGAAGAGAAGGTCACATGGCCTTAACTCCACCAGGCTAAATAAATCTATTCTAATACTGCCCTCTATCCTGTCATAGATTGTATAATGGAACACAGCTGTCATAATTGACCAAATCCACTTTTCACAATGAATGGAAGAGAATAATCAGTAATAAATTAAAGAGAGTCTTGTGTAGTTAGCTTTAGTAGAATCCAATACTTGACAGAATTTTACACAAATCAACTAAGGCTTTCATGACCATCGTTACATATACCAAAGTATTTTTTCGGGTTTCTTGACTGTGTTTTGCAGTGTTGTCTTGATCCGAACCAGCAACTGTTCTCCAACTGCTAACCTCGGCTCTTCGTTTTGCTTAACATTTCATCGCCTACCATGGGCGACCTCTTCAGGAAACCTTTGTTCCGTCTGTTCTCGAAATGAACTGGAAGCTTTGGCGTAGCTGTGTCTTACATACCTGGGTGAGTGTGGGGCATGTGCACTACTACTGCTTCTTGATTGGCTAGCACTTGGATAACCAGCCTTTTGGTTTTTCAAGGCTGGCTATCCAAGGCTAGCCAATCAGTAGCATGCATGCCCCACTATCACCTGAGTTTATAAGATACCAGTACGACACACGAGCTGCCAGTTCACTTTGAGAGCAGGTCTCCTTAATATGTCACCCACAGTAGGTGATGGAAATGTCGAGAAGCAAAATGAAGAGCCAAAGTCAGCAGATGGAGAACAGTTGCTTGCTCGGATGAAGACAACACTGCAAGATGACCAAGCCCACAAAAAGGTACTTCAGAATTTTAAATATTTGCTTTTCATTATTTATTTGCAAATGGACTGCAAGAACAGCATTTATCTTCAATATCATGTAATTCTTTCTTGGTCAAATTTTGAAATATGTTCAAAACAATGCCTTAATCATGAAAGAGAGGGAGAGAGAGATACAATTAATAGAGAAAAGTGTCTAATACAAGAATTATTCATTACAATGTTCATTTAACTGAACTATTCACTAACAAAAGGAGCTAATCTGTATAATTATCCAGAAGATTATAGGTACATAGTTCTCTTATTCATTTTGAGATAACTTATTAATACACTATAGACCAACATTTGTCAGCTGTGGTGGACTCGTGGTTATGCTCCTTGCCTCTGGTCCCGAGGATTGCAGGTTCAAACCCAGCCGGGGTCAATGGATTTTTTCGGATAGAAAAATCCAAGAAACAAGTCCTCCAGGAGGGACTTTAACCCATGGGTCTCGAGTCTGAAGATTTTCTGGCTCGTAAAAGATCCTTAAGCCTGAATAAAAAGGTCTCTAAACAAATTTACAGACATAATTCTAGTAATATGTTAGTTGCCTTATCGGGTTGGTATGCTGACAGCATTCCATTCATGACATCTTATAAAGGGAAAATGTTCTCTACGTTTCTACCTGCATGCTATTTCAATACTTGAGAATACCTCAGTTAAATCCAATCAAAAATAATTTTTATTAAATTCTTATGTTTAAAATTAAACTATCATAAGACAAACTATATAGAATGTCAAGGTATGTAACAATAGTTCAGCAATTTATCATGTGACAGTTTGTTGAACTATATTTTGAATTTTGAGTAGGATCTCGGTGTGTATGGTAAAAAAAGGATTCGTGAGCTATTGACTCATGAATCAGAGGACCCACGTAGAATGTTATAAAATGCACCGATTACTTCTACAAAAATCTAATATGCGCCAATCCCTTCTACAAAAAATCTGACATTCCCGTGACTTTCATTCTGAAAAAGTCTTGGCTGCATGCCAAGAATGTTCCTATCCTCCCATATATAAATTGTTGTGAGGATCGGGGAGTCAGTCATATGTAGACTGCAAACCAATGAAGCGATATCAAGAGTGAAGGTAAGAAACTGTATTACATTAACTTGTCAGTGAGTACAGAAGGCTATGTTTACAAGTCTTCTTCTTCCTTCCAAGTATTAGGCCAAGGTCTGTTACGATCCTATAGAAAATTTTTCCTCCAGCATTTCATAGGATGGCCCAGTGATCTTCGTCCTCTTGGTATATAATTATAAACAGCTCTGGGGATCCGATTTGAACTCATTCTTTCGAGATGGTGTTTCCAATTTAGTTGGTACTGTTTAATATATTCCAAAATTGGCATAGTGTTTATAAGTAAATTCTGAAACAAGTTATTTGTGAAGAACAAGTGAAATCTCACGAAGCAAATAAAGAAAATTTGGAAATTTTCTGTTAACATCTGTTGTGTGCAATGTTTTTATTATTCATTTCATATATCTCAATGATTTCTTAATAATTCTTGTAAGTTCTACAGAATCGCAATGTGCGTGCACGAGTTGCTGTAATGATTAATGTAGCTTCTGGGATATGGCTCTAAAGTCGGCGTTACCAACTTTTGGAATAAATTCACAAATGTAAAAGAAAATGGACGTAAACTAACTTCCCATTTCCTAACCTAACAAAACAATTTACATGCATATTATTTAATAAAGTATAAAGTAATTTTGGAAAAAGTCGGTACAAATTCTTGTAAGTTCCACAGAATCGCAATGCGCATGCACGAGTTGCTGTAATGGTTAATACAGCCTCCGGTAGATGGCTCTGCAGTCGGCATTACCAACTTTGGGAATAAATTTCCAAATGCAAAAAAAAAATGGACGTTAACTTGGTATTTCCTAACTGAAGAGAACAATTTACATGCATATTTATTCCCAAATGCTTAAAAAAATGGACGTAAACCAACTTCCCATTTCCTAACGTAACAAAATAATTTACATGTGTACTATTTAATGAACTATAAACTAATTTTACGTACACTAACACTAAAATATGGTTTGAAATTATTTTCAAATGGTGGCAACGTTGGAACAACATGGGAAAGTAATAAGTAAGTAATGTATCCACGATCATATTTTACGTAAATATATAAATATAAAATATTGTAAAGAAAGCTTGAAGATCGTTGCAAAATGTTTAAAACAGTACAAAATGTGTTTACAAGTGTTTAGTGCATCAGTGGCATAAGAATGTACGTGTAGAATTGTGATGGGCATATCACACCCGTAATTTTATGTACATTAACTTGTCCCATTGGAATCTAACAAAATGAAGTTAATTTCTTGAAATATGGTTTGAAATTATTTTCAAATGTTGGTAACTCTGATTTGAGAGCCACGTAACAGATGTTACATGAAACATTTCCACGTCTGTAGAACTCGATGCACAATATTCGCGTAATTTATAAATATTTAAAAATCATAAGAAATCTTTATAAAATGATGATCTTGAAGATTTCCGGGCTGTAGGTCATAGTCTTGAGGCTTGAAGTTCCCCAACGTTTTGCCAGAGACTCCGATTTGAGAGCCACGTAACAGATGTTACATGAAACATTTCCATGTCTGTAGAACTCGATGCACAATATTCGCGTAATTTATAAATATTTAAAAATCGTAAGAAATCTTTATAAAATGATGATCTTGAAGATTTCCGGGCTGTAGGCCATAGTCTTGAGGCTTTAAGTTCCCCAACGTTTCGCCAGAGACTGCATCTGGCATCCTCAATAGATGTCTTGAGGATGTCAGATGCAGTCTCTGACGAAATGTCGGGGAACTTTAAGCCTCGAGACCACGGCCTACAGCCCGAAAATCTTCTTCAAGATCATCATAGCAACTCCAGCCGTGAAAACCTGAGTGAACTTTATAAAATGATTCCAAAATGTTTAAAATAGTACCAAACATTATTACAAATGGTTGAAAAGTGTTTAGTGCATCAGTGGCATAAGAATGGAAAATTGTGTAGGTCGGTTTGTGAACCTCCGCCATGGACTTTAATAACACAGATCATTAATGTCACAATTCAAACTGGGTGTGAAAGACTGAAATTTTACCCAGAGGTCTCTCATTTCCAGCTCTAGGTTCGTTTAACTTGCCATAAATACATGACACAGGACACACAGATTTACTTCCTTTCCAAAGGAAGCCATGCTCATAATTTTATGTCCTAAAAAATTCCATCAAAACCCCGACCGTATTTCAACCCACAAGCCTCGGAATCAGAGATGAGCTGGCAACCACAAGTCCAAAGATTTTTACATGATTTGTACTTGCTTGATTGTAGTGATCAAATGCAATTTGGGTATGTAAAGGGATAACCCTTTAAATATTTTAAACTAGAAAAAGTACAGGACTTTGATCATAAAAACTTGCTGAAGGCTAACCTAACATCACAGAAGACATGAAAATATATTAATTTATAGATATTCCAATTTCTTTATTAGTTAGACCAAATATTTAAGTACCAAAATAGATTGTACGATAATTTTATTTATATGTACAATTATGTTAATAATAAATGTCAAAAATTATTTTGACAAGATTAACATACACCACCTTCAAAATTAGTCAGATCAATCTTGTACCTATCCAAAAGGGCCTCCTTCTACGACTAACTTATGCAAATTCTAAACTTGTAAGGGTCAAAATTTGATATTTTTGCAGTCCCTAAGCAATTTAAACAGTAACAAATATGTACATTTAGCAAAATATAAGAAGCAGAAAGATTCAGCAGCCATGTTGAACCCGTATTAGGCCTAACCAACGTCACTGCTACTAAGCTCTGCTGAGTAACTACTTACTACTTATTTTCATGCCTCCTAACGGAGGATTGGGAGGTTGCTTGTTACCCTCAGCAAAGGACGTTGTCCTTGGGCGTCCACTCATCTCTATCGGCGCTTAATTATTTCATATATGTTCATGAACTTCATACATTTATCACATTTCTTGCTAACACTTGCACACGAAACATCGAACGGGCGCTAGCAGCCAGTGAATCCTTGCCTATTATCCTTCTTTCACTCGTTTGAGACTCATGTGACTACACTAGGATCTCGTTATTAAACGATACCGTACATAAGAACTTACAAAGGGCTTTTATCAACCCTTTTTATTAAATTGTTAAAGTATTACATTATATATAAACTACGCCAATCTTCGCCTCACCAACAAAATTTTAGATGCTTCAGACATTGACCTATTCGGTCAACATCGTAACCAATCACATTAAGCTCTCTAAACACGAAAGTATACGAAGATGACGTCACATAGCAACCTCTCTTACGTCAACTAATATGGCGGATTTCCCAAGATGCAAATAATAATAAACAATTGAAGAAGTTCTCCCGCGCAAATTCATTACGTATTTTAGATTCTATAGCCAATACTAATGTTATAATTTCACGGCATATTTAAATAATCACAAAAAGTTCAGTGGGTGTTATTGAAACACATTTACTTTATGCCATCACACACAAAAGTACCCAAATAATAAAGAAAACTTCATCTTTATTAGGAATTTCTCTACAATATAGTAATTTTTCTACAACCAATATAAATTTAACTCCTACATAAATCCCTATTCTCTGCATCACTCTCTGTTAATCCTCTCGACACCATACTCCTATGCACTACTTGAATCTACTGTTTTTTTGGTCTTCCCTTTGTTCTGTTTCCCTCCACTACAAAATTTAATATCATCTTACGTATCCTATCATCTGATATTCTCTTTAGGGTGGCCAAACCATTTCAGTCTTCTTTTGTCAATAACTTGTAGAACATCTATTTAAACATCCATTATTTCTCTTTTTTCGTACTTCTAATTTTGTCTCTTCTTGAATTCCTAGAAACCCTCCTGCAAAAGTCCATCTGTCATCAATAGTTTATGTGCTTGCTCTCGGCTTAATGTCCACGTTTCCACACCATACAATAGCATACTCTTCACCAATAAACTTTAAATAAGTTTTTTAGTTTTGTTCAGAATGTTACTATGCACAGCACCGAATTTAACATTCCAATTCTTTTCCTTCCTTGATTTACTCTTTTGTTTTCTCAGAATAAAAAAAAACTATTCACATTATAAAGAAATGAAGTTATCCAGTGACCATTTATCAAAAATATTTTTAATATCAGAGATTTTTTATAGAACAAGAAATGGTAGAATAAAAGAGGTCAGAGAAGAGAAGTCATTAATAGGGGCCATTGAAGAGAGGTAACTGAAGTAAGTTAGGCATGAATGCAATATGTCAGAGGAAAGGAAACCCAAACAAGTAATGAAAATGAGAACACAGGAAAGAATTGGAAAAGGAAGACCTAGAGTTAATGGAAAATACATTGAACAGAATAGGACAAAAGCAAGGCAAAACAATGGCAGAAATGAGAAGAATGTGCAAGGATAGAAACCAATGAAGGAACTGGGTGGTCCAAGGTGAATCTGACGTCTAATGGCAATAAGGGAGGGACAAAGATGAAGAAGAAAATTGTTTAAGACAACATTTTGTTGTCATTTAGAAGAAGTAGGAAGTCCCACATCGGCCACAGTGGACTAGTGGTTATGCTCCTTGCATCTGGTCCCGAGGGTTGCGGGTTCAAACCCGGCTGGTCGATGGATTTTTTAGGATGAAAAAATCCAAGGAGTAAGTCCTCCGGGAGGGACTTCAAGCCGTGGGTCCCAAGTCTGAAGATTTTCAGGCTCGTAAAAAATCCTTAAGCCTGAATGAAAGGCCTCTAAGCAAAATTTACCGAATTTTCCTGTTCTAGCATTACCTTGGTTTCCTAGATGTCAGTATGAGGCAGAACGCTAACCACGGACCACTCAAGTGACATCTATATGAAAACAAGTGTAACTAAATTAGTATGGTTCAAATTCTTCCCTGTAGGGGGAGAGCGCCTAAATCTCTGTTAAGGGGATATGGGCTTACAAGAAGAAGAAGAGGAAGTCCCATGAGATAATTTCATTAAATATTTTTAAAATTAAAATGAGCTTGAATTTTTATTTCAGTTCTGGTAAAACTTTCATGCAGACCAGCAGCTGGTTGATAGGCCAAGGCCTTTTAGGTTTTATTATATGATTATGCCTACTTACATAATTATTTCTCTTAAGTTCGTTGTTAATGCAAAAAAGTATAATTCACATTATAAAGAAATAGCCATGTATTAAAAAAAATTAATATTAGAAATATTTTATCACACAACATTTTAGGATATTAAATATAAAATTGGTACTGAGTACCAGACGCTTGTTCTGGGGGTAAAGGCGGCCGTCACGCAGGGCTGACTACCCGGCTGACATCAAGTGCCGATTGTCTAGAAAAAAGTGGGAGCCTTAACCTCCCACTACCCCAAGGGCCTCCTGAGGCCTGTCGTGGGATCACTTTACTTTACTTTACCTGGTAAGTCAGTCGTCCTCAACTAAATTATTAAACTTCATTAAGTAGTTCCAATATGGAGGCCTTTCATAAACAATGTTTCATCTTCTGCATTTTAACTGGTACTGATGTTGTATAAGCTGTACAATGGGTTTATGTCTCCAGGTGTGTTCTCATTAAGTAGGTCTGTATTCTTTGCTTCTTTTAGAATCTCTATGTCTTCAAGGATGCTGATCCTGTTTTGTCATTTAAAAGCAGGAGAGAGCCCTAGATGATAATTTCATGACATATATTTTTCTTAAATTAAAATGAGCTTGAATTTTTATTTCAGTACTGGTAGAACTTTTCAGATGTAGGCCAGCAGCCGGCTGATAAGCCAAGGGCCTTCTAGGTCTGTTGTGCCATGGAATTATTATGTGATTATGGCTAATTACAAATTTCTCTTAAGTTCTTCATTAACCCTGCATCTCAAAGAGCTCGAAATCCTGATCCCACATCTTGTTTCAGCTAACTCATTCATAATTTTCTGTCCAAGGCCAGATCCTTCACTACAAACTCATCTTTATCATACAATGTTTGCTGACTTATTAGGGATATGTACAAATGTGGTTGATTTCCTTAGGCATATTCTTTCACAACTTAACAATTGCAGGGAGGGGAGCATGTAGAGGAAAAAAGAGTAGATTTGGCTAGATGGAGCTAGAAGTGGGTTACAATATGCCAAAGGTACGTTTTGGAATTACTGGAAATGACATTGCTGATTTTCTTGCCAAAAAAGGCTCCAATCTAATTCAGAATACTACTAAAAGCTTACCTTTCACATCCATAGAATAATTAAAAACAAATATAAAATCAAACAAAACCAAGACCTATGTAATAAAGCCAAAGACAAAAAATGGAATATTCTAGTAAAGAAGCCAGATATTATTCCAGAAATTCCATGTAAAACTACAGTAGCAAAATTTAGACTGCTTACAGAACATGACTATTTGGCCAAACATTTATATAAAATAGGAATCTACACGAATCCAAATTGTCCTCTATGCAACAAAGACGAAGAAATGAATGAAGAACATCTACAAACCTGTGAAGTATTACCTGTTGGATCCACCATAGAGAAATATTGGATAGCAAGAACACTAATGGCTTCATTGCCAAGGCCCAGCATTTGAAAACAACAACAACATATGCCAAAGGTATGGACTGCGGAATCCTTTACTCCAAATGGAGATAATTGAGTTTCAGGAAAACATTTCCTTGCAAACATATAAAATTGTACTCACCGAAGAATTTTGGAGTAAACATGTCCCAGAAAAGTATGGAAATTGCAAAAAAAAAAATAGCCATTTACCTGGCTCCTATGTTTGGCTCCACATATGTTTGTGCAACTTTATTTTCAAAAATGAATTTTTTGAAGAACAAATATCGCTCAAGATTAACGGCTGCCCATCTTGAAGACACTCTTCACATAAATGCTTCCTGCATGAACTTAACTTTAAGAAACTTGCTCAAGACTGCAAATATAATTATATTTTTTTATTATATTTTTTAGTATAAATGTGCCTATCTATTGTATTTCACATAATGTGAATGAAAATGAAAATAAAAAAATAAGACCCTGATAAAATTTTTCAAAAGTATCCGGACTCCACCTAAAATTACTTGCTGACTGCTGCAATATGCCAATACTAAGAGAGAATACTAGAAATGTTGTAATGACATATTGGTGGCATAGAATTAATTTTTTTTTTTTTCAAATGCCCCAGGTTTATCTTTTGACATTCCTGGTTTCTCTCCTGGGATGGTGTACTTGTAACCCACTTCTGAAAATGATAATGGTGCGCCAGGAGAGTCCCTAATCCTAAACTTAACCTAAGATGAATATGAATGATGATGATTGCGATGGCCATAAGATTTCGGGGACCGTTTGGGCCTTAAAGTTTTCCTGACATTCCTCTTACAGGTGATGAAAAACCCTGATAAAAAACTCACCCAGAAAAACTGTCCCGACCGGGGATCGAACCCAGGCCCGCTGTGTGACAAGGCAGCACGCTACCCCGAGACCACAGCGGTGGACAAAAAAAAATTTAAAAACAATTTTGTGTATATTTTGTACATAACAGTAAGGAAAAATAAAAAGAAAAAAAATATATATTAATGGCTATCGTTTATTGTCAACTCCAAAATAAATAGATTAGAATAAAATGATACAAAGTAAAATCTGTCTCCAGAATAAAATTTTAGAGAGATCTAATCAATTTAAATATCTTGGATATTATATCTCTATCTGGGATGAAAAGGATATCCCTGAAAAAGTTACTAGTTATAATAAAAGTTTGGGAATTATTAATCAAGTTATGAAACCATCCCTTGTACAAAACAACACCAGATTACGTTTATATAACACTTTGGCTAGACCAGTGTTGACCTATGGTAGTGAAGCATGGACACTAAGAAAACAACATGAAAGCAGAATAACGGCTTGTGAAATGCGATTCATGCGCAGAACAGCGGGTTACACCAGATGGGATCGGAAAAGGAACACCGATATCTTAAAAGAATTGAAGACTACGCCAATTTTGGAATATATTAAACAGTACCAACTAAATTGGAAACACCATCTTGAAAGAATGAGTTCAAATCGGATCCCCAAAGCTGTTTATAATTATATACCAAGAGGACGAAGATCACTGGGCCGTCCTATGAAACGCTGGAGGGAAAATTTTCTATAGGATCGTAACAGGCCTTGGCCTAATACTTGGAAGGAAGAAGAAGAAGAATAAAATGATAAAATTTTGTGGTCACTGTAATATTTTCTCTTGATCTCTAAAGTGACATCTAGTTGTGTATTAATTATTGTTTTCCCACAACAATTTAAAAAGATTACACATATGCATGAATTGAATATAGTGTCCATAATATATTATATCCATCAGTATCAACAGTACTTGCATCAACATATGCAAATCCACATCCGTCCTTGTTGAGTGCCTTAACAAAATTCTTCATCAGCCCAAGTTTTATGTGTAAGGAAGGTAAAAGAATATTACCAGGCTGAACCAATAGTGTTTGTTTTATGTTACTTTCCCCCGGAACATATTCCTGCCACTTGTCCTACTGTTCTATCACATAATGCTTTTCTATAGTACGGCTATCCTACAAACACAAAAAACAACAATATTTTGTGAAACCCCCTTTAAAACCAAGCAGCAAACCAATTACTTTATGGTCACCACATATCTTCCAACAATGAACCTCATATTTTGAAACACACACAATCTTAGTCATACTTTTATAACTTTCTTTAAGATCCACAGAGTGGAAAACTGGAACAGATGGAAAATCATTACTTTTATGAAGTAACACTGCTTTTAAGCACTACTTAAATGAATCTATAAACAATTGCCAGTCATCTGGATTATGCTCAACCTCTAGTTCACTCATTAAACCATTAAAGTCTACACAGAAACACATATTCTCCTTAATTATATTATTTTTAGTCTGGACATCTTACCTCAATATTAATGTTGATTTGTTCTTGAACATGTTTCAAAACAATTCTGTTTTATCGTCAGCTTTTCCAGACTGGTTTTATTTATGTTGCATAACCTGGATGTCGATGTCAGCTCCATCCTGTGGTTGGCCAAAGAACCTCCAAACAAGGTCAATCTGTATATCAAAATTCATAACTCTGTTTCTGTTCTTCTGAATATAAATTTTTTCCCAAATAGTCAGCTCTTTTGTATTTTCTAACTGTTTTAATAATTTAGTGTCTGAATTTATATTATGTTTTTCAGACCAAACATGAGCAGCAACTGCAGATTTTTCAATTTCCCCATTTTTAATATTTCTTATGTGTTCTTTGGTTCTAATTTTTAGGTTTCTTTTTGTTTTTCCTATATATATCTTTTCACAACCCATGCATTCAATTTGATATATTCCTGACTTTTTATTTTTATCAGTTTTTTCATTTTTGTTGGTTTTTTATTAGTTTATTTAAACTGTAGTTATTTTTTGGTGCTAATTTAATATTAAACTTCTCAAATATGTTTTGAAATTTATTATGTACCCAAGAGTGATATGTGAATTTCCTATATTTTTTCATAGGTGGTTCTTCTTTTTCAAGAGTACTTCTGTTTATCATTTTTTGTTTTTTATACTTTTCTATCCTTTTATGTACCACTTTTTCATCAAACCCATTTTCTCTTGCTACTTTGATTATGTGTTTTTTCTCCTCCATAGCAAAATATTTTGCAAATGCCTGATGTCTATTTCGAAACACTGTAATTTTTGTACACTCTGCAAGTTAGTTCCATTTTTGCAGCCTCGAACCTAGAATTTCAGATTCTTCTTTAGATAAATTTAAATTACATGCCAAATCATTCAAGTCTACTTGCTCTACAAAATGTCTTTCACATTCAGAATTCTCTGGTTAGTCAGGTTCTTTTGAAGTAGAGGCCTCTGGCTCAGACTGGGAATCACTATTTTCTTCGCCATTACTATCACCATTCCATGTTTTAGGCGGTACAGGCATAGGCAATTCCTCGCTATGTCACATGGCAGAAAGTATATCTGGATACAATAGAAGCCCTACTGGCTTTATAAAGTAGTGTTTAAATTCCTGATAAATGTCTTCTTAACTATGAAGCCGCCGTTTGCAAAGATAGAAGCAAAGGCTTCATAGCATTTGGTGCTGGGAATTACAACGTATATAAGAGAAAAATTTGCATTTAGATCGGAACTCATCCCGATAGCTTAGATGGTAGAGCATTGGCCTAGAAAGCCAAAGGTCCCGGGTTCGAGTCTCGGTCTGGGTGAAAATTTTTCTCTTCAAACTGAATAACATGTTCACTTTTCCTGGATATGCCAAATATATTTGTCATGCAAAAAGTAACAATCATTAATATGATTTCTTGGTTCTTGCTACACTATAGGTACAGCAAATGGTAACGATTTGAGTTTGACATGTAACCATTGTCTAAGAATTGTCGTACAAGTGATACAACATTGATGAGGTGACCATACATATCATGGTCACCAATTTGACACCTGAAGTATAAAGAATATGCACGTTTAATAATATTGTAAACTTTTTTCCTTCAATTTCTGGGAGTAAACCGCCCACAAACATAACAAAATAATAAAAAATAAACAATATAAAAATAATCTGGATTATTTCTGCACTTGCGATGCACACTAGCCCTTTGCATTACACCACTAAACACTAAATTACTTCTAAAAAATAATATATTACACTGCTGTCAACACATTTAAAATGAGACATGATTTGTTTTGCAGGTGGAGAATGCATGTTTTAAACTGGTAGGCAATATCACCAGCCAAGTAGTATATTGAACCTCTGGCTATAATGCATTTTCCTGAAAAGAATATTTTTGTTTACCAACTAATTTCCAGTTCTAAACCATGAAGAAGAAGAAGAAGAAGAAGAAGAAGAAGAAGAAGAGGAAGAAGAAGAAGGAGCCAATAATGCAAATCACATCAGTTTTTATGCAGGAAATACTCCATGATAAAATAAGTGCCAGCCCAATCTCTACCTGGGTTTGTATCTATGTGATGTCTACTTTTAGAAGAAAAGACAGATTTATTACCGGTATCCTATTAACCAACAAAGACTTGGTTAGATGAAATAACAAATACGGTAACACATTTTCTCAAATAAACACACACAGAGACAGCTAAATGAACACAAAAACAAATGTTTTTAAAATGTTTTTAAAAAAGACTAAAAATCTATTTTTTGGTTTGAATCTGCAATTATATATATATATATATATATATATATATATATATATATATAGTGATAATTTAAGGCTAAGTCCGTCAGTTGGTTTGAGCACAATTAAATTATAGTTGCCATGTTAGAAAATAACAACTATTGTAATATAATCTCAAATTATATTTAAGTTGTCAATTGAAAAATAATTAAATTTTTTAGGAAACTTTTTGAACCAAAGAGAGATGAACAGACAGGTGAATGGAGAAGACTACATAACAGTGAAATACATGGTCTTTATAAGAAACCAGATATAATAAGAGCAGAGAAGTCTTGTAGACTGCAATGGGGAGGACATGTGGCACAAATGGGGAATGAAAGATATGCATGGAAGCTTCTTGCAGGAAAATACCCAGTTTGTAGACCAAGAATGAGATGGGAGAATAACATCAACTATGATTTGAGGGAAGTAGATTATACAGGGAATGATTGGAAAACATCTCAGGATAGGGATGTATGGAAAACTTATGCCCTCATGGCCATGAACCTATGGGTTCAATAGTGCCAGTGAGTTAGTTTATCTTTTGAACTAAGGGTGATAGGAAAAATCCAAAGCCTTTTTCTGAATCAGCGCATCGTTTTGCATTAGAATCTGTTATTTTCACTAACTAACTAACTCACTGGCACTATCGAACCTGTAGGTTCATGGCCGCACGGACATAAGCTCTCTATACATCCCTATCCTGAGCTAATGCTTTCCAATCATTCCCTGTATAATCTACTTCCCTCAAATCATAATTAATGTTATTCTCCCACCTCATTCTTGATCTACCAACTGGGCGTTTTCCCTCTGGCTTTCCTACAAGAAGCTTCCATGCAAGTCTTTCATTCCCCATACGTGCAACATGTCCCGCCCATCGCAGTCTACGAGACTTAACTGTTCTTATTATATCTGGCTTCCTATAAAGACCATGTAGTTCATTGTTATGTAGTCTTCTCCATTCACCTGTCTGTTCATCTCTCTTTGGTCCAAAAATTTTCCTAAGTACTTTATTCTCAAATACTTGTAATCTCCTTTACTCCCTTAAAGTAAGAGTCCAGCAGGAATTACAATGTATATAAGAGAAAAATTTGTATCTAGATTGGAACTCGCCCCGGTAGCTCAGTTGGTAGAGCATTTGATATGGAAAACCAAGGGTCCCGGGTTCGAGTCTCGGTCTGGGCAAAAATGTTTCTCTTCAAATTTAATTTATCCTTCAGTGAGAAGTGTTAAATTAATAATGAAAACATCCATTTTTTTTTCTTGTATTAGGGCAACCACAACACTAAAGATTGAGAATTTTTTTCAGGAATGTTCTTTGCATATCCAAGAGTTTCTTAATGTGACATAAATGTCTGAAACATAGAATAGATTTTTTTTAACTTCCTATCTAAGGATTTCAGATCCAAAAACCTAGATAGACTCCAAGACTGGTATGATGGAATGTACTTTGTAGTTTACTTTTCTAATGTTATTTCAATGCTTATCATATGATGTGTGCCTATATGTTTACTTTGAACTTATTTCAATACTATTGTCTATTTATAAGGTATAGGGCTTATTACACTGTGCTCTAGTATAAAACAATAATGTATATTCCTGCAAATGAAATAATTACATTTCTCGAAGACTTACATTTATAAAAGAAATTATAGTGATTTTTTTTTTAATTTGAAGGTTAAGTGATTCAAAAATGTCATTCAGAAAATTTAATTTAAATAAGTAAAAATATAATATACCTTTATACTATATTCTTAAAGTTAGATTGTGATTGAAGCCAATTTGTAATGACATAAAAAATCTATAGGATTTAGTTTTTCACTTGTGCCAGAAAATAATTTGTTTTATTGTCCCATTTTTATATCACATTATAACTATTTATGAAGGTTCATGGTGATAAAAAAATTAAAAAATGTAAGCACCAACCAACTTATTCAGTTTGCTCAATTTAAGAAAATAAGGAAGGAGGAACATGTTACCATATCTATCCGAGGAATGATCTGCTATACAAATAAATAAATGTTACTCATTTATTTAATATATGTAGGAGATAATACTATGAGGTTTCTTTTAATTATTAATGAGTTTGATATTTTGACTCCTTCATATTTCTTAAGATATTAATTATAAAATTGGTACCTGGTAAGTCAGTCGTCCTAAATTAAATTATTAAACTTCATCAAGTTATTCCAATATGGAGGCCTTTCAAAAACAATGTTTCATCTTCTGTATTCTGGTACTAGTTAAAATGCAGAAGATGAAACATTGTTTTTGAAAGGCCTCCATACTGGAATAACTTGATAAAATTTAATAATTTAGTTGAGGACGACTGACTTACAAGGTACCAATTTTATAATTAACATCTTATTACATAACCTCAATGGTGCTTTAATATGAATTTCAAGTGTTGACTCATATTTCTTGTATGAGAAATGTGAGATGAGTCAAAATATCCAACTCATTAGTAATTAAATGTTACTCATTTTTAATATAGAACCAGAGACATTGGGTTCAAATCCTGATTTAGGCATTTTTTCTTTTCAAATTAAAAAAAAAAGTAAATGTTAGTATATATGTAATTGATTACAAGTAGTCATTAATACATTGGAATTTTATAAGGATCTACACTATTTTCAACTGTAAATAGAAAATGAGATTGATATGAACTATATTAAGCTTCCTTTTACATTTAGATACAGATTTATCAAAGTATTTAAAATTGATAACCCTTGACCTTCAAGGTCAAAGTTCGTCCTTGCACAATCATAACTGAATTTGTCAAAATACACTTTCAAGTTAGTGTCTTTCTATAGTACCTGTATATCATTATACTGCATGTTACAAAGTGTAGTTTTAATGCTTTAATAGGTTAATGATACAAAATACTCACTGATCTTTATACTTTCAACTTTTATCTTCACAAAGTTCATTCATTAATTTACATTTAATATGTTGTTAATGGTAGGTCAGTGATGTAATGTTCATAATTGCTAATGAGGTAGTTATTTTCCTACATATATTAAATACTGTACAGTAAATTATATTGTTCATAGTATAGTAACTAGCTGTAATATTGCACACCACAATGTTTGCCTCTTATACTAAAGTGTTATGTAGAGCATCAAACGCCACTTTGATAGGCGTAAGAAGAAACTCAAAGAAAATTGGAATTCTTGGTGTTCCATTTGACAAAGGACAGGTAATATAAAATATTATTTCACTGTGTAAAATTAATGTCTTACATAATAATTTAAGATTATATAATACTATTTATTTTATTTTTGAAGAGAAAAATTTTTGCCTAGACTGGGACTCGAACCGGGACCTTTTGCTTTCCGGGCCAAATGCTCTACCAACTGAGCTACCGAGGTAAGTTCCGATCTAGACACAAATTTTTCTCTTTATATGTTGTAAATATTTCTCTTAAAATATAATTTATCCTTCAGTGAGAAGTGTTAAATTCCCAATAAATGTCTTCTTAACTAAGAGGCCGCCATATGCAAAGATAGAAGCAACGGTTTCAAAGCATTTGGCACGAGGGAATTACAACGTATAAAGAGAAAAATTTGCATCTAGATCACAACTCACCTCGGTAGCTCAGTTGGTAGAGCATTTGGCCCGGAAAGCCAAAGGTCCCGCGTTTGAGTTTCGGTCTAGACGAAAATTTTTCTCTTCAAATATAACTTATCCTTCAGTGAGAAGTGTTAAATTAATAATAAAAACATCAACTATTTATTTTTTTTAGCTGAAACAAGGTGTGGGATCAGGACCTCAAGCTTTTCGAGATGCAGGATTGATAAGGGAATTGAAAGAAATTTGTAAGTAAACACATAATACTGAAATAAAAATTCAAGCTCATTGTAATTTTAAAAGATGTATTATGAAATTTTTATACAATATTCTCTGCTACTTCTAATTTATTATAATACTAATTGCACAATGTGGTCAAATTGTAAGGTTCCAATTGAATTAATTATGGTACTTTGAAATGTCAAGAGAGTTATGAAAACAAAGATGATGATGATTATAAAAAATCTTCTTCTTTAGTTTAATCTCTTACCTTATAGGTATTTTTATGTGCCTAATGGCTCCTGGACCTTACGGTGACACAACCTGCCGAGAGAAGGATTTTAACTATGGATCACATATATACTCTTTTGACCACACAAGGACATGGAGGGCCTCCCTGAATGAGTGATCAGCTCAATTCAGAGCCTTCTCCGAGACAACACAACATTAAGACAAAATACACCCTTCACACACACATTCATACTAAACATGGCGAATATGATTCTGATGGCCAGATGATGTTTGGGAACTGTTAGGGCCTTAAAGTTTTCCAACATTTGACTTACAGGTGAGGAAAAACCCCGAAAAAACCTTCACCTAGGAAACTTGTCCCGAGTTCTATCCCTGGCCTGCCGCATGACAAGGTAGCACGTTACCTCGAGACCACAGCGATGGACAGATAAAAAAATCTAATTGACACAAACTGGGGGGCACGCCATAGCGTAGTGGTTAAGGCACTGAGCTACAAGCCGGAGGGTCGAGGGTTCAAGTCCCGTTGGGGTCAGGATTTTTAAACTGACCCAAAGCCCTCTGGCGGCACTATGGCCCTGGGGTCGACTCAGCCTCTAACGGAAATGAATACCAGATGCTTGTTCTGGGGGTAAAGGTGGCCGTCACGCAGGACTGACAACCCGGCTGACATAAAGTGCCGATTGTCTAGAAAAAGCGGGAGCCTTAACCTCCTCCTACCCCAAGGGCTTCCTGAGGCCTGTAGTGGGATCGCTTTACTTTACTTTTACTTAATTGACACAAACTTACTGGTAACCTCAGACAAAATGGGAAAATGGTAAAAGAGGACAAGGAATAGAATATTAACAGAACATGATTTTTTTATATTTTGAAGAGAAAAATCTTCGCCTAGACCGGGACTCGAACCCGGGACCCTTGGCTTTCCGGGCCAAGTGCTCTACCAACTGAGCTACCGAGGCGAGTTACGATCTAGACGCAAAGTCTAGGCGAAGATTTTTCTCTTCAAATATAATTTATCCTTCAATGAGAAGTGTTAAATTAATAATAAAATCGTCGATGATTTTTTTAATTAATTTTGAGTTGTTTTTTGACTCATCTCATATTTCTTGACTCCCATGCAGACTCAGGTTTCATCACTGTATTTGTGACATTATCAATGCAACACTATGATCATTGATAATGTCACAAATGCAGTGACGAAGTTGTGATCATGGTGTTACATTGCATTGATAATGTCACAAATGCAGTTACAAAATCTGGGTCTGCATGGGAGCAAGAAATATGAGGTGAGTCAAAAAACAACTCAAAATTAATTGAAATAAGCCTCATAGTGTTATTTCCTACCTACATTGGGTCGCATGTTTGGACGCATTAGACAGTAAAATGCCTTCTCTGCTGAGCAAGTTGTATGCTAATACGATTTTGCTTACTCAGAAATCTGTTCATGCGATAATAATTGGTTAAATTTGTAAGCTACCTGCGGAGGTAGCTTAAATGAGCAACTCAAATTAAAATCCCGAAGGGAACCGATGGTAATCGATGTACTTTGCTGCTTTATCCAACATTTATCCAAGATGTCGGACCTTGAAGACTTCGATCATGTTTTCGGTATACACGGAGAAGAGGAATTTGATAGAGTCTACCAAAGAATTCAACTGGAAGAACAGGAGAATCGGCGTAATATTGCGTGTCGCAGACGTGTTTGTATACGGTATTATTTGCGGGATGCAAGCATAAATGCATTCCTCTATAGCAGACGAAAATAACGGAAGTGGTTTATCGCTGAGAATTCTGGGTAATTCGTTGCCAATATTACCAAAACGTCGACTCTCGTGCATGACCGATAAGTCGGCCGTTAATTCGTTCTCAGCAATTGCTCACGGTGAATCAGCTCACTAGTGATTGGAAGTAATTTGAGTAGAGAGTAATGTTCTAACATACGACCCTTAATGATTTTTTTTAATGTTTTTTATTTACTATTTGTCTAATTAGTCAAACATATCTGACATATTGCTTAGTTGTTTCTTCACTCATCTCATACTTCTTAACTCCAAAGCAGACTCGAGTTTCTTCACTTCATTTGTGACATTCTCAATGCAGTATTATGTTCACAACTGATGTCCAACGGCCTCCTATCCTGCAGACTGACCTCCGTGCCATCTGATGGCTGACCGACGAATATCCAAATCAATCCCCTCTCCTTATCACCGGGTATTTCAAAATTCATAGTTGTGTTTTTATTCTTGCATATGTAAATTTTTTCCCAAATTGTGAGTTCCTTTGGTTTTTCCAATTGTTTAAGTAATTTTGTTTTGGTTTCTATTCTATGTTTTTCTGACCAAGCATGTGCAGCTATTGCAGACTGGTCACAAAAACATAGAATAGAAACCAAAACAAAATTACTTAAACAATTGGAAAAACCGAAGGAACTCACAATTTGGGAAAAAATGTACATATGCAAGAATAAAAACACAACTATGAATTTTGAAATACCCAGTAATAAGGAGAGGGGACTGATTTGGAAGTTCGTTGGTCAGCCATCAGATGGCGCAGTCTACAGGATAGGAGGCCGTGGACATCAGTTGTGAACGTAATACAGCATTGAGAATGTCACAAATGACGTGAAGAAACTTGAGTCTGCTTTGGAGTTAAGAAGTATGAGGCGAGTGAAGAAACAACTAAACAGTATTAAAATAAACCTCATAGTGTTATTTCCTACCTACATAACTTAATATCTGACATACATAAAGTAAATTTCGAAAAAATGGGGATGATGGTCATCTAACAAGATATTATTGGGGAATTAGACAGTGAATAAAGTTAAATTTACTCCTGTAAATATAATTATAAATTGAATCTTTAATCAATTAGGATTTATAGAAAGCCCTGTAAAGGCTAAAAGTCAAGAGTCAGAGCATTAGATTATACTAATACATACAATGACAAAGAGGTTACATACAATTAGTGAAATGCATTAAAATTCTACAAAGAGACTGCTAGAATTTGCCAAAAAAATAAACATTCCTAATAAGAGTTGTTAAGTGCTTACAAAAGGTACAATCTTTGTACAGGCTTAGATGATTTACAATATCAAAATATATGAATAGTTTTGCATTTTGTTTAAATTTAATTACAGTTAAGTTATGTAAGTAGGAAATAACACTATGAGGTTTATTTTAATTTATGCTGAGTTGTTTTTGACTCACCTCATACTTCTTAACTCCATCACAGGCTCGACTTTCTTCACTGCATTTGTGACATTCTCAATGCTGTTCACAACTAACGTCCAACGACCTCCTCTCCTGCAGACTGACTTCCGCGCCATCTGATGACTGACCGACGAACTTCCAAATCAATCCCCTCTCCTTATCACCGGGTATTTCAAAATTCATAGTTGTGTTTTTATTCTTGCATATGTAATTTTTTTCCCAAATTGTGAGTTCCAATTGTTTAAGTAATTTTGTTTTGGTTTCTATTTTGTGTTTTTCTGACCAGGCATGTGCAGCTATTGCAGATTTTTTCTGTTTCTCCATTTTTAACATTTCTGAGGTGTTCTTTTAATCTTGTATTTAAGTTCCTTTTTGTTCTTCCTATGTATATCTTTTCAAGATTGTGAAAAGATATACATAGGAAGAACAAAAAAGGAACTTAAAACACAAGATTAAGTTTTTAATCTTTTCAAGATTGTGAAAAGATATACATAGGAAAAACAAAAAGGAACTTAAATACAAGATTAAAGGAACACCTCAGAAATGTTAAAAATGGAGAAACAGAAAAATCTGCAATAGCTGCACATGCCTGGTCGGAAAGACACAAAATAGAAACCAAAACAAAATTACTTAAACAATTGGAAAAAACGAAGGAACTCACAATTTGGGAAAAAAACTTACATATGCAAGAATAAAAACACAACTATGAATTTTGAAATACCCGGTGATAAGGAGAGGGGATTGATTTGGAAGTTCGTCGGTCAGCCATCAGATGGTGCGGAGGTCAGTCTGCAGGAGAGGAGGCTATTGGACGTCAGTTGTGAACGTGATAAAGCATTGAGAATGTCACAGATGCAGTGAAGAAACTAGTCTGTGATGGAGTTAAGTATGAGGTGAGTCAGAAACGACTGAACATAAATTAATTACAATTGTTTTAATACTGTCAGCTGTAATCTAAGAATGCATGAGAGAAATAAGTACTGTATCCACATTAAAAGAAAATTGAAATTAAAATGGAAAAAAAAAATATGGATGGTTGATGTTCCACTGTATTTCTGCAGGTGCTGATGTGAAAGATTTTGGAGACATCACATACAAGCAGTTAGAAGGATTGCAGGTGGATAACATGACAGCATTGGGACACGTTGCTGCATGTCAGAAGCAGGTAAACATTATCATTATTAAAATATTGGAGAAGAGCAGAATGGATTCAGAAAGGGTAGATCTTGTACAGATGGATTCTTTACTCTAAAACTACTATTAGAAAAGCACAAGGAATTCAATATAGAAACTCATATCGCCTTCGTTGACTTCATAAAGGCTTTTGACAAAGTAGACAGAAATATATTACTACAAATTTTAGCTGATGATAACGTTCCACAAAAATATATTATTAATATCTTCAACATCTATAAAGATAATGAAATCTCTGTTAAACAAGATGGCAAATTATCTTCTTGGGAAAAGATCAACACTGGAGTAAGACAGGGATGTGGACTTTCACCGGTGCTTTTCATTATATAGATGAATAAATTAATAAATGAATGGAGGAAAACACAACGAGGATATATACCCATCAATAGGAACCTCAAACTCGATGCTATTCTTTTTGCAGACGATTTAGCTCTTCTGACACTTTCCGAAAATGATTTACAACGATCAATTTATAATTTACAAAAAATAAGTGCCAAATTTAATATGGAAATATCAATTAACAAAACTAAAATTATGGCATTCCATGGGAAGGACCCCATACAAAGTAAAATCTGTCTCCACAATACAATTTTAGAGAGATCTAATCAATTTAAATATCTTGGATATTATCTCTCTATCTGGGATGAAAAGGATATCCCTGAAAAAGTTACTAGTTATAATAAAAGTTTAGGAATTATTAATCAAGTTATGAAACCATCCCTTGTACAAAAAAACACCAGATTACGTTTATATAACACTTTGGCTAGACCAGTGTTGACCTATGGGGTAGTGAAGCATGGACACTAAGAAAACAAACATGAAAGCAGAATAAACGGCTTGTGAAATGAGATTCATGCGCAGAAAACAGCGGGTTACACCAAATGGGATCGGAAAAGGAACACCGATATCTTAAAAGAATTGAAGACTACGCCAATTTTGGAATATATTGAACAGTACCAACTAAATTGAAAACACTATCTTGAAAGAATGAGTTCAAATCGGATCCCCAAAGCTGTTTATAATTATATACCAAGAGGACGAAGATCACTGGGCCGTCCTATGAAACGCTGGAGGGAAAATTTTCTATAGGATCGTAACAGGCCTTGGCCTAATACTTGGAAGGAAGAAGAAGAAGAAAATATTCTAAACAACAACAAATGACTAAGTCAAGTCCCAGAACATTAAGATAATAATAAATATTCTAAACAGAAAACAGTCTTCTGGTTTGACTCTTTCACATATCTTACCTGAGCTGGGATATGCTTGTTGTCATTTTGGGTGAGTTGGTTCAATGCAGGACTCAAATTTGGTGAGGTTGGACAATTTGATATTTCTTTTTGTAAAAGGTAAAGTGATCCCACAACAGGCCTCAGGAGGCCCTTGGGGTAGTAGGAGGTTAAGACTCCCACTTTTTTCTAGACAATCGGCACTTTATGTCAGCCGGGTTGTCAGCCCTGCGTGACGGCCGCCTTTACCCCAGAACAAGCGTCTGGTACTCATTTCAGTTAGAGGCTGAGTCGACCCCAGGGCCATAGTGCCGCCAGATGGTTTGGGTCAGTTTAAAAATCCTGACCCCAACGGGACTTGAACCCTCGACCCTCCAGCTTGTAGCTCAGTGCCTTAACCACTACGCTACGGCGTGCCCCCATTTCTTTTTGTAATTTTTTAAAAAATAAATATCAAATTTCATTTAAAAAATACAATAGGAAGTAACATTAAGAGGTTTACTTAATAATTAAGTTATTTAGTCTGTATATTCTTACCTCTTATGGTTGTTTTCGTTGAACATATGTTTCAAGTTGAAAATGGAAGGGATGTTTCCTTTTGAAAACTGCAGTTCCATGTTTAAGAAAACATAAACTATGAGGTAAGATGTAAAAAAATGACTAATTCTTCATATGTTTCAAGGCTTGTTAGCCCCATCTTCAGCAATTACAGTCTGTGATTGCTGAAGATGGAGCTACCAAGCCTTGAAACGTATGTTCAATGAAAATAATCGCAAGAGGTAAGAATATACAGACTTAATAATTATTATCAAATTTGATATTTTTTTCCACAACTTAACTTTTTCTTTTAAACTTTCCAATGTCAGAACAAGCCTACAGGTATAATCCATGTAGATGATGATGCTGGCTTACCTTTTCCCCCCCATTTCATTATATATATATATATATATATATATATATATATATATATTATATTAATGAAGTTGAGCATGATTTATTCATGTTGTCAGCAATCCATTTTTCTTTAATTTGTGATTTCATTAGCTTGTTAATCCACTGCTGTGGTCTCGAGTTAGCATGCTGCCTTGTCATGCAGTGGACCCGGGTTCAATTCTCAGTCAGGACAAGCTTCCTGGGTGAGGTTTTTTTTTTTCCAGGGTTTTTCCTCACCTATCAGACAAATGTCAGGTAGCTTTGAGGCTCAAAAGGTCTCTGAACATCATCTGGCCATCATCATCATTATCATCCCTCAGTGTAGAAAGCAACAGGAAGCTACCACATCTATAATTCCCTAGTAAAACTGCAAAGCATAGCATGAAAATGCTATGATTGCAGGGAAAGACCTGCCATTAGGCAGAACACTGTAAAGAAATAAATAAGCTTGTTTTTATAATTTTTCTAAGTAAAAAAGGTACATTTCCTTTTGGTTGTAGCAGTACTGTAGTATTCATGAATGAATGAGTCATTTTTTATATCTTACCTCATAGTTTATATTTTCTTAAAGATGGGAAGTGCAATTTTCAAGAGGAAACATCCCTCTTTTTCAACTGACATTATGACTGAAAGGTACTGTAGTACCATCCTTGTTAGTCTTCTTCTTCTTCTTCTTCACTTCCTGGTTTAGGCAAGAGTTGCCTGTTCCATCTTCACTAATAGATCTAAGACCATCTCTTCTGAGGACGTCCGACATCTCTTCTTCCTCTTGGAAAATAATGGAAGATTTTATTTGGTAATCTACTTTCTTCCATTCTTTCTACATGTTCTTTCCACTGTATCTTGTTTTTAAATATCTTTTCTTTTATGGAGAAGATCTGCAGTTCTTCACGGATATCCTCGTTTCTTATCTGGTCCATTCTAGTGCAGCCTTTTACTCTTCTTAAAAATTTCATTTCGGCTGCTTGGATTTTACTTTCTTGTTTGGTAGTGGTAATCCAAGATTCACTCCCATTCAAAAGAACAGGGACAGCCATTGTTTTATAATTTTGTTTGTTTTTGGGCTTTATTATTCAATGTTTTATTTATTGTACCACAAATAGCTTGAAACTGATGTGTTTTGTGTTCAATATCTTTATCATACCCATAGCTGATGTCACATCCTAAATATTTAAAGTGGGATACTTGTTCAATAATTTCGTCTCTAATTACTATTTTTGCACGCAGAGTGTTTCTTCCACAAAATACCATTAATTTTGTTTTACTTATTGAAATTTTAAAATTATAATCGCTACATATTGCATTTAGTTTGTAAGCAGCCAATTGTAACAGATCTTCATCATGGTGTAGTAAGACTAAATCATCGGCGAAAAGTAAGTTATTAATACTTGAGTTATTGTTCAATCTAAGGCCATTGTCCATTATAATTCCATTGTTTCATAATTTTGTCGATATATATATTAAAAAGAGTGGGCGATAGACTACACCCTTGTCTAACTCCTTGATTTATTAAATTTTCTTCTGACCTTTTTGCATCACCTTGTTAGTCTATCTGATATTTCATTGCCATGTACACCACAGTTAGTACGAATCCATTGCAGAATTATATAATGCAGTAAGTAACCATCAGAAAGATAGTTTGAATATAATATAGAGTTTATTTTAAATAATACAAGTTAGAAAATACACGATTCACCTCATATTTGTAATTTCTTGAAGACCCTGGGTTTCGACGCTCTATGTGTCATTATCAATTCTTTATAACTGTTGAACTGGCATTGGCAATCCTCATAATTAATTTATTTTAAAAAAATTGAATATATCTCTTTTTGGTAGAGATGTTGCTGAAAGATACTTTAAATTTTGTTTTTTCCAAATTGTATTGGGATGCAAGATTCTTAATGAGCTAGAAGCACTCAAAAGAATACCATTAACAAAGAAGCAGAAACCATTTTTTAAATGCAAAAATAAATTTTTAAACTGAGTCGGTAATAAATATAAATATAATAAATATTTAGGTTTCAGAGAACGTGTTTAAAATTTTAAAAGAAGATCGTCTGTGCTTGACTATTGGTGGAGATCATTCTTGTGGGATTGGAACAGTAGATGGTCATGTGAAAGCAAAAGGCGATGTTGCAGTATTATGGGTTGATGCACATGCTGATCTTAACACAAATGCCACTTCACCCACTGGAAATGTTCATGGTATGCCTGTAGCTTTACTGGCCAAAGAGTTGTCTGATTATTGGCCGTATATTCCTGGCATGGACTGGCAACAACCAATGTAA
Source organism: Diploptera punctata (assembly GCA_030220185.1). Classification (NCBI taxonomy): domain Eukaryota; kingdom Metazoa; phylum Arthropoda; class Insecta; order Blattodea; family Blaberidae; genus Diploptera; species Diploptera punctata. The sequence continues at coordinate 5,526,833 of JASPKZ010003868.1, read as the reverse complement.
GTGCTAAAATAAAAATTTATATCTATTTCATCTCCATTTTCTATTTTCTGTATTATCATAAGTAATGCCACGAGTGATTTCCAAATTATCAATAAATTCACGACTCACGAAGTGAGGAGTGAATTTATCTAGAGAATTTGGAAATCAAGAGTGGCATTTGTTAGGATTATTTAACGAATAAAATTAAGCTGTTCACTCACAAATCATTATTTAACTATAGTTATTTTAAAATATTTATATATTTAATGTAAACGGCGATGTTTGAAAACAAATGAGAAATGATAGGTACGCTTCTACTGCTTCTTTTGTTTATCACTGCAACCAGATCATACTATTTATTGCCAAAGGAACGCAATATTGTAAGGAGGAGCTTTCTTTAATATGGTAATTATAACACTGATAAATATTTGGTGAAACACGACTCTGATTGGTTGTAAAACAGAAATCATTGAAACGTGATTGGTCATTGACTCCCATTTGGGGCATGAGTTAAATAGTCATATTAATCCTATCAGTATATATATTTATTTAAAAAGTCTTTTTGTGGTAGGAAATAGAGTTGCCATCTTTTGGTAAGCCTAAAGTGGGACAATTATTATCAAATTCAATTGGAATGTCTACACATCTGTCAATAGGATATTTAAATGCAAGATTAGAATTGGGGGAGGGAATAAAGAAACATAAAAATAGTATATAATCAAAATTATAGTGGGAAGTAACACTATGAGGCAATTTTGAATCTATTACTGAGTTGGATAAAATGTTTTTACATCTCACCTCATAAAGTTCCGTATTTTCATGATACTGGTTTCAAAGGTCTTTGCCTTCATCTTCATTCAAACCACAACTGTTGAAATTTTGCTATTATCACCATCTTCCCAAACTGTTGATTTTATGAACTCGGAGATTAGGTTCCCAGCAAGCAAAATTTAATCTCCAAGTTCATTAAATAGGAATAAATGGCAGTTCAGAAGATGACGATAATGACAAAATTTCAACAGTTGGAGTTTGGCTGAAGATGAAGGCAAAGGCCTTTGAAATTAGTATTGTGATAACACAGAACATTATGAGATGGGATGAAAAACATTTTATCCAACTCAATTATAGATAAAAATGGTATTCAAAACATTTTATAAATATTTTCCTATTAATAAAGTGAAATATTTTTATTTAAAATTGCAGGCTTTCTATAAAAAACATTGCCTACATTGGTTTGAGAGACATTGATTCATATGAAAGACTTGTCATAGATAAGTTTGCAATAACAGCATTTGGAATGGAGGACATAGAAAGATACGGAATCATTGAAGTCACTAACATGGCTCTCAGGAGAATTAATCCAAATAACAATCTTCCTCTCCATGTAAGCTTTGACATCGACAGTCTGGACACTTTGGAAGCCCCTTCTACAGGCACACCAGGTATATATTTGACAATCATATTGTTTAGATTTTTAATTTCTGTTCTGAAGTCAATACACAATTTGATTCAGGAAGTTAAAAATACGATGGATCTCGAATTGATGTATACACTTTGAAATATTATTTCTCAGCAAATAGATGAAACAGAAATTAGTTTTGCAGTTTATGGATTCAGAAGACAAAGGAAACCTAGAAATACATTCACTCTGTTTATAAAGAGAGCATGGCAGTGGGGTTATAGTTTGATGAATGTAAGTAGGTACAGAAATTGAACCATTGAACTTTTTATAGGAATAAATCACTATGAGGTTTAATTTAAGACAAATTAAAATGTTTCATACCTCTCCTCATAACCAGTCTTCTAAGTATATTGCGATTTCAAAACCTTGGTGGCCACATCTTCTAATAATTACAATATTGGTGGGAAAAAATCCACATTCAGAAAAACAAGAAAGAAAACTTATGAACTTCGAAATTCCCGCGGATTCTGACTTAATCCAGAGTTTCATCAGTCCACCAACAGAGGGAAGAAGTAGTTCTTCCGATCGACAGAACATCAGTCGTCAATATGGTACTGAAGATGAGGCCACCAAGGCTTTGAAATCGCGATATACTTTGAAGACTGATCATAAGGAGAGGTATGAAACATTTTAATTTATCTTAGGTACACAAATGTTATTAAAAAGTGGAGAATGTTGTTGAGGAAATACAATGGAGTTTCCTATATCAATCTCTGGGTTTAACCCCTCCAGACTTCTACCTTTGTGGTCCTTTAAAGAATAGATGAATGCTACAAAATGACAAACACTGGAGGAACTTAGAGTTCAGATCAACATATCCGTAATATTTATATATTAAATTTGGGAATTTTTAACATTATGAGGTTCAATTAATAATAATTAAATGAATCGTGATTTTTTCTTACCTCATACATCTATGTTTCTTTAAAGACAGCACTGCAGTATCGGCGACACTTTGTCGTCATCGTCAGCTGTTTTCACGACTGTCAATTTTTTCTCCTTTTTGCCGGTAATTATCTAGACTGCCATCTGGTTTCGATGAAGACATTATAAAGAATAAATTAAAGAAATTCAAACAACAAAAAAGGTTACAGGAATACACCACCTTACATCATGGTCCCAAGAAAGATGTAAAATTCAAGAAATTCACTTACCATCCTGAAGTTCATAATAAGTTTCAAAAAATTTTCAGAAATTTTAATATAACATTAGCTCCAATTAACAAATTCAGCCTGGGTAATCTGCTGTTAACTAATAATAAATGTAATACCCCAGACAATAAAAAATCTGGGATTTATCAAATTGATTACAAAGATTGCAACAAGATATATATAGGAAAAACAAAAAGGAACTTGGAAACTCGTAAAAAAGAGCACTTCAGAAACATGAAGAATGGAGAAATTGAAAAATCAGCTATAGCAGCACATAGTTTATTAGAGCATCATAGGATTGAAAAAGAAGCAAAACTTTAAAACATCTATCTAAACCTTTGGATTTAACAGTTTGGGAAAAAATATATATTCAAAAAAACCATACGAGAACTATGAACTTTGAGATTCCGGAAGAACCAAGCTTGATTACAAAGTTCTTCAAAAATACAACAGATAGCAGTTTAGGAAATGATTCATTCAAAATAACACCAGATGGCAGTTTGAAGAGGAATTCCTTAAAAAGAACACCAGATGGCAGTCTAGATAATTACCGGCAAAAAGGAGAAAAAATTGACAGTCGTGAAAACAGCTGACGATGACGACAAAGAGTCGCCGATACTGCAGTGCTGTGTTTAAAGAAACATAGATGTATGAGGTAAGAAAAAATCATGATTCATTTAATTATTATATCTGTAATGATATTCCATTAGCAACAATCTAACCAGTATATCAGTTTTTGCTTCATTTTTGGGATTGGACTGTTATAGAGAGAGACATTTTGAACATGTATGGGCATAAAAATAAAAAAATCACAAAAACTGTACTTCTATCTCATACAATTGCTGATAAATCATGTTTTAATTAGTCTATATACCAATTTGAGACACACTGCATAATTTATATTTTTAGGAAATAACACTATGAGCTTTATTTAAAAATCATTAAACGAATCAAATTTTACACCTCACTTCATATATTTTGTATGTATCCAGGATTGGTTTCAAAGAGTGTTATCTTTATTTAACTTTCACAGGGAAAGAACACTATGAGGTTTAATTTAAGAATTAAATTAATGTTTTTATTACCTCACCTCATATCCTTTTTCTTCTATACTGCAGTTTCGGAGCTGCAGTATAGAAGAAAAAGGATATGAGGTGAGGTAATAAAAACATTAATTTAATTCTTAGTGTTATCTTTATTGTCAACTGACATCAATACTCAGCACCATTTAACAATAAATAGAACATTCTTAGAAACTGGTTCTGGATACGTACAAAATATATGAGGTGAGGTGTAATATCTGAATTATTTAATGATTATTCTGTATAATATTACATAATGTTTCAGATATTGTTATTATTATTATTATTATTATTATTATTATTATTATCACTATAGACCTCTGCCATAGCTGAGTGGTTAAGGCAAAATGCCTTGGCACAGAGGTATGGGACTTGCACTGGTACAGGTCTTCATAGGGGAAGAAATCTTTTCATGGAATTTCAGCCATTATGGAACCAGTGTCCACCCAGTATCATGAGGCATTTGAGTAGCTACAATAAGTAGCGGCTACAGGCTGAGAATAACCAGATATAATGGCTGGGGGGGGCCTGACATGCTGACCATATGTCACTCCTTCACTGGCTGGGTGATCATCTACCTCTGTGATGAACACATGTGGATGTGAGGCCGGCTGGTAGGCCAAGGGCCTTCTAGGCCATGGAGTTTTATTATTACTACTAATATACCATCATTATCATTATTTTTATTATTATTATTATCATTTAATTGATTTATTTTTAAATTAAAATTAATTTAATTATTAATTGAGTTAGAATTTAATACCTCATAATTGTTAATTTTCATCTATCAGTTTGATAGAGCTGAAGATGATACACAGAAGTATTGAAATTACTCTTTTGGAAATCTACAATTATGAGGTGAGGTGTAAAATTCTATTTCAAGTGTTAATTAAAAATAAACCTCATAATTTCACTTCCTTTAAATATTAATAAAATTAATTTGTCTGTCTTCTTAAAATTATTGAATATGAATTCTGATTCATGTAAACAAAACATTGCATTACAGATCTTTATGGTATCTGGAATGACCTACATCACTTATATTACAATATGCTTATTACAGTAATTTAGATGTATTCATTAATTTATTTATTTCTATTATAGTAATAGCTTTAGCTTCTCAATATTAATTTCATAAATAATGTTATAGCTGTGTGGAATCCCTTCATGTCCTCTTAATGTAGAAGCCATTCATTGTGTATTTGTGAATGATGATTCATTGCATTGAATGTGGGACCAGTAGAATAACGTAAAGGGAGGGTTTATGCTTGAATGGGAATGTAGCCTGAATTAGCTCAGTGGTCAGAATGTCAGCATGGAAAGCTGAAGGTTTGGGGTTCGAAACCCGGTTCAGGAAAAACATTTTCTATATTTGAAAAGAAAAATATATGCCTAGACCGGGGTTTGAACCCAGGACCTTTGACTCTCTATGTCAATGCTCTTCCAAGTGAACTACCTAGGCCTCCAATCTAAACGCATATTTTTCTCTTATACATAGTTAATTCCCTAACCCCAAATGCTATGAGCCGTTGCTATGTTTTTTCAAATGGTGGTTTCTTTATTAAGAATTTAAACATTACTTATAAAGCCAGTAGTGCTTCTTTCAATGTTTTTATTTTTATTATTCGCTTTTAAACATCTTAATGATGGACAAATTATATTTGAATTATTACATTTTTCTTTTCAAATATAATGAAAAGAAAAATATAATAATTCAAATATAATTTGTCCATCATTAAGATGTTTAAAAACGAATAATAATAACATTAAACATTTTTCTCTTTACCATTGATTATAAAATGCAGTTTACTGAACGGATTTCATAAAACTTTTCAGATTGCAGAGACCTCTCTTAAAACTGACTATTATTGGATTTAAATATAAACTTATACTGAAAATGCAGCAAAAATGTATGTTACTATGAACGGGTATAACATAATGAAACCATAGATTACAATAAATCCACGTTAAATTATGGTCAAAGGTTTCATAAATGACCAGTAAAATAATTAATGGAGTCAGGTGTAACTTTGCAGAAATTCATGACATACAAAATAAAACAATATACCTTAGTGATAATTCTGGTAAAAGATCAGTAATCAATCTGAGTTGTATTCTTGCATTCGACGAGACAACCCTGATGATGCTCTGTTTAAGAGCAGAGTCAGTTTGATGATGTATTTTGTCTTGATTTTATTGCTTTTACTATATTTGTGGTATTAATTGGCAACCTGCTTACCAGATTGATTACTGATTTTTTAGTGGAATTACTATTAAGGTATATGGTTTTATTGTCTTGTGCCATAGACGAGTGGTTAAGGCAAGAAGCCTTGGTGTAGAGCTATGGGACTTGCACTTGTTCAAGTCCCCATGGGGGAAGAAATTTTCTCATGGAATTTTGGCCAGTTGGGACCAGTGGTCCCGTGGTGTAGCCGAGTGGTTAAGGCAGGAAGCCTTGGCGTAGAGCTACAGGACTTGCGCTGGTTCGAGTCTCCATGGGGAAGAAATGTTCTCATGGTATTTCGGCCAGTATGGGACCGGTGCCCACCCAGCATCATGAGGCATTTGGGTAGCTACAATAAGTAGCGGCTCCAGGTTGAGAAAACTAGCTATAAAGGCTGGGGGACTCGACATGCTGACCACATGTCACCCCTACACTGGCTGTTGATCATCCACCTCTGTGATTGACACATGTGAATGTGAGGTTAGGAGCCGGCTGGTAGGCTAAGGGCCTTCTATGCCTGTCACGCCAGGAGTATAGTATAGTATAGTATAGTATTATAGGACCAGTGCCCACCCAGCATCGTAAGGCATTTGGGTAGCTACAATAAGTAGCGACTCCAGGTTGAGAAAACCAGCTATAACGGCTGGGGGACCCGACATGCGACTACATATCACCCCTATACGGGCTAGATAATCGTCTACCTCTGTGATTAACACATGTGAATGTGAGGCCAGCAGCCAGCTGGTAGGCCAAGGGCCTTCTAGGCCTGTCGCGCTTGGAGTTTTACATTGTTTTATTTAGTATGATCAGTAAAAGTCTCATCCTACGAATAATTTAGAGAAAATATGCAATTTAAAGTATTTTAATGTCAGCAGGCATTCAGGATCCCCTAAATGTCAAAATTTTCTGCTAATTCTTTCAATTTTCAGTGATTTTATGTTTTTGATACTTATATCATTGGCTTGTTTTGATATGTGCAGTGCGTGGAGGACTTACGCTAAGAGAAGGGATACAGATTATGGAAGAAGCGTACAGAACACAGCATCTGTCTGCAGTAGATATAGTGGAAGTTAATCCAAATTTAGGAACACCAACAGAAGTGAAAATCACTTTAGAAGCAGGTCTGCACATAATAAAAGCAGCTTGTGGACTCAGCAGGAGAGGACAGTGGCCAAAGGATGTAAATGATCTTCCTCAGCAAACATTCAACTGACATTCAGTTCTATTAGATTCTTTGTAGGTGAACAATGGACTATATTTGCTCTAAGATTTAACAATTCAAAGAAAATAAACGCAAAGATCACTTGTTATTTGTTGTAGCCAAATTATTATTTTAGTTTGAAGAATTTTTCATATTCTCCAATTATAGTGAAATTCAAAACTACATTTCATAATATTCAATCGATATAATGAAATGGAAGGATTTCAAAAATGCAGATCACTTCTATGGTGTAAAGCTTAGAGTAGACTTTTTTATGAATTAAAACTATGAGGTATTATTTATTTAAGAAAAATTGTATCATCTCACTTCATAACCTTCTTATTAGACTGGTTTCAGGACCTAATTAGGTTCCATCCTCAGTACTTTTATGACCATTGTCATCTTGAAGAGCTGTCTCCTACTCCCTCTGTTGGTAGACTGAATAACCTCTAAATAAAATTTCTTTCCCAGGGAATTTCAAAATTCATTAATTTTTCCTTTTCGTTCTTTTTTTAATGTAGATTTTTTCCCAAATCATGAGCTCTTTAGGGTTTTCTATTTGTTTTATTAATTTAGCTAAATCTATATTTAAAAAAAGGGAAAAGGAGAAATTAATGAATTTTGAAATTCCCGGGGAAAGAGATTTGATATGGAGGTTTTTTAGTCTAGCAACAGAGGGAGCAGGAGGCAGCTCTTCAAGACGACATAACAACAATCATGAAAGTCAAATTTTTTTGTGTCCAAAATATCTTACCTCAATTTAATGTTGATTTGTTCTCGAGTTTATACTCATAAACTCATCAGTCTATTTTAGCTGACAATGATATAGAAGAATATATCGAAACATGTTCGAGAACAAATCAACATTAAATTGAGGTAAGATATATATATATATAAGTCCACTGCTGTGGTCTCGAGGTAGCATGCTGCCTTATCATGCAGCGGGCCCGGGTTCGATCCCCGGTCGGGACAGTTTTTCTGGATGAGGTTTTTATCGAGGTTTTTCCTCAACTGTAAGACAATTGTCAGGAAAACTTTAAGGCCCAAACGGTCCCCGAAATCATTTGACCATCACATCATCATCATCCTTATCATCATCATCATCATCCTTCACCGGTGTGGAAAGCAACGGGAAGCTACCCTAGTAAAGCTGCAAGCATAGCATGAAAATGCTATGATTGCAGTGAAAGACCTGCCCTCAGGCAGAATTACTATGGATGGATATATATATATATATATATATATATATAGACTAAAAAAAACTTGATAAAAGAACCACAAAATATTACTTCCTAAAATAATATAATCATGAAAGTACTGAGGATGGAATCTAATTAGGTCCTGAAACCAGTCTAATAAGAAGAAGGATGTGAGATTAGGTGATACAATTTTAGAGTGTCCGACTATCAACTCAAGAATCCTATGTTTGATTTAATTTTAGAGTGTCCGACTATTTGTGTAAGACTTACTGTGTTCGACTATCGACTCAAGGATCCTATGTTTGATTCATTAGCTATATCATAAACTTTTTTTTTGTGTAGGATTTGGAATGATATCAGTTTCAAGAGAACAACTGAGTAGTTTGAACTTTTATAGGAAAAAATCACTATGAGGTTTTATTTAAGATTTAAATTAAAATGCTTTATACCTCACCTCATATCCAGTCTTCTAATTATACTGGTTTCAAAGCTTAGGCAGCTTCATCTTCAGTAATCTTGTTGACCGATGTTATGTCGATCAAGAGAACTGCCTTCAACAACAGAGGGAGGAAGAAGCAGTTCTCCTGTTCGACATAACATCAGTCAACAAGAATTTACTGAAGATGAAGCTACATCAGCTTTGAAACCAGTATAATTAGAAGACTGAATATGAAGTGAGGAATAATACATTTTAATTTAAACTGGGTAGCTACTTGATATGAGAAGTAGCAAAGTTCAGATGAGAAAAGTAAGTGATTGCATCATGTTACCCATGTGAATCCCAGTTTTCCACTTGCCAGTAACAGAAACCAATTCAGTTAGCCCTGATTTTTCAGAGTTTACATGCCACATATTAATTTAATAACATGCAAACCACATTTGGACACCTTAAAGTAGAAAGGTGCAAAGCGTAAAAAAATCCTTAAAAATAAAATTATTATGCAGTAAGGTACAATATGCCTAGGAGAATGATGTAAGAAAGGGATACATCCACTTGTACTTCATAATAATAAATAACAATTCCATGGTGTGACAGGCTTAGAAGGCCCTTAGCCTACCAGCCACATGTGTCAATCACAGAGGTAGATGATCATCTAGCCAGTGTAGGGGTGATATGTGGTCAGCATGTCGAGTCCCCCAGCCATTATAGCTGGTTTTCTCAACCTGGAACCACTACTTATTGTAGCTACCCAAATGCCTCACGATGCTGGTGGGCACCGGTCCCATAGTGGCCGAAATACCATGAGAAAATTTCTTCCCCCATGGAAACTCGAATCAGTGTAAGTCCTGTATCTCTGCGGTAAGGCTTCTTGCCTTAACCACTCGGCTATGGTGCAGGACACTTGTATTTTATAAGCGAGATATTTGGATGATAAATTGGCAGCACCATACAGTTTCAATAATTATTCTTGTAGGAACATTTATTTATCCTATCTCCAATATTTGATTTTTGTACTTTGCACCTTTTTTACTTGAAGGTATTCATTTATCCTCAATATAATGTAATCAAAGGATTTTAAAAATTAGGTAATTGTGTGAATTTTTTAAACAGAGATTTTTCTTCAAAGACTGTATTGAAAAGCAAATCATGTAATCCCAAAAATTTAGAATGAAAAAAATACATCAGACTATGTAAGTTACCCCAACAGAACTTTCTTTATCATGTTGTTATCGTAACCAGATTTTCCAACTTTCTTAGTATTGTTTTCTTCAATGCACTTAGATGAGCAGAGGTACTGCATCAGTGGAATGCGATATTTTCCACAGAAGTCGACAAATTTGACATGTTCCACTCGATTGTCAAAGAAAACACCTAGAAAAAATAAGTTATTGTATAGTAAATAGTTAATAATTTTCAATTCAAAGTTGAATATGGTAAATAACATTGAGGTTCTTAATTCAATGAATGAATGAGTCACTTCTTATCTTACCTCATAGTTTATGTTTTAAGTGACTCATTCATTCATTGAATAATTTTCAAGTTGGAATTCAAATGACAAACTCTTATTTGAAATTTAAAACAACATTAGGGGTTCCCATCTAGGGGATATGTGGATGGCAATCAAAAGGTGCCCAAGCTGAGCAAAACATTGCTTCCATTTACTTGTGTTTTGCTCCTTACTTTTATCTTTAACCGATCTGGTATTTCTTCCAGATCCCTCTTTTTACTTTCCTGACCAGTCTCCCTTGCCTAACCTCTTGTTTTCTTCAACCCTGATTGTATTAGAGTATTCGAGGCCAAAGGATTCATTTCTGTCTTTTCTATATCTTTCTTTTAACCTCGTGGACACTCACCTTGAATGCCCACATAAGCTGCATGTTCAAATGCAGCCCCACTGCAACTTATAGCATAAGTATACAATGCATTCGTGTCATCAGCTATGGCTGGATATACATAATGAAGAAGAATTATATTAAAAAATAATAAATTCTAAATTTCTATTGAGAAGTGCAAAAAAAAAGTAAAGAGGAGACACAAGCCAATTGAATGAGTGATAGTAAGAAGAAAAGATTCCATATTTTAGACATTTTAAAATCTGATGTTTTAACTGATTGGCCGCGGTGGACTAGTGGTTATGCTCCTTGCCGAGGGTCGCGGGTTCAAACCTGGCCGGGGTCGATGGATTTTTTAGGACAGAAAAATCCAAGGAGCAAGTCCTCCGGGAGGGACTTTAAGCCGTGGGTCCCGAGTCTGAAGATTTTCAGGCTCGTAAAAATCCTTAAGCCTGAATGAAAAGGCCTATAAGCAAAATTTACCGAATTTTCCTGTCCTAGTACTACCTTGGTTTCCTAGATGTCAGTATGAGGCGGAACGCTGACCACGGACCACTCAAAATTACATCTATACGAAAACAAGTGTAACTAAATTAGTATGGTTCAATTTCTTCCCTGTAGGGGGTGAGCGCCTAAATCTCTGTAAAGGGAAAACATAGGCTTACAATACAATACAAAATGTTTTAACTGATGAAGAAACTTTGACTTTGGAAGACCTAGAAAACCCTGTAACAAGACTAATAGATCCGCTAGGATCCAACACATAAATCATGTGATGATACTATTAATTATCTAACATTAATGAAACATAATGTTTTATGATTATTCAAAAAGGACTGCAGTATAATTTCACAACTTAGAATCTTTTTATGGAGTGATTATCTTCTGATTTCTCAATAGTGTAATCTATGGAATCTTTTCCTTTTTAATCTTGCCATTCAATTTAAAACCTCATCACTAGATAACAAATTAAAAAATCCACCAAAATATATAAAATTATGCATTTTAACATTAAAAAAAATTATCTTTCAGTGAGAAGTGTTAAATTAATAATAAGGAGCATCATTAAAAATTATTTTATTTCATCATCATCATCATCATCATCATCATCATCATCCATGCAAGTATTAGGCCATGTAGCCTGTTACAGTCTCAAACAGGAATTATTTTATTTATAGATGCTTTATCATTTAAGACCATTTTGCATCTAAAATCTTTGCAATATAATGTAAAATTATGTGACTTGTTTGCAGCCTCAGCTATTAAAATGATTTTTTTCTTATATATTGTGACTATTACCTCAACCAAATTTTACCATGACATTTATTAGTACACAACATTGACTGTATCCTGCAGACTGCATATTTACATTTTTCATGTATCCATAGTAATTCTGCCCGACGGCAGGTCCTTCACTGCAATCATAGCATTTTCATGCTATGCTTGCAGCTTTACTAGGGAATTGTGTAGGTGTGGTAGCTTCCCATTGCTTTCCACACCGGTGAAGGATGGTGATGATAATGATAAGGATGATGATGATGGCCATATGATTTTTGGGGACCGTTTGGGCCTTAAAGTTTTCCTGACATTTGTCTTACAGGTGAGGAAAAACCCCGATAAAAACCTCACCCAAAAAAACTGCCCCGACCGGGGATCGAACCCGGGCCTGCTGCGTGACAAGACAGCACGCTACCCCGAGACCACAGCGGTGGACTTTTTCATGTATTTATTGTTGATATTCATTATTTTGATATTCATAAAATTTTAAAATTATATAGTATTATGAAATATGTGTTACATATAAATTTCTAATTCAGTCTTGATGACTTAGAAAACCAAGAAATTTTTTGCCAGTCACATTCTATTACCTCCCAAATATGAGTCTCAAATGCTACTGTCAGTTGGAGCATAGCTCCTTCTATGATTAAAATTTCAACTCAGCAATTGTCTTGAAAATTGAGGAAAACCATAAAGAAACCCAATCATGTTGGCCAAGCAGATGATCTAACTTAAACTCTCCTGAATACTAGGCTCAAATATAACCGTTGTTTGAAGTGTAATTCTAGCTACTCTTACTTTCTCCTTTTACTATTGGCTAAGAATTGTTGAGCTTTGCAACCACATTCCCTTGGGTTTGTTAATCTTACTTTATCTTAACTACTTATATTTATTTGTTTCTATAGTGGAATTAATGGAAATGACACAAAGAGTAGGGCGCATGTAGGCAAACAGTTTTCAGATACTTTTGAAATCCACAATGGGTTGAAGCAAGGAGATGCACTATCTCCTCTACTATTTAATTTTGTTCTAGAGTATGCCATCAAATCTTTAGAGGATAAAGAAGGCCTACAACTAAATGGTATTAATAAGCTGTTAGTTTATGCTGATGATGTAGTACTATTGGGCGATAGCGAGGAGATACTAAAGGCTAACACGCACACAGTACTGAGAAACACTAAGAAATTGGGACTGGAAGTAAATATCAATAAAACTAAATATATGGTCACATATAGAAATACATTATGTAATGGAAATGGACAGCTAATGACAAATGAGTGAAATTTTGAGGAAGTGGCTGAATTCAAATACCTAGGAACAATAATCACAAATAGGAATGAGATGCACAAAGAAATTAAACATAGGCTCAATTCTGGAAACCCATGCTATTATGCATTACAGACTTCCCAACTCCTTTCAAAAAACATTAAACTGAAAATATATAAAACTTTTATTCTACCAGTTATATTATATGGATGCGAAACATGGACTCTTACTTTAAGGGAGGAAAGGGATTACGAGTATTTGAGAATAAAGTACTTAGGAAAATTTTTAGACTAAAGAAAGATGAACAGACAGGTGAATGGAGAAGACTGCTTAACAGTGAATTACATGGTCTTTATAGGAAGCCAGATATAATGAGAACAGTTAAGTCTCATAGACTGCGATGGGCAGGACATGTGGCATGAATGGGGAATGAAAGACGTGCATGGAAGCTTCTTGTAGGAAAACCAGAGGAAAAATGTGCAGTTGATAGACCAAGAATGAGGTGGGAGAATAACATTAACTATGATTTGAGGGAAGTAGATTATATGGGGAATGATTGGAAGACATGGGCTCAGGATAGGGATGTATGGAGAGCTTACGTCTGTGTGGCCATGAACCTATATGTTTGTTAGTGCCAGTGAGTTAGTTAGTTAGTTATTGGAATTAATGGATCTTTAGATTTCTGAAAGTTTACCAATTGAGAATTGTGGATGTGTATTGTTATAGCAACATATTCAATCTTGGCAGTAGCCAATCACTGCATCACCGTCTCTTACCCTCTGCCCACAATCTAAAAGGCTATTGTAAAAATATTTTTAATTGTTGCAAGTTTTATAAAATACATACAGTACACAGATTTTGTTCATTGTACAATCATTAAAATTAACACCTCACCTCGTAATTTGTTGATTCTTGAGAACATGTTTCAGAAGAGTTTTTTCTATCTACATCTCATTATCAGACTGATGAATTGGTGGTTGGTGATCTTGTAGGTCATTTCCCCTTCCCTCTTTAGGTTGATCAATAAACTTCCAAATCAAATCCTTACTCCAGGGAATTTCAAAATTCATAACTTTATCCTCATATTTTTGGATGTAGATGTTTCAAACTGTGAGTTTTATGAATCTATGTGTTTCAATAATTCTGTGTCTACTTTGATTCTATGTCTTTCTGACCAAGCATGAGCAGATACTGCAGATTTATCTATTTCCCCATTTTTTATATTTCTAAGGTGTTCTTTCATTCTAATGTTCAAGTTTTTTTTTGTTTTACTTTTGTATATTTTTTCACAATCTCTGCATTTTATCTAGTAAATTCCTGATTTTTTGCCTTCATTAATCTTTTCATTTTTGTTAGTTCTTATTGGTTTATTAAGCCTGTAATCATGAGAAACTTGAATAGTAAAATGAAAGAACGCCTTAGAAATGTAAGAAATGGGGAAATAAGATAAATCTGCAGTAACTGCTCACACTTGTTCAGAAAGGCATAGAATTAAAGTAGATGCAAATTTATTGAAACAGTTGGATAAATCCAAAGTACTCACAGAAATATAAGGATATAACCAGAAATATAAGAATAAATTTATGAATTTTAAAATTCCGGGAGAAAGAAACTGATTTGGAAGTTCATCGATCAACCTAAAAGGAAAATAAAGCAACCTACAAGATTGCCAACCACCAATTCAAAAGTCAGATACAAGTTGAAGATAGAAGAGAACCCTTCTGAAACATGTTCTCCAGAATCTACAAATTATGAGGCGAGATGTTAATTTCTGATTCTTTTATGATTATTAAATGGAACTTCATAATTTTGAGATGTCGGCCAGAAGGTTGACATCGACTAAGAAGTCTGCAACGATCTATGAGGCGACATGATACCAGGCGATCATCACAATGGTTCAAGGGGCAGAAGTAGCAACCCTCTCTAAAGGGTTAATACTTAGAGGAGCATGGATAGATGCTGAGACAGCAGCCCTGTCATTATCCTTACCCTGCACAGCGCTCGTAATGCAGTCAGGGGACATCTATTACTACTGATTCATCTCAAAGCAAAGGCCGGATTGGATTTCAGGATATGACCACAGCAAGAATGGAAGGACCAATTCGACCTATAATGAGATCGGAACAGGCCATTATGCTTAATCCTTGTTGATGATGATGAACTTCATAA
Organism: Diploptera punctata; assembly: GCA_030220185.1. Classification (NCBI taxonomy): domain Eukaryota; kingdom Metazoa; phylum Arthropoda; class Insecta; order Blattodea; family Blaberidae; genus Diploptera; species Diploptera punctata. The sequence goes on along the minus strand of JASPKZ010003868.1, from coordinate 5,511,548 downwards.
TTTTAATTCCTAAAAATATTAATTTGTTCATTGTGTTTGGTTTCATTTTTATTGTAAATGGAGCTCATAAATTGTAAAAATCATGAGTCTTAATATTATATTCATAAATTTCTCACAACTTGGATATATTTAGGTTAAAAAAGCTAGGCAAGGTAATAGCCCATGTTGATGTATGTATATACAATCCTGATAGACACTTATGTCATTATCGAACAACATTTGTTTTGTAATATTGATCAAATAATGCCTATTTTTATATATTAAATTTGAGAATTTTTAACATTATGAGGTTCAGTTCATAAGAATTAAATGAATCGTGATTCCTTCTTACCTCATACTTCTTTGTTTCTTTTAAACACAGCACTGCAGTATCAGCGACCCATATTGTCACCATCATCAGCTGCTTTCACTACTGTCGATTTTTTCTTTTGCCGGCAAAAGAAAAAATTGACAGTCGTGAAAACAGCTGATGATGGTGACAATATGGGTAGTTGATACTGCAGTGCTGTGTTTAAAAAAAACAAAGAAGTATGAGGTAAGAAGGAATCACGATTCATTTAATTCTTAATGTCTATTTTATTAAGTTATGTAGGTAGGAAATAACACTATGAGGTTATTTTATTATTCATGGTGAGATATTACCATGCCTACATTACAAATTCTTGTATGCTGATCCCACCACTTCCATATTTCCATATATGAGCAGCACAATGTAGCCCTCCTCTAGACTCCAGATATGCGTGTCAGAAGTTCACAGATCTGTCAATTCCACAATAGTTTGTTCATTCATTGGATAACATAAATATAAATCACAATAATCTTTACCTTTGCATTTAGGATTTACACAATGATGTGCACTGTTTAAATATTCCACTAGACTTCTGGGCAATTCAGGAGATCCATATGGTATACCGTATAGTTTCACAGTCCTGCCAGCATGCTCCAGAAGACTGGGCGGATTTAATGATATGCTGCTTACAAACCGCACAACTAATGGATTATCTCGCAAACTCAACTGAAACATAAGATAACCAAATTAATGAACACGCAATTCTTGTCCTAGTTTGACATCAAGATAATAAATTTTACAGTTTAATTATAATGCCTTTACAGCTTTTATTGGATAAGGTCATGAATTACAGACAGAAATGGATTGATCATATGGATGGAATGAGTAAGGAGATATATCCATTGTTAGCAAGAAATTATCAAGCAAGAGGAAGACGTGATGTTGGAAGACCTAGAAGACGTTGGGCTGATGCATTATGAAGTCGGAACGGGCAATTGCCTAATCCCTGGAGTGATAATGATGATGATGATGAATTATAAAGGATTACATCATCAATCAACAATTATTAAGTTATGTAGATAGGAAATAACACTATGAGGTTTTTTAATATTGTTTATTTTTTATTATTTCACTCACCTCATACTTCATAATTCATGCAGACCCTGGGTTTCTTCACATCTTTTGTGACATTCTCAATGCTGCGTCACGTTCACAACTGATGTCCAACGGCTTCTATCCTGCAGACTGACCTCCGCGCCATCTGATGACTGACCGAAAGAACTTCCAAATCAATCCCCTCTCCTTATCACCGGGTATTTCAAAATTCATAGTTGTATTTTCATTCTTGCATATGTAAATTTTTTCCCAAATTGTGAGTTCCTTCGGTTTTCCAATTGTTTAAGTAATTTTGTTTTGGTTTCTATTCTGTTTTTCTGACCAGGCATGTGCAGCTATTGCAGATTTTTCGGTTTCTCCATTTTTAACATTTCTGAGGTGTTCTTTTAATCTTGTATTTAGATTCCTTTTTATTTTTCCTATGTATATCTTTTCACAATCTTTACAATTAATTTGATAAATTCCCGATTTTTTGCAGTCTTCAATCTTTTCATTTTTGTTGGTTTTTATTAAATTACCTAAGCTGTAATCATTTTTAGGTGCTAATTTAATGTTGAATTTGTTGAAAATTTTTTGAAACTTGTCAAATACCAAAGGATGGTATGTGAACTTCTTGAATTTTTTGCCTATATTTTTATCTGTCTGAAGAGTACTTTCATTGATGACTTTTTGTTCTTTGAATTTATTTATTTTCTTGTGTATCATCTTCTTTTGAAAACCATTATCCTTAGCAATTTTTATGATGTGTTCTTTCTCTTTATTGTAATTTTCTTTGCTCATGGGGACATTCACAAGTCTGTGTGTTAAACTATTAAATACTGCCTGTTTGTGTGAAAAACGGTTAAATCCAGTAGCTTTTATATAATTGTCGATATGAGTTTCTTTTCTGTAGATTCCAAATTCTATTTTCTTTTTTTCTTCATTCCTAATCAATTTAAGGTCTAAAAATGGTATTTCATGATTATTTTCTATTTCCATTGTAAATTTGGTAGTTTTATTTTGAATATTTAACAGTTTAATGGCATCTTCTAATTGTTTCTCTTTTACTATTGCTATGATATCATCTACATATCTTCTCCAAAATTTAAACATCAAAGGATGTGCTTTGGTTACATGACATTCAAAGTTCCCCATAATTTATCAAATTAATTGTAAAGATTGTGAAAAGATATACATAGGAAAAACAAAAAGGAATCTAAATACAAGATTAAAAGAACACCTCAGAAATGTTAAAAATGGAGAAACCGAAAAATCTGCAATAGCTGCACATGCCTGGTCAGAAAAACATAGAATAGAAACCAAAACAAAATTACTTAAACAATTGGAAAACCGAAGGAACTCACAATTTGGGAAAAAATTTACATATGCAAGAATGAAAATACAACTATGAATTTTGAAATACCCGGTTATAAAGAAAGAGGACTGATTTGGAAATTCTTCGGTTGGCCAACAGATGGCGCGGAGGTCAGTCTGCAGGATAGAAGGCCGTTGGACGTCAGTTGTGAACGTGATGCAGCATTGAGAATGTCACAAAAGATGTGAAGAAACCCAGGGTCTGCTATGAATTATGAAGTATGAGGTGAGTGAAATAATAAAAAATAAACAAAATCAACAATTAACCTATTTACTCACATAATTGACCCCCATGCATAATTTCCCCTTAAGTTTTTCATATATATTTTTTTAAAAATTCACCTCTGGTACAATGTGCATCACCTAGGCCAAAAATTTTCAGTTACAACTTTGGACATTTTTATGAAGATTTCAAGTACAACACAAAGGAATTCATGGAAAACCCAAGGTCGAATTCATCCCCTATAAAGAGCTAACAGTACCTGCAGTCTCTGTCACCTGTGCATCTGTTGTCATTAGTCTGAATAGAGTTAGGTATATTTGAAGAGAAAAATTTTCGCCTAGACCGGGACTCGAACCCGGGACCCTTGGCTTTCCGGGCCAAGTGCTCTACCAACTGAGCTACCGAGGCGAGTTACGATCTAGACGCAAATTTTTCTCTTATATACGTTGTAAGTTAGGTATCACTGTGCATTGGTAAGAGCGTTATTCCATCACAGAATGAGTGTCATTAAACTCAACTATGGGAAGAAAGTATAACAGCTACATTGCAAATTTTAAGTTACAAGTGGTAAATTTTGCCAAGGAAAGCAGAGTGAAACAAACCTTCATTGTGATCTACTGTACCGTTATCTTTTGTATGGTTTGAGTGTCTGAAAATAGAGAAACATTAAATACAACTTACTTTTTCAATTTCTCGGAATGTCTTTGAGAGTAAAGTTCAATGACCATGATGGAATTACTGTATATATATATATAATTGATAGTGTTCTACATTGTGAAAGCGTATTGATATTTACATAGTCATTGCATAATTCCTCCCTCGAATTTTCATTCCTAAATCTTGAAAAAAAGGGGAAATTACTCGAGTAAATACGGTAATTAAAAATATTAATAAACAGATCCTTTGTTTTGTTTCTAATATAAGATCACGTGAATGGAGAAGATTACATAACAGTGAACTACATGGTCTTTATAGGAAGCCAGATATAATAAGAACAGTTAAGTCTTGTAGACTGTGATGGGCAGGACATGTGGCACATGTGGGGAATGAAAGACATACTTGGAAGCTTCTTGTAGGAAAACCAGAGGGAAAACGCCCAGTTTGTAGACCAAGAATGAGGTGGGAGAATAACATTAACTATGATTTGAGGGAAGTAGATTAAACAAGGAATGATTGGAAAACATTAGCTCAGGATAGGGATGTATGGAGAGCTTATGTCCGCATGGCCATAAACCTACAGGTTCGATAGTGCCAGTGAGTTAGTTATAAGATATGTATACATAAATCTTTAATTGATCTGACCAGGCGTTCTTTGGGATAGCTAGTCTGTTATTTCTCAACCATAAATATAGTGAATCCATTTGAGGATTTCAATGCCTTTCAGTTAAAATTTTTGGGCATGGTCTTAGTACATGACAACACTTCTCTAGGAGAAATTTCAAGATAGGTTTTGGCATTCAATGGTTGACATTTTCCTTATTAGAACTATATATTAAACATCTTGATTAGGAATATTTATTAACCAATGGCAGGATTTTACTACATCATCATTTTCCTTCTGGCTTCCCAGTACAAATACATCACGTCTCCTTTATGTTGTTTTCTGGATAATTTGTTACTTATAAGTCAATTGGCGTTCCTCATTTAATACACTATTTGGGCAATTGAAGATTTTAATTTGGTGAATTGATGAGAAATATAACATTACATTTGAAAAACAATACTGACAAATAGAGGCTGACAAAAATAATAAGAATCAATGTGAAACTCATGCAGACATGTGTAATATTGAATTTTTGTTCATTTGTAAAATTCAATTATGTACTGGAAAGATTATTGACGTAGTAAATAAAGACATAATTTATTTATTGTCTGGTATTATATCGGCCGCAGTGGACTAGTGGTTATGCTCCTTGCCTCTGGTCCCGGGTTCAAACCCGGCCAGGGTTGATGGATTTTTTAGGATGGAAAAATACAAGGAGTAAGTCCTCCGGGAGGGACTTTAAGCTGTGGGTCCCGAGTCTGAAGATTTTCAGGCTCATAAAAAATCCTTAAGCCTGAATGAAAAGGCCTCTAAGCAAAATTTGCTGAATTTTCCCATCCTAGTACTACCTTGGTTTCCTAGATGTCAGTATGAGGTGGAACGCTCACCACGGACCACTCAAAATGACATCTATACGAAAACAAATGTAACTAAATTAGTATGGTTCAAATTCTTCCCTGTAGGGGGAGAACACCTAAATCTCTGTTAAGAGAAACATAGACTTGCTTACAAGATACAAGATTATTTTGATGCTTTTTTGTAAATTGTGAATAAAGATATAAATCTATACAAACCTCCGTTAGACATTTCAAAGCAATAATTTCCGTTGGTAACGTTTGTAGCTTATTTTTATGAAGCATAAGTGATTTAAGATTTTTTAGATTTGCAATAGTAGCAGGAAGACTTTCTAGCAAGTTTTCACTTAGATTGAGAGCTTGCAACTGTTGCAACATGCCCAGTGAGTCTGGCACCTCAACCAGTTGGTTACCTCCTACATGAAATATCTGAAGTCTGCAACACAAATACCAAGTAATTATTATACTCCGCTCTCTACTCCCTTGGCCTACCAGTCAGCTCCTGGCTTCACATCCACTTGTGCCATTTACAGGGGTGGACAATCATTCAACCAGTATAGGGGTCACATGTGGTTAGCATGTCAGTCCCCTGCAATTATAGATGGTTTTCTTAATCTGAAGCCATTACTTATTGTAGCTCTCCACATTTCTCATGATGCTGAATGGACACCAATTCTTACTGGCCGAAATTCCACAAGAAAATGTCTTCTCCCAATGGGATTTGAGCCAACGAATGTCCCAGAGCTCTGTGCCAAGGTGTGATGCATTAGACTGGTAGATTATGACACAGGACAAGTAATTAAAACACAGTTTACTTAAATACACAATCATTTTATTTTATTTGAAGAGAAAAATATATGCCTGAATCAGGATTTGAACCCGTTGTCTGGTTCTAGGGGTTGACAATCTATCCACTAAGCTACTAGGCATTCCAATTCGAACACATATTTCTCTCCTTTATTATATGAATTATAAGAGAGAAATGATACCGGTATGCATTTGAATCAGAATGCCTGGTTGCGTAGTGGATAGAGCACTGGTGTAAGAACCAGAGATATCAGGTTCAAATTCAAATTCAGGCATATATTTTTCTCTTCAAATAAAATTTGTCATTTGGTGAAAAGTGATAGATTTTATTATTTAATTTGCTATGATATATATATATATCCATCCATAGTAATTCTGCCCGAGGGCAGGTCTTTCACTGCAATCATAGCATTTTCATGCTATGCTTGCAGCTTTACTAGGGAATTGTAGGTGTGGTAGCTTCCTGTTGCTTTCCACACCGGTGAAGAATGATGATGATGATAATGATAAAATTATGATGGTGATGACAGCCATATGATTTTTGGGGACCGTTTGGGCCTTATAGTTTTCCTGACATTTGTCTTACAGGTGAGGAAAAACCCTGATAAAAACCTCACCCAGAAAAACTGCCCCGACCAGGGATTGAATCCAGGCCCGCTGCGTGACAAGGCAGCATGCTACCTCGAGACTACAGCAGTGAACATAATATAATATAAAGTTGAATTATTATTATTATTACAGTAGTGGTGGCTGAAAAAAGGGAATATGTGCAGAAACAAGGTGTTTTAAGATGTAGAGCTTCAAAATTTTGTTTTAATTGCAAATGAACAAGCATGTTACTTGGAACTTCCCACTGTATTATATATTTAAAATGTACATGAATTATGTTCTCACTTCAATGAATATCAGACACTATACAATGCAGACAAATTATAATTGTATATAATAACACACATAACACATATAAACACCAAACTATGTTTTATCATTAATATTACACATTTACTTTTAGATAAATAACTTATATAATATGATAATCAATTGAGTTGGTGTTTACTTGATGAAAATCCATATTTTTTAATTAAATAAAAATAAAAATAGTTTTATTTTGATTTAATTAACATTTAATTTGAACTTGAAATGTTGTGCATTAGCATGCAGTTGCTTAATATTTACAGAATCACAGATGTAAAACTAAGGTATAACTAACAGAATCTGAAAAAAAAAAAAAATGTGTAACCGCAGAAGTTATTACAATTTTTTAAATTAAAAATATTATTTCTACTTAACATAATGTATACTAAGATAAGGAAAACAGTATTTATTTCATTCAGCACACTGTGGCAATTGTAAGCAGTGATAATTGCTACATATGGTGAAATATACTTTATCAATATTTTATGCAGTTCTTCTTCTTTTTCTTCTTTGGTGCACTATAGTTCAGTGTGGACCTTATAATATATTATATATGCTTTTTTTTTATTTAAGAAAAACAAAAATTTTGTAATTTCTTTCTCTGCTGATTGTGTTTATTGAGTTTTGTTCATTATGTAATGAAACATGATGATAAAGCAATTGCAAATGTATGTATATTAAAATGGAATTTATTTATTATTGTAAGTATTGTCAGTTTGTTTTGTTCTAAAATTACATATATATAAGGTAAACAATGATAAAGTGCAAATAAAATACATTAGTATTCTCTGGTGCTGGCGGCATTGCTGCCGAAAGGGTGCTCATGCCAGACAGGTTAAAGGCGATAAACCAGACAGAAAAAGTACCTTGGTCGAAAGAGTGACGATTTTTCACCATGAAAATACAATTGTGAAGAAATACAGACATGGGTTCCACTGGGGTAAAATTTTCTAGAGCTTGTAGGAAGCTTGTAGACGCCCAGTTGGTAGGCAAAAAATGAGGTGGGAGATTAACATCAACCATGATTTGAAGGAAGTAGATTATACAGGGAAGGCAGGAAGCCTTGGTGCAGAGCTACGGGACTTGCGCTGGTTCGAGTCTCCATGGGGGAAGAAATTTTCTCATGGTATTTCGGCCAGTATGGGACCGGTGCCCACTCAGCATCGTGAGGCAATTGGGTAGCTACAATAAGTAGCGGCTCCAGGTTGAGGAAACCAGCTATAACGGCTGGGGGACTCGACATGCTGACCACATGTCATCCCTACACTGGCTGATTATCATCTACCTCTGTGATTGACACATGTGGATATGAGGCCAGCAGCCGGCTGGTAGGCTAAGGGCCTCATAGGCCTGTCGTGCCAGGAATAGATTATAAGGGAATGATTGGAAAACATTAGCTTAGGATAGGGATATAAGGAAAGCTTATGTCCGTGTGGCTATGAATCTATGGGTTCAATAATGCCAGTAAGTTAGTACTCTCTGCAAACTAATACATTTAACAAATAAAATAAAAATGTAAGAGGTCTATTGTAAATATAAGAAAGCCCGTCAAGCAGGTTCTGCCTAAATTAAGCAAATTTCTCAGCAATTGGAATTTGTTAAGTTTATTTCAGCGCATTAACGCAGAAAACCCCAATCAAAATGGTCCAATTTCATTGATCTTTGGCGAAACATTTCTCATTTTATTTCAATGATATATGCCAAGTTTCATAGCGAAAAAAATTGCTACCGCTAAGAGCGATTTTTAAGTTTTTGCTTCATGTTATCCCCACTCTCAATGATCCAATTTTTTTGGTTAACTATTTGGATCTTACTTACTTACTTACTTACTCACTGGCACTATCGAACCCGTAGGTTTATGACCGCGCGGACATAAGCTCTCCATACATCCCTATCTTGAGCTAATGCTTTCCAATCATTCCCTGTATAATCTACTTCCCTCAAATCATAGTTAATGTTGTTCTCCCACCTCATTCTTGGTCTACCAACCGGGCGTTTTCCTTCTGGCTTTCCTACAAGAAGTTTCCATGCACGTCTTTCATTCCCCATATGCGCAACATGTCCTGTCCATCGCAGTCTACGAGACTTAACTGTTCTTATTATATCTGGCTTCCTATAAAGATTCCTATATTGTTGTGTAGTCTTCTCCATTCACCTGTCTGTTCATCTCTCTTTGGTCCAACAATTTTCCTAAGAACTTTATTCTCAAATACTCGTAATCTCCTTTCCTCCCTTAAAGTAAGAGTCCATGTTTCGCACCCATAACTGGTAAAATAATAATTTTATATATTTTCAGCTCAACTTTTTTGAAAGGAGTTGGGACATCAAAAGTCTCTGCAATGCATAATAGCATGCATTTCCAGAATGGATCTTACTTTTCTTAAATTGACTGACATATACCGAGTTCAGTTGGGAAACAAATATCGGCTACTAGAGCGTTGATATTGCGTGTGGGTTGGAAAATAACGAATTACTCCGCAATAATTTCAGGGATTAAAAATAAATTTTAGACAAACAATTTTGATGGCTTAATGCAAACACGTTATAAGTACTAACTCCTTAGTTTTGAGAAAATCAAATTACCAACACCCATCTACACAATAGTAAATACAGTAAAAGCTCTTTATTCGCGGAGGATATGTTCCGCAAATATGTCGCGAGTACAGAAACCACGAATATGGAATGGTAATTTGTATAGGTATATAGGGGATACGTTCCAAGATTCCGAAATAAAATAAAAAATATCAAAATAAAATCAATTAATGAGAGATTTTGAACAATTGTTATTAATTATTACTTCAGGTTTTGCCTCTTTTAAAAGATCTTTCAATTCAGATTGATGTTTAGCTGTGAATTCACCGACAGAATTCCTTATTTGTCTTCATCGTACAGTTCATTCATCAGCACTGAAACAGCGTGATATACATGCAAACAACTAGCCAACACGTTAAACTGTCAAACATTTTTATTTTTACTTTAAGCGGCAACACTACTTTTTTCCGCTTCGGAACTAATTTTCTTTTCTTTTACTCATCATTATAAATTGGCAGAAGAGACGCGTGTTATTCAATCAAAATTATTGCAACGAATGACAAGTTGAAACAATAAAACAGCGATCGTGGGGAGGGCGGCATTTATCAAGGGACATAGCGACACGTGAATTACGGCGGCGGTGACTTTTAACAACGAACTTCAGGTTTAGTGACAATAAGGCTTGTTTTACTTTGATATTAATTTATCCATTTGGTTTGAATCGCTCCTTGTATAAACCGCATTGACACATGCCTGCAGTAAAAAAAAAAAAAAAAAAAGTTGTCGATGCTTCTAATTTACCGACGGGATCCGCGAATAAATACATTTTTAGCCGCGAATACAGGAACCGTGTCGCAATTTTTTAACCCGCAAATAATAAAATTGGCTTTTGGGAATCGGACGATGTCAAAGACAATCAACCGATGATCTATATATCTATCTATAATGAAAACGCTTTTACTGTACATATTGCCACCACGTATCTGCAGGAAACTCTTATTTTTTTTTGTTACCACATTTGTGCACAATAAAGATACACATCAGAGAATTCCTATTTTGTACTTAACTCAATTTGACCAGAAAATGTACTTAACACATGTGTGCATTAAGCCATCGATTTGAGATAGGGAATATATGGTCTGTCGGTTCTAATATCAGAACTATATAGTTTCTAATGGACTAGTCCATCACGCACTATTCAAGATCCCATTTAAAATGATATATTGCAATAAATGATTAAAGTTTTTTTAGTTAAGTCTCTAAGCTCAGTCAAATACTCGCGTAATCGAGAATCGTGTCATGTTACTTGAATTTTTTATTCCTTAAAATAGAGCGAAAAATCATATTTGGAAGTACAAATAAATAACGAAGGATCTTCGCCTGAAGAAATGAATAATAAAATCCATCCATAGTAATTCTGCCCGAAGGCAGGTCCTTCACTGCAATCATAGCATTTTCATGCTATGCTTGCAGCTTTACTAAGGAATTGTAGGTGTGGTAGCTTCCCGTTGCTTTCCACACCGGTGAAGGATGATGATAATGATGGCCATATGATTTTGGGGATCATTTGTGCCTTAAAGTTTTCCTGACATTTGTCTTAGGTGAGGAAAAATCCCGATAAAAACCTCACCCAGGAAAACTGCCCCGACCGGGGATCGAACCCGGGCGCGCTGCGTGACAAGACAGCACGCTACCTCGAGACCACAGCGGTGGACAATAATAAAATAATGACTGAAATAGATCTTATTATGCAAATATAAAATTAATAAAATCAAGTTTATTAACGAAGGAAACTAAATCAAATCTACATAAGACCTTAACAAGACCAGTAATAACATACGCGGCTCAAGTATGGAATATGAATAAGGAAGTAGAAATTCCCTGGCAATATATATCCATCGATAGCAAATGTCCGAGGGCAGGTCTTTCACTGCAATCATAGCATTTTCATGCTATGTTTTGCAGCTTTACTAAGGAATTATAGGTGTGGTAACTTCCCGTTGATTTCCATACCGGTGAAGGATGATGATGATAGTGATAAGGGTGATGATGGCCGGATGATTTTCGGGGACCGTTAAGCCCTAAGCTTCCTGACATTTGTCTTACAGGTGAGGAAAAACCCCGAGAAAAACCTCACCTAGGAGCCTGTCCCGACCGGGAAACGAACCCGGGCACGCTACCTCGAGACTATATTTGAAAGAAAAATTATAAGAACGATATATGGACCAATCTGTGAAAAAGAGGTATGGAGAATAAGACATAATATAGAGATTGAACAAACAATGGGAAGAGAAGATATTGTGAGAAATGTAAAGTCTTTACGGCTAGGATGGTTGGGTCGTGTAGAGAGAATGGAGAACAGGACACCCAAAAGTCTACTACATTATAATATTATAGGGATTAAAAGAATAGGGAGACCGAGAAAGAAGTGGCTGCTGGATGAACAGCAAGACTTGAAAAAAAAAACTACGGATAAGAGGACGGAGATTATCACAGCAAAGAAAGGAATTGGATAAAGTTATGAAGGAGGCCAAGGCTCATCAAGGGCTGTATTACTCGCCCAAGTTAAGTCTGCACGGCCAGAGGGGAAGTGTGTTAGCGCTAGTGTCGCCAAACTATTTCTCTATGGAAGGGAAAATCCATGCACACATGTAAAATATCAATACATGGTTGTCAAATTAGTAATTCAGTCGACGATTGCTGAAGGTTTTTGATCATTTAAAATACAGCCTCACAATACAATGTAACATGTAATAAGGAAGGCAAAGGAGGGACAAGCTCATTCCCCAGAAGTAATATGGTTGCCGAATTATTCATTTTGTCAACTACTGCTGTAAGTGACGGATCATTTAAAAAGCACGGTATTTGCCTGCACCCTCCACCAGTCTAATAACACAACATAGGGAACAGGAAGTGGCAACGTAGTTAAAGAAGAAAGAGAATCGACAGCACATTCCGAGTATATTTTCCGTGTGCGTATTTAACTTGGACGAGTAATAGAGCCGAAGAGTAAGTAAAATTGCGCAAAAAAATGCGTGCGATTTTTAATTATCCCACACTTAATGTCAATTTTCCGATTTTGCTGATTAACTAACTTTCTTTTTGTCTAATACCATCAGGTTGTCTTTTATGACATTTCTGACTTTCTCCCCTGGCATTGACAGAATTGTAATTAATTTCTTAGGTTGGGGCACCTGGAAGGCGGAGTTACGTTACCCCGATGATATGATGGATATGTAGAGGAATCTGTCCCGTAATCGATAATCCACGTTAATGAAGCGCCAGATGAGTCCTTAACCTAAATTACAGACCATGGGCAACCACAGATTAATTCCGTTCAAGGAAAAATTCCTATTGTCTGATCGGGAATCGAACCCGGGACCTCATGAACTTTAACTAGATCTTACTTTTCTTCATCCGAAAAAAGTAGTTAATCAATTAAAAAAAATAAACAAATCAATTGATCAAATTACCCATCTTACGATCATTTTTATGCTCACGGCATTCAGCTAAATTGTGCACTATAACTAACTCACTAGCACCATTGAACCCGTAAGTTCATGGCCGCGGTGACATAAGCTCCCCATACATCCCTATCCTGAGCTAATGGTTTCCGATCATCCCCTGTATAATCTACTTCCTTCAAGTCATAGTTATTGTTATTCTCCCACATCATTCTTGGTCTATCAACTGGGAGTTTTCCCTCTGGGTTTTCTACAAGAAGCTTCCATGCACGTCTTTCATTCCCCATTCGTGCCACATGTCCTGCCCATCACAGACTACGAGACTTAACTGTTCTTATCTGGCTTCCTATAAAGACCGGGGAGTTCACTGTTATGTAATCTTCCCCATTCACCTGTCTGTTCATCTCTCTTTGGTCCAAACATTTTCCTAAGAACTTTATTCTCAAATACTCGTAATCTCCTTTCCTCCCTTAAAGTAAGAGTCCATGTTTCGCATCCATATAATTGGTAGAATAATAGTTTTATATATTTTCAGTTTAACGTTTTTTGAAAGAGTTGGGACGTCAAGAGTCTCTGCAATGCATAATAGCACGCATTTCCAGAATTGAGCCTATGTTTAATTTCTTTGTGCACCTCATTCATATTTGTGCACTATAGGTGGACAAAACAATTTCTACAGTGTCACCCTATAACAAACTGAATCTTTCCTTTCTTATCTGAGGAAAGCCTACGCACTGCCTGCAGTAAGACAAAGACAACGCGTTAATAAGATTTATAACGATGACTTCATCCGCTGATTGTAATAAAAACGTTTATAGCGACTGAATGTTTACAATAAAAAGTACACACATTTCGTAAATCCTTGGACGCCCTCACATGTCTGCTTTGTTTATAGGACCATGTGTTGATGCATGTGTGTGCTATAAAACGTTAATGTTTAGCTTTTGTATAATGTGCTATAGACATATTATTGCTAACTGCTGGATATTTCTCTACAGTTAACCGTTATAAATTTATCTCCATACATCTTGACAGTGTTATACCCTTATCAAATTTCCTGAACTTATTTAATTAATCTCAACTGTAGTATATACACGGTGCGGTTTCAGTCAGGAAAAGCACACTTCCTTCAAGAAAGTGTTTATCTGAAATTTATTATATACGAATTATCTTCATTTCATCTAAAATACAGAAATATACAGCATGCTAATGTGGTCGAGCAAAATGACGGTAAGTTAAAAAGTTGATTATTTCGTATTTATTTTACATTTGTCTTACATTCCAGAGCTTGGAATTACAAGCTAAGACACTGGTACTGCGATCGATGTAATTTGAAACCAGTTATACTAAGATATTTATTTTAAAAAAGTGAACCGTAATTCGCCACGTATTAAACACCCCTTGTTAGCATATTTACATCAATTCACTGAGTAGTTAATATTGAATTTGAAGATGTTCTTTAACAAAACAGGGTACAGGGTCGTAATAAAAAACTTGTGAAAAAACCGACAAATTTTCTTCAGGAGCTTCTTATTCTAAACATGAGGCTCTTCTACGTTCCATAAATCTACGACATGAAAACCCACGGTTGGATTTGAACCCGTGATTCTCGGAACCATAAGCGCCCCGAGGTTGAAATTTTTACAATTAAAATTTCCAAACCCGCCGGGTATCGAAACCGGATCTGCCGATGAGAAATCAGATATGGTGCCACATGAGCTAAAGCGGTGGATTCACATCAGAAACATCAACTGTATATTTTGAAAAATCTGATATGTGTCAATATGGTTCAAGATTTGCCCTCTTCAAAAGAGTAAATCAAAATTTATCACAATCAGCCATGGTTAATGCGTTGCTGAGCTTATTTCTATCGAAAAGCGCAAAAGGGGGCCGTGAAGTTTAACATGTCCACCTGACGAACGAATCGCTATCATGACTTCTCAAAATATGAACCTACTATGGAGAGGTTTAAAATTTAATCCATGCATCTGTCGTATAATTTAGCTATTAAAAACTATCCAACTTCAAGCATACTAGTCCCGAGTTCAAAATTCTAAAATTAAAATTCCAATCCCGCCGGATATCGAACCCGGACTCGCTAGGTAGATACATTTCAGAAATATCAACTCTAGAGTTTGGAAATATCTTATCATCATCATCCATGCAAATATTAGGCCATGTGGCCTGTTACGGTCTCAAAGAGGAATTTTCCATCCAGCGCTTTTTTGGACGTCCCAGCGATCTTTTGCCTTGGGGGCAGTAGCGAAGTATGGCTTTTGGTTGCAAGGGATAGTGACGTGCATTTCATCACCTCTCCTATCCAAATCTCATCCTCAACCTGCTCGTGGTGCAACCTGCTATTACAAATGAGGCTCTGAGGACCGAGTACTGGCGGTATAACCACATCACCTTAATGTAGAGGAAATGCTACATTAGTGGGAACCCCACATAATACCCCTCTGGGCCAGCAACCCATTGGGCGAAAAAAAAAATTATATTTGCTTCCAAGTCTCAAACCAAGTCTCGGAAATATCTTATACGTGTGCAAATGGTTTGAAATTTGCCTTGCACGCCATGTCCTCTCTGATGGACTTATTAAAAATGTATGATCTTAAAATCAATGTGCTTCTGGTTGAGAGTAAGTCATAAGTGGCAATAGTAAATACCCCAATATCAAAACCAGTACTTTTCTTCATTTTCCGTAATAGAGTTCCATCAACTGTAACTAAATAGTGGGCCTGATTTATATAACGAAATACATAATGGTGTACAGCAAAATAATCTCGCAATAAATTACAATCTATTGCATTGCTTTTTGTCCACCGCTGTGGTCTCGGGGTAGCGTGCTGCCTTGTCACGCAGCGGGCCCGGGTTTCATCCCCGGTCGGGACAGTTTTTCTGGGTAAGGTTTTTATCGGGGTTTTTCCTCACCTGTAAGACAAATGTCAGGAAAACTTTAAGGCCCAAACGGTCCCCGAAATCATATGGCCATCGCAATCATCATCATTCATATTCATCTTAGGTTAAGCTAAGGATTAGGGACTCTCCTGGCGCACCATTATCATCACCCATCATATCATCGGGGTAACGTAACCCCGCCTTCCAGGCGCCCCAACCTCAGAAGTGGGTTACAAGTACGCCATGCCAGGAGAGAAACCAGGAATGTCGAAAGACAAACCTGGGGCATTTGGGGGGGGGAAAGAAAGAATACATAGTAGTATACTGTATGAATTTAACACATTACTAGATTAATATACTTTTACATACTGATCTCAACATCCTAGTAATATCCTAGTTGCCTGCTGATTGAGTCGGTATGTTGACCGCATGCCATTCATGACATCTATTGGCAAATAAGGTAACTAAATTAACTTGGTCTAGTAACTCCTAATAAAGGGGAGGCCATGGCTTAACATTAGGCGACGCCATTATAGATTATCCATCTTTCCATAGTAATTCTGCCCGAGGACACGTCTTTAACTACAATCATAGCATTTTTATACTATGCTTTGCAGCTTTACTAGGGAATTATAGGTGTGGTAGCCTCCCGTTGCTTTCTACGCCGATGAAGGATGATGCTGATAATGATGATGATGATGATGGCCGGATGATTTTCGGGGACCGTTGGCCCTAAGCTTTCTGACATTTGTCTTGCAGGTCAGGAAATACCCCGGAAAAAACCTCACCCAGGAGCCTGTCCCGACCAGGAATCGAACCCGGGCCCGCTGCATGACAAGACAGCACGCTACCTCGAGACCACAGCGGTGGACATTATAGATTATAGACATAGTAATTTAGAAAAGAATAAACAAAATTTCGCGACAGCATATGCCTATTTTTTTACGGATAACTCACAAACATTTTTGCCTTTCAGCTCATTGATACCAAGAAAATCGGGATAAGTAGATTCCTAAGCAACGCCAAGTATTCATCACGGCGTATCTAAAAATAACTACGATATAAATCGATGATTATTTTTCTTTTTTACTTATTCAACTAAACATAAAAACACATTTCATTTATTTAGGCGTAGCAGCGCACGCCGGGTATTAACTTAGTATTAGAAATAAAACATGCTGACGTGATTCACCTTCTGTTATGTTTCGGATAATAACTAACTCATTGGCACTCTCCATAGATCCCTATCCTGAGCTATGTTTTCCAATCATCCCCTGTATAATCTACTTCCTCAAATCATGGTTAGTCTCTCACCTCATTCTTAGTCTACCAACTGGGAGTTTTCCATTTGATTTTTCTACAAGAAACTTCCATGCCCTTCTTTCATTCCCATTTATGCCACACATCTTGCCCATCACACTTTACATAATCTAACTTTTATTATATCTGGTTTCTTATAAAGATGATGTAGCTCACCAATATGAAGTCTTCTCCATTCACCTGTTTGTTCATCTCTTTTTGGTCCAAAATTTTCTTAAGAATTTTATTCTCAAATACTCAATCTTTTCTCCTCCCTTAAAGAAAGAGCCATGTTTCACATCCATATAACATAACTGGGAGAATGACAGTTTTATGTATTTTTTTTAGATTAACATTTTTTGAGACAGGTTGGGACAACAAAAATCCCTGTATGCCTAATGCATAATAGCATGCATTCCAGAATTGAGCATATGTTTAATTTCTTTGTGCATCTCATTCCTGTTTGTAATTATTGTTCTTAGGTATTTGAATGCAGCCACTTCTTCAAAATTTCCCTCTTTTGACAGTTTTGGGTGATAGTTATTTGTTAATACAGTAAAAATTATGATGCACTATTTACTTGTCTTAAAGAGTAATTAAAGTACAATGAATAAATTATGTAGTGCTATTTGAAAAAGTCATAATATCACTTGTATCTTGAACAAAAATTGAGTTATATGAACGAAATCTCCATACTTATGTCAGCCCCTGGTTCTAAAATTACTTCAAAGAAGAAAAATTATAGGTGTACAAGATAAATGGGACATATTGTATAGCTATAAGTTAGTTCTTATACTGCATGGTGCGACAGGACTAAAATGCCCTTGATCTACTTGCCGAATGCTGGTTAATCACAAAGGTGAATAACCATCTAGCCAGTATAGGGGTGACATGTGGTCAGTATGTTGAGTCTCTCAGCTGTTATAAACGGTTTCCTCAAACTTTGAGCCACTGCTTATCGTAGCTACCCACATTTCTCCAATGCTGAATGGGCACTGATCCCATACTGGCTGAAATTCCATGAAAAATGTTTTTTCCCCAATGGGACATGTACCAACGTAAGTTCATTAGTTCTGTTTTGCCTTAAACTGCTCAGCTATGACATGGGACAGTTAATATATATGGAATAATTTTATGTTATAAAGTTGCAACTTGTGTAATGCTCATACATTTCATTAAAAGTGATGAGTTAATAACCATCTTCTGTAACTAAAACATGATTATGTAAAATGTGCAAAATCTTGTTTTTTCACACTTCACTAATTGTGAAGTTATATATTATCATGACCTAAGCCATGAGTGAGACTGCAGCATGTTCATAATGCTTGCATTCGATTCATTTTCAATATCCTCTGTAATGATATTTCCGAACACTTCAACAATCTCTCTTGGCTCCATCTTAGTGACATGTAAATTGCACTCTCTTTCACTTCTTTTCAAGCTTCTGAAATTCTACACTCCCAGATTTGATCTTCTTACCACAACATTGACATTAGGTCACAAGATAATAGTCTGCTTACAATCCCTCTCCACAGCACTTCCTCTTATTCTACTTTTTTCACAGCAGCCTCTACCACTCCTGGAATTCTCTCCCTCAAAATAACAGGGGTTCCTGCACACTTGACACTTTTAAGTCACACTTATACAATTACCTATTGTTGATTAATTTTTCACAAGAACTAAATGTATTATATGTTATTAATAGTTTTTTTCTTCTCTTTTTCTATCTTGTACATATTATATTTCATTCATTAAATCTAGAGTAAATAAAAATATTTTGTAAATAATAATTATATTGTAGACATGTCACCTAATATTTATGTTTACTGTAATTTATATGTCGGAACAGGCTCCTGAGTGAGGTTTTTTCGGAGTTTTTCCTCACCTGTAAGACAAATGGCAATGCTTACGGCCCAACGGTCCCCAAAAATCATCTGGCAATCATTATCATAATCATCCTTCACCGGTGTGGAAAGCAACGGGAAGCTACCACACCTATAATTCCCTAGTAAAACTGCAAAGCATAGCATGACATTGCAATGAAAGACCTGCCCTCGCACGAGCAGAATTA
Organism: Diploptera punctata; assembly: GCA_030220185.1. Classification (NCBI taxonomy): domain Eukaryota; kingdom Metazoa; phylum Arthropoda; class Insecta; order Blattodea; family Blaberidae; genus Diploptera; species Diploptera punctata. The sequence goes on along the minus strand of JASPKZ010003868.1, from coordinate 5,492,463 downwards.
CAATGGATGGATGTAATTTATATGTAAGAATAATTTTTGTATTTTTTAACCTAGTTGAGTAGTAGACAAGACCTTAAGGCCTCAACTCTGCCAGGTAAAATGAAGCTACTATTATTATATCATTAAGTTCAAAACTGTAAAACATCATGAAAAGTCTTAAGTATAACACTCATGGAGATGAGAACCTTTGACAGAAATTTAATTTTCTCATATATATTCATTTATTATTATCTGCTAGTAAATTTAATTAGATACCAACTATTTATTATTATTATTATTATTATTATAAGCATAACAATGAATTTCAGTTGAGAATCAGCAGTTAAATTAAAACCATTGAACACCAATGATTTTGATATTATGTATAGAAGATATTTATGCTCTATTCCACTGTCATCTAATAACAAATTACATTCAGTTCACATCACCAAATCCATTCTGTAAAGCTGTGTAGTGCCAGAAATGTTTTGTAGTAACCAGATGTCTTGTTTCAAATCCTAGTTCTGGCATAAAATTTTTTCTCCAAATATTAATTTGTCCTTCGGTGTGAGTGATAAATTCAAAATAAGAATATTGAAAATCTAATTTGGTGTCATGGTATTTTGTTATATCTATGCTGCATCTATTCTCAAATAATGAGCCACTTTGGCTACAATTTTGTGAGAGTTTTGAACTTGCAGAATTAGAACAATTCTGTATTATATATCTTATGAATGAATATTTTATTTTTTTACAGTTGACAGTGGAAGTTTTCTTGCTCTTCACAGTTTCAAGTTGTTACTCGAGTTCAGTGATTACTTCAATCCATAATTATTCTTCTCAAGATGTAGGTCAGAATATATCAGACATATTATCAGTAAAGCAATCTAACAACTTTAAGAATGTAGGTGGAAATTACAATGACTCTAGTCATCAAATTAACAACTGTACAACCCACAAATCCTCAAATTATATTAACAGTGCATCATCTAAGTGCAAAAACAATGAAAAAATTGGAACTTTTCTGAAGAGAAGCATACACAATCTTACAAATCAGAACATCAGTGAATTTGATCAAATGGAGAAAGAAGTTAATCAGTCAATTTCTGTTTATATCAGAGAAACTTTAAACAAATCACTAGCAGACAAGGCTCTGGAGTGTACTGTAAAGTACATTACACTGTTAAACAATTCATTCCACACTTTTGTACACCAATACAATAAATCCTCACAAGAATCAGATATCAGTTCAGAAAATGTTTATGAAACAAGGCTTAAACACATGTCACAGCAATTAAACACTCTTGTACATCTTCAGAAAGTTGTAAATGACTACAATAATGTAAGAGATATGATTACAATGCTATGGGTGTTTAATGAAAAGCATAGGAATACAAGTGATTTTAGTTACCTCAGAGAATCATGCTCATTAGCAAGCAGATTGGTAAATACAATAAAAAAACAAATTAATCAGGTATTTGCCTTAAATAATTTTACAGGACCTGGAAATATGAACAAACTCTTCAGCACAAAATTCACAGAAAGTCTGAGAAATATTTCATATTGGGAAAGATCTCTACAAATGTATAGAACATATTTATCGGACTGTGAAAAACAAGCTAGCTTAGTAAACAAAACTTTCAATGAAAGCATGAAAAACTATGTATTACCTGTAATTCAAGGAGTGATTTTTATTATTGGTTTTCTTGGTAACGCTTTTCTACTTGTAATATTTTTTAAAACTAGAGAACTCCGTAATGGTCCAAACGTGATGGTACTTAATTTAGCTTTTGCTGATTCATTACATCTTTTTATAAATATACCTGTATTTTATTTTTACTTCACATCTACAAGTTGGACAGCTGGAGTGGAATTGTGTGTAATTTTCAGGTTTTTAAGAACTTTATGTAAATATGTGAGCGTATATGCAGTAGTAATTATTAGTCTACAAAAACTTTTTGCTCTCACAAATGTTTTCTTGAAATGTGAAAATGACTGCCATGTTAGCAAAAGATGTAAAGGAATATTTTTCATAATGTCTGTCTGGGTATGTGGAAGCTTATTTTCAATACCGCATACGCTCAAAGCAGGTGTTTATAAAGGTAACTGCTACAATGCCGATTTAGAAGAAACATATTTTTCTAGATGGATTTCTTTATTTGATTTGTTCATGCTTTGTATCATCCCAGGATTAACCATTATGGTATCATCTATCATAAATTCAAATCTTCTGAAGAAAAGCATTCGGCAGATCCCTGGTGAATCAGTAGGGCATGATAAAATCAAACATGCTCGTGAAGTAAGTTCCAATATTCTCATAGTTCTCACCATTATTTTCTTAATTAGTTATTCACCATTTGCAATATATGCTACTGTGTCTACTTGGTGGGGTGGTGTTAAGGAACAAAATCTTCACTTAACTTTGTCTGTTGTTTTTTATCATCTTATGTTCTTCAACTCCTGCTTCAACCCTCTAGCAATATACATTGTGAGTCACAAATACAGAACTTATTTCAAGAAGCACATTCTATGTAGATATCAAAGTCACCAACCTACTGAGTATTACACACGATCTAGAAAAACTTCTTCATCCAATGTTTAATTCCTACACTCAATAGCCACTACAAGAACATTCATACAGTCCAAGATCCGACTGCAAGATTACTACGTTCATCGAGCGGATGAACAAAATCAATTTTTTCATAAAATTGTGGATTACTGAATACATTTTTGCCGAGCTGCCTATTAAAATTTGGCCGCCAATATGTTTAATTAAAATATAATTTATTTATTTATTCAAAATAATTTGATTCACTTGTTATTAAAATAAATTATAATCCAGTTTGCAGAAATCGATGTATAGGGCTTGAAAAGTTTTGGTTGCCATTGCACATTGACCATTAACCTCCTTGCAGCTACAGCAGGCCATGAGACCAATTTAGTGATAAAATGGCAGTAAATACGTATTTATTGTTTAATATTGTTACTCGCAGCGGTAAGTAAAACCACTGCCCTTTATGTACAATGTATATACAAAAATATATCCAAAAGGTAGTGTTAATATATATTATATGAAACAAATCACAGTATTTTAAATGAACTAAACTTTATTTGAAGCAATATAAAACAATAAATACATACTTACTGCCATTTTATCACTAAATTGGTCTCACGGCCTGCTGCAGTCGCGAGAAGGTTTATGGCCAAGTGTGCAATGGCAACCAAAACTTTTCAAGCTTTATACATCGATTTCTGGGAACTGAATTATAATTTATTTTAATAACAAGTGAATCAAATTATTTCGAATAAATAAATAAATTATATTTTAATTAAATGTACTGGCAGCCAAATTTTAACAGGCAACTCGGCAAAAATGTATTCAGTAATCCACAATTTCATGAAAAAATTGATTTTGTTCATCCGCTCGATGAACGTAATAATCTTGCAGGTGGATCTCGGACTAATAATTAGTATTTTATTTAACGATGCTCTCTAACAATTCAGGTCATTAGCATCATAATTCAAATATGAGGATGAAAGAGCCGACAAATTTTGATCAGAGCCTGCTTTTTCAAGCATGAAGTTCTTTTAAATGCCTTAAAAGGAATCCACATCTTAGGAAAATTTTTGGACCAAAGAGAGATGAACAGACAGGTGAACGGAGAAGACTACATAACAATGAACTACATGGTCTTTATAGGAAGCCAGATATAATAAGAACAGTTAAGTCTCGTAGACTGCGATGGGCAGGACATGTTGCGTGTATGGGGAATGAAAGACGTGCATGGAAGCTTCTTGTAGGAAAGCCAAAGGGAAAACGCCCAGTTGGTAGACCAAGAATGAGGTGAGAGAACAACATTAACTATGATTTGAGGGAAGCAGATTATACAGGGAATGATTGGAAAGCATTAGCTCAGGATAGGGATGTATGGAGAGCTTATGTCCGCGCGGCCATGAACCTTCGGGTTCGATAGTGCCAGTGAGTAAGTAAGTAAGTAAGTAAGTAAGTAAAAGGAACCCACAACATCAGTTACCTTCCGAAAGACCCTTTCTCAGTATTATTATGTCCTGAAAAATCCATCGACCCCAGCTGACTTTGAACCCACAATACTCAGAAATGGAGATAAAAATCTTAAATATGGAGTTACTTTTCAAACTACATGCCGTAGCGTAGTGGTTAAGGTGCTTTGGTACAAGTCGGAAGGTTGAGGGTTTGAATCCCGATGAGGTCAGGATTTTTAAACTGACCCAAACCTTCTAGCGGCACAATGACCCTGGGGTCAACTCAGTACCAGACGCTTGTTCTGAGGGTAAAGGCGGCCATCACGCAGGGCTTACAACCCAGCTGATACTAAGTGCCGATTGTTTAGAAAAAGTGGGAGCCTTAACCTCCTACTATCCCAAGGGCCTCCTAAGGCCTGTAGTGGGATCACTTTACTTTTTAGCTTTCAAATTATAAATTTAATCAATTTCCAATAAAATATATAAAATTGCAAGAAATAATAACATTCAACTCTGAAGGTACATTATACATTATGTGTATTAAATCTGTGGCTATAGATGTCACAAATTGTTTGAATTTGGAATGTATTATGGGCAACTATATTCTGAATAAAACACATATCACTCTATATCCTGTTGCAAAGAGATTATAATACTGTCACTAGTTGTAGTGGCATGGGAACAGATCAAATTTCTTTAATTTCACAACTGTTTGCATAAAAATTCAAAATTTTCTTTATTTATTCCAATATTCCACTCTATATAAACATATAATTTTCTGCTATAACAGTCTTTTATAAACATTTATCTCATGATCATTTCTTCACGTTCATCAAAATTTTCATTTAAAACATTTTCTTCGCTACTGGCTTTTCTGATTATGTTCAATGGTAAACTTCTCGGACAAAACTGGCTCTCACGATTCATTCGTGACTAACTGACGCATATATTTCATATGCGATGGATGAACAATCTGGAAGTTCATTTTGGAATCTCTTGAATGGAAACCCAAAGAGGCTGATCCTTTCTGAAATTGAATCACAGACACATCTGAAAGTTCCCTGTGAGCTCTATCAACCTATGGGTTGCCAGCTCACAAGTCCTCTTCTATCACATAAAGAGAGACTTGATTCCCGCCGCCACCCACAAATTTCAAATCCATCCTAACAATGCATCGCAATGTTCCCTTCTCAGGGCTGATCTGGTAGACAAGACAGTTGATTCTCTTCACCACACTGTATACCGCTAGTCGATCCAGGTGAAATACCACCACTTTCCCTCTAGGCTGTACTGCTCGGGACTCAGCTTCGTGTGTCTGAAAGGAATTTGCTGACTCAGCTGTTAGTATATGAGTATTCCACTCTATATAAACATATAATTTTCTGCTATAACAGTCTTTTATAAACATTTATCTCATGATCATTTCTTCACGTTCATCAAAATTTTCATTTAAAACATTTTCTTCGCTACTGGCTTTTCTGATTATGTTCAATGGTAAACTTCTCGGACAAAACTGGCTCTCACGATTCATTCGTGACTAACTGACGCATATATTTCATATGCGATGGATGAACAATCTGGAAGTTCATTTTGGAATCTCTTGAATGGAAACCCAAAGAGGCTGATCCTTTCTGAAATTGAATCACAGACACATCTGAAAGTTCCCTGTGAGCTCTATCAACCTATGGGTTGCCAGCTCACAAGTCCTCTTCTATCACATAAAGAGAGACTTGATTCCTGCCGCCACCCACAAATTTCAAATCCATCCTAACAATGCATCACAATGTTCCCTTCTCAGGGCTGATCTGGTAGACAAGACAGTTGATTCTCTTCACCACACTGTATACCGCTAGTCGATCCAGGTGAAATACCACCACTTTCCCTCTAGGCTGTACTGCTCGGGATTCAGCTCCGTGTGTCTGAAAGGAATTTGCTGACTCAGCTGTTAGTATATGAGAAGCATAGAAGTGTATCTCCTCCCACTCTTCTCCACGCAAACACACAGAGCTTGGTCTCGAGCAGTAGTCTATGAGACTAACTCTTCTTATAATATCCGTTTTCCTATAAAGATCATGTAGCTCTCTGTTATGTAGTCTTATACATTTGTCTGTATGTTTCATCTCTCTTTCGCCCAAACTTTTTCTACTTTATTCTCAAATACTTGTAATCTTTTCTTTTCCCTTAAAGTAGGAGTCTATGTTTCACATCCATATAATATAACTGAGAGAATAACAGTTTTATATATTTTCAGTTTAATGTTCTTTGAGAGAAGTTGGGATAACAATAGTCCATGTAATGCATTTCCAGAATTAAAACCTATGTTTAATTTCTTTCTGCACCCAATTCTTGTTTGCAATTATTAATCTTGCGGTGGACTAGTGGTTATGCCCCTTGCCTCTGGTCCCAAGGGTCGTGGGTTCAAACCCGGCCGGGATCGATGGATTTTTTAGGATGGAAAAATCAAAGGAGCAAGTCCTCTGGGAAAAACTTTAAGCCGTGGGTCCCGAGTCTGAAGATTTTCAGGCTCATAAAAGATCCTTAAGCCTGAATGAAAGGCCTCTAAGTAAAATTTACCGAATTTTCCCGTCCTAGTACTACCTTGGTTTCCTAGATGTCAGTATGAGGTGGAACGTTGACCACGGACCACTCAAAGGACATCTATATGAAAACAAGTGTAACTAAATTAGTATGGTTCAAATTCTTCCCTATAGGGGGACAGCGCCTAAATCTCTGTTAAGGGAAACATGGGCTTACAAGAAGAAGAAGAACAAGTATTTGAATTCAGCCACTTCTTCAAAATTTCCCTCATTTGTCATTAACTGCCCATTTCCATTATGCAATGTACAGAGTGATTCAGGAATATGGCTATACCATATTTAAAGAGAAAAATTATACGCTCAGACCGGGACTTGAACCCGGGACCCTTGGTTTTCTAGTCCAAGTGCTCCACCATTTGAGCTACCTGAGCAAGTACCGATCTAAACGCAAATCTTTCTCTATATACGTTGAAATTCCCGCCCACCAAATGCTTTGAAGCCTTTGCTTCTATCTTTGCAAATGGCGGCTCCTATATTAAGAAGACATATTTGGGAATTATACATTACATTATAAATGCCAGTACGGCTATTTTCGATGTTTTTATTATTAATTTCATACATCTCAATGATGGATAAATCATATTTAAAGAGAAAAATTATACGCTCAGACCGGGACTTGAACCCGGGACCCTTGGTTTTCTAGTCCAAGTGCTCCACCATTTGAGCTACCTGAGCAAGTACCGATCTAAACGCAAATCTTTCTCTATATACGTTGAAATTCCCGCCCACCAAATGCTTCGGGAATTTCAACGTATATAGAGAAAGATTTGCGTTTAGATCGGTACTTGCTCAGGTAGCTCAAATGGTGGAGCACTTGGACTAGAAAACCAAGGGTCCCGGGTTCAAGTCCCGGTCTGAGCGTATAATTTTTCTCTTTAAATATGATTTATCCATCATTGAGATGTATGAAATTAATAATAAAAACATCGAAAATAGCCGTACTGGCATTTATAATGTAATGTATAATTCCCAAATATGTCTTCTTAATATAGGAGCCGCCATTTGCAAAGATAGAAGCAAAGGCTTCAAAGCATTTGGTGGGCGGGAATTTCAACGTATATAGAGAAAGATTTGCGTTTAGATCGGTACTTGCTCAGGTAGCTCAAATGGTGGAGCACTTGGACTAGAAAACCAAGGGTCCCGGGTTCAAGTCCCGGTCTGAGCGTATAATTTTTCTCTTTAAATATGATTTATCCATCATTGAGATGTATGAAATTAATAATAAAAACATATGGCTATACGTTTGATCGCATTATGTGACGAAAATATTATTATTAAAGGAAATATGATGTTATCATTGAAAACAAATCACTGCTCATGTGCAGCTTGGCGGGTTGATTTTTGTGGGCTAGCGCTGAATGCCTCCACAATTCTCTTCGTTGTTTCTGTATCTGTGCGAGGCCTTCCACGAGGTTTGATTTTCTGCATCCTTCCCGTTTCCAGCAGTCATTTTCTCCACTTTCCCACAATCGACGGCTGCAATGCTACGTTAAACTTACGTCTTGCGGCCTCACGACAGTTAGCATACGTTATTGCCCATGCAGCAATTGTAAATGCTGTTGCATATTCAATGCCATTTTGAGTAATGACGTAATTTCTACACTGTTTTGTTTTATTCCATTGTTGTAATTTGAATAATTGTCTTTCCAACGGTAATTTCATATTTCCTGTACTGGTAATATTTTAATCACACAACGTGATCAAACGTATAGCCATATTTATGATTCACCCTGTATTTCTATGAGTGACCATATATGTATAGTAAGTTCAAGAACCTGGTGTTAATTACTAGAACAGTCATAACAGCAGGACTATATTTTCTATCTCTTAAAAAAAAAGAAAAGCTCTTGAGCTCTTGGTCAGGTTCAAATGCACAACATTACCATTAAACTATAACACTAACATACAGTATTTTTACAGTAAAACTATACATATCAGGACACTTCAAACCAAGGTTCAACAATGTACAACATTGCTTTCTCCTAGTAGTAGTGATAACACTCAAATGAATCTTAAGTTTTGAAGACAGCAGTCACTTCCATTTTTGCCAGCCGTACATGCTTATAAGAAATGTAATTGTGTTAAGTATCAATAATTTACTGGGATATTTTAATTATAAATATTTTTATAAGCTCCTAGGTATAAGTACATAGTAATCAATGGTAAAGAGAAATATATTTTGCCTGAATCAGGAATCGAACCCTGAACCTTTAGCTTTCCGTGTTAACACTCTGACCACTGAGCTAATTCAGGCTTCATTCCCATCCAAGCACAAATCCTTCCATTACCTTACTCTACTGGTCCCACATTCAATGTAATGAATCATCATTCACAAATACACAATGAATGGCTTCTACATTAAGAAGACATTAGCATTATTCATTAAATTAATATTGATAAGCTAAAGCTATTACTATGATAGAAATAAATAATTAATGAACACAATTAAATTACTGTAATTAATAGTAAAGAGAACTTTTTTTTGTGCTTGGATGGAAATGAATGAATTAGCTCAGTGGTCAGAGCGTTAGCATGGAAAGCTAAAAGTTTCGGGTTCAATTTCCAGTTCAGGCAAACATTTTTCTCTTTACCATTGATTACAATAATTTGTGTTCATTAATTTACTTATTTCTATCATAGTAATAATTTTAGCTTCTCAATATTAATTTAATAAGTACTTACTACTAATATGTAAGTTTTAAAACCAATTAAAAATTAATATGTGCATTAAACATCAGAAATAAGATTATATCATATATGTATAAATGAATAATGTAAGAAAGTTATTGTTTATGTGTGCTTGTTGAATACTATGTATAAAATTACAATTCATTAAAGTGTATAAGTTAATATAATGAATAAAATTATAGTAATCTACTTCATATTTTATGACTGTTTTTATAGTTCTTTTAGAACACTCATTTGCTATTGTTTGACGAGAAAGTAATATTTTTAACACCAATAAAAATGTACAAAATTAATAATTCCATTAATTTTTTTCCAATACCAATCAATAAAGCCGGAAAAAAAATGAACTTGGTAAATCTGTTCATTTACTACACATCTACCAGATCACAGAAATTATACTGCTGATTTATATAATGAGAATATTAATAAATCAGACCATTTTCATAACTAAATTATAGAATAAAAAGCCATATATTCAGAAAATATAGTAGGTCTATACATAAGAACAAGAAACCAATAATATATTCTACTATTCTTACGAAAGATGAAATAAAGAGATAAGGGATGTTTTAAAGGAAAATTCTTCTACAAATGAGAAAAGAATTAATAGGTATAATATTCAACTTTTATAAGATTCATGATGTGTTCCGCTAAGGTATTATTCAAAATTAAAATATAAAATTATGGAATATTCACCTGAAAGGTCCGTCTCCTCAACTTAATTAGTTATTTAACTGTAGCGCTTTTGGGACTTGTCCCATCATCGGCAGGATTCAAAACTGGTGTTTCACTGAAGATCTGGTAGAGGGGGTAAAATGTATTGGGTTCGTTTTCGTTTATCAGATGGTCGTTGTTGTGAGCTGCTTTCATGATTTCCATTCTTCGAGAGAAAATAATCCAGTGAGGATAAACGTACTCGAAGAGATGGAAATCATGAAAGCAGCTCACAACAACAATGACAATCTGATAAACGAAAACGAACCCAAAACATGTAACCCCCTCTATTAGATCTTCAGTGAAATACCAGTTTTGAATCCTGCCGACGATGGGACAAGTCCCGAAAGCACTACAGTTAAATAACTAATTAAGTTGAGGAGACGGACCTTTCAGGTGAATATTCCATAATTTTATATTTTAATTTAGGTATAATATGTTGCATGAAAATGATATAACTTTATTAGAATAAACAGGGATAGGTCATGTAGTGAGAATAGATAAAAAAATATTAACTTAAAATTCTGATGGACAGCTAGGTCATGGTAAACCCAAACTCAGATAAATGGAATAGACCAATGATTCCCAAATGTGCTTCATGGATCCACCAACAATTACTATTATTAGGAAATCTACAGGTTTTACATATTCTTTAAATAAATAATGAATTAGTATTACAGTTTTTTTTTTGTAATGTTAAGTATATACTATAAAGTCAAACTTCCACCTAACAAAGATCGCTATAATGATAAATCCATATAAAGATATATTTTTCTATAGTCCTGGCAAATTTCAAATCTTAATAACGTTAAATGTAACTAATTACGACGAAGAAATTTTAGAAATATCCAGTTATAATATTGCACATTTTGAAGTTCAATAGTTTCTGGAATCTGATAGTTTCACCCAAAAGACAATACAGGTCTTAAAATAGTTGTGGCATTAACTAAAGTTTAAGTATGTCAAGGAAAGATTATGGCACTAATTATGTCAGTCATAAAGAAAAATGGACTGTACAGCTTGCAATGTAACATGGTGGACAAAACATTCAGCCATTCAGCTTGGGTGAATTTCGTATATAATTCAACGGTACTGCATGGATTATTGTTCTTCCAGATTCAGCAGTTATAATGATTCACTTTTTTCAGCATCAGAAAATACACTGCTGGTTTATTGAAAATAGTGCAACATGCAGTCAACAGAGAAAATTTCAATGTTAATAACAAAAACTTAATATCCACTGCATCACATAATCTGTCAAACATCTGCTTAGGTATAATAGTTTTTTACTTATGATTTTATCAGTGTATGACCTACTTCAGAGATATAGTGTATAACACATTGGCAAATGTACATTTCTATTGGCCATATTCATCATCATCATAAATGGCATGACAGCCCTTTGTGGGCCTTGGCCTTAAAAAGCACTCACCAAATCTTTCTTTCATTTGCTCCTTCCAGTTTTTTACTCCCAGTCCTTTTTTTCCTTTCTCCAAGCACGGCAGGCCTAGAAGGCCCTTGGCCTACCATCTGGCTGCTAGCCTCACATCCACATGTATTAATTACAGAGGTAGACGATCTTAATCCCGTGTAGGGGTGACATGTGGTCAGCATGTCGGGTCCCCAGTTGTTATAGCTGGTCTTCTCAACATGGAGTCGCTACTTATTGTAGCTACCCAAATGCCTCACGTTGCTGGGTGGGCACCAGTCCCATAATGGCTAAAATTCCTTGAGAAATTTCTTCCCCATGGGGACTTGGACCAGCGCAAGTCCCACAGCTCTGCAGAAAGGCATCTTGCTTTAACCACTCGGCTACAGTGTGGGACTATTCCGAGAGTCCTGTTATCCTTAATTATGCCATCCTCCCATCTCAAATTAGCTCTTCCCAATTTCCTAGTTACCAAAAATTGTGAATCATAGACATTTTTGCTAATTATGTTATTAAAATATAAAATTATGAAATATTTAGGCTACCCAAAAGGTCCATCTCAACTTATTGGTTATTTATCTGTAGTGCTTTCGGGACTAGTCCCATCATCAGCAGGATTCAAAACTGGTGTTTCCTGCTGATGATGGGACTAGCCCCAAAAGCGCTACAGATAAATAACTAATAAAGTTGAGGAGACGGACCTTTTAGGTAAATATTTCATAATTTTATATTTTAATTTTGAACAATACCTCAACGGAACTTCATCATGAATCTTATTAATGTTAATTATGTTATATTCATGCATATAAATGTCCAGCCTAAGCTAATTCATTAAATTTAAATTGTCCACATTGCATAATTCAAATATAAAGGTTTATTACAATAGGATTCATTTGAGAATTGCAAATTTGTTTTTAAGCATAAAGGACTCCATTTAAAAAAATTGAGAATCGCTAGAATAGAGAATTACATAAACTGGGTTGTAAGAACTGGAACAGTAGCTCAGCTGCAGAAAGTTGGCAACATCTATTAACAGGAGGCCAAGGCCAACCTCAGATTGTAGTGCCAATGATTATGATGATTATTTATCCACCAACTAAAATAGTTTCATATATCAATAGTTCTAAAATTCATTATAATCACAATTGAGGTTATGTAGTAAATCTTTTTAAAAATAATATAATTAAAATAACCTCAAAATATCACTTCCTAAAATTAATATAAGTACCTGATATATCAGTCTTCCTCAATTAAACACCAACTCAATTGATTAATTAATTAATATTTTAATTGAGGAAGATTGATTATCAGGCACTTATATTAATATTAAAAAAATAGTTTCATATAAACAATTACATTCAAGTGTACACAATTCTGTGGCACCATGCATAAAACCCATAACCCTCAAATTTAAAAAAAATGAGTTAATATTAATAATGTAATATTGGAGCTGTCATTTATCATCCCTCAAATTTTGATTGCTGTACAATTAGTTAAACAGAAGATCCAGAGATGGCAACACATTGGAGGTTCACTTCAGATAGGAAACCTCCATGCTTAAATCTTCATTTTCTCAGAACTACTTAAATGAGGGTTATTGGTTTCATGCATGGTGCCACAGAATTAATATAGCAAATAAAAAAAATGTAACTTACGATTTTAATTTCCAGATTCCATTTGCTATTTCTCTTATTTGATTGCTTCCCAAATATAGATATTTCAAACTTTCTGCTTCAATTATTTGTTGAGGGATGGACGTTAATTTATTTCCATTGAGATTTAATTCTTTCAGATAAATATTACTAAATGATTTTGGAAAAGAATCATCTCCAAGGTTATTATTTTTAGCAATTATTGATACCAAAGGACATTCCGCTAAAATCTCTGGGAAAATTGTTAGTCCATTTGAACTAACATCTAAAACCTTGAGATTTTTAAATTTATTGATGTTGATGGGTAACACAGTGATCTGGTTGTGGTAGAGAAGAAGTGTATCAATATTTGCTATTGATTTATTTTCTGATAATGCAAATTGTTCAATAGTATTAAAAAGTTCACTCGAATTTAATGTCATACGAGAATAATCCAGAGTTTTGTTTTGGCTATCACTATCACTGCTGTCTGATGTATAATTTTCCATCTTCACTCACATACACAAGTAAGTTAACACCGCCAATAAACTATGCTGAATAATGGGCTAATCAGAAATGTATATCATAAGAGATGGCTTATCAGTTTCTTCTAACATCAGACTGGCCTTGTGGCAGTCATCCGTAAATAACCATGACCTCAGATGCTCTAATAAGCTGTCTATATTCAACACAACAAACTATCCTAACTCTAATAAGGCTTCTAATTATATCAGCAGTGATGTCCAATTACATAGAATCTGAGAGTCATTAGTGACCATGTGGCCTATCCATGAGAGATCTAATTTAAAAATAAATATAAGTCCATGATGCAATGCAAAGTGTCACATGGTTAGCATGACTCTGTCCCTTAATCATAGCTTGTTTTCTTAAATAAAGGTAGCTATTTCTCATATCAAATTATCTATATGACAAATCTGAATTCAAAGGTTATTGGAACCAGTAGATTATTAAAGTTTGTTTTCTTAAATAAAGGTAGCTATTTCTCATATCAAATTATCTATATGACAAATTTGAATTCAAAGGTTATTGGAACCAGTAGATTATTAAATGGTGTGACATATGAACTTCAGCACTATTTAAGCACCTAAGATCTATGGTATTCAGTATTAATACATAAATTGAAATAAAAGAAAAACTAGTATTTGTACCAGGAATTAATAGGCTCAGAGAATACACTTAGACCCAAAACTAAAATGTACTGATAATGTAATCAAACATGCTATAAGATAAACATGTCTTATAACATATCATTAGAATCAGAAAATTACAGGGATTAAGAAAATTATATTAAATTTTAATTCAATTAATTAATTGATAATCAAAGTATATTATCTTATTAATATAGTTATAAAAGACATGTGAAAAAGAAGTAATACTGGCCCGGGGAAATTCCAATTCATGAATAGAATAAAGAGGTATTGTCAAAATACTACCTGGCTACACAAGTAACAAATAATATAGGAACACAAAGGGTATTGTCAAAATAAAAAAACTATTTTGATTTAGTAGTCTATACAAATAAAAAGAGACATTCATTTCCCTTAAGAAAAGATAACATGGTTATCTATTAAAAATATCAGAAAGCAAATATAACCCAGTTCCCTCTTGATATGACAGTTTACAAATTTGAAAGAAACTGAAAACATAGTTATCTATTAAAAATATCAGAAAGCAATTATAACCCAGTTCTCAGAAGACATTAATTAATGCCTCTGACCAGTAATACCAAGAAACAAGGATCAAATTTACACATAAAAGAATCACATGTGTAAATTATCATAGCTGTGCTGAACAAACTTACATTTCAGAAATTCCAAGGGTGTATCCATCCATAGTAAATCTGCCCGAAGGCAGGTCCTTCACTGCAATCATAGCATTTTCATGCTATGTTTGCAGCTTTACTAGGGAATTGTAGGTGTGGTAGCTTCCCATTGCTTTCCACACCGGTGAAATATGATGATAATGATAAGGATGAGGGCCATATGATTTCGGGGACCATTTGGGCCTTAAAGTTTTCCTGACATTTGTCTTACAGGTGAGGAAAAACCCCGATAAAAACCTCACCCAGAAAAACTGCCCCAACTGGGGATCGAACCTGGGCCCGCTGCGTGACAAGGAAGCAAGCTACCTCGAGACCACAGCGGTGGACAAGGGAACATATAACTAACGAATAAGGTTTACTGTAACATATGTGTATTCAAATTGTATCAAGTGGAATTGATGAACTAGGAGGAGCAATCTTCTTTTTAAGCAAGAACGCATATCTAAATTCTCTCACTCTCTATTCAGTATTGTAGCATGCGTGGATCTACAGACTGCGATCTCTGATACAGTTTAAATTTGGAATTGTCCGCAAACTTGCAAAATTTAAAGTAATTTAGAACTAAGAAAGATTTATTCTTGTAAAAAATTGGACTTTGATATTTTTAATAGATAACTATGTTATCTTTTCTTAAGGGGAATGAATATTTCTTGTTATTTGTATAGACTACTAAATCAAAATAGTTTTATTATTTAGACAATACCCTTTGCCTTCCTATATTATTTGTTACTTGTGTAGCCAGGTAGTATTTTGACAATACCTCTTTATTATATTCATGAATTGGAATTTCCCTGGGCCAGTATTACCTTTTTTCCACATGTCTTTTTATAACTATATTAATAAGATAATATACTTTGATTATTAATTAATTAATTAATTGAATTAAAATTTAATATAATTTTCTTAATCCCTGTAATTTTCTGATTCTAATGATATGTTATAAGACATGTTATCTTATAGCATGTTTGATTACATTATCAGTACATTTTAGTTTGGGCCTAAGTGTATTCTCTGAGCTTATTAATTTCTGGTACATATTAAATTAATATTAGGAAGCTAAAGCTGTTACTTTGATTGAAATAAGTATATTAAAGTACACAACTAAATTATTGTAATCAAATGGTAAAGAGAAAAATCTATGCCTGAATCGGGAATCAAACCCTGAACCTTCAGCTTTCCGTGCTGATGCTCTTAACCATTGAGCTAATTCAGGTTTCCTTCCCATTCAAGCACAAATCCTTCCTTTACCTTACACTCTTGGTCCCACATTCAAATGCAATGAATCATCATTCACAAATGCACAATGAATGGCTTCTACATTAAGAAGACATGAAGGGAAGCCATTCATTGTGTATTTGTGAATGATGATTCATTGCATTTGAATGTGGGACCAAGACAGTAAGGTAAAGGAAGGATTTGTGCTTGGATGGGAAGGAAGCTTGAATTAACTCAATGGTTAAGAGCATAGCACGGAAAGCTGAAGGTTCAGGGTTCGATTCCCGGTTCAGGCATAGACTTTTCTCTTTACCATTTGATGAAACACTAGTATGTTTAAGATCTCTCAATAAAAGAATACAATCTAGATATATATCTAAAAAGTAAAAATAAGAATACTCATAACAATATCAAGTCTATTGTAGTGTATGGTAGTTGAATCCTGGACTATATAAAAATAGCTTGCCACCCAGAAAAAAAAGTACTTAAGGAAAATTTACCCAATTAAAAATAAAGGTACCCGTAGAATTAAGAATTCCGCGCCGTAGCCGAGTGGTTAAGGTAGGAAGCCTTGGTGCAGAGCTATGGGACTTGCGTTGGTTTGAGTCTCCATGGGGGAAGAAATTTTCTCATGGTATTTCGGCCAGTCTGGGACCGGTGCCCACCCAGCATCGCGAGGCATTTGGGTAGCTACAATAAGTAGCGGCTCCAGGTTGAGGAAATCAGCTATAACGGCTGGGGGACTCGACATGCTGATCACATGTCACCCCTACACTTGCTGTTGATCATCTACCTCTGTGATTGACACATGTGGATGTGAGGGCCCAGCAGCCGGCTGGTAGGCTAAGGGCTTTCTAAGCCTGTCGTGCCAGGAGTTTTTTTAGAATTAGAACAAACCAGAAAATATATGACTTACGAGGGCGGATCTGAAAGTAATGCACAATAATTTTTTTCTGCCTTGGTATTGCAGCTAGAATGTTGAAATTTCACAGAGATATAGTTTGAAGTTTTCACTACAGATGGTATTTTTTTCTCAGGTGCACCTCTTGCGAGAGAAGCTTGAACTATGCAACAAAGATGGCGCGCATGCTACAGTCGTCCACCTGTGAGGGACAGAGAAGTGTTGTTCGATTTTTGTGGGCCAAAGGGCATAAACCCAGTGAAATTCACAGGGACATGCATGGCGTGTATGGGGATGATTGTATGGACCGTAGCAATGTCTTCCTTAAAGTTAGTGCTCGCTGTGTGCCTAAGAACCTGACAGACGACCACAAGGGCTAGCGAATGATGGCAAGCTTGGACCACTTAACGCGGTACACCGCACAAGGACATGACTTTCTGGAAGGAATCGTCACAGGTGATGAGTCGGCGTACCACTACACGCCCGAAACAAAGCAGGCATCAGCAGTGCGCAGATGGCTACACTCCAACCAAACGGACTTCTACGAACAGGGCATATTGAAACTGGTAACACGATGGGAAAAATGTGTTGAGAAAGTAGGTGACTATGTCGAAAAGTAGGTAAAAGATGTAAGATCATTTGTGATTTTTTTTCCTTTTTCTTACTATTAAACTTTTTAAAAAAAATTATTGTGCGTTACTTTCCGATCCGATCTGTCCTTCACAGGTGGACGACTGTAGCATGCGGGCCATCTTTGTTGCATAGTTCAAGCTTCTCTCGCAAGAGGTGCACCTGAGAAAAAAATACCATCTGTAGTGAAAACTTCAAACTATATCTCTGTGAAATTTCAACATTCTAGCTGCAATACCAAGGCGGAAAAAAATTATTGTGCGTTACTTTCCGATCCGCCCTCGTATATAAAGATAGTGGTATAGTTACAGACATTGAAGTCAACCCACTGAATGGTTATGCCTTGTATGCAAAATTATTGTGCGTTACTTTCCGATCCGCCCTCATATATAAATATAGTGGTATAGTTACAGACATTGAAGTCAACCCACTGAATGGTTATGCCTTGTATGCAAAATTATTGTGCGTTACTTTCCGATCCGCCCTCGTATATAAAGATAGTGGTATAGTTACAGACATTGAAGTCAACCCACTGAATGGTTATGCCTTGTATGCAAAATTATTGTGCGTTACTTTCCGATCCGCCCTCGTATATAAAGATAGTGGTATAGTTACAGACATTGAAGTCAACCCACTGAATGGTTATGCCTTGTATGCAAAATTATTGTGCGTTACTTTCCGATCCGCCCTCGTATATAAAGATAGTGCTATAGTTACAGACATTGAAGTCAACCCACTGAATGGTTATGCCTTGTATGCAAAATTATTGTGCGTTACTTTCCGATCCGCCCTCGTATATAAAGATAGTGGTATAGTTACAGACATTGAAGTCAACCCACTGAATGGTTATGCCTTGTATGCAAAATTATTGTGCGTTACTTTCCGATCCGCCCTCGTATATAAAGATAGTGGTTATAGTTACAGACACTGAAGTCTACCCACTGAATGGTTATGCCTTGTATGCAAAATTATTGTGCATTACTTTCCGATCCGCCCTCGTATATAAAGATAGTGGTATAGTTACAGACATTGAAGTCAACCCACTGAATGGTTATGCCTTGTATGCAAAATTATTGTGCGTTACTTTCCGATCCGCCCTCGTATATAAAGATAGTGGTATAGTTACAGACATTGAAGTCAACCCACTGAATGGTTATGCCTTGTATGCAAAATTATTGTGCGTTACTTTCCGATCCGCCCTCGTATATAAAGATAGTGGTATAGTTACAGACACTGAAGTCTACCCACTGAATGGTTATGCCTTGTATGCAAAATTATTGTGCATTACTTTCCGATCCGCCCTCGTATATAAAGATAGTGGTATAGTTACAGACATTGAAGTCAACCCACTGAATGGTTATGCCCTGTATGCAAAATTATTGTGCGTTACTTTCGATCCGCCCTCGTATATAAAGATAGTGGTATAGTTACAGACATTGAAGTCAACCCACTGAATGGTTATGCCTTGTATGCAAAATTATTGTGCATTACTTTCCGATCCGCCCACGTATATAAAGATAGTGGTATAGTTACAGACATTGAAGTCAACCCACTGAATGGTTATGCCTTGTATGCAAAATTATTGTGCGTTACTTTCCGATCCGCCCTCGTATATAAAGATAGTGGTATAGTTACAGACATTGAAGTCAACCCACTGAATGGTTATGCCTTGTATGCAAAATATTGGGCGTTACTTTCCGATCCGCCCTCGTATATAAAGATAGTGGTATAGTTACAGACATTGAAGTCAACCCACTGAATGGTTATGCCTTGTATGCAAAATTATTGTGCGTTACTTTCCGATCCGCCCTCGTATATAAAGATAGTGGTATAGTTACAGACATTGAAGTCAACCCACTGAATGGTTATGCCTTGTATGCAAAATTATTGCGCGTTACTTTCCGATCCGCCCTCGTATATAAAGACAGTGGTATAGTTACAGACATTGAAGTCAACCCACTGAATGGTTATGCCTTGTATGCAAAATTACTGTGCGTTACTTTCCGATCCGCCCTCGTATATAAAGATAGTGGTATAGTTACAGACATTGAAGTCAACCCACTGAATGGTTATGCCTTGTATGCAAAATTATTGTGCGTTACTTTCCGATCCGCCCTCGTATATAAAGATAGTGGTATAGTTACAGACATTGAAGTCAACCCACTGAATGGTTATGCCTTGTATGCAAAATTATTGTGCGTTACTTTCCGATCCGCCCTCGTATATAAAGATAGTGGTATAGTTACAGACAATGAAGTCAACCCACTGAATGGTTATGCCTTGTATGCAAAATTATTGTGCGTTACTTTCCGATCCGCCCTCGTATATAAAGATAGTGGTATAGTTACAGACATTGAAGTCAACCCACTGAATGGTTATGCCTTGTATGCAAAATTATTGTGCGTTACTTTCCGATCCGCCCTCGTATATAAAGATAGTGGTATAGTTACAGACATTGAAGTCAACCCACTGAATGGTTATGCCTTGTATACAAAATTATTGCGCGTTACTTTCCGATCCGCCCTTGTATATAAAGATAGTGGTATAGTTACAGACATTGAAGTCAACCCACTGAATGGTTATGCCTTGTATGCAAAATTATTGTGCGTTACTTTCCGATCCGCCCTCGTATATAAAGATAGTGGTATAGTTACAGACATTGAAGTCAACCCACTGAATGGTTATGCCTTGTATGCAAAATTATTGTGCGTTGCTTTCCGATCCGCCCTCGTATATAAAGATAGTGGTATAGTTACAGACATTGAAGTCAACCCACTGTATGGTTATGCCTTGTATGCAAAATTATTGTGCGTTACTTTCCGATCCGCCCTCGTATATAAAGATAGTGGTATAGTTACAGACATTGAAGTCAACCCACTGAATGGTTATGCCTTGTATGCAAAATTATTGTGCGTTGCTTTCCGATCCGCCCTCGTATATAAAGATAGTGGTATAGTTACAGACATTGAAGTCAACCCACTGAATGGTTATGCCTTGTATGCAAAATTGTTGTGCGTTACTTTCCGATCCGCCGTCGTATATAAAGATAGTGGTATAGTTACAGACATTGAAGTCAACCCACTGAATGGTTTTGCCTTGTATGCAAAATTATTGTGCGTTACTTTCTGATCCGCGCTCGTATATAAAGATAGTGGTATAGTTACAGACATTGAAGTCAACCCACTGAATGGTTATGCCTTGTATGCAAAATTATTGTGCGTTACTTTCCGATCCGCCCTCGTATATAAAGATAGTGGTATAGTTACAGACATTGAAGTCAACCCACTGAATGGTTATGCCTTGTATGCAAAATTATTGTGCGTTACTTTCCGATCCGCCCTCATATATAAATATAGTGGTATAGTTACAGACATTGAAGTCAACCCACTGAATGGTTATGCCTTGTATAAAAAAAATTATTGAACGTTACTTTCCGATCCGCCCTCGTATATAAAGATAGTGGTATAGTTACAGACATTGAAGTCAACCCACTGAATGGTTATGCCTTGTATGCAAAATTATTGTGCGTTACTTTCCGATCCGCCCTCGTATATAAAGATAGTGGTATAGTTACAGACATTGAAGTCAACCCACTGAATGGTTATGCCTTGTATGCAAAATTATTGTGCGTTACTTTCCGATCCGCCCTCGTATATAAAGATAGTGCTATAGTTACAGACATTGAAGTCAACCCACTGAATGGTTATGCCTTGTATGCAAAATTATTGTGCGTTACTTTCCGATCCGCCCTCGTATATAAAGATAGTGGTATAGTTACAGACATTGAAGTCAACCCACTGAATGGTTATGCCTTGTATGCAAAATTATTGTGCGTTACTTTCCGATCCGCCCTCGTATATAAAGATAGTGGTATAGTTACAGACACTGAAGTCTACCCACTGAATGGTTATGCCTTGTATGCAAAATTATTGTGCATTACTTTACGATCCGCCCTCGTATATAAAGATAGTGGTATAGTTACAGACATTGAAGTCAACCCACTGAATGGTTATGCCTTGTATGCAAAATTATTGTGCGTTACTTTCCGATCCGCCCTCGTATATAAAGATAGTGGTATAGTTACAGACATTGAAGTCAACCCACTGAATGGTTATGCCTTGTATGCAAAATTATTGTGCGTTACTTTCCGATCCGCCCTCGTATATAAAGATAGTGGTATAGTTACAGACACTGAAGTCTACCCACTGAATGGTTATGCCTTGTATGCAAAATTATTGTGCATTACTTTCCGATCCGCCCTCGTATATAAAGATAGTGGTATAGTTACAGACATTGAAGTCAACCCACTGAATGGTTATGCCCTGTATGCAAAATTATTGTGCGTTACTTTCCGATCCGCCCTCGTATATAAAGATAGTGGTATAGTTACAGACATTGAAGTCAACCCACTGAATGGTTATGCCTTGTATGCAAAATTATTGTGCATTACTTTCCGATCCGCCCACGTATATAAAGATAGTGGTATAGTTACAGACATTGAAGTCAACCCACTGAATGGTTATGCCTTGTATGCAAAATTATTGTGCGTTACTTTCCGATCCGCCCTCGTATATAAAGATAGTGGTATAGTTACAGACATTGAAGTCAACCCACTGAATGGTTATGCCTTGTATGCAAAATTATTGGGCGTTACTTTCCGATCCGCCCTCGTATATAAAGATAGTGGTATAGTTACTGACATTGAAGTCAACCCACTGAATGGTTATGCCTTGTATGCAAAATTATTGTGCGTTACTTTCCGATCCGCCCTCGTATATAAAGATAGTGGTATAGTTACAGACATTGAAGTCAACCCACTGAATGGTTATGCCTTGTATGCAAAATTATTGTGCGTTACTTTCCGATCCGCCCTCGTATATAAAGACAGTGGTATAGTTACAGACATTGAAGTCAACCCACTGAATGGTTATGCCTTGTATGCAAAATTACTGTGCGTTACTTTCCGATCCGCCCTCGTATATAAAGATAGTGGTATAGTTACAGACATTGAAGTCAACCCACTGAATGGTTATGCCTTGTATGCAAAATTATTGTGCGTTACTTTCCGATCCGCCCTCGTATATAAAGATAGTGGTATAGTTACAGACATTGAAGTCAACCCACTGAATGGTTATGCCTTGTATGCAAAATTATTGTGCGTTACTTTCCGATCCGCCCTCGATATAAAGATAGTGGTATAGTTACAGACATTGAAGTCAACCCACTGAATGGTTATGCCTTGTATGCAAAATTATTGTGCGTTACTTTCCGATCCGCCCTCGTATATAAAGATAGTGGTATAGTTACAGACATTGAAGTCAACCCACTGAATGGTTATGCCTTGTATGCAAAATTATTGTGCGTTACTTTCCGATCCGCCCTCGTATATAAAGATAGTGCTATAGTTACAGACATTGAAGTCAACCCACTGAATGGTTATGCCTGTATGCAAAAATTACTGCGCGTTACTTTCCGATCCGCCCTCGTATATAAAGACAGTGGTATAGTTACAGACATTGAAGTCAACCCACTGAATGGTTATGCCTTGTATGCAAAATTACTGTGCGTTACTTTCCGATCCGCCCTCGTATATAAAGATAGTGGTATAGTTACAGACATTGAAGTCAACCCACTGAATGGTTATGCCTTGTATGCAAAATTATTGTGCGTTACTTTCCGATCCGCCCTCGTATATAAAGATAGTGGTATAGTTACAGACATTGAAGTCAACCCACTGAATGGTTATGCCTTGTATGCAAAATTATTGTGCGTTACTTTCCGATCCGCCCTCGTATATAAAGATACTGGTATAGTTACAGACATTGAAGTCAACCCACTGAATGGTTATGCCTTGTATGCAAAATTATTGTGCGTTACTTTCCGATCCGCCCTCGTATATAAAGATAGTGGTATAGTTACAGACATTGAAGTCAACCCACTGAATGGTTATGCCTTGTATGCAAAATTATTGTGCGTTACTTTCCGATCCGCCCTCGTATATAAAGATAGTGGTATAGTTACAGACATTGAAGTCAACCCACTGAATGGTTAGCCTTGTATGCAAAATTATTGCGCGTTACTTCCGATCCGCCCTCGTATATAAAGATAGTGGTATAGTTACAGACATTGAAGTCAACCCACTGAATGGTTATGCCTTTGTGCAAAATTACTGTGCGTTACTTTCCGATCCGCCCTCGTATATAAAGATAGTGGTATAGTTACAGACATTGAAGTCAACCCACTGAATGGTTATGCCTTGTATGCAAAATTATTGTGCGTTACTTTCCGATCCGCCCTCGTATATAAAGATAGTGGTATAGTTACAGACATGAAGTCAACCCACTGAATGGTTATGCCTTGTATGCAAATTATTGTGATTACTTTCCGATCCGCCCTCGTATATAAAGATAGTGGTATAGTTACAGACATTGAAGTCAACCCACTGAATGGTTATGCCCTGTATGCAAAATTATTGTGCGTTACTTTCCGATCCGCCCTCGTATATAAAGATAGTGGTATAGTTACAGACATTGAAGTCAACCCACTGAATGGTTATGCCTTGTATGCAAAATTATTGTGCATTACTTTCCGATCCGCCCACGTATATAAAGATAGTGGTATAGTTACAGACATTGAAGTCAACCCACTGAATGGTTATGCCTTGTATGCAAATTATTGTGCGTTACTTTCCGATCCGCCCTCGTATATAAAGATAGTGGTATAGTTACAGACATTGAAGTCAACCCACTGAATGGTTATGCCTTGTATGCAAAATTATTGGGCGTTACTTTCCGATCGCCCTCGTATATAAAGATAGTGGTATAGTTACTGACATTGAAGTCAACCCACTGAATGGTTATGCCTTGTATGCAAAATATTGTGCGTTACTTTCCGATCCGCCCTCGTATATAAAGATAGTGGTATAGTTACAGACATTGAAGTCAACCCACTGAATGGTTATGCCTTGTATGCAAAATTATTGCGCGTTACTTTCCGATCCGCCCTCGTATATAAAGACAGTGGTATAGTTACAGACATTGAAGTCAACCCACTGAATGGTTATGCCTTGTATGCAAAATTACTGTGCGTTACTTTCCGATCCGCCCTCGTATATAAAGATAGTGGTATAGTTACAGACATTGAAGTCAACCCACTGAATGGTTATGCCTTGTATGCAAAATTATTGTGCGTTACTTTCCGATCCGCCCTCGTATATAAAGATAGTGGTATAGTTACAGACATTGAAGTCAACCCACTGAATGGTTATGCCTTGTATGCAAAATTATTGTGCGTTACTTTCCGATCCGCCCTCGTATATAAAGATAGTGGTATAGTTACAGACATTGAAGTCAACCCACTGAATGGTTATGCCTTGTATGCAAAATTATTGTGCGTTACTTTCCGATCCGCCCTCGTATATAAAGATAGTGGTATAGTTACAGACATTGAAGTCAACCCACTGAATGGTTATGCCTTGTATGCAAAATTATTGTGCGTTACTTTCCGATCCGCCCTCGTATATAAAGATAGTGCTATAGTTACAGACATTGAAGTCAACCCACTGAATGGTTATGCCTTGTATGCAAAATTATTGCGCGTTACTTTCCGATCCGCCCTCGTATATAAAGACAGTGGTATAGTTACAGACATTGAAGTCAACCCACTGAATGGTTATGCCTTGTATGCAAAATTACTGTGCGTTACTTTCCGATCCGCCCTCGTATATAAAGATAGTGGTATAGTTACAGACATTGAAGTCAACCCACTGAATGGTTATGCCTTGTATGCAAAATTATTGTGCGTTACTTTCCGATCCGCCCTCGTATATAAAGATAGTGGTATAGTTACAGACATTGAAGTCAACCCACTGAATGGTTATGCCTTGTATGCAAAATTATTGTGCGTTACTTTCCGATCCGCCCTCGTATATAAAGATAGTGGTATAGTTACAGACATTGAAGTCAACCCACTGAATGGTTATGCCTTGTATGCAAAATTATTGTGCGTTACTTTCCGATCCGCCCTCGTATATAAAGATAGTGGTATAGTTACAGACATTGAAGTCAACCCACTGAATGGTTATGCCTTGTATGCAAAATTATTGTGCGTTACTTTCCGATCCGCCCTCGTATATAAAGATAGTGGTATAGTTACAGACATTGAAGTCAACCCACTGAATGGTTATGCCTTGTATGCAAAATTATTGCGCGTTACTTTCCGATCCGCCCTCGTATATAAAGACAGTGGTATAGTTACAGACATTGAAGTCAACCCACTGAATGGTTATGCCTTGTATGCAAAATTACTGTGCGTTACTTTCCGATCCGCCCTCGTATATAAAGATAGTGGTATAGTTACAGACATTGAAGTCAACCCACTGAATGGTTATGCCTTGTATGCAAAATTATTGTGCGTTACTTTCCGATCCGCCCTCGTATATAAAGATAGTGGTATAGTACAGACATTGAAGTCACCCACTGAATGGTTATGCCTTGTATGCAAAATTATTGTGCGTTACTTTCCGATCCGCCCTCGTATATAAAGATAGTGGTATAGTTACAGACATTGAAGTCAACCCACTGAATGGTTATGCCTTGTATGCAAAATTATTGTGCGTTACTTTCCGATCCGCCCTCGTATATAAAGATAGTTCACAGCAACGGGAAAAATTCCGCTTCACATTTTGCCATTACAATTATGGGTTATCTTCTTCTTCCAAGTATTAGGCCAAGGCCTGTTACGATCCTATAGAAAATTTTCCCTCCAGCGTTTCTTAGGACGGCCCAGTGATCTTCATCCTCTTGGTATATAATTATAAACAGCTTTGGGGATCCGATTTGAACTCATTCTTTCAAGATGGTGTTTCCAATTTTGTTGGTACTATATTTGAAGAGAAATTTTTTTTATATTTGAAGAGAAAAATTTTCGCCTAGACCGAGACTCGAACCCGGGATCTTTGACTTGCTGGGCCAAATGCTCTACCAACTGAGCTACCGAGGCAAGTTGCGATCTAGATGCAAATTTTTCTCTTATATACAGGGTGGACCGCTCGAATGGACCTAATTTCAATTGCTTGTTACTGGCAAACGGTTGAAGATAGAAACTTAAAACAACGTTCATATTACAGAAAAACTCACCAAGTTTTGATATCCAGATCACCACATCTCTATATGAGCCCCAGCAGTCACTGTGACGATATCAAAGCGATGAACAATTTCTTGCCAAGTACGTTGGAGTATGTCTTCTGGAATGTTCTCAATAGCCTCTATGATGCGCTCACGAAGGTCTTTGACTGGGGTGGTGTAAACTTTATCTTTGACATAGCCCCAGAGAAAGAAATCCAGTGGTGTTAAATCGGGAGATCTCGGGGGCCACGCGATTGGTCCTCCCCTACCAATCCAACGGCCAGGGAAAATGTTGTCCAAAGTCGTACGAACTTCATTGGACCAGTGGGGAGGAGCACCATCTTGCTGGAAAACGATGTTAGGCTGCAGTTGTTCAATTTGTGGAAAGAAGAACTGCTCCAGCATGTCAAGATATGTGGTACCACGAACAGTTTTCTCGGCGAAGAAAAACGGTCCAATGACCTTATTATGTGACAAACTGCACCAAACATTCATCTTCGGACTATCACGAACATGCTCTTGAATAGCGTGAGGATTCTCCGATCCCCAGATCCGCACATTATGCCGGTTTACCTTGCCTGACAAATGGAAAGTGGCTTCGTCCGAGAAGAAAATCTTGGTCATGAAGTCAGGATCAGCGCCGAGACGGTCCAGCATCGTATTGGCGAATTCCACTCGTTTCGGCATGTCATTCGGCTCCAGACGTTGCACTAACTGCACTTTATATGCGTGCAGTTTGAGGCGTTTGTGGACAATCCGTTTGTAATGTCGATTTTGGTATTTGAAGTTCCCGCGAAGCTCTCTTAATGACTTCCGGGGGCTTCGCTCAAATGCGGCTTGAACATTTGCTACCATTTCATCGGATGCTCTGCGACCACCACCATGCTTCTTCAACACAGATCTGTAGCTAATAATGTATCACGCCACTTCTTTATGCTTCTAGCAGTTGGAGCATCACGGTTAAACACACGCCGGAACTCCCTTTGAACTCTAATGATTGATTTAAACTCCGCATACCACAAAACAGCTTGCGCTTTCATCTGCGGAGTCGCCATTTTCACAAACAATTAAATCTAAGAACGAGAAACGTATCTTTGTGCCATCTACCGAAAGGATTCGAAACTTGGTGAGTTTTTCTGTACTATGAACGTTGTTTTAAGTTTCTATCTTCAACCGTTTGCCAGTAACAAGCAATTGAAATTAGGTCCATTCGAGCGGTCCACCCTGTACTTTTGGTTTCAAAAGCATTTGGTGAGAGGGAATTACAACGTATATAAGAGAAAAATTTGCATCTAGATCGCAACTCGCCTCGGTAGCTCAGTTGGTAGAGCATTTGGCCCGGCAAGCCATAGGTCCCGGGTTCGATTCTCGGTCTAGGCAAAAATTTTCCTCTTCAAATATAATTTATCTTTCATTGAGAAATGTTAAATTAATAATAAAAACATCATTAGTTGGTACTGTTTAATATATTCCATAACTGGCGTAGTCTTCAATTCTTTTAAGATATCGGTGTTCCTTTTCCGATCCCATCTGATGTAACCCGCTGTTCTGCACATGAATCTCATTTCACAAGCTGTTATTCTGCTTTCGTGTTGTCTTTTTAGTGACATCCCTGAAAAAATTACTAGTTATAATAAAAGTTTAGGAATTATTAATCAAGTTATGAAACCATCCCTTGTACAAAAATACACCAGATTACGTTTATATAACAATTTGGCTAGACCAGTGTTGACCTATGGTAGTGAAGCATGGACACTAAAAAGACAACATGAAAGCAGAATAACGGCTTGTGAAATGAGATTCATGCGCAGAACAGCGGGTTACACCAGATGGGATCGGAAAAGGAACACCGATATCTTAAAAGAATTGAAGACTATGCCAATTTTGGATTGTTAGCGATTTAAAGATAAACATTTTCTCTTAGTTGTTCCACTATGCTAGAATTATTCTAGTGATACTTTATTAAGTAAAATACACTAAAAAAAAGTAATTTTTCATGTAAAAATAGAATCTGTCTTGTACCGAAATCAAGTTTTCGATACATGGATTACGTCATACTGCACAACAATACGTCATCGCATCTCCATTTCTTCTGTGATCTTAGTGAACAGTGCCAAATTCTCTCCTACATACCCCCCTTTCCTTTATGCGCCATGTTCTATCGCGCATCCTCCCCTCTCCCAGTGAACCCTCAAATAAGCTGCGCTTACCTACATCAGGGTCATCATCTGTTTATTAACCAAAGGGTCAAGTCTATACAGCTTGGAGGAGCTTAGGCCAGGGTAGGGCCACAAGGACCGTGTACCCTAGCTCTTGGCGGGACTGGTGCGAATAATAGAATGTACGTATGTTTCATTATTATTGCTTTGTTTAGATGACCGATAAGGTTATTGTTTCTTTTTTCTTAATTTATTTTTCAATGTTAAACTAATTATCTACTATTATTTGAATATTATATCTGACTGTTTAATTTTGACTCTTATTGAATATAAGATATTTGCTTTTAGTTAACTTCTGTCTATTGATTCAGTAGCTAGTCATGTTAGATATGAGTATAAAGTTCCGAAGCTTTCTCAAGCGAATATGATTTCCTCTTTCCTTGAAAATTCCACGATTATAATCTGTACAGCTTACAATATATATTATATGCTTAACAATCTATTGAAGAAAGATGAGTAAATCTTTGCCTTTTATGGGCCCGGGCAAAGATGTGTTAATTTGTGCAATCTATGTTCCCAATTCAAGGTAATTATCAACAACATTGGTATGATCCAGCACCAAGGCGCGGTTCAAATTATAGGTAGCAGAACGCACAGTGCAGTCTTTTCAAATATATTAATGGTGTTGTACATTATCATTCTTAAGGTCATTTATAAATTATTTTCTATCAGGAAATTTAAGCAGCATCATTCTTAGCCATCACAGTAAAAATAACTGCTAACAGAAAACAAATCCAATTTAAATCTTAAATTCAATGTTTCACATTGTGAGGATTGTGGAAAGGAGTCTGTAGAAATATCACAGTAAGCAGTCCATGATTATTTGTATGTATTTTTATATAAAATTGTCAAATAATGAAAGTACAATCTTTGGTTTTAAAATAAAATAAATAACTAGTTTAATTTTCTAATGCCCTAATTTTATTAAACTGTTGATTGCAAATCACCAATGGAAATAGAGTGTTTCTGTAACAAGGTTATAAAGGGATCTTCCGGTTTATTGAAAGGTAAGTCATACTGAGCTCCTACTGTCCATAAAGATTCTAAATCATATATATCTCTTGCATTTCTTGAAAACATGTGCAGTGCAATGTTACCTGAAACAGAGAGAAAGAAAACGGAATCATTAGCATATGCCTTCAAGTATGCTCTATCACACAAAGAATTTTCTCTATACCATATCCCATTTGTCCACTGCAGTTGTCTCGAAGTAGCATGCTGCCTTGTCACGCAGTGGGCCCGGGTTCTATCCCGGTCGGGGCAGTTTTTCTGGGTGAGGTTTTTATCGGGGTTTTTTCCTCACCAATAAGACAAATGTCAGGAAAACTTTAAGGCCCAAACGGTCCCTGAAATCATATGGCCATCATCATCCTTCACCGGTGTGGAAAGCAACCAGAAGCTACCACACCTACAATTCCCTAGTAAAGTTGCAAGCATAGCATGAAAATGCTATGATTGCAGTGAAGGACCTGCCCACGGGCAGAATTACCATGGATGGATATCCCATTTAGTAAGGTTGTTTTTTGACTCCACTAGTAAGGGATATTAAAGATTTTTTTAGTAATTCTGCCCAAGGGCAGGTCTTTCAATGCAATCATAGCATTTTTATGCTATGCTTTGCAGCTTTACTAGAGAATTATAGGTGTGGTAGCTTCCTGTTGCTTTCCACACCAGTGAAGGATGATGATGGCCAGATGATTTTCGGGGACATTGGGCCCTAAGCATTCCTGACATTTGTCTTACAGGTGAGGAAAAACCCCAAAAAAACCTCACCCAGGAACCTGTCTGACCAGGAATCAAACCCGGGCCCGCTGCATGACAAGGCAGCATGCTACCTCGAGACCACAGCGATGGACTGGCATTTAAAGATATAGGGATAGATATTTAGATGTAGATTTTAGAATATGTTTACCTACAAGTTAATAATAGTTATTTATATATATCAAGGTAATTATGTGGAAAATTACACTTGAGAGCAACAGGCTTTATTTACTCTTTTCCTGGCAGCAAGGGTACTTAAATCCCTGGGTAGCCTTGACAGGCACTTAAAGAGCTGAAATGCTTGCGCTGAAATATAAATTTTCTATGATCATACTGAAATTTATAGGGAATAATGGCAGAACATTCTATTATATCAGAGGTCCCCAAACTTTTTTGACTTGTAAACCATGTACCAATTCTTTCTATTTTGGGTAGACCCCTTGCCTTTCTAGTATTGATTTTTTTTTCAAATTCATCAACATCAAATGACAGCTAACACAGTTTTCGCTGCTAAGGAACTCTCGAAGGTCAAAGTTGATCCCTAAGTAAATTAATGAGTCATTTTTAACATCTTACCTCATATTTTATGTTTCTTCAAACACGGGAACTAGTTTTCGAGAGAAGGATCTCTCTCATTTTTAATGACTACTGGATTTTCATTGGAATCTCCATTAATAACATTGTCATCTGGTGTTGATTTGATGAACTTTGAGATGAGGTCACGTTCATCAGGAATCTCGAAATTCATGGATCTAAATTTGTTCTTCTGAATATATTATCTTCTCCCAAATTGTCAATACTAAAGGTTTTTCCAAATGTTTTAAAAGTTGGACTTCTTTTTCAATTTTATGATTCTCCAATAAACTATGTGCTGCAATAGCTGATTTTTCAATTTCACCATTTTTAATATTTCTGAAGTGTTCCTTAGTGCAAGTGTCCAAATTCCTTTTTTATTTTTCCTATGTATACTTTATTGCAGTCCTTACAATTAATTTGATAAATTCCAGATTTTTTGCTATCTGGGGTTTTCAATTTCTTATTAGTTATTAATAGATTATCAAGGCTAAATTTATTTATCGGTGCCAATGTAATATTGAATTTCTTGAAATTTTTAAAAAAAATTGTTATGTATTTCAGGATGATAAGTTATTTTCTTAAATTGTTTTCCTTTCTTTGAAACAGATTGCAGGGTAGTGTATTCTTTAATCTTTTTTGTTGTCTGAATTTCTTTAATTTATTTACAATTACTTCTTTTCCAAAACCATTTAAATTGGCTATGTTCAAAATGTGATTGTATTTCTTAAAATCTTCTTCATTTAATGGAACATTAATGATCCCTAAGGGTCGATATAGGCCACTTTTGGAATTACTTATATAATAAAATTATTACAATACCTGAATACAATTTTTTAGTACTTCTTTTTGGTATGATTGTTGTGGAAACATGGAAATTTGTACAGAGTTGCACCACAGTTTGCACACATCAAACTTACTTATTTTAGGAATTCACACTATGAGGTATATTCATTTAGATAACATTTTAATCACTCACCTCATATTAGTCTTCTTATTTTAATATAAACTAGTTTCAGAACTTTGTTTCCGTTCCATCTTCAGTATCTTCATGACCATTGTTCTGTCGTCTTGAAGAGCTGTCCTTCCATTGGCTGACTGAAAAACCTGGTTTTGAGGTTTTTCAGTCAGCCAATGGAAGGAGCGAAGGACAGCTCTTCAAGACGACAGCACAATGGTCGTGACGATACTGAGGATGGAACAGAAACTGTCAAATAAGAAGAACAATATGAGGTGAGTGATAAAAAATTCTATCTTAACATCAAACTTACTTATTTTAGGAATTTACACTATGAGGTATATTCATTTAGGTAAAATTTTAATCACTCACCTCGTATTAATCTTCTTATTTTAATATAAACAAAACTAAAATTTTATAAAACAATGGCTGTCCCTGTCCTTTTGTATGGGAGTGAATCTTGGATTACCACCACCAAACAAGAAAGTAAAATCCAAGCAGCCGAGATGAAATTTTTAAGAAGAGTAAAAGGCTGCACTAGAATGGACCAGATAAGAAATGAGGATATCCGTGAAGAACTGCAGATCTACTCCATAAAAGAAAAGATATTTAACAACAAGATACAGTGGAAAGAACATGTAGAAAGAATGGAAGAAAGTAGATTACCTAATAAAATCTTCCATTATTTTCCAAGAGGAAGAAGAGATGTCGGACTTCGTCGGAAGAGATGGTCTTAGATCTATTAGTGAAGACGGAACAGGCAACTCTTGCCTAAACCAGGAAGTGAAGAAGAAGAAGATTTTAATACAAACTAGTTACAGAACTTCGTTTCCGTTACATCTTCAGTATATTCACCACCGTTGTTCTGTTGTCTTGAAGAGCCATCTTTCACTACTTGCATTGGTAGACTGAAAAAAAAGGAGTGAAAAGGAGAAATTGATGAATTTTGAAATTCCTGGGGAGAATGACCTGATTTTGAGGTTTTTCAGTCTGTCAATGGAAGGAGTGAAAGATGGCTCTTCAAGACAACAGAACAACGGTCATGAAGATACTGAAGATGGAAATGAAACAAAGTTCTGAAACTAGTTTATATTAAAATAAGAAGACTAATATGAGGTGAGAGATTAAAATTGTACCTAAACATCAAACTTGTTATATTATTTTTAGTCTGATCATCTTACCTTATTATTGATTTCGTACATCTCAATGATGGATAAATCATATTTGAAGAGAAAAATTATATGCTCAGACCGGGACTTGAACCCGGGACCCTTGGTTCTCTAGACCAAGTGCTCTACCAACTGAGCTACCTGAGCAAGTACCGATCTAAACGCAAATCTTTCTCTATATACATTGTAATTCCCGTCCACCAAATGCTGTGAAGCCATGCTTCTATCTTGCAAATGGCTGCTCCTTTATTAAGAAGACATATTGGTCTAGAGAACCAAGGGTCCCGGGTTCAAGTCCCGGTCTGAGCGTATAATTTTTCTCTTCAAATATGATTTATCCATCGTTGAGATGTACGAAGTCAATAATAAAAACTTGAAAAAAGCCGTATAATTCCCAAATATGTCTTCTTAATAAAGGAGCAGCCATTTGCAAGATAGAAGCATGGCTTCACAGCATTTGGTGGACGGGAATTACAATGTATATAGAGAAAGATTTGCGTTTAGATCGGTACTTGCTCAGGTAGCTCAGTTGTAGAGCACTTGGTCTAGAGAACCAAGGGTCCCGGGTTCAAGTCCCGGTCTGAGCGTATAATTTTTCTCTTCAAATCTTACCTTTATATTGAGGTAAGATGATCAGACTAAAAATAATATAATTAAAATAACCTCAAAAATTCACTTCCTAAAATTAAATATCAAACTTGTTTTCTTTTTCACTCAATGGGATGAACACATTCCACACTTTTTGCATTTGAGCACCCTTTTCTTTTTAGTTGGAGCACATGAATAATTTTGTTTGCCATTAGACCACCATGTAATCAATAGTCGAAGTCTTTCTTCGGATCTACGAGGGCGGATCGGAAAGTAACGCACAATAATTTTTTTCTGCCTTGGTATTGCAGCTAGAATGTTGAAATTTCACAGAGATATAGTTTGTAGTTGTCACTACAGATGGTATTTTTTTCTCAGGTGCACCTCTTGCGAGAGAAGCTTGAACTATGCAACAAAGGTGGCGCGCATGCTACAGTCCACAGGGCGGATCGGAAAGTAACGCACAATAATTTTTTTTTAAAAAGTTTAATAGTAAAAAAAAGGAAAAAATCACAAATGAACTTACATCTTTTTTAAGGTAGAATATGTTTATCACTCACCTCATTCTACCTTAATGAATATACCTCATAGTGAGAATTCCTAAAATAAATAATTACATCTTTTACCTACTTTTCGACATAGTCACCAACTTTCTCAGCACATTTTTCCCATCGTGTTACCAGTTTCAATATGCCCTGTTCGTAGAAGTCCGTTTGGTTGGAGTGTAGCCATCTGCGCACCGCTGATGCCTGCTTTGTTTCGGGCGTGTAGTGGTACGCCCACGACTCATCACCTGTGACGATTCCTTCCAGAAAGTCATGTCCTTGTGCGGTGTACCGCGTTAAGTGGTCCAAGCTTGCCATCATTCGCTGGTCCTTGTGGTCGTCTGTCAGGTTCTTAGGCACCCAGCGAGCACTAACGGTCCATACAATCATCCCCATACACGCCACGCATGTCCCTGTGAATTTCACTGGGTTTATGCCCTTTGGCCCACAAAAATCGAACAACACTTCTCTGTTCCTCACAGGTGGACGACTGTAGCATGCGCGCCATCTTTGTTGCATAGTTCAAGCTTCTCTCGCAAGAGGTGCACCTGAGACAAAAATACCATCTGTAGTGAAAACTTCAAACTATATCTCTGTGAAATTTCAACATTCTAGCTGCAATACCAAGGCAGAAAAAAATTATCGTGCGTTACTTTCCGATCCGCCCTCGTATTTTCAATAATGTTTGTAAACACGCACTCAAAGATTGTGCTTGCGAATGTATTTCTTCCTCATCTGTCTCTTCTTCACACAACTTTTTGTTGTCATGGATTCAAAACAGTTTAGTAGAAATTTTTCGAAAGCATAAACCTTACCTTTGGACTTTTGAATAGAGGTGTTCTCTTTTTTAGCAAAATGAAACTATTTAGTGCATCCATTGTATACAAATTCCTTGGTCCACTTGGAGGGTTTTATGGCAACAGGGATAATAATGTAGCATAACATCTGCCACTTCTAACCTTTGCATTTATATTTATTACAGTTCATAACAATTTCTAACTTCTTTATTGCCTCTCATTGACAGCTATGTCTATCAGAATCCACTATTTTTGCACTGTGAATGGTAGAAATGAACCACTTGTCTTTTCATACTCGTACAAGTACTTGACTTCTCTGCACAAATACAGATTCACCTTTTTTTAAATTATTGGAGTCTGTTTTCAGATTTTTGGGGACACCTATGTACAGAAGAAATGTTCCACAAACATGTGTGTTCTTTCCTAAAAGCATTTCACACAAGTCAAAACTATTGTAGTATCTGTCTCGGTAAATATTGTATCCTTTATCAATTAGATGGGGTCATAGCAGATCCAAAACAAAGATTTTTGATGGATCACAATTTTTATATAACAGTCGTGGAAATATTGAGTTTTGGAGAGAGCCACACTACACTTTTGTATTGCAGCACCCTTCTTCTTTTAGTTGAGAGCACATCACCCTGTAGTCGACTCAGGGTTTACTGTAGCTTTCAACGTCAATTTTGAATAGTCTACAGTCGCCAATAAAAGTAAAGATTTTAGGAACAATACAGTCTTTTTTCCACTTTTCAGAAGTGATATTTTTTCGATGTAGTTATTTTAAATTTGACACTAACAAAAAACAAATTAATATACCGGGTGCGGCAGCATAACTTCCTTTTTTAAAATGTGCGCCATTTAGTCGGTTGATGTCGTAGCGGAGCGCTAGTGGTCTCGTTCGAGAGGGGGGACTATAAAGTTTTGTCCTGACACAGTTCAGTCGCCATCATGCGTTGGAACAGTGAGGAGCGTGCGTTTGCCATTGAGGCCTACTTTTCGAGCGGATGTTCTGTGATTGCAACCCGGCGCGCCTTTCGGAATCGCTTTAAATTAGCCCCGTTGGCCCCTGTCCCGGACCGGAAATCAATTGTTACGTGGGTCACTACGTTCAGACAAACTGCAAGTGCGACAAGACGAAGAACTGGAGTCCCTCGGCCGATTAGATCACCTGAGAACATTGAGGTAGTGAGAGCTTCAATGTTGCGATCACCACGGCGTTCTGCGCGCAAACATGCGTCTGCCCTTGGACTTTCCGATCGTTCTGTAAGGAGAATACTTCATGATGATCTTCATTTATTTCCATCCATACAAGATGGCAATTGTGCAGGAACTTTCTGAACGTGACTTCAATTCTCGGAGGAACGCGTGTGAGGTTCTTCTGGAAGTCATTCCTGAGGACGCTATTGTTTTTTTTAGTGATGAAGCCCATTTTCATTTGTGTGGATCCGTCAACAAACAAAACATGCGCTACTGGGCTGACACCATCCTCGACAATTGCATCAAAGGCCTTTGCATTCACCTAAAGTCACAGTGTGGTGTGCAATTTCCTCAAGTGGAATTATTGGTCCCTGGTTCTTTGAGGAAAATGAAGTCACAGTGACAGTGAATTCGGACCGGTATGTAAACATGTTACAGGAATTTTTTTTCCCACGGCTAGATGAGTTGGACTTAGGGGACACTTGGTTCCAACAAGACGGTGCAACGGCACACACTTCAAGAGCATCGATGACTGTTTTGAGGGAACACTTCCCAGAGCGCCTTATCTCAATTAGGGGCGATTTGAAGTGGCCGGCCCGCTCTCCCGATTTGACCCCTTGTGATTTTTTTCTATGGGGTTATTTGAAATCCCGTGTTTATGTGAACCGTCCAAGGACCCTACAAGATTTGAAGACCAACATCCAGGAAGAAATTGCCAACATAACGCCTGCTATGCTGGCAGGAGTCATGACAAACGCCAGAAATCGGTTTACTCAGTGTATGGAGAATGGGGGACGTCACCTACCTGATTTGATCTTCAAAACTGAGTAAAACAAAACTTTATGTATGTGCCTATATTATAAAAAACGAATAAAAATTTTCTGATTCATACAATGCATTTTATTAAGTTTTAAAAAAAGGAAGTTATGCTGCCGCACCCTGTATTTAAAGAGTAAAATTTATGCCTAAACTGGGATTTAAATAGGATGATGTTTGGTATCTAAAAGGTCCAAAAAAACCCATTAAATGGTACATTCCTGAAGAAACAACTCAATATAGGCCACCTTCACATGCCTTTAATCGTGGCACTTATTATAGTATAAACAGTTCATACAAATTGTATGATTATAAATATTTGCCTATCAAAGTAATTGGCTAAACTGCACTTCTACTTACTTTTGATTTTTCAGTTTATTGTTGTAAACTATAGCTCTTCCAGAGCGAATGATTTCATTATCAAGTGCTCGACATTAGATAGCAACCAACCAACTATAGCTCTTCTTCTGTATTTACTAACATTTTTTAATATATTACACTTTTTTAAACAATTTTTTATAACATTATTAGACAATATTCAAGTATTTATTTCATCATCATCATGAACAAATTCGTTTTAGGCCATGTGGCCTGTACGGTAAACCTAGCAAAGATGGTCTTGATCTTTCCACCGATGTTTTGGTCTTCCTTGGTCCCTATGTCCAGTTGGGGTATATTGGAATGCCAATTTTGGAAGTTATTTCTTGCCATTCTCCTCAGATGATTTTTCCATTCTTGTTGGTATCTTTGTACATCTTCATTTAAACTTGTTACTCCAAGTTTTTTATTTAAATACGCAAATCACAATATTATGACACTGTCAGACAATTTTGTGATGCTAACTGCTATTTCCTCCACAGAGTATATTATTTAGTCTATGATTTTTCTATCGCTGGTTTGGGTCATCGCTGATTCGAATGGCATTAGGGAGTGATAAGTAAGTGTACACTCATTTTTAATAAACGTTTGGTAATTTTAATATCGTTAATATTTCTTTAACATAGAATTGGGGATTTATTGCAAAGATTGGACATTTAAATTTCATAGCAACGTGCTGCCATCTAGCATAAGTTGTATGAACTTTAGTACAATATCAATAATAATCAATATGTGGCAAGGATGATAATCAATATGTGGTTTGATGTGAGTTATCACTGGCTCTATAAACTCTGGCGCATGCGCACTGTTGTTCTATAGGACTTTGAGCTTTACTAGGGAATTATAGGTGTGGTGGCTTCCCGTTGCTTTCCACACTGGTCAAGGATGATGATGATGATGATAATGGTAAGGATGATGATGATGACCGGATGATTTTCGGGGAACGTTGGGCCCTAAGCTTCCTGACATTTGTCTTACAGGCGAGGAAAAACCCTGAAAAAACCTCACCCAGGAGCCTGTCCAGACAGGGAATCGAAACCAGGCCCACTGCGTGACAAAGCAGCATGCTACCTCGAGACCACAGCAGTAGACTTTATAAGTTATAAACCCTACAAATTAATTAACAATAAGAAACCTCAGGGTTTTCTCCTGTTTTCCCCGGCCACAATTTCAGTCCAACATTTCTCTATATTCATCTCAACCATTTTATTTAACTTTGTTCATCTGCCTCTGTAATGGTGCATCAGGCATGGTCAGCCAGCAACCTTGTCATTCACAGACCTCTATATAAGGGGCTTCATCTCATCCCTCGACCTGAACCTGAGTTGGACACGAGTTGATATTATAAAGGTATGTACACATATGCGCGCCGCGAACACAAACACCGCGTGTTATGTTCGTCGAAATTATTAATTTCAACGAACCTCCTGCGATCCATAGGAAACCCACAAACCTTCAGTAGACATTTTGCAGAGCAGGTGTAACCAACGATGTCTATTCCCTTTCCGTTCCCCCACTTGTCCTGCATTCTTTCCCAAAAATAGGGACATTTTTTTAAATGCCGCAGGACGCGGGACAATTTGTTAAAAATCGGGACTGTCCCGCCAAAATCGGGACGTCTGGTCACGCTTATTACTTATTACATCTTATAACTTTATTTATACTTTTTCAAATATTATAGCATTAAAGGAATTTAAAAAAATATATGATTTGTATATCCATCCATAGTAATTCTGCCCGAAGGCAGGTCCTTCACTGAAATCATAGCATTTTCATGCTATGCTTGCAGCTTTACTAGGGAATTGTGTAGGTGTGGTAGCTTCCCGTTGCTTTCCACACCGGTGAAAGATGATGAGATGATGATGATATGATAATGATAAGGATGATGATGATGGCCATATGATTTCGGGGACCGTTTGGGCCTTAAAGTTTTCCTGACATTTGTCTTACAGGTGAGGAAAAACCCCGATAAAAACCTCACCCAGAAAAACTGCCCCGACCGGGGATTGAACCCGGGCCCCGCTGCGTGACAAGGCAGCACGCTACCTCGAGACTACAGCGATGGACATGATTTGTATATATCATCATCATCATCATCATCACTCCAGGGATTAGGCAATTGCCCGTTCCGACTTCATATTGCATCAGCCCAACGTCTTCTAGGTCTTCCAACATCACGCCTTCCTCTTGCTTGATAGTTCCTGGCTAACAATGGATATCTCTCCTTACTCATTCCATCCATGTGATCAATCCATTTCTGTCTGTAATTCGTGACTTTATCCAATAAAGGCTGTACTTTCAATTCTTCTCTTATATCCTCATTTCTTATTCTATCAAGACTTGTACATCCTTTTACTTGTCTTAGGAACCGCATCTCTGCCGTCTGTATTCTATCCTTCTGTCTTTTGTATATATATGTTTAAAATTATTAAGAATCTATCTCACCATAACATGGCCTTAATTTTTAATAAAAATGTACATGATTATTATACTAGAGGTTGTACTTTATTGCACAAAGATACTAGTTTCTAAAAAAAAAAGGTATAAAAGGGATTCGTTATGCATTAATCAACCATTAAAATAACTACTTACCTATTGAATATCAACATTTCACGAATGTTAAACATTTTTCTAATTGTATTAAAAAATATTTTTTCCATTGCTTTCTTAGTTAATTTTGTTAATTTTTATTATTATTAATATTATCCTGTTTAAATATTGTATTTATATGTGTGTATATATATTGTGCATCTATAGTAGTTTGTATTACTTAAACTTATGCCTGAATTTGTTTTCTTGTTTTTATTGTTAATTGTTTTATGGCCATTATTTTTTGTATATTGCCCCTTAACATGAGCAGTCTTGCTCTTTGGAGTCTTTGAAGAGATAAATAAATAATTAGCAATAAATGTGTTTATATATTGTATTGTTTTGTGATACTTCATACATAATATTATGAAATGAACGTCTTAAATAAATAATGTTTTCTAAATAATTCTAATTTATTTATACAATTACAGAACACACGAAAAAAAACACATATCATTGAAAAAAAAACAGGCATCTCCTTTCAATGATTTTTTAAAATGATCCTTATGTTGTGGATCCCACAATAATTGCTTGCTTCTATAAATGTCAACAAGTTTTAACACGTTTTCCTCTGACCACTCCATACTCAAATAATAGGTGCGCACGAAAATAACGAACCTCTCAGGTACCCATCCAAATCTAAACAGCGAACCATCAAAGTGTTCGTGGAAAAAAACCGACAATGAGTGGATCGTGGTGAGAGACGTGCGTGCGGCACACGCGCTGTTTGCGCACACCTTAAAACCCCGTACAAATCTGACGAACATGGTGCGGCGCGCAGGTGTGTACGTACCTTAAGAAACAACTATGTCATAACATAGGTTGTATTTGAAATATTTGATGAATTGAATTAAGAAAATTATTTAGTGATAGCTTGTCATAAATTAACTATAATACTTACCTAAATCAATTGCCATCCAATCTTTTGAATTCTCGCCTTCAA
Organism: Diploptera punctata; assembly: GCA_030220185.1. NCBI lineage: Eukaryota > Metazoa > Arthropoda > Insecta > Blattodea > Blaberidae > Diploptera > Diploptera punctata. The sequence goes on along the minus strand of JASPKZ010003868.1, from coordinate 5,451,176 downwards.
TTCTAGGTATAATGTCAGAGGAATTCATTTTTTTCTTGTAAATCTTCCTCACTAATTGCATGATGGCTGACATATGCCTAAGTGACTTCGCTGTGACAACCACAATATAATCTACGTAATTCAATTCTCTTGGTAAAGTTGCAACAAATATGTCCATTAATTTTTCTCTTCTCAGAAGATGAATAAGATCTTCAATGTCATACACACCACGCACTCCCCCTGAAATTAATAAACTCAAGTTTAGTGCCTCTTCAATTTAGATTTTTTTCTTAGATCACAATTCCAAATGTTAATAAAGACAGAGCAACATTATTACAAGAATGTAAAAGGAAAAATTGGATATGCTACACTTCGGATCACAAGAAAATTCTTCTAAGTTCTATAGAATCGCAGTGCGCATGCGCTAGTGCTCCAATTATCCCAGGTAGATAAATGCAACCTCCAGCGGTTGGCGGTATATGTATGTGAAATCAGTATGACCAACATTGACACAAAATTCCCAGAACTTGTCTAAAAATGTATAATTAACACGAAATGAACTAGTGGAAATATGATTTTACTTGGTAACCGTCCAATATTTTGAATTTTTCATAGAATAACAGATATGAAGAGATAACAGATATGAAGAGGTAATTTATATTACGTATCAAATCACATTTAAAAAGCAAGGAACCTAAAAGCTAACCAAACCTAAATCAATTACTATAACACAAATCAATTACTCTAACGTAGGTAAAATCCAGGGAACGTGGAATCACATTTAAAAAGCAAGGAACCTAAAAGCTAACCAAACTTAAATCAATTACTGTAACACAAATCAATTACTCTAACGTAGGTGAAATCCAGGGAACGTGGAAATGGTTGGCAACATCTGGAGTATTTTGGGTTGCTGATGGTGGCAACGCTGGAACAACATAGGAAGAGGAGGGAAAATAGCAGAGAGTAGCAAGTAAGCAATGTAGCATGACCATGTTTTACGTAAATATATAAATATAAAAAAAAAGATCATTGCAACATTGGAAGATGTTTAAAATGTGTTTAAAAGTGTTGCAAAATGTTTTAAACGTGTTTAGTGCATCAGTGAAATAAGATATTAAATTGAAAATTTTTTGCGACCTGAACCCTACAACAGCCAAAAAATTATAGGTCGAAGTGTTCTAAACTTGAGCCCTAGACTACATTATATACTTATTCTCGGCTGAACTTTAGAGATTGATGTTCTATGATTTTCCATACAACATTCTTATACCATTATTTCACTACAAACTTTTACCATTTGTATTAATCATTTTAAATATTTTGCAATGGTTCTTATGCATATTTTACAATTATAAAATATCTGGATAATCTTTCCATTAAGTGCAGCGAGAATTTTTTCCAAGTCCCAGGCAGACACCACGCGCATGCGCTAACAAACGTGAAGTGGTTTACTCTGTGGAATATCGCGATGCAGCCAACATTATACATGTTATTTAATGAACCTAAAAGCTAACCTAACGAAATTGAAATACTCTAACCTGTGAAAGACCAACCTAAAGCAATTTAAGCACTCTAACCTGTGAAAGAATGCAACGCCCAAAGCTAAATAGTAAGTTCTCAAATTCTGAATTACATACCCTATGTTGGCTGCACTGTTGTTGTATAGAATATTCTTAAAAATCAATATGGCGGCCACATCTTCATGTTACGTACATAGTTATTTATCATAGAAAAATATGTTCGGTTCAACTGCACTTCTACTATCTCAAAATTTTTCTGTTATAATGTTGTAAACTATAGCTTTTGTTCTGTACTTACCATCATTTTCTAATATTTTAAAACGTTTTAAAACAATTTTTATAACATTATTAGACAATTTTAAAGTATTTATTTAAATATGCAAATCACAATATTATGAGACTGTTGACGCTAACTGCTATTTTCTCCAGAGTATATTACTTAGTCTATAATTTTTCTATCGCTGGTTGGATCAGCGTTAGGGAGTGATAAGTAAGTGTACACCCATTTTTAATAAATGTTTGGTAACTCACTATGATCCATATTTGGTTCGTCTTCCGGGCATATAGGCCGTGGTCTGGTTGTCTTCTTACTCGACGTTTCGTCTACTGCTGCGGTAGACATCATCAGGAGATACTGCGTGCTTTCTGTGAACTCCTCAACAGTCGGCTGCAGACTGGCTGGTCGTTGGAAACTGTCTCTCTGTTTATAGCTAAACCCCGGGTGGAGGGGAGGTTTTCTGCACGCACCGAGTTTTGCGCTGTATTGCCGTTTGCAGAAGTCATAGGCTTCGTTGTCGTGTTATACAGTGCTGGGATCCAAATTTTGTTTATCTTCACGGTTTCTTCTTTTTTGTTGAAGGAATTTTTATGTTTATATATTTCTATGGCTTCTCTGTATAGTCTGGTGTAGTAATGTGAGGTTTGTGATAATACCTGGGTATCTTCAAATCTTATGATATGTTGTTGGTTGTTCATCAAGTGTTCCACTACGGCCGATTTTTCATTTTCCAACGACCAGCCAGTCTGCAGCCGACTATTGAGGAGTTCACAGAAAGCACGCAGTATCTCCTGATGATGTCTACTGCAGCAGTAGACGAAACGTCGAGTAAGAAGACAACCAGACCACGGCCTATAAGCCCGGAAGACGAACCAAATATGGATCAAGACGCCGGCCGTGAAAGCCTACAATTACTCACTATGATGTTTGTGGGTTATCACTCAATGATAACATTATCGCTGCTACTTCTAACTGCTACCGTGTATTCACAGTTTTAAGATACTGTAAGTGCAGTTTTTCCATATGTTCAAATAATCGTTAGAAAAATTAAAAATTTGTTGTAAATGGTGGGAGATAATTTGAAAATAAAACCCTGTTGGTGCATGCGCGTGGTGTCTGCCTCGGACTTAGAAAAAATTCACACTGCGCATAATGGAAACAAGAACCAAATATTTATTTATGTACACAAATTGTGCCATTTATCTATCTGTTCTACAGAATCACAGTGCACATGCTTAATGTAACTTCCACTCAATAGCAGGTCATATCTGTGAAATCATTGTGTCCAACATTAACAATTAATTGCAAACCATATTTTAAAAAATTTTCATTTTGTTAAGTTCTGATGTGACAAGTTAGTATATACAAGATTAGTTAAAAAAAATCACAGAGGTAAACGATCATCTGCCAGTATAGGCGTGACATGTGTTAGCATATCAAGTCCCCCAGCCGTTGTAGCTGGTGTTCTCAACCTGGAACCACTTACTTATTGTAGCTACCCAAATGCCTCATGATGCTGGATGGGCACCGTACTGGGCAAGACTCGAACCAGCACAAGTCCCGTAAGCTCTGTGCCAAGGCCTCTTGCCTTAACCACTCGGCTATGGCACGGGACAGATTAGCTTATAGTTTATTTAATAATGTGTATGTAATTTTTTTTGTTAGGTTAGGAAAAGGGAAATAGGTGTATATCCATTTCGGCTGTGGTGTATAAACCGTGGCACACAATTTTCCATCTAATATTCTTATGCCACTGATGCACTAAACACTTTTCAACCATTTATAATAACGTTTGGTAGTATTTTAAACATTTTGGAACCATTTCATAAACATTTCTTACGATTTTTAAATTACGCAAATACTGTACAGCGAGTTCTACAGGCGCAGAAATGCTTTATGTAACATCCGCTAGGCAACTCTCACATCGCAGTTACCAATATTTGAAAATAATTCAAAACCATATTTAGTGTTAGTGTACGTAAAATTAGTTTATAGGTTGTTAAATAATATGCATGTAAATTGTTTTGTTAGGTTAGGAAATGGGAAGTTAGTTTACGTCCATTTTTTTTAGCATTTGGGAATTTATTCCCAAAGTTGGTAACGCCGACTTCAGAGCCATTACCGGAAGCTACATTAACCATTACAGCAACCCCTGCACTCGCGCATGCGCACTGCGATTCTATAGAACTTGGAAGAATTCATGTGTGACAGTTTATACACCTTATCCTCCATTTCTTATAAACATGTTTGGGAACTTATTATGAAGTTTGGTCATTCTGCTCTCTTCCAACTCCAGTTTATGACTCTGAAACCTGGACTCTTACTACAGGTAAATTAAATAGGATAGTAGCTGTAGAAATGTAGTTATTAATACCTTAAGCGGGTTATACGCTTTATGATCCCAAGCATAATGAAGTTATCCGCAAAGCTCTCAACACACCAGTAATAACTTAATCCAAATATACAAAAATAATTGGCATGAACACCTCCTTAGAATACCAAGCAATAGACTACCTCTGCATCTATTCAACTAAAGACCCACGACGAATTTCTATCCTGAAGCAGAGCAGGCCAATGGCCTAATCCCTGACTGTTATTGATGATATATCCTGCCATCTGGTAGAGATTACGTTGAAGGGTTCGGGCATGTGCACTGCAATTCTGTAGAACAATTCAATGAAGAGGTGAACATCAATTATCAAAGTTTTCCCCTATTTTCATTACTTACTTTCAAGATTTAAACCGTAAAATTCATCTTCTTTTTTCTTTTCTTGCAGGGAATCTAAGAATTTTATCCTTTCTTCATCGACGTCTAAAATAATCGGTGCATCTTCGTCCCTAAATACTTCATAATTCGGTATTGTTGATACATCTTTACCGAGATCAGAATTTCTTGAATCGCAATATTTTTTGTAAAAAAATACATGGGGATTTATATTGCTGCGTTTACCTGTTGCTAAAAGGAAGCATGTCTTAAATACGCGTGTTCTTATAACATTCATAATTTATGCATATATTATCAATTTAACACAAATCGCAACTTATGTTCAAGCACAGCACATTACCATTCTAGATTTTCTATTCTGTGACCATTCTCTGTGGTGCTTATTACCATAGAGAACCGTTGATATGGCTTTGTCGTTCAATTACATAGAGAACAGAACCGATAGAGGCGCCTCTCTGTGTTAATTTAACACCATCTAAATTGATCTAAATTTCGGTTCTCTATGCATTTAAATACATGGGGAGCAATTTTTGCGCTGGCGCGTTGCGTCGTAGATAAACCACAGCATTACAGGAAAAATAACTTTCGAAGACTTCTACTATAACTACCTTTCAACATTAATGTTGGTTCGAAGGCAATGCCTAAAAACCAAGTTCAAAAATTGAAATATGAGGTAAGAAATCACGATTCATAGGGGGAAAAATCAGGTTATGTATTGTGTACAATATGGCAACGAAGAAAAACTGCTGAAATGTTTCTTGAAAATATTGATGTAATAAATGCTTTGCTATAAAAATCAAGTATTTTTCTTAAACTATTTAAACAAGATATTAAAAAAATGATAAATATTTGGCAAATTAATGTATATGTAGTTTTTTTTTATTATAATCTTATCAATAATTCAATTAGTATATATTTCTGATTTCACTGACATCTATGTGGGAGAGCTGTACCTACCACGACCCAGGCGCAGCATGCGTGTGCGAGTTTTGTGAACTGTCTTGCGATTGTTATCACGTCACGGCATGTAAAAAAACGACCCAAATCATAAATTGAGACTGCACAGATTCATAACGACTGCAAAAGCAAAGTGAACTAATGAAACTCTAATGCACAACTTGTGCGCATTTTCGTTTATATATATACATTTTTTAATAATATAAAGGAGCACTCAGAAGAGCATTAGTTTCGAAAGTTTACTTTCTTTTCCACTGATCACTTGTATTCACTCTTTGCTGTATTCATTAATTGATTTTGTTCTGTTTTTACACTCTGTGATTTGATAAAGTTTACATTTATCACCGCACAGTGCACATCTGCAGTCTTCAGTTGGCTGGCGAAATTTTTTATTTTTCGCAGACCTTGTGATGAAAGCCATGTATCGCTAGTCTGGTTACAACGTGTCTGACATTCTCTTGTCCAGTTTCTGTCTGTCATGGCACTGCCGATGTAAAATTCCTCATTTATTTCCTTCCGTTTCTGTTCCCTCACTTTTACTGCTTTTTGATATGGTTCTGTAGATGGTAGGAGGTATGTTATCCTGATGTCTTCTATGAAATATGTTTCTCGCATAAGTTCATAAATTAATCTGGATCGTGCTGTTTTTCCAGTTCCAGTGATTCTCTTCATGAAGCTTGCTTTCACTTTTTCTATTTTGTTGAGGTCACTGACTGTTAATTTCTGCCATATGATCTCGATTCCGTATGTAACTATGGGGGCTATCGTTGTGTGGAAAAGTGTAATTGCAGTGTCTGTTGTTAGTTTTGTAAGGTTCTTGATATTGTAGATCGCTTTTATTGCTGCTGCTGTTCTGTCTTGGACGTGTATGCTGAAGGATGTCGCTGTGGTCTGCATGGTGATACCTAGATATTTGTACCTGTTGACTGTCTTTAGAGGACTTCCTGCCAGTGTGATGGTATCTTCTGCTGCTCTCCTTCCCCCTTTTCTGAACGTCATATGAAATGTCTTGTCCTCATTTACTGCAAGTTGATTTTGGTGTGCCCATTCTTCTAATTTATTCACTGTTTCCTGCAGTTCTACTTTATTTTGGGATCCAATCACCATGTCATCTGCATACATTATTATAGTTGTTTGATCACCATTTATTATATTTTGGCAGTCTGCTGTGAGGATGTTGAATAGTGTAGGGCTGTAATACCCCATTTGTTTGCTTGATGATTTCTCCGGTTTCAACGTCATTTTTTATTCTTATGTAGTTATATTTCATGATGTGGGTTATCTCTGATCTTCTCTATTGGTTTTATCAGTGCGTTTGTTTCTCCAATCATCATCTTCAGTTTCTCTATTAGAGTTTTTAAAAGTAATCCGCAGTCGTAACTGCCATCTGACGCCATATCCTAGTACTTCATGGACCAATATAGCGCCAGTTATGGAAACTCAATCGAATTTAAAGAATATTTCTTTAACTACTTTCAGAAATGTGCATACTATTTTTTATGCTATACTTTTGTACAGGAACTTAAGATGTACACCATTTGAACTCCCCATGAGGAAAGGAATTTTTTCATGGAATTTTAGTCAGGTATGTGGCCAGTGCCCATCCAAACATTAGGAATTTGGGTAGCTACCATAATTAGCAGCTTCGCTGAGAAACACTAGTTACAATGGCTGAGAGACCCAACATGCTGCCTACATTCCACCCCTATACTAGCAGGTAGATTTTTCACTTCAGTGATTGTCACATGCAAAGAAAGGTCACCAACTGGCTGGTATACCAAGATCTTTAGGCCTGTCACACCATGGAGTTTTGAACAAAGTTTCAGCCGGGGTGCTTGTTAGAGGATATTGCAAGTTTGTACAGCCACCAGTTTTCAAATAGCTTATTAAGATTTTAATAATATATGTTTAATATAAAGGAGCTCTTAACATATTATTTCCAATACAGAGCAAGCCATGAAATGAACTCTTTGCAATCATAGAGTATGAGGTTTGCAAATCTCCTGCAACTTAGACAAAACAAATCTTTGCTGTTTTTTTTTTTTGTGCATGTGCACCCTACTTTTCATTTGTAAAGCTGGCTGTAAGCAATGTGGGATTGTTAAGAGATGCATGGAGTATAATACTGCTTTTGCTGAGAATTTAAAATAATGAATTCAGTAACTGCTCTACAATTAGAGCTGTTTTAATTACTCTCCTTAGAAGAAAAATTGGGAATTAAAAATGTTTTCAATCTCATATTCTTGGATACGGTACTATGAATATAGCTCAGCAGTTTGACAGCAAGTACAGAGAACTCGCTGTTTATGGATAAGAGCTTAATTATGGACATTTCAAATTTTAAAGAGAAAGTGATAAGTTTGGTCATTAATTTAAATATTGTTACCTCTTTGAGGTGATGAGTAACCACTTGTCATTTGCAGAAGTTACTTAACCAAGCTAATTTAGTTGTGCTTATTTTCCTATAGATGTCAGCAAATGATAAGTGGTTAATCATCACCTCGAAGAGACGCCAAGTAGGCAACAATAATTAATTTAATTATGCTCATCACCAACTCATTAGTCTCACAATTCAAAGTCAAGGATTAACAACTTTTAATCAGAGGCCTTTTATTTCAGACATCAAGTTGTTTCACATACCTTAAATTTATGATTTGGAACAAATGACTTTACTACCTTCGTTTGAGACTTGAAAGCAAATGTAAATTTTTTCGCCCAATGGGTTGCTGGCCCAGAGGGGTATTATTGTGGGGTTCCCACTAATGTAGCATTTCCTCTACATTAAGGTGATGTGGTTATACCGCCAGTACTTGTTCCTCAGAGCCTCATTTGTAATAGCAGGTTGCACCACGAGCAGGTTGAGGATAAGATTTGGATAGGAGAGGTGATGAAATGAACATCACTATCCCTTGCCATCTCATAGAATTTCAAAAGCCATACTTCGCTACTGCCCCCAAGGCAAAAGATCGCTGGGACGTCCAAAAAAGCACTGGATGGAAAATTCCTCTTTGAGACCATAACAGGCCACACGGCCTAATACTTGCATGGATGATGCTGACTTTACTACCCTTTCAAAGGAAGCCATACTCAGGTTTTTCTGGCTTTGAAAAATTCCTTCCACACCAGACTTGTTTGAACCCACTAACTTTCGAACCAGAGGCAAGGATGACAACCACAAGTACGCTGGAACCAACAATGTAATATTCTTTTTTCATCATCCAATATCACCACATCATCTTATATTAATGGTATTCTATGCTGGGATTTGCGGAATTGCAATCAACCTACTTCTGAGGTTGGGGCCTGGAAGGCAGAGTTACTCCGATATGATGGATGATAAATGATAATGAAGTACAAGGGGAGTCCTTAAACCTAAATTTCAGACATGGGCAACCTTTCATAAAATATAATTGTGATCTGAGTAGGAATCAAATATTGTAAGTTCTCCAAAGGGCACGCCATAGCATAGTGGTTAAGGCACTGCGCTACAAGTCGGAAGGTCGAGGGTTCAAGTCCCGATGGGGTCAGGATTTTTAAACTGACCCAAACCTTCTGGCGGCACTATGGTCCTGGGGTCGACCCAGCCTCTAACGGAAATGAGTACCAGACACTTGTTCTGGGAGTAAAGGCGGCCGTCACACAGAACTGACATCAAGTGCCGATTGTCCAGAAAAAGTGGGAGCCTTAACATCCCACTACCCCAAGGGCCTCCCGAGGCCTGTAGTGTGATTACTTTACTCCAAAATATACATACATGGTTGTTTCAGGTTTTGTTTTGTTCACAGTTTGATTTAATTTTGTCAACTGTATTATTCAGTTAATTGGCGAGTGTGTATTAGTGTTTTATGTAGTTTTTAAGGTTCTTTTAGGCTTGTAATTTTGTGTAAAATATTATAACCATGTCACAAAAATGTCAGCTTTGAGGAGTCATGTTCATTGAGGGTCACAGGTTCAAACATAGCCAGGATTAATGGATTTTTCATGATGTAAAAATCTGACTTTAATCCATGGTTTCCAAGTTTCAAGATTTTCAGGCTTGTAAAAGAACCTCAAGCCTAATTAATGCCTCTAAGCAAAATTTAATCAGCCTTCCTCCATCCAAGCATTGTCTACAAGATGTCTCATTGAGACTATGTGTTGATCACATGCCATTCATTGACATCTGTAGGGAAATAAGCACAACTAAATTTGCTTGGTCAAGGAACTCCTGCTAGGAAGCACACATGTCCCTATGCAGGGATGTACAGGGAAATACTATGCCATAAAAATAGAAGGGACATCCACAATTAATTTTCCTATGTGAAAGTAAGCAAAAAATGAGCCATAATTGCCACTGGCCTCTTCGTGTAGCCACTGTCACACATGTACGAGTGGAGGGCGTTGTTCCCTATGCTAGACTACAATCACAGCTGTCAGAAGTCCAAAGATTCATTAATTAAGCTGAAGAATACTGTTTTTACACGCTTTATATTAGCTTGACCTGTATCTATCTATTTAACAGAATCTTTCAACGTGATTTTCACCCACTTAAAATCATTGGATCGACTTGAAACTTTGTATAATTGTAAACGACCTGTGACAATATAATAATTTCATATTTTGTTTCTAAAATCATGGCCAGAATCATCAGAAAATCAAAAAAAAGTGTCTTTGTCTCTATGTAATGGAATTTTTTAACACAATTTTCACCCACTTAGGAACATTGGATCAACTTGAAACTTTGTATACTTGTAAAGGACCCGTGACAATACAATAATTTCATATTTATTAATTTTATGTGCATCTATATGAAAAGAGACTACTTAGTGGTTTTCAGGTCCCGCAATAATCATAAGAAAGTAGTGAAGGGTACAAAGTGGCAATTTTTTTTTGTTGCTATTTTCACTTTAAACTGTCATATATACAGGGCAAGTCAAAATGTTGTGCAGGTTTTCAGAAATTTATTATGTGAAATGTAATGAACATATAATATTGTGAGACATATTGTATGAAAGGTAAACTCTCAAAGTTTTTTTTTAAATATTCACAGATGTTCTATGTGAGCGCCTTTTGTTACACGACAGATGTCAAGCCGATATTCAATCTCCTGCCAAACTTTCTGTAGCAGTCCGCGGTCGATATCAGCAATGGCTGCTGTGATGCGGGCACGCAGTTCATGCAGTGTTGTTGGAAGTGGTGGTACGTAAGCATGATCCTTTACAAGACCCCACATGAAGAAATCACACGGGGTTAGTTCTGGTGAACGAGGTGGCCAATGAATGAGTTGTTGATCACCCTGAGATGCACGGCCTATCCAGCGTTGTGGTAAAGCCGTATTCAAATGGTCTCGAACACTGCCATGGTAATGTGGAGGGGCACCATCCAACTGCAGAATGAAATCTGGACTATCCGCTTCAAGCTGCGGAAGGAGCCATTGTTGTAGCATATCAAGGAAAACATGTCCGTTCACAGTACGTTCATGAAAGAAAAAGGGCCCATAAACCTTTGCATGGGAAATGGCACAAAAGACATTCACTTTCGGAGAATCGCGTTGATGTTCCAGAGTTGCATGGGGGTTACCAGTTCCCCAAATCCTTACATTGTGTCTATTCACTTTTCCTGAAAGGTGGAAAGTCGCTTCATCACTGTAAACTACCCTCTCATGGAACTCATTCTCTTCCATTAATGCGAGAAAATCAACACAGAAGGACGCTCGCAAAGCATAATCGGCGGGTTTTAAGGCTTGAACCAGTTGCAAGTGGTAGGGTTTCATCTGTAAACGTTTCCGGAGAATCCGCCATACAGTTTTTTTGTGGTAGTTGAAGTTCTGTCGCTCCCCGGTAGGTGGATTTCTGTGGACTCCGCACGAAGCATGTGCGAACGCGTTCGACTGTCTCTTCACTCGTCGACGGACGGCCAGTCGATTTTCGTTTACAGATACAGCCTGAATCCCTAAATTGTGTGTACCACTTACGAATGGATCTCCCATCCGGCGGGTCTTTAATCGTATCTGGTACGGAAATGTCGTTGAACACTAGTCACAGAGTTGTTTACATGGTAATCAAGCACACAGAAAGACTTCTGATCCCCAGTCAACGCCATTTTCCTTTACTGCTCTGCTGTTGACATCTTGCGGGTGAACGCGGAACTTTAGAAGTGGACAACTAAACTTTGAGAGTTTACCTTTCATACAATATGTCTCACGATATTATATGTTCATTACATTTCACATAATAAATTTCTGAAAACCTGCACAACATTTTGACTTGCCCTGTATATATATATATATAAATATTGAAGTCCTGAATCAACTGGATTCCTTGATATCTTAGTTTAAACAAAAAAAGAGGAAAAGTTACCAGCTGACGATGCATAATGTTTCATTTGTTTTGCTATGACTGATATGGGTCTACTGGTGTTTGGATGAAGACAAAATATTCAGAGATATAATATAATTAAAATAACCTCAAAATATAACTTCCTAAATTTAAATATTATATTATCTTAAGTTCTCTCTTTAATAGTCAATGCCTGCCTGGACATTTAAGCCCGTTGTCTACTGAAAATAATTGTTACACAAAATTTAAAAGTAATTAAATTTTGTGTAATAATTATTTTCAAACTCTGCCATGGCCGGTCGCAAGCCCGGATGAGAAAGGAGGAAGGGAAGAGTAACAACCTCATTAAAAAAAACAGGGTTCAGTTGGCTCCGACTGATAGTACTCTGTAAGGGCACCTAGCCAAGGTTACAGTGAAGACCTCAATGGCACAGTCGGTGCAGAAGGAGTCCTTCAATGCGGCAGATCTGGCAGAAGAGGCAACCCTATCTCTAAGGAAAATAGAGAAATGCTGCCTTGCGGTGAAGAGGGATCTTCAAAGGCTATGGGAGGAAAACCCAGACAGAAAATTTCCCAGTCCTCCAGGTTGGGGGTTTATGCTGTGGGCCAGCTCCCCACACATTAGAAAAAATACACAATCCTAAAAGACCAAACAAATCAGAGCCGGATAAAAAAACGGACATTGAACATAGGCACGTGGAATTTATGAGGAATAAGAATTAAATGAATCATGATTTCTTCTTACCTCATACTTCTATGTTTTTCTAAACACAGCACTGCAGTATCAGCGACCATCGTCACCATCCTCAGCTGTTCTCACAACTGTCAATTTTTTCTTCTGCTGGTAATTATCCAAACTGCCATCTGGTGTTCTTTTGAAGGAAGAACACCAGATGGCAGTTTGGATAATTACCGGCAAAAGAAAAAATTGACAGTCGTGAAAACAGCTGAGGATGGTGACGATGGTCGCTAATACTGCAGTGCTGTGTTTAAAAAAACATAGAAGTATGAGGTAAGAAGAAATCACAATTCATTTAATTCTTATGAATTAAACCTCATAATGTTAAAAATTCCCAGATTTATTATATAAAATTAAAGGAAATTAGAAACATAATGGAAGCAGAAGAAAGCATAATTGAAAGAATTGAGAAGGAATTAAAATGGTTAGGACATATTTTAAGAATGGAAGATGAGCGATGGCCAAAACTACTATATTAATGGCAACCGAGCAGAAAGAAGAAAAGAGGGTGACCAAAGTTAACATGGAAGGAATGAAGATAGTTAATGCAAGCAAGAGGGCTAAGCATTGAAGATGCCCAAGATCGTAGGCTTTGCAGGTTTGGCATGGGAAGACGGCAGGAGCTGTAAAAATCCGAATATAGATAGATAGAATTATTTTCAGTAGAAAACTGAAGCAAGTCCATATTTTTTTTTATTTAAAACATTATTATAATTTCAAAGGTTTATTCTATTTCCTCAAATTTACATGGAATAAGTGAAAAACTATATTCTTTTTACAAATAAACCAAATTTTGAATTGTAAAATATAAGCTGATTTTTTTAATTAACATATATCTTTTTCTCTCAATATCACAAGAACAGATTTTTTGGACTTACCGCACTTGAAGAAAATATAACAGAGAATGTGAAAAACTGTCATCAGTGTAACTTTCCAGTAGATTAGTACTTATTTAAATTTGTATATAGCAAATCTTTAAAGGGCTATACTGTAAAATTGAGTTTTTATATAAATCAATGTTCTTGTTACTTCTGGACCTTTAAAATGTTATGAAATCAGTCCTTTTCACTTTTATTATAATAAATACATATCAAGGATTATGAAAATGCTATTGACTCAATACCTGCCAAGTGGTCTCTTTTAATGAGCACCTAATATAGGTATATATAATTATAATTATGCCAGAAAAACAATTTTGAAATAATTTAGTTGGCATTTAAAATTAAATATTATTTCTTTAATCAAAATCAAAGTGGGAGGTAACACTATGAGGTATTTATATTACTGAATGAATTGGAGAAAATGCTTTAACATCTCACCTCATAAAGTTGTGTGTCTTGACAATACCGGTTTCAAAAGTATAATCTTGCTTCCATCTTCAGTCAAACTCCAACTGTCAAAATTTCGCCGTTAACAACATCTTCTGAACTGCCATCTGGTGTCGATTTTATGAACTTGGAGATCAAATTATTCTCGTCGGGAATATCAAAATTCATGGCTTTATATTTATTCTACTGAATGTATATCTTTTCCCAAACTGTTAATTCCAAAGGTTTCTCTAAATATTTTAAAAGTTCAATTTCTCTTTCAATTTTGTGATTCTCTAGTAAACTATGAGCTGCAATCGCCGATTTTTCAATTTTTAATATTTCTAAGGTGTTCTTTTGTACAAGTTTCCAAATTCCTTTTAGTTTTTCCTATATATACTTTCTTGCAGTCATTGAGTAAAAAATCTGGAATTTAATGATGTTTTTATTATTAATTTAACATTTCTCAATGAAAGATAAATTAAATTTGAAGAGAAAAATTTTCGCCTAGACCGGGACTCGAACCCGGGACCCTTGGCTTTCCGGGCCAAGTGCTCTACCAACTGAGCTACCGAGGCGAGTTACGATCTAGACGCAAATTTTTCTCTTATATACGTTGTAATTCCTTATCGCCAAATGCTTTTGAAACCATTGTTTCTATCTTTGCAAATGGCGGCTTCTTAGTTAAGAAGACTTAACTAAGAAGCCGCCATTTGCAAAGATAGAAACAATGGTTTCAAAAGCATTTGGCGATAAGGAATTACAACGTATATAAGAGAAAAATTTGCGTCTAGATCGTAACTCGCCTCGGTAGCTCAGTTGGTAGAGCACTTGGCCCGGAAAGCCAAGGGTCCCGGGTTCGGGTCCCGGTCTAGGCGAAAATTTTTCTCTTCAAATTTAATTTATCTTTCATTGAGAAATGTTAAATTAATAATAAAAACATCATTAGAAGCCTTACTAGCTTTTAAAGTAATGTTAAATTCCCAATAAATGTCTTCTTAACTAAGAAGCCGCCATTTGCAAAGATAGAAACAATGGTTTCAAAAGCATTTGGCGATAAGGAATTACAACGTATATAAGAGAAAAATTTGCGTCTAGATCGTAACTCGCCTCGGTAGCTCAGTTGGTAGAGCACTTGGCCCGGAAAGCCAAGGGTCCCGGGTTCGGGTCCCGGTCTAGGCGAAAATTTTTCTCTTCAAATTTAATTTATCTTTCATTGAGAAATGTTAAATTAATAATAAAAACATCATTAGAAGCCTTACTAGCTTTTAAAGTAATGTTAAATTCCCAATAAATGTCTTCTTAACTAAGAAGCCGCCATTTGCAAAGATAGAAACAATGGTTTCAAAAGCATTTGGCGATAAGGAATTACAACGTATATAAGAGAAAAATTTGCGTCTAGATCGTAACTCGCCTCGGTAGCTCAGTTGGTAGAGCACTTGGCCCGGAAAGCCAAGGGTCCCGGGTTCGAGTCCCGGTCTAGGCGAAAATTTTTCTCTTCAAATTTAATCTGGAATTTACTAAAATAGTTGCAATGACTGCAAGAAAAACTAAAAAGAATTTAGAAACTCATACAAAAGAATACTTTAGAAATATTAAAAATGGTGAAACTGAAAAATTGGCAATTGCAGCTCATAGTTTACTAGAGAATCACAAAATTGGAAGAGAAACTAAACTTTTAAAATATTTAGAGAAACCTTTGGAATTAACAGTTTGAGAAAAGATATACATTCAGAAGAATAAACATAAAGCCATGAATTTTGATATTCCTGACAAGAATAATTTGATCTCCAAGTTCATAAAATCGACACCATATGGCAGTTCAGAAAAGTGTTAACGGCAAAATTTCGACAGTTGGAGTATAACTGAAGATGGAAGTAAGATTATACTTTTGAAACTGGTATCGTGAAGACATGCAACTTTATGAGGTGAGATATTAAAGCATTTTCTCCAACTCATTCATTAACTATTATTTATTAAATCTGGGACAGAAGATAACCTTGTAACACTAGTATATTATAGACAAGCTGAGACAGCATACATATCTTTGCTGCCAGTTGCAAAACGAGAATAACAGCACACTTATGATAAAACCAAATGATTCCTGCCTCTCCTCATATAAATCTTCTAAGTAGATCGTGATTTTGAGACCATAACGGTCTCATCTTCAGTACAATCTTGACGACTGATGTTATGTCGATCGGAAGAAACACTTCTTCCCTCTGTTGGTGGACCAATGAACCTCTGGATCAGGTCAGGATTCATCAGTCCACCAACAGAGAGAAGAAGTATTTCTTCCGATAGACATAACATCAGTCTTTATATAATAAATTTGGGAATTTTTAACATTATGAGGTTTTATTAATAAGAATTAAATGAATTGTGAATTCTTCTTACCTCATACTTCTATGTTTTTTAAACACAGCACTTGCAGTATCAGCGATCATCGTCAGTCGTGAAAACAGCTGAGGATGGTGACGATGGTCGCTGATACTGCAGTGCTGTGTTTAAAAAACATAGAAGTACGACGTAAGAAGAATTCACAAGTCATTTAATTCTTAATAACATCAGTCGTCAAGACTGTACTGAAGATGAGACTGTTATGGTCTCGAAATTGCGATCTATTTAGAAGATTTATATGAGGAGAGGTAGGAAACATTTGATTTTATCATAAATTAAACCTCATAGTGATTAATTCCTATAAAAATTCAACTGCACATTTGCTTTGAAGCAATCAAGTCTTAAACATCCATAAGAAAAAGGGGAACATACTTGACAGAAAATGTGTACATTCAGCAAAATAGTAAAATAATTGTGTATTTATAATATTTATTTTACAGTATAAACGTTTAATAAATCTGGCCTATAAATAGAATACAATAATTCAATTCTTCACACTTGATACATATAACTACAATAATACAAACTGCCGACATTGACTAAAACAGGTAGGATTCAACCTAAAGTGAAAACTGTGACATAATATAACAAAAACTTAAAACAGGTACTAATCTTTCGAGGAACACTATCCTCAAAACATAGTTTTTTAAGTATTGCTAAGTTATATTCCTAGGTAATTTAAATAAATTAAATTATAAATTAATTTAATGTTAACATAGTTTCACTTTGGAACTTTCAAAAAATTTGTTCATAATTTTGATTAAGGGGAGAGTTTCCATGACACACTTATATTAATAAAGTTTATTTTTTATTTTGTCATACTCCAAGTACTTTTTAATAGCAAAGGTTTAAGATATTTATGCCAAAAAGTATTCATCTCTATTTTTCATAACTTCACACAATACACTATATAGTAGTGCATATATTATTTTATAATATAACATCTGTGAAATTTCAAGTTTAGTAATATTTCAATTGATGTTTTTATTATTAATTTAACATTTCTCAATGAAAGATAAATTAAATTTGAAGAGAAAAATTTTCGCCTAGACCGGGACTCGAACCCGGGACCCTTGGCTTTCCGGGCCAAGTGCTCTACCAACTGAGCTACCGAGGCGAGTTACGATCTAGACGCAAAAAAAAATTTTTCTCTTCAAATTTAATTTATCTTTCATTGAGAAATGTTAAATTAATAATAAAAACATCATTAGAAGCCTTACTAGCTTATAAAGTAATGTTAAATTCCCAATAAATGTCTTCTTAACTAAGAAGCCGCCATTTGCAAAGATAGAAGCAATGGT
Source organism: Diploptera punctata (assembly GCA_030220185.1). Taxonomy (NCBI): domain Eukaryota; kingdom Metazoa; phylum Arthropoda; class Insecta; order Blattodea; family Blaberidae; genus Diploptera; species Diploptera punctata. The sequence goes on along the minus strand of JASPKZ010003868.1, from coordinate 5,433,654 downwards.
TTCAAAAGCATTTGGCGATAGGGAATTACAACGTATATAAGAGAAAAATTTGCGTCTAGATCGTAACTCGCCTCGGTAGCTCAGTTGGTAGAGCACTTGGCCCGGAAAGCCAAGGGTCCCGGGTTCGAGTCCCGGTCTAGGCGAAAATTTTTCTCTTCAAATTTAATATTTCAATTGCTAAGATTTTCTCCACAGAGAAAAGTCAACAGTTTTCCAGGGAGTACCTTCTTCATTTCAATCTGCTAATGCATTTTGAAATTAAATATTGATATAATTTTTAAACTAAATTTTGAAACTTTATAAGCAATGAGTTCAAGAATTTTAAGAACAGATTTACCAATAATAATAATTAAATGAATCGTGATTTCTTCTTACCTCATACTTCTATGTTTTTTTAAACACAGCACTGCAGTATCGGCGACACATTGTCGTCATCATCAGCTGTTTTCACGAGTGCTGTGTTTAAAAAAACATAGAAGTATGAGGTAAGAAGAAATAACGATTCATTTAATTATTATTAATTGAACCTCATAATGTTAAAAATTCCCAAATTTAATATATAAACAGATTTACAAAATTATAATTTGAACTATAATTAATCAGAATATGTACACCTCAACTCATAAAATAAATTTTATCATCTAGACAATAATCTCTTATATTTAATTTCATCAATAATCTCTTTTCAAAACTAGACTCTTGTTGAGGTGAGAACACTTATTTAATGAGTTGTGAGGTATCCTCCTACAAATTTACATATACAGCAGAGGTCTTCAAACTTTTTTTACTCATATACCATGTGCCAATTTTTTTCTATTTTCTATCTTTCTAATATTGAATTTTAACAAGACACAATGCTACTCAATTTTGTTTTCAGTGATACTGACCCCTTGTAGGTCAGAGTAGAACTCTGGGGGTCGATATAGATCATTTTGGGAATGACTCGTATCATCATCATTATTGGTTCTACAGCCCATTGCAGGCTTTGACCACCCCTACAATGCACCTCCATTTGTCCCTCTTCTCCACCTTCCCTCTCCATCCTCGTACACCCAGTGTTCTCAGGTCCTGTTCAACGCTGTCCAGCCATCTAATATTAGGATGTCCAATTCTTCGGTTTCCAATTATAGTTGTCAATGTGACTCTACGACATATGTCTGATTTCTCTTCCCTGTAGAGAAGTCCCAGCCATCTTTATTGTTTTAATGTCTACATCACCATATAGTTCATATAATTCATCATTATATCTAATTCGCCAGTTTCCACTCTCACATATTGGGCCAAATATTTTCCTTACAAATATTCTAATTTTGTTTTCTTGAGTTTTTGTTAGGGCCCACTTTCATAGCCATAGATGGCAACATGACTCGTATACAGTATGTTACTTTTGAAATATCACCACAACACATATTGCTTACATCTCATCATTGGATTCTATCATCATCATCATCATCATCATCATGAACAAATCTGTTTTAGGCCATGTGGTCTGTAACAGTAAACCTAACGAAGTTGGTCTTGATTTTTTCACCGATGTTTTGGTCTTCCTTGGCCCCTACATTGGGTTCTAGTAGCTGAAATTTACTATAAATACCATACATTATATCAATTTCACATAAGATGAAATTCATAGTGGTTACATGTTGTAGTTAGATACGCTAAGAAGATAGTTAGGTGTACATTTTCTGATTCATATATAATTATATTTGAATTGTTATTGGGAAGTAAACATTATGAGGTTATATCATTAATAGTGAGTGGAGAACTTATTTTTTAACGACTCACCTCATACATTTTCAAATTTCTTTGATAGCGACAGTTTCAGACATCTTATCCCCCTTCAGTCATGACTTCCACTGATGAAATTATCTGGTTGTTGATTTCTCTATGGACGTCACCTCTTGTGCTGCCATCTTTGGTTGGGATTATAAATTTTGAAATTAAATTTTTATTCACTGGAATATTGAAGTTCATAGATCGATATTTATCCTTATGAATGAATATCTTCTCCCAAACTGTCAATTCCAACGGTGTATCTAATTGTTTCAAAAGTTTATATAAACCGTTGGAATTGACAGTTTGGGAGAAGATATTCATTCAGAAGAATAAATATTGATCTATGAACTTCGATATTCCGGCGGATAAAAATTTAATTTCAAAATTTACAATTCCAACCAAAGAAGGCAGCACAAGAGGTGATGTGCATAAAGAAATCAACAACCAGAGAATTTCATCAGTGGAAGTCATGACTGAAGAGGGACAAGATGTTGTCTGAAAACCATCGATATCAAAGAAATTTGAAAATGTATGAGGCGAGTCATTAAAAAATAAGTTCTCCACTCATTACCATTATCTCAATAATTTTACTGACTATTAATTTTTATCTATTATAATTTCTTTTTGATTAAAAAAATTTTTTTTTTAATTTCATCATATGCTAGACCATACATGTTCAAAATTTCTAACATTTTAAGTTCATAAAAACCTGCCCCTCTTATAAATTATACTGTATTGATGTTAAAAAATATGTTTCAGTGATTAATGATGCCAATTCTTTATTTAAATACAAAACACAGAGAATTGATTCCTTCATTGCTCAACCAGAATAAAAACTGATCATCATTAAATGTTTACAGCTGTCCAAATACAACAGGGTTTTATTACATATGAATTTAGTACAGTGAAAATTATTTTGGACCTTTCAAGCATTTCAGTGTTGTTTTATCACTCACATTGAAAGCAAGCATATTGATAAGGTCCTTCCCTCTAAGACAGTACATCAGCTAGCTATTTATTTTTTTCCAATAGGAATTCTGTTTTTATTTTATCTAGTAACAAAATTAATAACAGCATATTACTCAAATACAAGATTAGCAAGTCTTCTGCTTAGTCAACTAAAAATAAATCAAATATAAAATGAATAGCTCTTTTATGTACACAATTATTTTTTTGCACTTCTGTCAATATGATACAAACTATTTCACAATTCACATTTTCGAGTTATCTTCACCTGAGCCACAATTTCAGACGTAAAGCATCAACACCATTTAAATAGTACCGGAACAATCGTTTATCTCGTACAAAGCCAAGGTTTTCATATAAGCGTAAAGCTGGGCGGTTTGTAATTTCTGTCTCTAAAACAACCTGCAAAAAAAAAAAAAAGTAAAAATCTTTTAGAAAAAAAAAGATGCAAAAACTTTCTCATCCTGAATAAAAGAAAATTCTCTAAAAATCTTTCATAAATCAGTTATCATTAAAAAAATCTTCCATAGTGGTATATCTTATGAGTTCCTTTAAAAAATCTCATTATAATCACTCAAGAATCAAGAACTCATACTATTCAATTTTTTTAATTTATTTTAAAAATGCTAAAACAAATGATCTCGGATTTGGAATATTGTAATTCGTAGCATAATATTGACCCATACAGATATTGCAGTGTCCTTAAATGAATTTTAATATTTTTTATATACATCCATCCATAGTAATTCTGCCCGAGGACAGGTCTTTCACTGCAATCATAACATTTTCATGTATTCTTTGCAGTTTTACTAGGGAATTATAGGTGTGGTAGTTTCCCATTGCTTTCCACACCAGTGAAGGATGATGATGATGATGATAATGATAAGTACGATGATGATGGTTGGATGACTTTTGGGGACCATTGGGGCCTAAGCTTCCTGACACTTGTCTTGGTAAGGAAAAACTCCAAAAAAACTTCACCCTGTCCTGACCGGGAATCACACTTGGGCTCGCTGCGTGACAAGGCAGCACTCTACTTCGAGACCACAGCGGTGGACTTTTTATTATATATATAATGGATTCCATTAATTACTATATAATTCATGGTTCAATAAATCAAACTGCTAGAAGTAAAATTATATAGATTTCTTCTGCTTAGTTTGGTCCTATTTCCCAAGGTTCTTTATAATTTTTAATGGTGTTGTCCAATTTGTTAATAAGTCATGATATATGATACAAATATTCCTATAGAAGACATGTGTACATATTTTCAATTTTGATAAGACCATAAAGGCCTAAGATGTGGATACAATAATACATTCTTAGCCACACAGCATAAAGAGGTGATAGAATGGCTAATGCCAGTGCTGTGATAAACTTTACCCCCAAAAAGTTCCAGATATAATTTTTGGGAGGTTGAGTGGGTCCCAGGGTCATCTAGTATGTATCAAGAGCTAGAACTGATACCAATGTGAATGAAGAGCAGAAGACTGTTATGACTTGGTTATATATCAAAAGAGTACAAAATAAACAAAAATAGCTATGGACAATAATTATCCACGAGGTGAAATATCATTAAGCAGATCAAAACTGCATTGGGAAGATCACGATCTCACATGGCTAGGAAGCCATTTGGAAGAAGAGGACAAGAGGACCTTTGTGAAAAAAAAAAAACTCGGTTTGAAGTACGTAGCTCAGAATTGATTGACTGTAATCATATGCCTTACCACCTAAGATGCCTGGCCCACAACAATTTGTCAAAACACTTTAATTTTATACTACATTATCCAGGGAATATGTGGTACAATCACTAAATAATAAAACAACAAGAGAGACCCAATTGAAATTTTATAAAACATTGGCAGTACCGGTACTGCTCTATGGATCAGAAGCCTGGATACATAAAAAACAAGATCTAAGTAGGGTAACGGCGGCAGAAATGAAATTTTTTAGATCTGTTAGAGGGTGCACTAAGGAAGACAGAATCAAGAACAAAGAAATAAGACAGGAACTTGAAATATTTGCAATAACTGATAAAATAGATACATATAGACAAAAATGGAAGCAACACATAGACAGAATGAATGAAGATAGATATCCAAAACAAATAACAAAATACAAACCTAAAGGCACCCGAGATGTGGGCAGACCTAGAAAGAGATGGGCTGAAGTCGGAACGGGTCAACAGACCTAATCCATGAATGCAGATGATGATGATGATGAATTAAAATTATAATAAATAAGCAATATAAACATTAAGAGCAACTAAGCAATGCTCATGTTCAGGAATGAGGTTGTAATGAAAAGTGTACGAAAAACTTCAAGTTTGGGTTTCTTAAATCTTTAGAAGGTCCCGCGCCGTAGCCGAGCGGTTAAGGTAGGAAGCCTTGGCGCAGAGCTACGGGACTTGCGCTGGTTCGAGTCTCCATGGGGGAAGAAATTTTCTCATGGTATTTCGGCCAGTATGGGACCGGTGCCCACCCAGCATCGTGAGGCAATTGGGTAGCTACAATAAGTAGCGGCTCCAGGTTGAGGAACCAGCTATAACGGCTGGGGGACTCGACATGTTAACCACATGTCACCCCTACACTGGCTGTTGATCATCTACCTCTGTGATTCACACATGTGGATGTGAAGGGCCAGCAGCCAGCTGGTAAAAGGGCAACTGCTGAAAAGTGGAAAGACCCTCAATCGGAAAATCTTTAGAAGAAAAACTGATTGTATTATAAGTAATTAATACTTAAAATAGTGAGTTTTCATATATAATCATAATTCAACATAGGAATTTGTTTCCTGGAATTAAACATGATATGCGATCTGTTGAAAAAAGTTACAAAGTAACTATCTTTTTTTCCAGAGAAGTGGTGTGATGTACCAAGGTTGTGTCCAAAAAATGATATGCCTTTTTAACTGCAAGGCACTAAATTCGAGCATCAAATCTCTCATTTAAACTATAAGGAAGTAATACAACTCCTGAATAGGTTGATTAGATAACCCTCACTACCTGTCGTCCGGGCCACATCCTGCCTCACTCCACTCCGAATCAAGCAGGGAGCCCATCTGCTCCTTATAGTGGATTTCCATTGCTGGATTCTGGCTTCGATTTCTGTGCCTTTAAGTTAAAAGGCAGATAATTTTTTGGAGATGGCCTTGATACATCATAACGTTTCTCTAGAAGAAATTCCAAGGTAGGTTTTGGCATGCAAAGGCTGAGAGTTCCCTTGTTAGAAGAAAAATTAGTTGCATATTTAAGTCTATTAATAAAATTAGATTGCGATTTACTGTTTCCAAATGTAATCAGAATTCAACCATGGAGTTTGTTTCCTGGAATTAAATGTGATGTGTGATTTATTGAAAAAGTCTCGCATAAGCAAAGCAAACACCTGAGCACATCATCATTAGTCTCTTAGCAGGAATGGATAACATTAAATTCAATAAATAAACAATGAAATCAATTATATTTGAAGAGAAGAGTTATACGCTTAGATTGGGTTTGAACCCAGGACCTTTGGCTTTCTAGGCCAATGCTCTGCCACTGAGCTACCTGAGAAACTCCAATCTAAATGAAAATTTTTCTCTTATACATTGTTAATTTCCGATTGCCGAATGCTACGAGCATTTGCTCGATCATGCGAATGGTGACTTCTTGTTTAAGAAGACATTTATTGGGAATTTAAACAATTCCCAATAAACAAGAAGCTGCTATTTGCATGATCAAGCAAATCAATTCCCAATAAATCGTAGGCTTTGGAGGTTTGGCACGGGAAGACGGCAGCAGCTGTAAAAACCCAAAGATAGAGGTAGATTAATAGCTATATGGTTGTAAGAGTTATGAAATTAATAAAAGAGAAAAGTTAATTAACTGTAATAAATTGATTAAAATTATTAACACATTTTTGATAATTTTGATGCTCTGATAAAATTCTGAAGTTATCTAAATTTTCAGGGACCTGTCAATGCTCAATTAGAATGAGTTATATAAATTTAACTTAAGAAAAGGCAATTTAGGCTCAAAAACGAAAATAAATACTAATAGGTAATAATGTTGTTTTTAGGCACAGTTAAACTCTTCTAGTAGAACAACTCTTAATGAATTATATTTGAAAAGAAAAATTTTTGCCCAGACCGAGACTTGAACCTGGTACCTTTGGTTTTTCGGGCCAATGCTCTACCAACTGAGCTACCGAAACTCAAACCCGGGACCTTTGGCTTTCTGGGCCAATGCTCTACCGACTAAGCTACTGAGGCGAGTTGCAATCTAGATGCAGATTTTTCTCTTGAGAAAAATTATTATCACAAGAGAAACATTTGCATCTAGATTGCAACTTGCCTCGGTAGCTCAGTTGGTAGAGCATTGAAATGGAAAGCCAAAAGTCCCGAGTCCGAGTCTCGGTTTGGGCGAAAATTTTTTACCTTCAAATATAATTTATCTTTCAGTGAGAAGTGTTAAATTAATAATAAAAGCATCAATAGAAGCCCTATTGGCTTTATAAAGTAGTGTTTAAATTCCCAATAAATGTCTTCTGGACAAATTAAATTTGAAAAGAAAAATATACGCCTAGACTGGGGTTTGAACCCAGGCCCTTTGTCCATCATTACGATGTTTAAAAACGAATAATATCAACATTGAAAGAAGCACTACTGGCTTTATAAGTAATGTTTAAATTCCCAATAAAAAAGTCTTCTTAATAAAGATCCGCCATTTGCAAAAATCATAGCAACGGCTCGTAGCATTTGGAGCTAGGGAATTAACTATGTATAAGAGAAAAATACATGTTTAGATTGGAGGTTTAGGTAGCTCACTTGGATAGAGCATTGACATGGAGAGTCAAAGGTCCTGAGTTCAAATCCCAGTCTAGGCGTATATTTTTCTTTTCAAATATAATCTGTAGATCATTAAGATGTTTAAAAACGAATATCAACAGTTAAATGATTATTAGAAGTCATCAAACTATTTATAATTCACCCTACCTTGAACTATTCAATGACTTCTTGGTAATAACCAGTTAATGTAAGTCTAACTAAAAAAAAACTCTGAACAATCCCGTATTTCCAAAGTACAAGAAGTAAATATGCACATCAATAAACATACAATGTAACGACAATTCTAGTAACCCCCTGTAAAATTCTCTTGAACATACCTCATCAGCATCATCTGCAACCATGGCTCGGATAGCTTTCAAAACCAGATTAGATCCTGAAATACAAAAATATAGAGTAAACAAGAAGCCTTTTATCCATATAGAAAAAATGAGAAAAATGCATAATGATATAGGAGCACAAAAAAAAGTCTTGATCCGGAGGTTCATCGGTCCACCAATGGAGGCAGTAAGAAGGAGTCCTCCTGAACGACATAACATCAATCGATGTGATATTATTGAAGATGGAGCCACCCAGGTTTTGAAATTGGTATAATTATAAGACTGGATATGAGGTGAGGTATAAAGAATTTTAATTTAAATTTTAAGGATTTAAAGTTTATAATTAACAAGTTTGATTATTTAAGTGTATATTGTTTTAATGTGTAGAATTACACTGTATTTAGTAAGAGTAGGTGTTACTGGTTTTAAATCCATGGTAAGTGCTTAAATCCACTCAAGACGACATCACAAGCAAAGTTGAAAAAAAAAAAAAAAATTGGGAAGTGCACTGTTACAAGATCCATGGAGGAAGAAATTTTCTCATGGAATTCTAGTCAGAATAAGGAACTGGTGCACACACAGCAACATAAGGAATGTATTTAGCTTTGAAGCTCCAGGTTGATAAAATCAGCTATTAACAGCTGGGGGATTTGACATGTTGACCAAATGTCATGCCTATTCTGGTTGGATGTTAAGTCCATCTCTGCAAATGATACATGTGGAACTGAATACAGCAGCCGGCTGATATCCCAAGGGCCTTCTAGTCCTGTTGCGCCATGGAGAATCTCTATTATCCAAACAAATTAGATTAGGTATACGCATATTGGCCACATACAATTCATATCATCTATGGGCAAATAAGCATAACTCAATTAAATTTAAGTTGTGTTTTTTAACTCAAATTTGTCGGGCACAATATTCTGACCTTTGAGTTCGGGTGCAATGTGTCTGATCAGCACAGGCTTAAAAAATGTATTCAACACACTTCGCAAGGATAATGGTTTTCAAGAGAAGATGATACACAAGAAAATAAATAAATTTAAAGAACAAAAAAATGATTAATGAAAGTACTCTTCAGACAGATAAAAATATTGGTAAAAAATTCAAGAAGTTCACATACCATCCTTTAGTATTTGACAAGTTTCAAAAAATCTTCAACAAATTCAACATTAAATTAGCACCAAAAAATGATTACAGCTTAGGTAATTTAATAAAAACCAACAAAAATGAAAAGATTGAAGACTGCAAAAAATCGGGAATTTATCAAATTAATTGTAAAGATTGTGAAAAGATATACATAGGAAAAACAAAAAGGAATCTAAATACAAGATTAAAGGAACACCTCAGAAATGTTAAAAATGGAGAAACAAAATCTGCAATAGCTGCACATGCCTGGTCAGAAAAACATAGAATAGAAACCAAAACAAAATTACTTAAACAATTGGAAAAACCGAAGGAACTCACAATTTGGGAAAAAATTTACATATGCAAGAATGAAAATACAACTATGAATTTTGAAATACCCGGTTATAAGGAGAGAGGACTGATTTGGAAGTTCGTTGGTCAGCCATCAGATGGCGCGGAGGTCAGTCTGCAGGATAGAAGGCAGCCGGACGTCAGTTGTGAACGTGACACAGCATTGAGAATGTCACAAAGGATGTGATGAAACCCTGGGTATGCTAGGAGTTATGAAGTATGAGGTGAGTGAAATAAAAATAAACAATATTAAAAAAACCTCATAGTGTTATTTCCTATCTACATAACTTAATAAAATATTTACAACCCACCGCTGTAACAGTCGACAGCAAACTGAGTGGGGTGGTTGTTTACAGCAGGTAAAAAGAAACAACTACTGGGATGCCCAATCGTCAACGCCATCTGATGGCAGTGGAATGGGACAAAATTGACAACCTGTGCCTCTCAGATCAGATGCACCCGACAGAAGGTTAATAAAGCTAATTGAATTAACTTGGTCTAGTAACTCCTAACAAAATAATTGAGCTACACCATTGTAGATAGTAGATAGTTTGGATAAACAAACAAAAAAATGATAATGTTCCATAAAATATATAAAAAAGAAAACTATACTGTTGAAATTTATACAAATACGAGGGCGGATCGGAAAGTAACGCACAATAATTTTTTTCTGCCTTGGTATTGCAGCTAGAATGTTGAAATTTCACAGAGATATAGTTTGAAGTTTTCACTACAGATGGTATTTTTTTCTCAGGTGCACCTCTTGCGAGAGAAGCTTGAACTATGCAACAAAGATGGCGCGCATGCTACAGTCGTCCACCTGTGAGGAACAGAGAAGTGTTGTTCGATTTTTGTGGGCCAAAGGGCATAAACCCAGTGAAATTCACAGGGACATGCGTGGCGTGTATGGGGATGATTGTATGGACCGTAGCAATGTCTCCAGGTGGTGCACATTCTTCCAAGAGGGACGCGTGAACCTTAGTTCCCCAGTAAAGAAAAAATTCAAAGTGACTCAATCTGCCAGGAAAGTGCTTGTGACAGTGTTCTGGGATATGCATGGTGTTTTATTGGTGGACTTTGCTGAACACGGGACCACTGTGAATGCTGCGGCCTACATTAAAACTTTGGTGAAGTTGCGTCATGCCATTCGTGACAAACGTCACAACATTAACATTAAACTTCTTCATGACAATGCTCGCCCCCATGTTGCTGCTGTCGTTCGTCAGAAAATCGCCAAATTTGATTGGGAGATGCTCCAGCATCCACCGTACAGTCCGGATCTTGCACCATCGGACTTTCATCTGTTAGGTCCCATGAAGAAATTCCTGGCCGGCAAACGCTTAGAGACAGATGTGGAAGTGAAATCAGCAGTGCGCAGATGGCTACACTCCAACCAAATGGACTTCTACGAACAGGGCATATTGAAACTGGTAACACGATGGGAAAAATGTGTTGAGAAAGTTGGTGACTATGTCGAAAAGTAGGTAAAAGATGTAAGTTCATTTGTGATTTTTTTCCTTTTTTTTACTATTAAACTTTTTTAAAAAATATATTGTGCGTTACTTTCCGATCCGCCCTCGTACCTGAAAAAGCATATAAAGACAAAGAAGCTATATACCATTAGCATGCTGGAAGCACTAAAAGGCTGTATACAGAACTGTGTTTTTCTTCAAAATCCAAATGAGAGAGCTGTTAAGCAATTATGGAAGCTATATTCTTTGTTAAAACATAGTGAAAGGAATATTTAATTTTAGGAAGTTATATTTTGAGGTTATTTTAATTATATTATTTTTAGTCTGAACATCTTACCTCAATATTAATGTTGATTTGTTCTTGAACATGTTTCAAAACAATTCTATCTTATCGTCAGCTTTCACAGACTGGGAAACATGTTCAAGAACAAATCAACATTAATATTGAAGTAAGATGTTCAGACTAAAAATAATATAATTAGTGAAAGGAATTGATTTTGATTGACAGTTTCAAATTAAGAGGAAACATTGGCTATTTTATGCCAGGAGTCCACCTATATTGGGCAAGTTAGTGTACACCAGATTAGTTGACAGTTTATAGAACAATCTCGGTGAGCAAAATAAGGAAAGTTGGTTATTCTATTTGAACAGTAACTAATGCAGGTGGCATCCTGGCATAGGATCCCGACATACCTTGTAAAGAAAAAAAAGTTAGATCCTCTGTTGAAATCTCATTATTGCACTATTATTCCTGTCACTTGTAATCTTTCTTCATGGATGTTAGAAATAAATATGTACTATGATCTTACTAAATTAAAATTATTGAAATGAAAAAAAAAAATGAGTTTGGATTTTTCAGACATTGACTTTCAAATAACTGATATTCCCTTTTAATGGCATCCAAGACATCCTGTGTTTGTTTTTGATTCCCAGCTATACCAAAGAAATACTTGAAAAAAAGATCGGGAATGGGGTCCACTCAGTCTCGCAAGGACAAATGGTATGAAAAGTTCCAAAATTAGAAGATAAGGCTTAGGAGCTAAATCATGTCATCTGTTAACCAGAGATAGCAACTACTTCAGTTAGTCTTAGCTCTTTTGAGCTGTTATATATTTATTGGTAATTTACTAGAAAACGTTGTACCACTTTTTCCGATTGAGGGTCTTTCCACTTTTCAGCGGTTACCCTTTTACCAGCCGGCTGCTGGCTCTTCACATCCACATGTGTCAATCACAGAGGTAGATGATCAACAGCCAGTGTAGGGGTGACATGTGGTTAGCATGTCGAGTCCCCCAGCAGTTATAGCTGGTTCCTCAACCTGGAGTCGCTACTTATTGTAGCTACCCAATTGCCTCACGATGCTGGGTGGGCACCGGTCCCATACTGGCCGAAATACCATGAGAAAATTTCTTCTCCCATGGAGACTTGAACCAGCGCAAGTCCCGTAGCTCTGCACCAAGGCTTCCTACCATAACCGCTCGGCTATGGCGTGGGACTGTACCACTTTTTAAGAAAACTAATTTGTTCCTTCCTAATCCTAATAAAATAAATTGGCATCTTCTAGCAAATTACCAAATGCACATCAATATTTTGTTAGGGTTAGGAAGGGCCAAATCAGTGTACATCCGATTCTTAAAATATGCTGAGGCATCATATAGTAAATTACCAACTTATTTTATAGGTTATTTTAGAAAATAAACTCAAGACTCAAAAGGACAACTGAGTACATATTCAGTAGATTGTAGCATTTTTTTAAATGCCCCAGGTTGTCATTTCAACATTTCTGATGTTCTCTTGACATTGGCATAATTGTAACCTCCTTCTGAGATTGGGTTGGCTGCAGTGGACTAGTGGTTATACTCCTTGCCTATAGTTCTAAGGTTCGCAGGTTCAAACCTGACCAGGGTCGATGGATTTTTTAGGATGGAAAAATCCAAGGAACAAGTCCTCCGGGAGGGACTTTACACTGTTGGTCCTGAGTCTGAAGAATTTCAGGTTCATAAAACATCTTTAAGCCTGAATAAAGAGGCCGCTAAGTAAAATTTACAGACATCAAAGTCCTAGTAATACCTTATTTGCCTGTTAGATGTCTCATTGGATCAATGTGTTAACTGCATGACATCTATAAGCAAATAAGGTAACTAAAAATTATTTATAGTTAAATATGGGAAATAGTAGTAATAATGTAGGGAAATAGAGTAGTCATAATGTCGGTTGAAAATGAGAGAGATGTTTCTCTTGAAAACTAATTCCCGTGTTTAAAGAAACATGAAATATGAGGTAAGACGTAAAAATTACTCATTAATTTACAAACTAAAAATTAACTTGGTCTAGTAACTCTTTACAAAGGAGAGGTTATGGCTCAATAATGAGCTACGCCATTATAGACAGATCTGAGATTGGGGCACCTGGAAGGCAAAGTTACGCTGTCCCAATGATATGATGGGAGATGATGATGATAGCGGTATGCCTAATCCTAAACTCAACCTAAGGAAAATATGAATGGTGACCATTTGGGCCTTAAAGTTTCCTGAAATTTGTATTACAGGTTAGGAAAAACCCCAAAAAGCCTCATCCAGGAGACTTGTCCGACCGAGATTTTAACTTGGGCCCGCTGCATGACAAGTCAGCATGTTACCTTTGAGACCACAGCAGCGTAGCATAGGTATCTGAATATTGTAATTAAAAAAAAAGTCAAGGAAGTTCTCAATCCTTATAATCCTTATTAAGGGTCGAATGTTTGAACGCATTAGACAGTAAAAGGCGTTCTCTGCTGAGAAAGTTTTATCCAAATACATTTTGCTTACTCAGAAATCTATTCATGCGATAATAATTGTAAGCTACCTGACGAGGTACCTTAAGATCATAGCTCAAGATAGAAACTTATCGTGAAAATCCCGAAGGGAACCGATGGTAACCGATGTAGTTTGAAACCTTTGCAGCTTTATCCAAGATGTCGGACCTTGAAGACTTCGACCATGTTTTCGATATACGCGGAGAAGAGGAATTTGATAGAGTCTACCAAAGAATTCAACTGGAAGAACAGGAGAATCGGCGTAATATTGCACGACGTAGACGTCGTTATTTACGGTATTATTTGCGGGATGCAAGCATTCCTCTATAGCAGATGAAAATAACGTAAGTGGTTTTATCGCTGAGAATTCTGGGTAATTCGTTGCCAATATTACGAAAATGTCAACTTTCATGCATGACCGGTAAGTCGGCCGTTAATTCGATCTCAGCAATTGCTCACGGTGAGTCAGCTCACCAGTGATTGGAAGTAATTTGAGTAGAGACTAATGTATTTGCATGCGACCCTAAGTGAGATATGTTACTTATTTTAGGAATTCACACTATGAGGTACATTCATTTAGGTAGAATTTTTTATCACTCACCTCATATTGTTCTTCTTTTTTACTATAAACTAGTTTTGGAACATAGTTTCTGTTCCATCCTCAGTATCGTCACGACCTTTGTTCTGTTGTCTTGAAGAGCCGTCCTTCGCTCCTTCCATTGGCTGACTGAAAAACATCGAAACCGGGTCATTCTCACCGGGAATTTCAAAGTTCATCAATTTCTTCTTTTCACTCTTTCGAATGTAGATCTTTTCCCAAATAGTAAGTTCTTTTGGTTTTTCTATTTGTTTTAATAATTTTGCTTCTTTCTCAATAAGAAAAAACATCTGGTCTGAAAAATATCTTATCGAGAAAGAAGCTAAATTATTAAAACAAATAGAAAAACCAAAAGAACTTACTGTTTGGGAAAAGATCTACATTCAAAAGAGCGAAAAGAAGAAATTGATGAACTTTGAAATTCCCGGTGAGAATGACCTGGTTTCGAGGTTTTTCAGTCAGCCAATGGAAGGAGCAAAGGACGGTTCTTCAAGGTGACAGAACAACGGTCGTGACAATACTCAGGATAGAAGAGAAACTATGTTCTGAAACTAGTTTATAGTCAAAAAGAAGAACAATGAGGTGAATGAAAAAAAATTATACCTAAATGTGATATGTTATTTTAGCCAGTTTAATGACACTCTTTAACAGCTAAGATCATTAGAATATCTGGGCTTGAAAGACAGACAAATTGTGATCAGAGGTTTCTTATTTTAGGGTACAGGTTCATTTACGTGTCATAAATGTACTACACAGGATAAGACTTCAAGTTTCCCTCCAAAGGAACTTATAATTAATATTTTTATGCCCTAAAAGTCAATTGAAGGATACTGGGAAAGAAAGAGGTAAGTCACTTTTTCGTTGAAACCTAGAAATCGTACTCTTAATTTTAAAAGATCTATACTTCCTTACCTGAATGCCAAACTTTGGAGATAAATAAATCCATGACTAAACTGAATATTTTACTGTTTCACTCTTAATAATAGCTCTTTCCATGCTAACAACACCTCAAACTCCATTTCAACAAAAAGTGACTTCATATAATAAAGTTGTGAATTTTTACATTATGAGGGTTTCTTAACAAAAATCAGATGAATCGTGAATTCTTCTTACCTCCTACATTTATGTTCTTTAACACAGAACCACGGTATCCGGGAAACATCATTCCCAACCTCAGCTGTTGTCACGACTGTCAATTCTTCATTATATCGGTCACTTTATAAACTGCCATCTGGTGTTGGTTTGAAAACCTTTGTAATCAAATATGGTTCGTCCCGAAACTCAAAATTCATGCTTCTAATATGTTTTTTTGGATGAATATCTTTTCCCAAACTGTTAATTCCAAAGGTTTAAATAGATGTTTCAAAAGTTTAGCTTCTTTTTCATTCTATGATCCTCTAATTAACTATGTGCTGCTATTGCTAATTTTTCAATTTCACCATTTTTTATATTTCTAAAGTGTTCTTTTTTGAGAGTGATAATTTATCAAATTAATTGCAAAGATTGCAATAAAGTATATATAGGAAAAATAAAAAAGGAATTTGGACACTCGCAATAAAGAACACTTTTGAAATATAAAAAATGGTGAAAATTGAAAAATCAGCAAAAGCAGCACATAGTTTATTAGAGAATCATAGAATTGAAAAAGAAGCTAAACTTTTGAAACATTTATCTACACCTTTAGAATTAACAGTTTGGGAAAAGATATACATCCAAAAAAACATATTAGAAACATGAATTTTGAGTTTCGGGACGAACCATATTTGATTACAAAGTTTTTCAAATCAACACCAGATGGCAGTTTATAAAGTGACCGGTATAATGAAGAATTGACAGTAGTGACAACAGCTGAGGTTGGGAATGATGTTTCCCAATATCATGGTTCTGTGTTAAAGAACACAGATGTATGAGATAAGAATTCACGATTCACTTGATTTTTTAAAAGTGACTTACCTGGTTCTTTCCCTGTACCCTTCGATTGAACCTGGCTGAAACTATAAACTTTGGAATCTGATAACCATTACTCTCCCAGGACAAGCTCTCGTAAGTTATAATCATACTATTTTTAATGATGGAATTGTGCACAATGTACAAGAAATAATTTACTGCCCTTAGCTATACTCCAAAAGATTTAGCTCTCTTGGAGATTCATACTACTTTAGAGATACACAAAGAAAGTAATAAAAATTTAACTAACCTATTTTTCGTTTTCTGTATTTTTCATCAACAGCCAACATTGCTATATAACCTCGTTTCACAACCTTTCGATGAACATCCAATTTGCATACAATGGCACCCACACATTCGCTGCCATCCATTGCCTGAAATTTAAGTGTATTCATTTTGATTTTTGATACATATTAAAAAAGTATTGTACTAATGTTCTGAAAATTGTAACTGCTTACCAGAAAACATAACTTTGGCCAATTATGAATAAAATATCTATATGTGTATATAGAATATGGTTCTGAAAGATCTTTCTGAATAAGTCTCATAATATCTGGCATTTGTAGCTCAGATTTATAAGAAACATATTTAACCTCTTGCTTGTCTCTTGAGTCGACCTTAGATCCACTTCCTTCATTATAAGTTACACATTCACTAGATTTCCTTAAAACCTCCGAGCTATTTTTCATACAGTTCGAAAATGTTTTATGATCTCCAACAGAATTTTCCTCACCAATGTTGATTTCACACTTATCACATAGACTAGATGATTCTGATTTTAAAGATTTACCATTTGTGATTGCGTGATGTTCAGTTTCTGCTGCATGAGAAATATTAACACCTACCCCTATACCATTCACAATCCCATTAACACTAGATCCAGTTTTTAAATTTAGCTTTTCTTTTAGATGGGCAGATACTTGAGAAACTGTTGTCAATTTTTCATCATTTTCGACTGGTGACAATTTCGTCGAGGGAGAAATAATAGTGAAATTACAATTACTATCTTCTGTTTTTTTCACATCGCCTAGAACTTCTTTGGTACTGAAACTCTGTTTTCTAGAATTGGTCCGAATTTGGGACTGTACTTGAGCAACAGACCCTTCAGTATCCACAAATTCAACAGCATCGTCCATCTTTACAAAATAATTAAAATACTATATTTTAACAGCATTTATTTGTTACTTCTTTCTTTTGCATACCAAATAGGTTGGTCGTAATTAATTTTTAAATTTATCAAAGAAAAAATTTGTAACATTCCATAACCACAGAAAAGATATGTCTACAACTCTACTTAATTTCAGCCATTTTGGATTTTGCATATGGGACTTTGGGTTCGAGGTAATTTTAATAATAGCATTAATGCGCACTAAGTGCAGGTACAACAAAATCTACATTCTTTGAATCCTTCGGAAGTTGTTTGTCGTACAAGTTGCACCAACGATGAAATTAGAACTTGTGTGTCTATGGGAGCATTCGGAAGCGCAATTACGCGGTAAGTTTAAATAATGCACATTAGATCAATGAATATCCATCCATAGTAATTCTGCCTGAAGGCAGGTCCTTCACTGCAATCATAGCATTTTCATGCTATGCTTGCAGCTTTACTAGGGAATTGTAGGTGTGGTAGCTTCCCGTTGCTTTCCGCACCGGTGAAGGATGATGATAATGATAAGGATGATGATGGCCATATGATTTCGGGGACCATTTGGGCTTTAAAGTTTTCCTGACATTTGTCTTACAGGTGAGGAAAAACCCCGAATAAAACCTCACCCAGAAAAACTGCCCAAACTGGGGATCGAACCCGGGCCCGCTGCGTGACAAGGCAGCATGCTACCTCGAGACCACAGCGGTAGACAGAAATGAGTATACCATTTTCAAATAGTTAAAATATTATGCCTTCTCCCTCTGTCTGGAATGTCAGTACAATATTATATAAATTAGATGATGCAGCAGATGAGATATGTACGCATAAGGAGAAGCATAATAAGTTAGTACTTAAGATTGTGAAGAACAATAATGTTATGATGATAACTGATGACCAGCCCACACCACTCAGAAAAGTACCATAAGGCAATACTGTATCCGATTGATGTATTAAGATACATTGGAAATTATTGGTAGAGTACAAGACAGAATTCAGGTGTCCATTCATAGGAGAATATACACTTCACATTTGTTTCCAATCACAGCATTTTGATGGATGCTATTGAAGCCATTAGAATTACTTTGAATCTCATGTACCAACCATCAAACAATATGGATATGAATGTTTTAGATCTGGCGTACTTTCAGAAATTGCGGACTCTCCATCATTAAGCACTTCCACAAACGTTCAATAACGTCTTCCACATTTTGCAGTCTAGTCTTATAGAAATTATGCAAGCCAATGGCAGGAACAACTACAAGATTTCCCATAAGTAAAAGGCATACTTGGTGTGCCACCTCAACATCTTACTTGGAATGTCATCTGAACATTAACAATGTCAAGTCACGATAAGCTTATGGAATGACAACATTTCAAATTAACAAACAGCCTCTTTTGTTTTTGTTTTGTCTTCACCATGTAACTATTTGATAAATTTGTACTCCTTCCATCGGTTGAGTATTTATGTTTGTTTTGACTAATTGATTGCCCCTCACCATACCGAGAGATTTAAGTTAACAGGCCTTGGTGGAGAACTACAGGAGTTACGCTGGTTTGATTCCCACAAGAGAAGGAATTTTCTCATGGTGTTCTGGCCAGTATGAGACTGGTACCTGCCAAGATTTGTGAGGAATTTGGGTAGCTACAATAAAGCTCCATGTTAAGAAAACCAGGTATAACAGCTGGGGACTCAAATACTGATCCTCATACTGGTTGGATTAATGTCAATTTCTGTGATTAACACATGTTGATATGAGGCCAGCAACTTAATTGTAGGCCAAGGGCCATCTAGGCTTGTCTTACCATGAAGTTTGGCTACTTGATTAACCAATTATGTAGGCCGACTGTTCCTGAAGTAATAAAATTCCATAACTTACTTCCTTGCTTAGTTTCCCACCTATGAAAGTACTTAAGTCAAATTATGTGCTTCTGACAATTATTATTAAGTATTGGACAATAATAAAAGTCTATAATGCAGGAATTTCGTAAACTAAGCAAATTCCTCAGCAAGTTGCATTTATGTCCCATTTTGCCTGTTCATCTCTCTTCGGTACAAAAATTTTCCTGAGCACTTTATTTTTAAATACTCATGATTTTTTCTCTTCTCTTAAAGTAAGAGACTGTGTTTCACGGCCAAAAAACTGGAAGAATGACTGTTTATATATATATATATATATATATATATTTTTTTTGTAAGCCCATGTTTTCCCTTTACAGAGATTTAGGCGCTCTTCCCCTAGAGGGAAGAATTTAGTTACACTTGTTTTCCTATAGATGTCATTCTGAGTGGTCCGTGGTCAGCGTTCCACCTCATACTGACATCTAGGAAACCAAGGTAGTACTAGGACGGGAAAATTCGGTAAATTTTGCTTAGAGGCCTTTCATTCAGGCTTAAGGATCTTTTACGAGCCTAAAATCTTTAGACTCGGGACCTACGGCTTAAAGTCCCTCCCGGAGGACTTGCTCCTTGGATTTTTCCATCCTAAAAAATCCATCGACCCCGGCCGGGTTTGAACCCGCGACCCTCGGGACCAGAGCAAGGAGCATAACCACTAGTCCACTGCGGCCGACATATATATATTAGTTTAACATCTTTTTGAAAGATATTGGAATAACAAGGATCCCTGTACTGCATAATAGCACGTGTTTCCAGAATTGAGCCCACTTTAATTTCTTTCTGCACTTCATTTCTCTTCATAATTATTATTCCTAGGTATTTGGATTTGAAAGAGGAACATGGAAACTTCTTGTAGGAAAGCCAGAGAGAAAGCATCCAATGGACATGTCAAGAATGAGATAGGAGAATAATATTATTTGAAGATGATTTATACAGGGAATGACTAACTAACTCACTGGCACTATCAAACCCATAGGTTCATGGCCGCACTGACGTAAGCTCTCCATACATCCCTATCCTGAGCTAACTTTTTCCAATCATTCCCTGTATAATCTACTTCCCTCAAATCATAGTTAATGTTATTCTCCCACCTCATTCTTGGTCTACCAACTGGGCATTTTCCCTCTGGTTTTCCTACAAGAAGCTTCCATGCACATCTTTCATTCCACATTTGTGCTACATGTCCTGCCCATCGCAATCTATGAGACTTAACTGTTCTTATTATATCTGGCTTCCTATAAACACCATGTAGTTCACTGTCTGTTCATCTCTCTCTGGTCCAAAAATCTTCCTAAGAACTTTATTCTCAAATACTTGTAATCTCCTTTCCTCCCTTAAAGTAAGAGTCCATGTTTTGTCATCATCATCATCATAGGACATTCATGAATTTAGGCCATTTGTTGACCTGTTTCAGCCTCAAGAGAAACACCATCCAAAAGTCTTTTGAGTGGACGTCCTGGTCTTCTTCTTCCTGCAGGTTGATTCCATGTTTCACATCCATATAATATAACTGGTAGAATAATAGTTTTATATATTTTTAGCTTAACATTTTTTTGAAAGGAGTTGGGACGACAAGAGTCTCTGTAATGCATAATAGAATGCATTTCCAGAATTGAGCCTATGTTTAATTTCTTTGTGCAATACATGGAATGACTGGAAACAATAACTCAGGATAAGGATATATGGAGAGCTTATGTCTGTGCAACCATGAACCTCAGGATTTGACAGTGGCAGTAAGGTAGCTAAGTTAGTTACCGTATTTACTCACATAATTCACACATGACAAACTAGATAGAACACCACTTTTAAAATTTTGTCATATAGTTCTTTAACCGGAAAGGATTAACTAATATTTCCTCTGAGGTGATATTCCACTGTACAATGGCCTTTCCTCATGTTAAGAATCAATTCTAAACATTCATCATTTCACTTCCTGATGTTTCTGTTTCATGCAATAGTGGCATAATACCAGAATACAACAGCATTAATTTATAATAATATAACACTATTACAGCATCAAACCTTTAATAAGTGTTAACACCTTATAGCAAGCAGTATTACCTGCTAGAATGGTAGGGGGAGGTGTCCTTAAGCTGGCATCAATGTGAAGGTTGTCAATTATCTTTTGTGCTATCAATAGCTGACATTCATCATGGGGTTGCAAAGGATAGTGAAGTGCATTCCATAACCTCTCCTATCCAAATCTCAACCTCAACCTGCTCATGGTGCAACCTGCTTTTACAAATGAGGCTATGAGGACCGAGTAATGGTGGTATAACCACATCATTAGAAATAGAGAAAATGCTATTTCAACATTTACGCTGGCATGCCATGGCATAGAAATAGTCCACAAATGGTGCTTGTGAGAATGGTCAGTGGATTAAAAATGTATATATATATATAATCTCCCAGCAAGGTCCAATGGACCCTTAACCAATGGCATGTGTGGCCCTCCAGTCATAGTGAGGGTTTATGTGAGTGGGTGCTGTAACCACCATTACAAATAAAAAATTGGGCCCACTTAAAAAATGGTTACATTTATGCTGAACTAATGGCAAATCCTTCAGATAATTTTATCTGGAGGTAAAACAGTCCCCTTTTCGGATATCGGATGTGGACATCTGCAGGATGTCATATACAAAACTTTTTCATTAAGTATTTCAATTCATCAGAACCATGATTTAAAGCTGGGCATGAAAGACCCAAAATATTTTGCTCAGAGGTCTCTTGTACTTTAGGTTCTAGGTCCTGTAATGTGGCATAAATCTATGACACATGTCTTATGGCTCTACTTTCAAACTGATATAACCAAACTCATAATTTAATGCTATGAGAAAATCCATTATTCCATTTTACTTTTTAAGAATTAACACTATGAGATATTATATTTGAAGAGAAAAATTATATGCTCAGACTGAGGCTTGAACCCAGGACCTTTCACACTCTAGGCGAATGCTCTACCGAGTGAGCTACTTGAGCAAGTTCCAATCTAAATGCAAATTTTTTCTCTTTTATACGCTGTTAATTCCCACACACCAAATGCTATGAAACCTTTGCTTCTATCTTGCAAATGGTAGCCTCTTTATTAAGAAGACATTTAATTGGGAATTTTACATTATATCGGAATTACATTATAAAGCCAATATGGCTTCTTTCAATGTCTTTATTATTCATTTTATACATCTCAATGATGGATAAATTATATTTGAAGAGAAAAATTATACGCTCAGACTGGGACTTGAACCCAGGACCTTTTGCACTCTAGGCGAATGCTCTACTGAGTGAGCTACCATTTGCAAGATAGAAGCAAAGACTTCATGGCATTTGGTGCATGGGAATTAACAGCCTATATAAGAGAAAAATTTGCATTTAGATTGGAACTTGCTCACTCGGTAGAGCATTTGCCTAGAGTGTGAAAGGTCCTGGGTTCAAGCCCTGTCTGAGCGTATAATTTTTCTCTTCAAATATAATTTATCCATCATTGAGATGTATGAAATGAATAATAAAGACATGAAACAATGAGATATTATTTTTTAAGTAAAACTGTATCATCTCATCTCATATTCTTCTTCATCTTAGACTGATTTTGAGACCTTAAATGGTTCCATTCTCAGTACTTTCACGACCATTGTTATGTCATCATTAATTAATGAACTTTGAAATTCCTGAGGAAAATAATTTGATTTCGAGGTTCTTCAGTCTACCAACAGAGGGAACAGGAGATATCTCTTCAAGACGACATAACAATGTCCATGAAAGTATTGAGGATGGAACTGAATAAGATCCCGAAACCGATCTAAGAAGAAGAAGAAGAATATGAGATGAGGTAATACAATTTTACTTAAATTCATTATTCCAGTTTGACTCACCAGCATGGTGATCTCTTTAAAACATGTATTTAAGGTTGCTTTAAAAATTAGTACAATTAACAATAATGGTTGTAAATCACATAGTATTTTGTTTATTCTTAATGTTTTATTGTATTATTTCAATAAATATTTTAAATTAATTATTATTATTTTATTCTACAAATAATATTTGATCATATAATACAAAAGTAAATAAAAAAAATCATCATAAATATCTTATTTCAACACCACTTTGATACCTGTATCCCTTAAGTACAAAGACAACTTAAATCTAAATTTACAAAACATATATTTGAAGAATAGGAAAAACACAGATAGAAATTAATAGTGAGTGGAGAACATATTTTAATCGACTCACCTCATACATTTTCAAACTTCTTTGATACCGACGGTTTCAGACAATATCATGGCTTCCACTCAATTTAATTTATTAATTTAAATACAGATAGAAATGTTTGGTCATTAGTAAATAAAATTGTCATATTCATAAATTAATTATGTGAAATAACATTATGAGGTTATCAAGTTAATAATTAATAAAAACTGAATCATATCTCACCTCATATTTTGTGTTCTTCAAGCATGGAATCGCAGTTTCTGGAGGCATCCCTATCATTTTCAGCTATAGCCACAACTCATGATTATGGTATGGTATGGCTAAAGATGGAAGGGATGCCTCCAAAAACCACGGTTCCCAACTTCAAGGACACAAAATATGAGTGATAGACGACTCACTTTTTATTAATTATTAAAATTATCTTACATGATTTAAAGAGGTAACATTACACTCCTGTAATGAAAGAGGGTAACAGTATTTCTGTGTGTCCACTGAGTAATACAAACATATTATTGTAAGCCTATGTTTTTCCTTAACAGAGATTTAGGCGCTCTCCCCCTACAGGGAAGAATTTGAACCATACTAATTTAGTTACACTTGTTTTCATATACATGTCATTTTGAGTGGTCTGTGGTCAGCGTTCCGCCTCATACTGACATCTAGGAAACCAAGATAGTACTAGGACGGGAAAATTTGGTAAATTTTGCTTAGAGGCTTTTTCATTCAGGCTTAAGGATTTTTTCGAGCCTGAAAATCTTCAGACTCGGGACCCACGGCTTAAAGTCCCTCCCGGAGGACTTGCTCCTTGGATTTTTCCGTCCTAAAATATCCATCGACCCCGGCCGGGTTTGAACCCACGACCCTCAGGACCAGAGGCAAGGAGCATAACCACTAGTCCACCGCGATAATTTTAAAAAGAAACTGACTTGAAGCAGATTTGTAAAATTTTGTGACTGAATTATAAAAAAAACTAAACAGAACTAAAAACATAAAATACTGCATTTGATTTTCAAATACTTTCATAAAAAAGTCTAGTCCCACTAAAACCATGTCCTTATTGGCAGAAGAGGGCGCGAATTCTCCCTTTACCCCTACTATAACCTAAATTTCAGAGCCGGAGATATGATGGCTCAGGTATAATGTGACATATTTTCAATTTACATTCCACATTACATAGAGGAGTGTACATATATTGTGTACAGAAAGGAGTGTAGGATGAGCGTATGTTTAAATGTTAGTATGTTGTATGAGGGATAATGATGGAGAAAAGGGATAAGACTACACTCAATTCCAGCATATAGCCTACTCCTGCCAAAAAGCACCAAAGGGATCTCCAAGGCTTAACATCCGTATCCAATGGAAGAATCACTGCAAACAGTACAAGATGCCTTCTCAATATGTGTACTATGGAGGGATTTTGAATTTAAACCAGGTATCTGGTGCTCAATCTAGTGATTAAAAATTGTACACCATCAACGATCCTAGCACCTAAATTGAAAATTTTACATTTAAAGTTTTCAATCCTCCAGGTATTGAATCCAGACCCGCTAGTCAGGATTGAGGCATACCATCACCTGAGCTAATGTGTCAGACACGTTCTACAATAACATATACATACATTACTTAATCCAATACTTAGATGATAAATTAGAGACCAGTAAAAAAGTCTTTTTGTAAACAGAAAAACACAATATGCTGTAAATGTCTACACTTTTCTTCGTTATTTCTTCAAATCTTCTACAAATTCAGAATACTGATATTTCTCTCTTTATCATTAACATTTACTCCTAAAGACATATACCATACTCTATAATATATATTATTTTCAATTATAAACACCCACAGATAAAAATATTTACTTTTAAACTTTCAATGCCGATCTTTGAATTGCTTTAATGACAGGAAAGCGACTTTGTCCTTTTTCCTGACAAATCTCACACAAGAAATTAGATGTCTTGTCAATGTCATTTCCTCCCAAAACATTACAGCATTCTGAAAAACAAAATCATACATTATTAAATACAAATAACTGCTTTGTATCAGTACTTTATTCATATTTATTGAATTATCTCAACTTGAAAGTATTAATATTGTAAATAAGAAGGCAAAGCACTTTTTCAGAAATGAAACAGCAATGACTTACTTAGTAATATGTTTAAAAATGCCAATTCTAGAATTATAAATGTACGAGGGTTGAATGAATAGTAATGCCTCCACCTTCGTTACTTGGGTTTGGATGGGAATATTTTAATAAATCAAACGCAGAAATAATCCTTAGAATGTGATCTTCAATTACCAATATTCAGTTTTCCACATAATCACCAGTCAATTGAATACATTTCTGCCAAAGATGAACAAGTTTTCTGAAGCCGTCACGGAAGAAGTCAACACTGTTTCCGCAACCACAGCCTTACAGTTCTGTATGTATGTATGTATATATATATATATATATATATATATATACAGGGCTATTCAGAAAGAAGGAACATATTTCAAACATTTATTTCTTCCAAACTACAAAAAATAGAAAAACAATTCCAATGTTCCTGGAAAGAGAAAAGTTTGAAGTTCCGATCATGGCCGCATTGGCGCTGTTGCTTATAATGTTGATTGTAAGTAAAGTAAAGTATTCCCACTACAGGCCTCAGGAGGCCCTTGGGGTAGTAGGAGGTTAAGGCTCCCACTAATTCTAGACAATCGGCACTTGATGTCAGCCGGGTTGTCAGCCCTCATGACAGCCACCTTTACCCCAGAACAAGTATCTGGTACTTTTCCGTTAGAGGCTGAGTCGACCCCAGGGCCATAGTGCCGCCAGAAGGTTTGGGTCAGTTTAAAAATCCTGACCCCACCGGGACTTGAACCCTTGACCTTTCGGCTTGTAGCACAGTGCCTTAACCACTACGCTACGGCGTGTCTTGTATCAAAATGTCGACACAATAGGACGTTGAATTGGAAGAGGAGGAGCAGAAAATCAACTTCATCGCCGGTGGCCTCCCAGTCATCAGACCTAACCTCGTGTGGTTTTTATCTGTGGGAATATGTAAAAGACTATGTTTTTATCCTCCCCCCCTATGCCTGACACTCTTGAAAATCTGCAACATCGAATTGTTGAAGCTGTGAATTTGATAACTAGAGACCAGCTGATTTGTGTGTGGCAAGAAATGAGTCACTATTTTGATATTTGTCATGTAACACATGGTGCTCATATTGAATGCATAAAAGAGTGAAATTTGAACTTTTCTCTTTCCAGGAACGTTGGAATTGTGTTTCTATTTTTTGTAGTTTGGAAGAAATAAATGTTTGAAGTCTGTTCCTTCTTTCTGAATAGCCCTGTATGTATTTCTTTTCACAAAAAAATAATGCATGAAAAATTTGCAAACAGAATAATGCATACACATAACATAAATATGTTATAGTCCTACAATCAGGTGACACAGACATTTCACAAGAAACATGTTTTAGATTGAAGGAAAATTAAAATTGTTATAATGTAACCTCATTATTATAATAATTATCAAAGTAATTTTATTGATAATAAAGAAATAAGATATTATTCCTAAAATCTA
Source organism: Diploptera punctata (assembly GCA_030220185.1). Classification (NCBI taxonomy): domain Eukaryota; kingdom Metazoa; phylum Arthropoda; class Insecta; order Blattodea; family Blaberidae; genus Diploptera; species Diploptera punctata. The sequence continues at coordinate 5,406,668 of JASPKZ010003868.1, read as the reverse complement.
GTTTTTCGATCATAAAGGAAATAAAAAAAATCAAATAGTAAGATTTTCAAAATTTAAAGTAAATATTACAAGAATGAGGTTGCACAGATATGAAGTAATTTGGTTAGTACCTAAATGCATCCATCTGTCGCAGACACTGCAGTTGATAAGCCCTCCTTCCTCCTCAGGCTTGTTTTCATAGCACCGACAACAAAGCTGGCAGTAGCGACCTTTACGCCACAGCCTGACACAACAAGCACACAATAAAAATGTCCCCCAGCATGCAAAGTTATTCAAACACACAAATACAAACAATATTTGAAGTTCAGGAATGAGATGATGAAAACAAGAGGAATAGAAAGGAGGAGATAGAACTTTAGAAAATAGATATTTGAAGTAGATTTCAATGTTTTCTTAAAAAAGGTAGTGTAAATATTCCCATTAAAAATACTTCTCGAATACAAGCATCAGATGGCAATGGTTGCGCTAGTTAACTGCCTTTGAATGATCTGAGAATTGTATATGAGGAAAGAAAAAAATTGGAGCTTGCATTGATGGCTTGAATAGTGTAATGGACTGCATACTAGAGTATAGAGTTAGAGGTCTGGGGTTCAAGTCCGAGTTCAAACATTACTTTTTCTTTTCAAAATAAATATGGAGTAGACTCCAACAGTCCATATTAATAGAAACATTAGAAAAAGAAACATAAAAGAAAAAAGAGAAGAAGAAGAGAAAGAAAAGAAGAGGAGAAAGAAGAATAAGAAGATAATATGAAGAATAGAAGTTTTGTAACTAACGGGCTTCCAATATAAACCCGGACCGGCCTCACGGGGTTTCACCCGTCAGGCAGCGCTCTCTCCTCGTCCGCATTTCACTCTGCCAGCCGCTCGTCCTTGAACTAGTCAGTTTACTATCGTTCGACAAGATGAGATGTCAGCTGACATTAGAGCAGCGCATTTATGTGTGTAAATGTTATTATAAATACGGATCAGCTCGTCGCGTTCGCGAGGAATTTATTCGGAACTTCCCTGGACAATTACCTCCTTCCAGATTGACAATCCACGATCTTGTGACTAAATTTGAGACCACTGGTTCAGTACAAAATAAGAAACACATGCGAAGGCGTATGGTTCTCACCGAAGAAAAATTAGACGAAATTGACAAAAATTTGGAACGTTCACCACAAAAATCATTACCAAAATGTGATTTTTATTTGTGGGGTAGCCTGAAAGACAAAGTGTACAAAACAAATCCGCACACATTGGAAGAACTGAGTTTCTATAAGGTAAGAAACGGTTCAAGGACGGGTGGCAATCAGGGTGAATTGCGGGAGGAAGAGACAGCACTGCGTGCCGGGTGAAACTCCGTAAGGCCGGTCCGGTTTTATATTGGAAGCCCTGATAATATGAAGAATAGAAGTTTTGTAACTAGATACAGATTGGAGAACAATTATAAGAACAGCATTTAAAATTTATATTAAACATGCGATAGTAAAACATACAGACATAATTTATATTATTCTCTCCATCATAACGGAATGTCACATTTTACTCACTTTTCTTATCATTTATTATACTCTTGAAATTAAAAAAATAAATGCTTATTTTTCTTACATAAAATGAGGTAGGTCAAGAGTTTTCTAAGTCTGTTGCACATATGGAGTATTTTATAAGCAATATTGGTAATAAAATGGGGCATGGTGTATATATTTCATCAAGATATTGAATCAGTTATTTACATCTCGACTCATTTTTCTGTTCTCTCACTTGGGATACATTTCAAAGCTATTATTCCCATTCTCAATAAAAAATTAACAGTAGGTTTTTGGCTAATAATCTTCAGAACATGTCCCAGATGAGAGAGAGGAAAATATGAGACGTAAATAACCGATTCAGATCATTGTTGAACATGGAAGAGAGATGAATTGCCTAGAACCTTGACAGTCTAAAGCACAGTTTCCTCTATATTGATATTTTAGCATTTTTGTCTATTCCTAAGTAAATCATCTAAACCTGATGTTTGTCTGATTCCGATTGAGGGTCTTTCCACTTTTCAGCGGTTGCCCTTTTACCAGCCGACTGCTGGCCCTTCACATCCACATGTGTCAATCACAGAGGTAGATGATCAACAGCCAGTGTAGGGGTGACATGTGGTTAGCATGTCGAGTCCCCCAGCTGTTATAGCTGGTTCCTCAACCTGGAGCCGCTACTTATTGTAGCTACCCAATTGCCTCATGATGCTGGGTGGGCACCGGTCCCATACTGGCTGAAATACCATGAGAAAATTTCTTCTCCCATGGAGACTCGAACCAGCGCAAGTCCCTTAGCTCTGCGCCAAGGCTTCCTACCTTAACCGCTTGTCAATGCTTTTAAAAGTCATTTTGAAACACTGTTGAGATTACTACATCATCAATCCAGGTATTAGGCCATGTGGCCTAATACTCTCAAAGAGGAATTTTCTATCCAGTGCTTTTTTGGACTTCCCAGCAATCTTTTCCCTTGAGGATAGAAATGAAACAGCTTTTGGAATTCTGTGAGATGGCATTCATTGAAGATGGGCTTTCCAGTTGTTCTGGTAATTTTGTATATGATGTAGAATGGGTTTTGTATCCACCTCTACCCATTTTGTATAGACTGCTGTATGGCGCATAAATCACATCTCATTTGCTGTTATTAGGCACTCATCTCTTCTTCGAATTGTCCATGTTTCATTACCATATCTTAATACTGGTCTTGTAAGGGATAATGATGTACATTTCATCACCTTTTCTATCCAAATCCCATTCTCAATCTGCTCGTGGTGCAACCTGCTATTACAAATGAGACTCTGGGACCAAGTACTGGCGGTATAACCACATCACCTTAATGTAGATGAAATGCTACATTAGTGGGAACCCACAATAATACCCCTCTGGGCCAACGACCCATTGGAAGAAAAATTTACATTTGTTTTCAAGTCTCAAACCAAGCCTTGGATGAATCAGACAGATCAATCTATTGATGACTTTCGTGAGATTAAGGAAACAACATGGAAGAGGTTACTACATGAAAGCTAAAATTATAAAATTTGTACTTGAGATCTCCATCATCTGCAACTATGTAAAACTTCAGTTAAAAAACTTTATTGCAGGCCTTTGAAATATATTCCATCTTCCACTGTTGATAAGATACTATTTGTTATTATTTTATACAGAAGATTAATGTCACTGAGAATGTTTTCATTTAGTATATTTTCGTTTTTGGCTTCTTTTAAAATTTTGTTTTCTTCATGGATATTTATTGTCTTCAACTTCTTCTTCTTCGTGGTTTAGGCTTATTTATTAGCTTGTTTTGGCTCGAAATTGCTGCTGTTTCCATCTTGTCTTTGGTCTTCCCAGACTTCTTCTTCCTCGTGGTGAATAGCTGTATGCTGCTTTTGGTATTCTATTCTCAGTCATCCTTGCCAAGTGTTCTTTCAAGTTTGTTCTGTATTTCACTATTGTTGTGTTTAATTCCTCTACTTTTAGTTGTTGTCTTATTTCTGTGTTGTGTTTTTTGTCTGTTCTTTGATATCCTGCTATTGGTCTGAGGAATTTCATTTCAGCAGCTTGTATTCTGGCAGATTGCTGTGTTGTCCCTGTCCATGTTTCAGATCCATTGCCATTGTCTTGTACAATTTTATTATCTTTCCTGGCTTTATTTTTCAAAGTTCTTTTTAATGTTCCTGTTATATAATTAAACTTATTTAGTTTGTTATTTATATCTGTTTCCGCTGTGTATGATATTTTGCAACCTAGGAAGTTATATCTTACCACTTGTTCTATTGGTTTATTTTCTAATATTATCTTTGTCCGATATTTATTGTATAGTTGTTATTATGTATGATTCCTGATTGACCATTTGAAAATACCATAAAAAATATAAACTAAAAAAACTAAACTCTATGGTATGACAGGACTAGGAAGGTTCTTGCCTCTTGCCAGCTGCTGGTATCGCATCCACATATTATTTACAGAAGTGGAGCATATAGGAATGACATATGATCAGCATGTTGAGCCTCCATCTATTGTAGCTGGTTTCCTTAATCTGGAATCACTACTTATCATAGCTACCCAAATTCTATGAGAATATTTCTTCCTCCATTGGGATTCAAACCAGTGCATTTACCTAGCTCTGAGCCAAGGAACCACTCGATTACAGAGCAGGAGATTACTTGTGAAATGAGATTCATGCGCAGAACAGCGGGTTACACCAGATGGGATCGGAAAAGGAACACCGATATCTTAAAAGAATTGAAGACTACGCCAATTTTGGAATATATTAAACAGTACCAACTAAATTGGAAACACCATCTTGAAAGAATGAGTTCAAATCGGATCCCCAAAGCTGTTTATAATTATATACCAAGAGGACGAAGATCACTGGGCCGTCCTATGAAACGCTGGAGGGAAAATTTTCTATAGGATCGTAACAGGCCTTGGCCTATTACTTGGAAGGAAGAAGAAGAAGAGATTACAGAAATATATGACTTGATATTAAATAAAAAATAGTCTTATCTAAGAACATGTTATTTTGTGTTTCTTACCTAAACAAAAACTATGTTGGATAGACCAGGTAGATCATGATCGTAAGTGGGTAAGAGATCATTCAGAACAAGTTGCACAGGAACTTTGTGAATGAGGCAAAAAAAAAACAACTTCAGTTTGAAGTTGTCCAACTTTTACAATTAATATTTCCAATTCCTTTGGGTCCTCTGCCTTACTACTCAGGAAGCAGGCATGCTACGATCAAGTTTATGCAGGAAACTAAGTTATAACAAATTATAAATGATAGCAATTAGATAATTTACAAACTCATCTCATATTTGTAGATTTCTCGAAGCCCTAGCTTTCAACCCTTTGTGCGTCATTATCAATTCTTTCTTTTGAGTTAGAAAGAATTGATAATTCTCGTATAAGACTTGAAAGCATAATACAGTCCCTTCGATTGGTTGCTGGCCAAAGGAAGCCTTTGGACTTTCATTGGTGCTTTTCATTATATATATATAAATAGAATAATAAATGAATGGAGGAAAACACAATGGGGATATATACCCATTAATAGGAATCTCAAACTTGATGCTATTCTTTTTGCAGACAATTTAGCTCTTCTGGCACTTTCCAAAAATGATTTGCAATGATCAATTTATAATTTACAAAAAATTGCTGCCAAATTTAATATGGATATATCAATTAACAAAAACTAAATTATGGCATTTCATGGGAAAGACCCCATACAAAGTAAAATCTGTCTCCAGAATAAAATTTCAGAGAGATCTAATCAATTTAAATATCTTGGATATTATCTCTCTATCTGGGATGAAAAGGATATCCCTGAAAAAATTACTAGTTATAATAAAAGTTTGGGAATTATTAATTTAGTTATGAAACCATCCCTTGTACAAAAAAAAAACACCAAATTACGTTTATATAACACTTTGTCTAGACCAGTGTTGACCTATGGTAGTGAAGCATGGACACTAAAAAGACAACATGAAAGCAGAATAACGGCTTGTGAAATGAGATTCATGTGCAGAACAGCGGGTTACACTAGATGGGATTGGAAAAGGAACACCGATATCTTAAAAGAATTTTGGAATATATTAAACAGTACCAACTAAATTGGAAACACCTTCTTGAAAGAATGATCCCCAAAGCTGTTTATAATTATCTACCAAGAGGACGAAGATCTCTGGACCATCCTATGAAATGCTGGAGGGAAAATTTTCTATAGGATCGTAACAGGCCTTGACCTAATACTTGGAAGGAAGAAGTAGAATTGATAATGACACGTAAAGTGTCGAAGCCTAAGTTTTCAAGAAATCTACAAATATAAGTTGTGAATAATCTAACTCCTATTATTTAAAATAAACCTCACAGTGTCACTTCTTTTAAATATTAAATAACAAATTATATTTGAAGAGAAAAATGTATGCCTAGACTGGATTTTAACTGAAAATCTCTAGTTCTATGTACTAGTGCTCTTTCAAACTGAACTACCTAGGCCTCCAATCTAAACACAAATTTTCCTCTTATTTTATAATTTCCGAGAGCACCAAAGCCTATGAACCATTGTTTGACATTCCATCTGGCGGCTTCTTAAAGCACTAGTGTATAGAACTGGATACCTTGACTTCAAACCCCATTCTAGGCATAAATTTTTCTCTTCAAATATAATTTATCATTCAGTGAGAAATGTTAAAAATTTAAGAGATAAAAACATCAATTATAACAGTTCAAGTTTCAAAAAACAAGTGCTGCAATCATTCTGTATGTAATAGGTTATTTTATATTAATTACATCTGACTTGTTAATTAAGCATGCAACGTTCATTTTCTGTTTCCATACAGAAATGTTTACTTACTTTGAACAGGGAACACACAATGTCTGTGCATATACACGAGCACCTTTTTCACCTTTCTTGTACTGAAAACATAAATAAAATGTTATCTATAATTTATTTTCTTTCTTGTCTAAACAGAAGAAAAGATTTCACCAACAAGTTTAATCCTGCAATTGTCAAACATTGATATTTTCAACCGTATTCTATGTGGTGCCAAGGTCAGTATAACCAACCAAAAAACACAAATTATGGACTGGAGTGACATCTGTTGTCAGCTATTAACTACGAGTTCAAATAAGAATCCAGGAGTATTTTTTAATACTATAACCAAAAATACTTTACAACATATGACAAGAAAATTTTTCTAAGTTCCAACCGTACACCATGTGCAGCAGTTTACATTATGGAATCACGAGATGCAGTCAACATATGTATCCTAAAAGCTAACCTAATGCAATTTAAATACTCTAACCTGTGAAGGAATGCATGCTGATTTTATTTAGTGTAAGTTAATTAGTACAGACTGTATGTTGGCTGCACTGGAACACACAATATTCGTTAAAATCAATATGGCTGCCATGTCTTCATGTAGTTCAATATAGTGAAAAAAATATTCAAATAATCATTAGAAAACATTGTAAATGGTGGGAAATAATTTGAAAAAATGAAACCCTAAGAATAAAATCTGACAGGAGTTCATGAAGTACTTTAAAAAGTCATGTCACATAGTTGCGTTAATAAAATGAGTCGTACCTCACCTCATACTTTGCGTTCTTCAAGCACGGGAACTGCAGTTTTCAAGAATAATCCCTCCCATCCTCAGCCAATATTACGTTGAAAACTGCAGTTCCCGTGCTTGAAGAACGCATAGTATTAGGTGATTATTAATTGAAAATCTCATAATGTTATTTCCCATAATTAATTTATGAATAAGTAGTTATATTCTTGGCACAGCTCTTGGAAGCATGGGGCCATTGTGAAAGCATGCCACCATACTCTGTTCTTTGCTAAATTTTTGACTTCATTCTAGCTTTTTCCTTGTTGTTTAATTTCTCTTACTACTGTGCTGTACCATGTAATTTTTTATCTTCTTTTTTCCCTAGGCAATCCCTGTGGATTCCATTCCTTTGGTGGTGGATTTTAGTTTCTTGTAGTTAAAAATTGCACATCATTTTTTTAGACACAGCCTTGGTATAACACAATGTTTCTCTGGGAGAAATTTCGAGGTAGGTTTCTGCATGCAATGGTTGACAGTTCCCTTGTGAGTATAAGCCTTTATTGGTTCACTGGTCAAATTTTAGATTACAGAATGCAGTAATAACGATGTTGATGAGACACCCTTTATAATTACAATGATTTAGTTCTTCTTGTCTTGTATCTTGTAAGCCCATGTTTCTCTTAACAGAGATTTAGGCGCTCTCCCCCTATAGGGGAGAATTTGAACCATACTAATTTAGTTACACTTGTTTTCGTATAGATGTCCTTTGAGTGGTCCGTGGTCAGTGTTCTGCCTCATACTGACATCTAGGAAACCAAGGTAGTATTAGGATGGGAAAATTCGGTAAATTTTGCTTAGAGGCCTTTTCATTCAGGCTTAACGATCTTTTACGAGCCTGAAAATCTTCAGACTCAGAACCCACGGCTTAAAGTCCCGCCACGGAGGACTTGCTTTCCCCCCCCCCTTTTTGTGGATTTTTTACATCCTAAAAAATCCATTGACGTTCCTGAGAGCCGGGTTTTAACCCGCGACCCTTCAGGACCAGGGGCAAGGCGCATAACCACTAGTCCCAGCCGCGGCCAATTTAATTTTAAATAAAAAGTAAATACAAATAATTAGAGAAAGAAGAAGACTGGTGACATTCTGTCATGTTGCCGACTCGAGCATCAGATTGGTGTGTCATGGGTTTGTTGCCGGGGTGTTGATCCTGTTCTCCACATGATCCACAGTCCTGATCAACCCTCCTTCCAGTGCCATCGCCCACTTTGCACTCTTCCGCAGCCCCACACAATAAATATGGTACCTATAATATACAATGCATTAAAATTACACCTCACTTTTATACAGTTTTATTAAATTACATTAGGAAGTAACATAATGAGGTTTTTAATAAATAAGTTGATTCTGGATTAGTCATCTTAGCTCAAGCCAACTTGTAGATAACACTGAGCACCAAAATATAAACGTTTTTTTGTCCTTTCAGAAAGATAAAATATGTGATTCTGATATTATTTTTTTCCTCCTGAATTCAAATAATGATATCGGTTTTTCTCCATAATGAAAGGGGGTTTTTGCGAGGAGATTCCATCCTTTTATCCGGGAACCAAGCATTTCAGACTGGTTTTTTGGATAACTTTAAATCTTGTAATGAGACCTGTTGTAAGATCTTCTGACAGTCAATAAATGAGGCTCCAATGAGACAGCTTTGTTCAAAGAGTTGTATCAACAACATCTGTTTCTTCTTCCTTATTTCTTCCATCAGAATCTGAAGCTCTGCCCATGCGTCATCTCATGTCACATATTCTTGGAGGGCTTTTGGATGGGGGGCATTCTTCGGCAGTGTGGAACTGGTCTTCATTGCAAGATTGCAAGTCAAGGTACATAACCACGGTCATGTTTTTTTGATTTTGTGTTGGGCGTCTGACTTCACAATGTTTGTTAAGCAGATAATAATTATTTAAATGCATTAATTGAAATTGAAATAAAAACAAACTGTGGGTGATGGAGAAATTCCGAATACATATTTGAAAACGTGATAAAAAACTGCATTAAGTACTCATGAGACAAAAATCATGTTGACCAGTGCAATATATAATTCTTATTGTATGTATAATTTAACCTTGGTGAAGTGGAAGAGAAGATATTACGGTCTTAACTCCAGCAGATAAAATAGACAAATATAAAAAACATGTTGTGTTCTATTTGAACTAGTTTCAGTATATCATATATATCATCTTCAGCTTTTCCAGATTGTTGAAATTTATGTTGATGGCTCTGGATGTTGGCTCCCACTCCATCTTTTGGCTGACCAAAGAACTTGTAAATCAAATCTTTTTTCCTCAGGAATTTCAAAATTCATAATCTTCATATCTACATACAGAGCAAAAACAAGATGTTGAATTTTGAAATTCCTGGGGAAAAAGATTTGATTTACAAGTACTTCAGCCACAAGAAGAAGTGAGAGCCAAGAATGTAAATTTCAACAGTCTAGAAAGGCTGAAGATGGTATATATGATATATTGATTTAGATCAAATAGAACACAACAAGTTATGAGGTAACATGACTCTGGATTCACCTTATTTATTTAGAAATTTTGTTGAAGTTCATTTGTTGAACACTAAATATAATGATTGTAATATCTAACATTTCCAGATTCAAAATTAATCCAACATGTGATCAAGAGCCAGTCATCTCATTAGACGTATCTTTGGTTATGAAATCATTTTGTACTTACTATATTTATAAAAGTATAAGACACACCCTAAAATAAAGGACATTTTCAGAAAAAATTGGGGTTTTAAGAAAAAGCCTACTGTAATTAATTAAATAATTTCCCTGCTCCTTTAAAATCACCAATGTTAAACTCATGAGCTAACTTTATCACTTTTGTTGAAATACCAATTCAATTTTCATGACTTTGTTGAACCCATTTCAGCAATTCAATCTCTAATTCTGACCATTATCTATCTTTTTCACAATGTATACTCTTTCCCTTGGTTAATGTATGTAAATCTTCCTTCTGAGACCACCAAAGCTGCATAGATTTCTTTTTTTTTAATTGGCACTGCCATCACAATTTCCAAACATGCTTCTCAAGATCTTGGAGGAAAAAACTAGAATACAGGCAACTGTGAAACAAAATGATGCATAAAGAGGTCTTGGCTTACCTTAGTTATATAATATGCAGCTTAATTTTAAAGTCTATTTGAAGGTAAAAAAGAATTGTGCCTTGTTAACTTATAAATATGGTATTTACCCATCATCATCATCTTCTAAAGGCAATTCCTTGTCAATGAAAGCATTCTGCTCTTCTTTCATCTATCCTTTATACATTTCTTGATAGTCTTGACATCCTATAATATCTGTCACATCTTCCAAAATTGTTTTACTTGGGCTTCCTTTAAATTATTTTCCCATAATTTTGCCTTCAAAAATTATTTTAAGGAAATTAATATGACAGACTATATGATCAAAAAAGATTTTTTTTCTAATATTGATTTTGAAGATTAATGACCTATCTTCTTCTATTTCATCCAGTAGGCCTACTTGTTGATTTATAAGAATCAAATGAATTGTGAATTCTTCTTACCTCATACATAGAACAATTCAAGATTCATTATATTCTTATTAAGAAAACCTCTTAATGTAAAAATTCCCAACTTTATATATGAACTTGTTGGCTTATTTAAGAAAAATTGTATCACTTCACCTCATATCCTTATTAGACCAGTTTCGGAACCTTTATTCAGTTCCATCCTCAGTACTTTCATGACAATTGTTATGTCGTCTTGAAAAGCTGCCTCTTGCTTCCTCTGTTGGTAGACTGAAGAATCTCCAAATCAAATAATTTTCCATGGGAATTTTGAAGTTTATTAATTTCTCCTTTTTTTTTTTAATGCAACTTTTTTTCCAAACCATTAGCTCTTTAGGTTTTCTATTTGTTTTATTAATTTAGACTTTCTTTTGATTTTATGTTTTTTCTGACCATGCATGGACGGCTACTGCATATTTTTCTATTTCCTCATTTTTGACATTCCTGAATGTTCTTTTACTTTGGTACTTAAATTTATCTTTGTTTTCTTATGTAGACTTTATCACATATTCCACATTTAGGGTCGAATGTTTGAACGCATTAGACAGTAAAAGGCGTTCTCTGCTGATAAAGTTTTATTCAAACACATTTTTCTTACTCAGAAATCTATTCACGCGGTAATAATTGTAAAGCTACCTGACAAGGTACCTTAAGATCGTAGCTCAAGATATAAACTTATGTGAAAATCCCGAAGGTAACCGATGTAGTTTGAAACTTATCCAAGATGTCGGACCTTGAAGACTTCGATCATGTTTTCGGTATACGCGGAGAAGAGGAATTTGATAGAGTCTACCAAAGAATTCAACTGGAAGAACAGGAGAATCGGCGTAATATTGCGCGTCGCAGACGTGTTTGTATACGGTATTATTTGCGGGATGCAAGCATAAATGCATTCCTCTATAGCAGACGAAAATAACGGAAGTGGTTTTATCGCTGAGAATTCTGGGTAATTCGTTGCCAATATTACGAAAACGTCAACATTCATGCATGACCGGTTAAGGCAGCCGTTAATTCGATCTCAGCTCACCAGTGATTGGAAGTAATTTGAGTAGAGAGTAATGTATTTGCATACGACCCTTAATCTGAATAAATCCCTGAATTATTTTATTCTTCTATTTTCTCAATTTTGTTTGATCCAATCAATCTAATGAAGTCACATGTTGAAATAAAAAAAAATTGAAATTCATGATGCTTCAATGGATGATATGCAATATTTTTTAAATTTTCTTTTTCCTTTAGAAGTGTACTTTGATTAATACATTTTTTGTCTTTTGAACTTATTTTCTTGTGTATCATACTTTCTAATTCCTAAAAAAGTCAACTTGATGGTTTGTTTTCCTGCCTGTCCAATTTATCTTTGCTAATCATCTCCATAACCACATTTCTCTTTATGTCACTTATTGTCAGGATCCAACTTACACAGGCATATAACAAACCACTCCAAATATAACATTTTATAAATAGTTTCCTCTTTTCTATATTTATGTTTTTATTTGAAAATAAACTTCCATCTCATTAAATATTTTCTTAGTATCAGTACATTATATCTAATAAAAAAAATTAGTGTAAAAAAATTATATTATTTTTGGTCTGGACATCTTACCTCAATATTAATGTTGATTTGTTCTTGGATATGTTTCAAAACAATTCTGTTTTATCGTCAGCTTTCCCAGACTGGTTTTATTTATGTTCCATTATGTTGCACCACCTGGATGTCGATGTCAGCTCCATCCTGTGGTTGGCCAAAGAACCTCCAAACAAGGTCACCCTCCATTGGAATATCAAAATTCATAACTCTGTTTCTGTTCTTCTGAATATAAATTTTTTTCCCCAAATGTTTTCCCCCCCCCCAGCGTCTTTTGTATTTTCTAACTGTTTTAAATAATTTAGTGTCTGAATTTCTATTAATTTTTTCAGACCACAACATGCGCAGCAAACTGGCAGGATTGTTTCCAATTTCTCCATTTTTAATATTTCTTATGTGGTTTTCTTTGGTTCTAATTTTAGGGTTGTCTTTTTTGTTTTCCCTATATATATCTTTTCACAACCCATGCATTCAATTTGATATATTCCTGACTTTTTATTTTTTCAGTTTTTTCATTTTTGTTGGTTTTTATTAGTTTATTTAAACTGTAGTTATTTTTTGGTGCTAATTTAATATTAAACTTCTCAAATATATTTTGAAATTTATTATGTACCCATTTGTAAATTTCAAAATATATTTGAGAAGTTTAATATTAAATTAGCACCAAAAAATAACTACAGTTTAAATAAACTAATAAAAACCAACAAAAATGAAAAAACTGATAAAAATAAAAAGTCAGGAATATATCAAATTGAATGCATGGGTTGTGAAAAGATATATATAGGGAAAACAAAAAGAAACCTAAAAATTAGAACCAAAGAACACATAAGAAATATTAAAAATGGAGAAATTGAAAAATCTGCAGTTGCTGCTCATGTTTGGTCTGAAAAACATAATATAAATTCAGACACTAAATTATTAAAACAGTTAGAAAATACAAAAGAGCTGACTATTTGGGAAAAAATTTATATTCAGAAGAACAGAAACAGAGTTATGAATTTTGATATTCCGATGGAGGGTGACCTTGTTTGGAGGTTCTTTGGCCAACCACAGGATGGAGCTGACATCGACATCCAGGTGGTGCAACATAATGCAACATAAATAAAACCAGTCTGGGAAAGCTGACGATAAAACAGAATTGTTTTGAAACATGTCCAAGAACAAATCAACATTAATATTGAGGTAAGATGTCCAGACCAAAAATAATATAATTAAAATAACCTCAAAATATAACTTCCTAAAATTAAATAAAAGAATTAACTGGACTGAATGGGATGTGAATGTGATACCAAGAAATTAATTCTGTTCAAGCATCTCCTTTACATTTATCACAATAAGATTTTTTATCATGCATACATAATAGATGATAGATCTCCTCCATGTAGCAATTGGGTATCCCACTACTTGAGGATTCCATTCCATGGTCTGTCTTTCAATGGACCCTCCCAGTTTTCTTACAGAATATCTTATCCACCACCACCTTCTGATTTATGTTTCAATTAGTTCTTAATTTACCAATGTCCATCAATTTTTATTATTTAATATTACTGGCCAAAAAATTCAAGATTACATAAGGATATATTAGTAAAAGTTTACAATTAGGATTGATTGCATTATTTGACAGCCAAATTTCTAACTTTTTAAGGAGAGCAGTTTTAATATTATTTTTAGTTTGGTATTTTTGGAGTTGCATTCCTCCAACTGAGATACAGTTAATAAATAGGGCAAATAAAATAATGAATAAATTTTTAAAATAATAATTACTATTAATGGATTTAATATCCATCTAGTAATTCTGCCCAAAGGCAGGTCCTTCACTGCAATCATAGCATTTTCATGCTATGCTTGCAGCTTTACTAGGGAATTGTAGGTGTGGTAGCTTCCCGTTGCTTTCCATACCGGTGAAGGATGGTGATGATGATGGCCATATGATTTCAGGGACCGTTTGGTTGAACCCGGGCCCGCTGCATGACAAGGCAGCATGCTACCTCGAGACCACAGCAGTGGACGGATTTAATATGTGGACTCTGAATTATAAATTGAAAATAAAAATGAATGGCAGCAGAAACGGACTAATGGAGATATTCTATTATGATATCTAGTGGAGACAAAGCTAGAAATTATATTATAAGAAGAAAAAATTACGAACATTCAATTTTTGATTTCATACAACAAAAACAATAAAATGGTATAGCCAGAAATCAAATCCAGGACTCCTACAATGGTAGACATATTAACCATAACACTACACATGGCATTTGAAGACTGCAGATGCTGACATACCCTCGATCACACATGTCACAGAAGAGCATCTTGTCCTCATCTGCAGGATCCTTACACTGAATACATGTCTTGCAGTCAGTGCATTGCCAATCGTAGCGTCTGATATGAGGAACCATATCTAAAGTTAAGTCCAAGCAACTTGGGTGACCTGAAAAATACAAATATAATTAATAAAGCTTTCACAAATGGAGTCACAGCAATAAGAAAGTTTGTGGGTTTATGGATCATGGTTACAGGTATAGAATTTTCCTATATTTCACCAGAAATTGCATCTCATGTCTTCAACTAACAAGGGAACAGTCAACCATTACATGCCGAAACCTGCCTTGAAATTTCTCCCAGAGAAGCGTTGTGATGTACCAATGTCATACACAAAAAAAAAAATCTGCTGTTTTAACTGCAAGGCACTAAAATGTAGCACCGAATCTCTCATTTAAACTACAGAGAAGTAATACAATTCGAGACTTAGTGAATTTGATAACCCTGACAACCTGCTCCGTGCTACATCCTGCTTCACTTACGCATGCAGGGATGTATATCTGCTTTGCCCAGTGGGTTGCCATTACTGGATTCTGGCTTTGATTTCCATGCCTTGCTGTTAAAAGTGGAAGATCTTTTTTTGGCCTTGGTACATCACAATGCTTCTCTGGGAGAAATTTCAAGGTAAGTTTTGGCTTGCAATGGTTGACAGTTTTATGATGATCTTGAAGAATATTTTCGGGCTGTAGGCCGTGGTCGTGAGGCTTGTAGTTCCCTGACGTTTCACCAGAGATTGCATCTGGCATCCTCAAGGGTTGTCTTGAGACTGGCAATTCTGTCCACTCTCTGTCCTATTTATACGTTCACCGCGATGTGTTCATAAGTTATATCTGCCTTCTGATTGGTCAGCGGTAGGGACTTCCATTACTCCAATGAGATTGCTGTTTGATGGTCTAGTCAACTGTACTTATAGAGATTTGCATTCTGCGTTTTTTAGAACCTCTACAAGTACAGTCGACTAGACCATCAAACAGTACTCTCATTGGAGCAATGGAAGTCCGTACTGCTGACCAATCAGAAGGCAGATATAACTTACGAACACATCATGGTGAACGTATAAATAGGACAGACAGTGGGCAGAATTGCCAGTCTCAAGACAACCCTTGAGGATGTCAGACGCAGTCTCTGGCAAAACATCGGGGAACTACAAGCCTCACGACCACGGCCTACAGCCCGAAAATCTTCTTCAAGATCATCATAGCAATTCCGGCCATGAAAGTTTACATCAATACAACGGTTGACAGTTTCCTTGTAAGAGACAAGTCATTTGAAACTATCCTTTAAGAAAGCCAGACAGCCTCTGTCAAAACTCAAAGAACATAACGATAGCCCATAAAACTCTCTCTTAATGCAGTCAACATTGATAGAGAGTAATGCTATGAAGTATTATATCAAAGAAATTAAATTATTTATTTATAAAATATGAGGTGAAGTGTAAAAAACCAATTTAATTTCTTTGGTGTAATTACATTATTCAGTACACATAATCAGTATTATTCAATACATATCAAGTAAGTAAACAAATATATAAAGCTAAAATATTAAAGTAGATACCTGGCAGGTGCCTTTGTCTTCAACTAGGTTAATTTTTAAAAAAATTTAACCTAATTGAGGATGACGGCGCCTGTCAGGTATCTATTTTAATTTGTGACTATTTACCTCAACGGAATTTTAGTATGAATTTTATTAGTATTAATAAATATATCTTAAGAGAAAAATTTGCACCTGTACCAACATTTGAATCAATATCTCTAACTTCACAAGTTGATGCACTTTCATTGAGCTACAAGAATAGTTCTCAGATCACATTCATACTCTCCTCCCTTTAATCCTATTAAAGCATGTAATTGCAGATTTCGTTAATTATGGAAGATTAGAAAGGAAAATTTGCTTCCTTCTTTGCCATAATCTATAAAAAAGAAAGAGTAACAATTTTGTAATCTCTCATATTATATATATATACATACATCCAAAGTAATTCTGCCCGAGGGCAGATCTTTCGCTGCAATCAAGCATTTTCATGCTAATCGTTGCAGCTTTACTAGGGAATTATAGGTGTGGTAGCTTCTCGTTGCTTTCCACACCGGTGAAGGATGATGATGATGGCCATATGTTCTGAACATTTGCTCGCGCATAGTTCATTTTATACCGCATTACTAATACTGGCAGCCGTTCATTACTTCAGTCACTGCATAATGGAATGAACCAACGAAGAATTTATATTATATAGGCCTTTATATATATATATATATATATACACACACATCCAACCATAGTAATTCTGCCTGAGGGCAGGTCCTTCATTGCAATCATAGCATTTTCATGCTATGCTTGCACCTTTACTAGGGAATTTTAGGTGTGGTAGCTTCCCGTTGCTTTCCACACCGGTGAAGGATGATGATGGCCATATGATTTCAGGGACTGTTTGGACCTTAAAGTTTTCCTGACATTTGTCCTACAGGTGAGGAAAAACCCTGATAAAAATCTCACCCAGGAAAACTGTCCCGACCGGGGATCGAACCCAGGCCCGCTGCATGACAAGGCAGCATGCTACCTCCAGATCACAGCAGTGGACACACATATATATATATATATATATCCAAAGTAATTCTGCCTCAGGATAGGTCTTTCGCTGCAATCATAGCATTTTCATGCTAATCTTTGCAGCTTTACTAGGAAATTATAGGTGTGGTAGCTTCTCGTTGCTTTCCACATCGGTGAAGGATGATGATGCATGTATCAATAATTAAGAGAGTACAATAATACCACTGCTTCTTTAGTCTTTAACATTACCCAAATTTATTCCATAAAAGCAGTTATCTAGTTACATCCTGTATAACTAGATAAAGGGATGTACAGACTTCTGCAAGTATTTTTCCTTAGGAAAAATTCTGAATGTAGTAGTGGTAACAGTAGTAAAGTGGCACAGGTGGTTATTTCTTCCCCTGGTTTTCCAATAGGCTGCTGATTATCAGGCCCTTACAGTATTCATACTTATCACATAAGCAGCACATAACAGTAGGTAGGTAATTCCTCTCACTTGATGTTCGACAAGACAGTCAAAGCCAGTTTCCATCCTAAACATGCCTGCAAGAATTTTTCTAGGCATGTTGAAAAGATTAAATTTGCCCTTGATTCCCTGTATATTTGATCTTTAGTAATTATTTTTGCAATGAGTTCCTACGTACTAGAAACTAGTGTTTAATTTTAATATTTAATTTTAGGAAGTTATATTTTGAGGTTATTTTAATTATATTATTTTTGGTCTGGACAGTATACCGGTGTGGAAAGCAACGGGAAGCTACCACACCTAAAATTCCCTAGTAAAGGTGCAGTATAAAAAACAAAAAATGATAAACAGAAGTACTCTTGAAAAAGAAGAACCACCTATGAAAAAATATAAGAAATTCACATATCACCCCTGGGTACATAATAAATTTCAAAATATATTTGAGAAGTTTAATATTAAATTAGCACCAAAAAATAACTACAGTTTAAATAAACTAATAAAAACCAACAAAAATGAAAAACTGATAAAAATAAAAAGTCAGGAATATATCAAATTGAATGCATGGGTTGTGAAAAGATATATATAGGGAAAACAAAAAGAAACCTAAAAATTAGAACCAAAGAACACATAAGAAATATTAAAAATGGAGAAATTGAAAAATCTGCAGTTGCTGCTCATGTTTGGTCTGAAAAACATAATATAAATTCAGACACTAAATTATTAAAACAGTTAGAAAATACAAAAGAGCTGACTATTTGGGAAAAAATTTATATTCAGAAGAACAGAAACAGAGTTATGAATTTTGATATTCCGATGGAGGGTGACCTTGTTTGGAGGTTCTTTGGCCAACCACAGGATGGAGCTGACATCGACATCCAGGTGGTGCAACATAAATAAAACCAGTCTGGGAAAGCTGATGATAAAACAGAATTGTTTTGAAACATGTCCAAGAACAAATCAACATTAATATTGAGGTAAGATGTCCAGACCAAAAATAATATAATTTAATTTTAATACTTCACTTTTGTAAATTTGATTGTGCTGTCAATTTTCTTTCCAGTATGACATCTTGTGTTGATTTTCTTTTCATCATGACACTTCTCTTAGTGCATAGATAACTTTGATATATTTAAATGTTAATACTTGTCAATATTGGACAATTATTATAGGTTCAGGGGTTATTTTTTCTTTTCAACATAGAAATAAAAAATGTACATTACTCTTTATTCTCATATGAGCAAGCATATTCCTTGTTTTTATTATTTTCATAAGTTCCATATTTCTTTAACATATTTACTGTTTTGTTACTGTAATTTACAATGATTCTATTGTCAATTTATAATCTGAGTAATTGTAGAAGTTTCCATCATACCACAACAAATTCTATTTTTGTCACTGCCCTGATTTCACTAAAACTCTTTCCTAGCTGCTCTGCCTTACCTTTACACAGCATTCTGTCAGGTAATTCTAAGTGTTTCCCGGAACATAGATTAGGATTTTCATTCCACAGTTGTTTTAGTTATATTGCAATCATCTCTTTTAAAGATCTACCCCATCCATTTCCATCTCACTAGTTGGTCAGCTTCCATAATTCTTTAATACAAATAATTTTCCAGTAGTGAATCACAGATATCTCCATTCATGAAAATTTGTACTTCTGAATTTATTTTGAAGTCTTCCAAATTTTACTTACATATAACAATATTGATTTAATATTTGTATTTAAAAAATTGACCTTTATTTAAGTTAAATTTATCCGGATTTCCAAATTGAATTGGTTTAACAATGCACAAGCAAATTAGTGAATCCCTGAAGGATTGAAGCTATTCAGTAATTAAAACATTTTGGTCTGTTCATTCTTACCTCTTAGAGTCGTTTTTGTCGAACATATGTTTCAGACTGTAATCGCTGACGATGGGGCTAAGAAGCTCTGAAACATATGTTTGACAAAAACAACTCTAAGAGGTAAGAATGAACAAACAAACTGTTTTACTTATTAAACAAACCTCTTAATGACAATTTTATTATTAATTTAACACTTCTCATTGAAGGATAAATTATATTTGAGGAGAAAAATTTTCGCCTAGACTGAGACTTGAACCCAGAACCATTGGCTTTCCCTTGGCCCGGAAAGCCAAGGGTCCCAGGTTCGAGTCTCAGTCTAGGCGAAAATTTTTCTCCTCAAATATAAACCTCTTAATATTACTTCCTATTGTATTTTAAAATAAATGAAGCTATTGAGGTTTTCTCATGAAAAGTTTTACAGATTTTCACTGATCCCACCTAGTAGACACCAAAAATTACCATGACCAATATTTATAAATAAATATATATATATATATGTGTGTGTGTCTATCCATTAATGCTCTTAGTAGTTGCAATTTTGTTTCATTGAAAACAAAATTAGCAATTAATTAATTGAATAAAAGTAAGGTTGAGTTCATTCAACAGCAAAATCTGATTATTAAGTGTACATCAGCTGAAACAAAGATTTAAAATTAAATTTGAAGAGAAACATTTTCACCTAGACCAGGACCCAAACATTTTTCTCTTCAAATTTAATTTATCTTTCAATGAAATGTGTTAAATTAATAATAAAACATCAAAGATTTAAAATTGTTTTACTTTAGGAAGTAATATTTTGAGGTTCTTTTTACTCAATTTCAAAATATACAAGAAATAGTTATGCCTATACAATAGCCCAGGAATCCTTCTTCATCGAAGATATCAGACACTGTTTCAGACTACCGGAAACGCAAGCATACAGAATCGTCATCGAGGAGAGACAGAACAAAGCCGCCCAGATACCGACAGAAATTATGGAAACAGACGCAATGAAAACAGAAACCTGGAAGCAACCGAATTTCGAACTTCGAACCTGTACACACGTTTCGCAGCCCATGGATTTCATGGGAATATTGCCTGAACAACATGTACCATGAACCCAAGGAGGACTGCATCTGTAAATTATGCAACTATCCATGTCCAAAATATCATCTAGCGAAGTGTAAAAACAGGACTCTGCCTCTAAACAATTTAATTAAAGACTGGTAAAAAGCTAAATTTAATTTGATGTACACATTGTGTTTAATAAATATATTAAATTTACTCAATTTTTTGAGTCTGTAATATCTAACTCAATTTAACGTTGATTTGTTCTTGAACATGTTTCGATTAGTCTTATAATCATCCTCAGCATGGCCAGTCTGGTCATGTTCGAGAATAAATCAACATTAAAAAGTTGTTCTAGAAGTAGCAGTTTTTTATATTTCACAACAAAACTCAGTTTATGCTATTAAAATGAACCGAGAAAGGTATTATTCAAAAATCAGCAAAATCTTACCATTAGAAATGGGGGGTTTACCTGAAACCCGAAATTAAAAATTGGACTCTAAGAACTGCCATGTTTGGTTCATTGCAGTATATACCATAACATTTAATCATTTGGCCCGGAAAGCCAAGGGTCCCGGGTTCGAGTCCCGGTCTAGGCGAAAATTTTTCTCTTCAAATATAATTTAATCAACCGTTAAATTGGCAATGCATCCCGTAAGATATTTTAGTTCGTCCACAGCTGTGCTTTGTCATGCAGCAGGCCCGGGTTTAATCCCCAGTCAGGACAGTTTCCTGGGTTAGGTTTTTATCAGGTTTTTTCCTCACCTATAAGACAAATGTCAGGAAATTTTAAGGCCCTAAACATCATATGGCCATCGCAATTATCATCGTTCATATTCATCTTAGATTAAGCTTAGGATTAAGGACTCTCCAGGCATACCACTATCATCACCACCACCCATCATCAGGGCAACATAACCCTGCCTTCCAGGCGCCCCAACCTCAGAAGTGGGTTACAATTATGCCAATGCCAGGAGAGAACACAGAAATGTAAAAAAAAAAAAAATAAGACAAGCTGGGGCATTAAAAAAATAGATATTTTAGTTCATTTTAATTTAAGAAACATTTTTCCCCCCTCATACTCTGTTGTTTTAACTAACAATGGTCGTGAAAGTACTGAATTTGGATCCAAAATCAGTCTAATTAGAAGAAGGTATATGAGGTGAAGGGAAACTTTTTTGTTAAATGAATTATAACTAATAGTATCCATTCTTATAAAGTCAATTATATTAGTTTAATCTATTTAATATTTTAAATAAAGTAACCGAAAAATGAATAGGCAGATATTATTTAAATTGGTGTAAAATTGTATAACAATGTGCAAATATATAACTTATGGTTATGCATGATTTATTTGCAGTCTTACACTATTAAATAACCTGGTAACAGAAACTGAGTTCCTCTAATCTAACATCCATCCATAGTAATTCTGCCTGAAGGCAGGTCCTTCACTGCAATCATAGCATTTTCATGTTATGCTTGCAGCTTTACTACGGAATTGTAGGTGTGGTAGTTTCTCGTTGCTTTCCACACCGATGAAGGATGATGATGATGATCATATGATTTCGGGGACCATTTGGGCCTTAAAGTTTTCCTGACATTTGTCTTACAGGTGAGGAAAAACCCCAATAAAAACCTCATCGAGAAAAACTGTCCCGACCGGGGATCGAACCCAGGCCCGCTGTGTGACAAGGCAGCATGCTACCTCGTGACCACAGCAGTGGACAATCTAACATAATAAATATATATTCTGTAAACTAGCAAAATGGAACTATAAATTCGACCTGCTGAGGAATTCCCTTAGTTTACGCAGTTCCTGCATAATGGATTTGAATTCTTTGTTCAACATTTACATTTGATCTATCCCCTTCCAACAGATTTATACTCTGAGAAGATTACTATTTTCCATTAAATGAATGGGCTGTATACAATGTTTTATAATGTTTCAATGCTGCCAATTTACAGTCATAGCAGTTAGCAAAACTTACCAAGTGTGACATATACTTTGAAAAATGTTGATAGTATATGCATCAAGTACATGGTTTATTAGAGATTGATCTGTATATGTTCCCAACCATTCACTTCCTGGGGAATTTTGAAAACATGTTCACCCAACTATTTAGAACTTCTCTATTTCTAGGAATTTTATTGTTATAAACAGATATAATAATAAATATGACAAAATAAGTTAAATTTAAGATTGCATAATACTGTTTCCAAACCAGCTTTCTTATATGGCAGAGAGACTTCATTTTTTAAAGAAAACTGACAAAACATAGCACAAACAGCAGAATTGAGGTTTCTTAGGTCTTTACTGGTAATGGCATTAGAAGATATCCAAGAAAAATTATAAATCCAACAACTGATACCAGAGATACCAAAATATCAAAGAAAATGGCATAAATATATAAAAAGAATGCTCCCTGGTCATCATCTTGGCAAACTCCTTTCTATAATTCAATTAGAAAATGGGATATAAGCCCTCCATATAGAATACAAAAAAAACTTTAATTTTGGAATGGATCAGGAGGGTCAGAACTGGAAAAGGCAGGGGAATATATATAATTTCTATTAGTTTTAATTGATCATCAGCTGAAGGTCTATTGTAAAGAGCTTGCAATTAGTGCCCTTGTGGACTGGATTGTTTCAAATTCACCATTTTTAATTTTCTAGCTTCATAATATTAGTCTGACATAAAACATTGTTTGGTGTTTTACAGTAGCGAGAAAAAAAATGTTGCCAAATAAAAGTTACAAATTAATGAACAAGTAGATTTTGATTTTATAAAGCCAGTAGGAAAACATAGTGTAGATACGTTCTAGATACTGTATTGATATCACTTTTGAGAGAAATTCAACATAAAACCTGAAAATTAATATGGAACAGATATCTACCATATAAGAACCATATATCCTTCCCAAGAGAAAAATATTAGACGTTTGAGAAACATATGAAGCTTATAGGTTTTTTCCTAGGGACATAAAAATTTACACATAATACTTTAATTAAGTTATGTAGGTAGGAAATACTTTACTTAATTATTAATGAGTTGGATATTTTGACTCACCTCATATTTCTTGATTTTTATACAGACCGGTTTTGTTGCACAGAAGCGATGAAACCAGTCTGCATAAAAATCAAGACATATGAGGTGAGTCAAAATATCCAACTCATTAATAATTAAAAGAAACCTCATAGTGTTATTTCCTACATATATTTAATAATACTTTACTTTTACATAATACTTTCAAAGTACTAGTCATAGCCCTAGCCTAGTGGTTAAGTCAAAATGCCTTGGTGCAGAGCTACGGGACTTACGCTGGTTTGAGTCCCCATGGGGGAAGAAATTTTTACATGGAATTTCGGCCAGTATAGGACTGGTGCCCACCCAGCATCATGAGGCATTTGGGTAGTTACAATAAGTAGCAGTTCCAGGTTGAGAAAACCAGCTATAACAGCTGGGGGACCCGACATGCTGACCACATGTCACCCTTATGCTGACTTATGATCATCTGCCTCTGTGATTAACACATGTGGATGTGAGGCCACCAGCTGGCTGGTAGGCCAAGGGCCTTCTAGGCCTGACGCGCTTGGAGTAAAGTCATAATAGACAAGAGCCAAAAGACATACAATGTCTACTTGAATTTTAACAATTAATTTTGGATTTTTCTCTCTCTTTTTATTAAGTTTGAAATTTATTATCTGTGTTTCTTCAATTTTTATTGTTATATTTATTTAATTGTGGATCTTTGTGGTTACCCTCAAGGCCAAGAGAGACAATCTGCTTTATATAAATATTTCTCTCTATCGACAATGTGGAATCCCTTAAGATGAAAAAAAAAAAAAAAAGGAGGTGAAATCTGGCCAAAACTAAAAAAAAAAAAATTACAACACTTCTGATATCAGCAGACTTCCTGCATTGGTATAAAAATTTAATGTACTTCTATACTGAATTAAAATTTAGGGGTAAGCCAATTTTATGGCATACTTTATAATACAAGTGTCCTGCATTCGGTCATATAGTTGCTATTTTAACCCCCAATTGGCTGTCTTTATAGCATAGCCAGGTACTTTATGCAGTCTCAACTCTCAGTCAGACTTGTGCTTGGGTTCTTGATTGCATTTAAATTTTCAGACAATCATAATTGTGTATATACAATAATATTTTCGTTTTAAATATAATCTAATCGATTATGTAAAAAAAAAACATAACTAAGTTTAATAATTAAATTAATGTTTTTATTACCTCACCTCATATCCTTTTTCTTCTATACTGCAGTTTCGGAGCTTATCTCCATCGTCAGTAGCCTCTGGTCGACCGGTGTTATGTCGTTTCTTGGCGGTTTCCTTCTTACTTCTATCGGTGGACATATGAACCTCTGGATCAGGTCAAAATTTGCAGGAGTTTCAAAATTCATGAGTTTGTCTTTTTTGTTTTTTTGGATACGGATTTTTTCCCAGACTGTGAGTTCCTTTAGTTTATCTGTTTGTTTGATTAGGCTAGCTTCTGTATCAATTAAATGTTTTTCAGACCAAGCATGGACTGCTACTGCTGACTTGTCCACTTCACCCTTTTTTACATTTCTAAGGTGTTCCTTCAATCTAGTTTTTAAATTTCTTTTTGTTTTTCCTATATAGATTTTGTCGCAATCTTGACATTTGATCTGATATATTCCTGATTTAAAAAAAAAAAAAGACAAACTCATGAATTTTGAAACTCCTGCAAATTTTGACCTGATCCAGAGGTTCATATGTCCACCGATAGAAGTAAGAAGGAAACCGCCAAGAAACGACATAACACCGGTCGACCAGAGGCTACTGACGATGGAGATAAGCTCCGAAACTGCAGTATAGAAGAAAAAGGATATGAGGTGAGGTAATAAAAACATTAATTTAATTATTAAATTAAACCTCATAGTGTTCTTTCCCTGTGAAAGTTAAATAAATAACTAAGTTTGCTTGGTAATTTAGAATGCGCTGAGAAAAATTAAATTAACATATATTTTGGAAACATACTGAGAGCTGAGTCTGAAATTCAGGAGATTAAGGTTGGAATATAACAAGATTGTCAGCATAAACACATTTCTAAGAATCCATATATTTTGTTACCAGTTGGGAATGAGAATAGTGCAGAAATTACATTTTTTTCTTGATAATAGGCAACTGTTAAAGATATATAAAGAAAGAAGTACTTTTAAATGTTCTAATCAGTCCATCCATCCTTAGTAATTCTGACCAAAGGCAGGTCCTTCACTGCAATCATAGCATTTTCATGCTATGCTTGCAGCTTTACTAGGGAATTGTAGGTGTGGTAGTTTCCTGTTGCTTTCCACACTGGTGAAGGATGATAATGAGAAAGATGATGATGATGATCATATGATTTCGGGGACTGTTTGGGCCTTAAAGTTTTCCTGACATTTGTCTTGCAGGTGAGGAAAAACCCCGATAAAAACCTCACCTAGAAAAACTGCCCCGACCAGGGATTGTACTCAGGCCCACTGCTTGACAAGGCAGCACGCTACCTCGAGACCACAGCGGTGGACTTTCTAATCAGTGTCATAATACAAAATAAGTAACGATCTGTTCACTGAGAGAATAGAGTAATGAGTGAGGATTTTTGTTATATTCTCATAAGTTGAAAATAAATTTCTAGCAGTTATTTTCCTTATTCATCCCTTATTTCTTACAGTTATTGATTTGAGGCTTGAATTTTAGAACATGAGTAATAAAAAACTTCAATATTATAAAATCAAGAACTATATTTGAAAATTTACTAACAAATTGTTAATAAAGATGGTGCTATTTTATATTACATGTGCAGAGTTAAGGAGTCATCATGTGTGTTTCCGTGCTATCCTCTGCACTTTCAGCACTTGTATTTCACATTTGTTAGATAAATTAATTTATGCACCATTTCAGCAGACCACATTATGTAATCAAGTGTACTTGTATTATGTACAGACAAAATTGCATCTTTAAGTGTATAAGGGATGATGGCGATGAAATGAGAAAAGGTGAAATCTGGTGCAATTCATTGTCTAATCCTATCTAAAAGCACCAAGGGGATCACAAAGCTTAATGTTCCCATCCAATGGATGAATCACTATCAACTATACTGCATGTCTTCTTAACATATGTACTCTGGAGGAATCTGGAATTTAATCCAGGCACCTGATGCACAATCTAGTGATTAAAAAAAGCTGCAAGATTGAAAATTTTACAGTTAGGATTTCCAAACCCACCTGGAATCAAAGCTGGACCTGTTAGTCAGGATGGAGACATGTTATCCCCTGATTTGGCACAGTGGATTTAGGAGTTAGTATAAAAAACATTTTAATGGTATCAGAGATGCTTAAAATTTTCCTCTACAGAAAGCAGGAAATACCAGTACATACTTTTTTTGATACATTACATTACAAAGAAAATCTGCAGTAGCAATATTCAGACTGCTAACGGGACATGACTGCCTGAATAAACACCTACACAGACTTGGCATTACAGATTCACCTAAATGCCCTTTTTGCAATTTAAATGAAGATATGGAAAGAAACCATCTACTCCATTGTCCAGGTTTTGTAGAAGAAACCAGCCTTTCTGATAAATATTGGAGTGCAAGAGAACGAATGATTTCATTATCAAGTGCTCGACATTAGATACCAACCAACTTTTTTGATAACTTTTTTTCTTTGACAGCTCCATGAAATATTTCAGAATTTTGTCACTGTGGACTTCTACCATTTTGTTTTTATAATTCCTAAAACAATTTTTAAAATTCAAACATACAGACCGAATAATTAAATATATGAACGACTGGAAAGAACATATTGATAGAATGCTACAAGGAAGATTTCCAAAATTATTGCTAAATTATAAACCGCATGGAAGGAGAAATGCTGGACACCCACACAAAAGATGGTCTGAACAATTCTAGCTTTCATGAAACCGGAACGAGCCAACAGGCTTAATCCCTGGATGATGAATTTTTAAAATTTCCTTTAAGTAACTTGAAAGTGTGTTTTTTTAAAGATACATATCGATGGTAGGCAATGAAAACCTCGTAACTCCATCAGTCATTGAAAACCACATAACTCCAGTAGCCAACACAGAAATATGCGATGCATAACCTGTTGAGAACAGGAACTTCAAATTTATTAATAACTTGACTTATATTCTGTAGTAAAATATATGGGAACTATTGCTGTATTCATTTTCATAATTATTTAAACAATTATTTGTTTCTCCTGTAAAATTTACCAAAATGGAGTTACAAGATTTTCATTGCCCATCATCGATATACTGTTGGATATTGCAAATTTGAACAGTGATCATTAAAAGCATCTTAACTTTCTTAATTCCAAGAAGTTATATATATAGCTGAAATGCAGTATTTACTCAATATAACTTCTATCATATATATATATATAGCTATTTTTTTCCCCATTCACCCTCTACTTCAAAGGGGGTTTCTTTATTTGTATGAGTCTCAGCATAGCATAGCATGAGCACAAAATTAAAATAAATAAATAAAAATACACACTCCATTATTACAAAAATAAGGAACTGTTTTAATTAATATTTAAAGGAAGTGACACTGTCAGGTTTATTTTAATTAATAGATTGAGCTAGAAAAATATTTAATTCTGAAGTTCATCATTCAGCAAACAGAGGGAGCAGGAAGCAACCTACAAGATCGCCAACCACCAGTTAGGTGGAATTGAGAATGATAACTAGATATATACAAACTAGACTTCAAATAATCTACAATTATGAAGTGAGTTGTCAAATCTAACTCAACTTATTAAGGAACTATGTTTGAGAATTTGAAAATTTAACGAATCAGTGTGAAAATATTTTAATCGCACTCTGGTACTACATCAGACACTTAAATAGAAAGCAGGAAATAACTACTATTTGCAAATCTTTTCTTTGCCAATTTCAGAATATTTTTATGTGGATTAGGATGATTTATTTAATCTGCATGTATCATATACATTACTTTGTAAACTTCGTCCCGCGCCGTAGCCGAGTGGTTAAGGTAACAAGCCTTGGCGCAGAGCTATGAGACTTGCGCTGGTTCGGGTCTTCATGGGGGAAGAAATTTTCTCATGATTTTTCAGCCAGTATGGGACCGGTGCCCACCCAGCATCGTGAGGCATTTGGGTAGCTACAATAAGTAGCGGCTCCAGGTTGAGAAAATCAGCTATAACGGCTGGGGGACTCGACATGCTGACCACATGTCACCCCTACACTGGCTGGATGATCATCTACCTCTGTGATGACTAGAGCGAGGAATTATATGAAGAAAATTATACGAAAATATGAAATCGTGAAGACAAAATATGAAAATTATGACGCAAAAATATTATGAAGTACTATTTTCTATACTTTTTACATATATTTATATACATAGGCCCACTATAACTTATAAGTGTATATACCAGCACATAAATGAGACAAACACAACTTATTTATAGCTCCAGAAATCAAGATATTCACTGTATTTCAATTTTAATTAGCTCTTTCATTAATTCTGACCCAATATAAAATATCACATTCATGATCTGAAACAATTTTAATGAATCATGCCATAGTGCAGTTGTATAAGGAAACGTGGTGCAAACAGGAAAGTTGTGGGTTCGAGTCTCGATATTGTCAAGATTTTTAGCTGGACCAGACCTTATGGTGGCATTGTGGACCTGGGGTCTCAGATGGAAGTGAGTACTAGATGCATGTTCTGGGCACATATGCGGCCATCAGGCAGATCTGACAACCCGGCAGACATCTAGTGTCTATTGTCTAGAAAGTTGGAAGCTTCAACATACCACTACCCCAAAGGTCCCCCATGACTGCAGTGGAATCACTTTACCTTCATAAATAAAAACTGAGAGGTTATATATAATACAATTAATTTATGTATTGAATGATATTTAATTATGAAATCCAAACATATACAAGAAACAAAACATTGTAATCAAAACAAACAGGTTTCCATGAAATATAGCATTAACAAAGTTTATAACAGATATAGTTTGAATTATTGCTATTTTTACTTTGCATAAAAATGTTAAATTCGTGGAGATGCAAGTGTAACAATAACATTAAATTGGACGATTTAAAATACAAGTAAACCATTCCAGATGTCATATTTGGAGAAACAGATGTTAGGTTATTCGTCCATAATTGATTCCAGGGATTGTTTCAGAGCTCTCTTTGCAATTAAAGTTACATTAAATTGAACTTCAAACTTGGTGAAATGTTAGTAGAATAATTTAAACGTTTTTTTAATGAAATGGGTCTAACATAGTGTCCATAATCTTGGTCTAATTGTGTTTTGAACAATCCAATCAATTCTGTTTGTAATACACAGAAGTTTTTTTCTATATTTTCTGATAGTAAACTATAAGGCCGGTCGGTCAGAATTGTTTTACACGATGAAAAATTATGCTCAACATCACACAATGTTATAGCAGCATACTTGTATCATGCTATATTCAATCGTTTGATGCTCTTACCTACATGAACTTTACTAATTTCACAAAGCACTTAAACGGAAATGAGTACCAGATGCTTGTTCTGAAGGGTAACGGTGGCCGTCACGCAGGGGTGACAAGTGCCGATTGTCTAGAAAAAGTGGTAGCCTTATCCTCCTACTACCCCAAGGGCCTCTTGAGGCCTGTAGTGGGATTACTTTACTTTACTGCTTCAAGTTTACCAGCAGTCTCTCCTATATTTAAATGCTGTTAACAAAGTAAGGACTGCTCTCAGGTAGCAATAACGAGTTGACAGTTGTTATACCTGACTATAGAATATTCCAACATTGTTATTCTACTTATTCATCTAGGCTCATGTTCTTGTCTGGGGATCAAGTTTAAGACAAAAACCTCCATCTAACACGTCACTCTGTGACTCCTCATCTAATTATTTGCTTTTATAAAATCTATCTATATTGTTCAGAAGGGATACTGAGAATTTTCACTTGTCTACCACTTTACACTGTCAAAAATTACATAAATACATTTATTTCAAGAAATATTTTAATGAATTCCTAGAACTTTTATTGAAAAAAAAAAAAAACGGGAATTTGAAAGTTGAAAAATATGAAGGAGTATGAAATTTTCACTAAATATGAACATTTTGCTAAAATATTATGAAATATGAAGTTTTTTGTTGGTCTTATTTGATTCTACACATCATGAAATGTACAGATACTTAGTCTCAGCGCTCTCGGACAAATAGTTTAAAACATGAAATTTCATAAAATTCCGCGCTCTAGTGATGACACATGTGGATGTGAGGCCAGGAGCCGGATGGTAGGCTAAGGGCCTTATAGGCCTGTCGCGCCAGGAGGAGAGTTTTTTTGTAAACTTCATTTCATTAGTTTTCTTAATTCCTAAAACAGTTTTTAAAATTTTCTTTAAATCAATTTGCATCGTAGCATTCTTTACAACACACGTCTCCTAGATAGTGCAAAATAAGTAACAATGCTGACAAAATGCATCTCTACTTACTTAATATAATTCCCAATTAAATTACATTGAGTAAATACATTTTTATCAGTTATAGGTATGTTAAAAACACCAGTCATCATTAAGGTGAGTGGAGAACATATTTTTGATGACTCACCTCATATAATTTCAAATTTCTTTTGATACCGGCAGTTTCAGACAATATCTTGTCCCTCTTCAGTCATGGCTTCCACTGATGAAATTCTCTGGTTATTGATTCCTTTTAGAATCAAAAGAATATTTGGAATTAAAATAAATCAACAATCAGAGAATTTCATCAATGGAAGCCATGACTGAAGAGGGACAAAATATTGTCTGAAACTGCTGGTATCAAAGAAATTTGAAATTATATGAGGTGAGTCGTTAAAAATATGTTCTCCACTCACTATTAATGATATATCCTCATAATGTTTACTTCCCAATATTAATTTAAATATAACCAGTCATCATCGTTGAAAATAAGATATGCTAGAGCAATGTGTTTGACTTTATTATATACTCAATACATGGATTTGTACTGTGTATGACCTCTGCTGCTAGGTAGTTAATAAAAAATATAGCAACTTCACACTTAAAGCGAGAGCAACTATCTGATATAGAGAGCTAAGTTCTTGAAAATTATGGCCAAATAAAAAATGTCCAAAAAATTAATTCTATTTCATCTCAGCTTACCTTTAACTTCTACAGCAGGATTTATATTGATTGTTCTTCGAGATTCCTGGAGTTCAATGAGCAATACCCAGAAATTGCTTCATGTAAGTAACAGTGCTTCATTTGAAAGATTTGGAGATTTCAGGAAACAAAGCTCGATGTTTTAAAATTTAATCACCAATGAAAATGTTGAATAAAAACTAGGAATTTTTTTCAAATATTCCTAACAACAGTAATTTTGCATGCAATGAAAGAATACTTTATGATGAAATATTCCGGAAGAATAAAGGTATGTCACATAATTTTCTTTAATTTAGAAAAGTTTTTATTTTAATAAATAAACTATCATGACCTTAGTTTACTTATTGTTATTATTTAATGGCAGGATTTCTATAATCATTTTCTTACTACATTCCCATACACTAGAGCAATGAACTGTTATTTGGAGTAGTTATGTTTGTTGTAAATCAATAGGTATTCTTCATTCATAATGCTTTGATTCAAGACATAACAGGTTTGAAGAGAAATGGAGAACTTGAATCTGATGCAGATGATAAAGTAGATCAACTGACTCATGATACTTTCACATCATTTTTTCTGAAAATTCAAATTTCTTCCCTTCAGGTGTATTTTTTTGTTATCAAGTACTTGCTGATTTATTTTATTTTGTATTATCTCTTCATAGTTAAATATGGGAAATAACATTATGAGTTTCGTAATTCGTAAATTAATTAGTCATTTTTTAACATCTTACCTCATATTTTATGTATCTTCAAACATGGGAACTAGTTTTCGAGAGAAGGATCTCTCTCATAATGTCGGTTGAAAATGAGTTCCCGTGTTTGAAGAAACATAAAATATGAGGTAAGATGTTATATTTTATTGTGCCTATTTTAATATTACATAGTATTGAAGAAATAAAAGTACACCAGCAGAAATGGTAAACCATGTTAGAAGAATGGAGAGAGAATAGTGAAGCAAGCAGAGAATTAAACAGAGCACAGAAGCAAAGGATGGCCAAAGAAACAAGAGAAGAACCAATCTTATCTTGAGAGGAAGTAAGAAGTTCAGTAGATGCTAACTATGTCTTAGTATTTTATTTAATGACACTCTTTTAACATCTTCGGTCATTAGCATGCAATTCAATTTTGGGCAACAAATTTTGCTCTGTGACCTCCTATTTCAGTCTTGAGATTGTTTTACATTTTGTAAATTTACAACACAGGTCCCACATTTTTACTTCTCTTTCAAAGGAAGCTATGCTCAGTATTATTATTCCTTTAAAAAACCACTAATCCCATCCAGGTTAAAATCTGTGAATTTTGGAACCAAAGGAGAGCATCATAACTACTAACTTACCAGGACCAACAATATATAACCTTATCCTAAAAACAATCTCAATTCTTACCTACATTCTTTTAGGTATGCACGCACGCACACACACACACATTTCTGGTGTTGAGAAAATCTCTTGGTACTATTGAGTAAATTATACTATCAGAAATGTATAACCATACTTTAAAAATCACTAAATTAATTTCTTTTAACTTTAATTTAATCTATTACTTACTTACTTACTCACTGGCACTATCGAACCCGTAGGTTCATGGCCGCGCGGACATAAGCTCTCCATACATCCCTATCCTGAGCTAATGCTTTCCAATCATTCCCCGTACAATATACTTCCCTCAAATCATAGTTAATGTTGTTCTCCCACCTCATTCTTGGTCTACCAACTGGGCGTTTTCCCTCTGGCTTTCCTACAAGAAGCTTCCATGCACGTCTTTCATTCCCCATACGTGCAACATGTCCTGCCCATCGCAGTCTACGAGACTTAACTGTTCTTATTATATCTGGCTTCCTATAAAGACCATGTAGTTCATTGTTATGTAGTCTTCTCCATTCACCAGTCTGTTCATCTCTCTTTGGTCCAAAAATTTTCCTAAGAACTTTATTCTCAAATACTCGTAATCTCCTTTCCTCCCTTAAAGTAAGAGTCCATGTTTCGCACCCATATAATATAACTGGTAGAATAATAGTTTTATATATTTTCATCAGCTTAACGTTTTTTGAAAGGAGTTGGGACATCAAAAGTCTCTGCAATGCATAATAGCATGCATTTCCAGAATTGAGCCTATGTTTAATTTCTTTGTGCGTCTCATTCCTGTTTGTGATTATTGTTCCTAGGTATTTGAATTCAGCCACTTCCTCAAAATTTCCCTCATTTGTCATTAGCTGTCCATTTCCATTATATATACTGAATTTCTACCTGTGACCATATATTTAGTTTTACTGATATTTACTTCCAGTCCTAATTTCTTAGTGTTACTCAATAGTGTGTGCGTGTTGGCCTTTAGTATCTCCTCGCTATCGGCCAATAGTACTACATCATCAGCATAAACTAACAGCTTATTAATACCATTGAGTTGTAAGCCTTCCTCATTCTCTAAAGATTTAATGGCATGCTCTAGTACAAAATTAAATAGTAGAGGAGATAGTGCATCTCCTTGCTTCAACCCATTCTGGATTTCAAAAGTGTCTGAAAACTGTTTGCCTACACGCACCCTACTATTTGAGCCATTTAGACACATTCGTGTAAGTCTAACTAACTTTTTAGGAATTCCGATCTCCAGCAGGATACTATATAACTTCTCCCTCTTAATTGAATCATATGCTTTTTTGAAGTCTACATATAGTTGATGTACAGTGCCATTATATTCCCATTTCTTTTCTAAAATCTGTCTTATACTAAAAATCTGATCTGTTGTAGACCTGTTTCTTCTAAATGCACATTGATGATCTCCTAGAATGTCATCAATGTAGAGAGTAAGTCTGCTTACTAATATATTTGTAAGAATTTTGTATGAAGTTGAAAGTAATGAGATGCCCCTGTAGTTGTTGCAATCAGTTTTATCTCCTTTCTTATAAATTGGTACGATAATTGATTCCTTCCATTCATCTGGAAGAGCTTCTAATTTAATCTATTAAATAAAGGAATTGTAATACAGTAAAAGCTCCTTATTTGTGGGCGATATGTTCAGCAAATATGCCGCAAATACAAAAACCGTTAATATGGAATGATAATTTGCATGGGTATATAAGGGATAAGTTTCAAGGTTCCAAAATAAAATAAACATTTTCAAAATAAAATCAATTAATTAGAGATTTTGAACAATTTCTATTAATTATTACTGTTAGGCTTAGGCAAGGGCTTAAAGAAGTTAGTATTTTTTTCCTGTTTTGCCGATTTTAAAAGGTCTTTCTATTCAGATTGATATTCAGCTGTGAATTCAGTGATAGAATTCCTTGATGAATCATACAGTTGATTCATTAACATTGAAACAGCGTGGTATAGATGCAAATGACCCACCAACGCATAAACGATCAATCATTTTTTTTTTAACTTTAAGCGACAATACCACTTTTTTCCTCTTTGGAACAAATTTTCTTTTCTTTTACTTGACATTATAAATTGGCAACAAAGCAGGAGAGAGACATAATATTCAATCAAAATTATTGTAACGAATGAAAAGTTGAAACAATAAAACACTGATCATGGCAAGGGCAGCATTTATAACATACACAGTGGTGCGTGAAATATGATGGTGGTGGTTTTTAACAATGAACTTCAGGCTTAGTGACAATAAGGTTTGTTTTATTTTGATAATAATTTGTCCATTTTGTTTGAATTGCTCTTTGTAAAAGTCACCTTGGCACGTGCCAGCAATAAAAAAAAGTTGCCGATGTGTTAATAAAGAGTACTAATTCTTTTAATATAGACTGGATCCGCAAATAAAGAAATTTTTAGCCGCGAATACAGGAACTGTCAAATTTTTTAACCCGTGAATAAGGGGCTTTTACTGTACAAATAAAAAGTGGTTAAATTATTTCAATAATATTATAAACGGTAATAAACTTGAAGCAATTAGTAAGAAACTAGATATGCAAACACATTTTGTTGGAGTTCGAGTTTGACTGAAGATGAAGGTGAAATGACTTTTGAAACTGGTATCATGAAAACATGGTGGTGAAATATAAAACAATTTTCTCTAACTCATTTATAAAATTCAAACATATATTAACAACAATCATTCCACAAGCATAAGATGAAACATGTTTCAAAAGGTCTCCTGAATATTTGACAGCATTTAATAGTTGAGGGCGACTGAGATCTCAAGTAGCAATTTTATATTTTTAACTTTTACATAGTGACTTCAATGGTGTTTCGTAACAAATTTTAAAAGTATTGATATATATATATATATATTTTTTTTTCAAATGCCCCAGGTTTGTCTTTCGACATTCCTGGTTTCTCTCCTGGCATGGTGTACTTGTAACCCGCTTCTGAGGTTGGGCACCTGGAAGGAGGGGTTACGTTGCCCCGATGATATGATGGGTGATGATGATAATGGTGTGCCAGGAAAGTCCCTAATCCTAAGCTTAACCTAAGATGAATATGAATGATGATGATTGCAATGGCCATGATTTCAGGAACCGTTTGGGCCTTAAAGTTTTCCTGACATTTGTATTACAGGTGAGGAAAAACCCCAATAAAAACCTCACCCAGAAAAACTGTCCCAACCGGGGATCGAACCCAGGCCCGCTGCGTGACAAGGCAGTATGCTACCCCAAGACCACAGTGGTGAACAAGTATTGATATTATATTTGAAGAGAAAAATTTTTCAAATATAATTTATCCTTCTATGAGAAGTGTTAAATTAATAATAAAAATCGTCAAGTATTGATATATTAATAAATAAAAACAGATATAAATTCCATAATCTAATGTTAAAAGTTGATTAAATTTTTTTTTGGATAAATATGCTCATAATTTTGTGTGATTAGTGATAGTAAGTAAAAGATGGTTGGACCTTATTTGAAGAAAAAAATTATACGCTCAAACTGGAGCTTGAACCCAGGACCTTTGGCTTTCTAGGCCAATACTCTACTGACTGAGCTACCTTAGCAAGTTCCAATCTAACACACAATCTTTCTCTTATATATGCTGTTAATTTCCGCGCATCACATGCTATGAAACCTTTGCTTCTATATTGCAAATGGCAGCTTCTTTATTAGGAAGACATTTATTTGGGAAATTTTACAAATTTTACATTACATCATAAAGCCAGTATGGCTTCTTTCAATGTTTTTATTATTCATTTTATACATTTCAATGAAGGATAAATCATATTTGAAGAGAAAAATTATACACTCAGACTCGGGCTACCTGAGCAAGTTCCGCTAAAAAATAGAAAATTTCATGGTACAATTTTTAAACGAGTGGCAATGACTACAATTTAGTAACCCAGCATTAGTACCTATTATGTTAAAATTCATCGGAGAACATATTGTTTAAACAACTCACCTCATAGGATTCATGCTTCCATGATATCGCGATTTCAAACATAGTCATGTTCATCGTCAGCCATAACTCCGACTGACGAAATTCTTCAGCCGTCAACTATTCTATTGTCGCCATCTTCAGTGCTGCCATCTATGGTTGAATTTATGAACTTCGAAATCAATGTAATTCGTTAGGGATATCAAAATTCATTGATCTATTTTTGTTTTCTGAATGTATATTTTTTAATAATAAATAAATTTAGCCTGGGTAATCTTCTAAGTACAATAAAAAAGTCAATGTTCCAGACAGTAAGAAATCTGGAATTTATCAAATAAATTGTGAAGATTGCAATAAAGTTTATATAGGAAAAACAAAAAGGAATTTGGAAATTCGGACAAAAAGAACATTTCAGAAATATTAAAAATTGTGAAATTGAAAAATCTGCAATTGCTGCACATAGTTTATTAGAACATCATAAAATTGGAAGAGAAGCTAAACTTTTAAAACAAGTAGAGAAACCTTTGGAATTGACAGTTTGGGAAAAAATATACATTCAGAAAAACAAAAATAGATCAATGAATTTTGATATCCCTAACGAAATTACATTGATTTCGAAGTTCATAAATTCAACCATAGATGGCAGCACTGAAGATGGCGACAATAGAATAGTTGACGGCCAAAGAATTTCATCAGTCGGAGTTATGGCTGACGATGAACATGACTATGTTTGAAATCGCGATATCATGGAAGCATGAATCCTATGAGGTGAGTTGTTTAAACAATATGTTCTCCGATGAATTTGAATGATTATACCTCATAATGTTTACTTCCCAACATTAATTAAATATAACCTATTATGTTGTTGAAAATTCATTTTTTACAACTAAATTTGGATTTTTCTCCTAACATAGGAGCAATTAACGATGAAGATAGCAGAAGATAATTCTATTGAGCAATCACTATGTAATGACAGCAGATTACTAGTAGGACCTCGAAAGAAATAATTCTAAATCTTTTGGCTCATTTGATTCTTTACTTCACTTTGTAAATCTCCATTAGTGTTAATTTCAAATTCTAAATATTTAAAACCAGCTTCAACACCTGGGGGAGTAGACAAACTGACAACATGTCATCTTTATACTGACCAGATGATCATCCTCTCTGCAATTGAAATGTGAATATGAGGCTAGCAATGAATTAGTAAACCAAGGGCTTTTCATGCCCATCATAACTAAATAATTCACTACCACTATCAAATCCATAGGATCATGGCTGCACAAACATAAACTCTCCATTATCCCTATCCTGAGCAAATATTTTCCAATCATCCCTGTATAATCTAATTTCCTCAAATAATGGTTAATGTTATTCTCCCACCTCATTCTTGGTCTACCAACTGGGCACTTTCCCTCTGGTTTTCCTACAAGAAGCCTCCATGCACCTCTTTCATTTCCCATTCATGCCACATGTCCTGCCATGACAGTCTACGAGACTTAACTGTTATTATATCTGGCCTCCCATAAAGACCACGTAGCTCACTGTTATGCAGTCTCCTCCATTCACATGCCTGCCTTGCCATGGAAAATAAATAAATT
Source organism: Diploptera punctata (assembly GCA_030220185.1). NCBI lineage: Eukaryota > Metazoa > Arthropoda > Insecta > Blattodea > Blaberidae > Diploptera > Diploptera punctata. Next base: position 5,368,115 of record JASPKZ010003868.1, on the reverse strand, counting down.
AAAAAAATTAATATTTGAAGAAAAAATTTACAAACTAAACTGGGATTTGATTCAAGTTCTATGAACCACCGTACTAAACCCCTGTGCTATTTAACTAACTTGCACTATCAAACCTGTAAGTTCAAGGCCATGAATACATAAACTCTACAAACATTCCTATCCTGAGTTGTTTTCCAATCATCTTCTATATAATCTACTTCCCTCAAATCATGGATAATGTTATTCTACCACCTCATTCTTCATCTACCAACTAGATATTTTCCCTCTAGTTTTCCTACAAGAAGCTTCAATGCCCTCTTTCATTACACATTCATGTCACATGTCCTGTCCATTACAGTCTAAGAGAAACTGTTGTTACATCATGTAGCTCACTGTTACGTTGTCTTCTCCATCCCTGTGCTACTTAGATATCTCAGTTTAAATGAAAATTTTCTCCTTTTTATACAATCCTTGCAAGCAATCTCTTCAAATATTAGTTTGTCCTTTAGATTGAGATAAATTCATTGAAAATTAAAAAATAAATAAAGTAAAAACTTTTTCATCATTTGTTCAGTATATCTCTCTAGTTTATGTCTTAAAGGGAATTTGCATCTCACTGTAACTTTTGTTTTCAATATTTAATATTAAATTTATCACTTCTCACTCAATGACAAATTAAATTTGAAGAGAAAAATATATGCCTAAATCGGGATTTGAACCCAATATCCCTGGTTCTGTACACCAGTGCTTTAATGATTTAAGCTATTAGGCATCACAATTTAAACGTAGATAAGAGAAAAATCTATGTTTAAATCATGATGCCTAATAGCTTAAATTGTTAAAGCACTGGTGTACAGAACCAGATATATTCAGTTCAAATCCCAATTTAGGCATATATTTTTCTAATCAATTGAATTGGTGTTTACTTGATGAAAATCCATAACCGATCTAATTAAATAAAAATTACAGTTTTATGTGATTTTCTTATTTATTAAGATATAATTTAGTTACAGCTATTTCGGTACTTTGTACCTTCTTCAGACATGTTAAAAAATTAATTTGGTACAAAGTACCGAAACAGCTGTAACTAAATTATATCTTAATAAATATGAAAATCACATAAAACTGTACATTTTATTTTTATTTAATTAAATTATATATTTTTCTCTTCAAATTTAACTTTTGTTCTACTTATTACTATTTTCATGTATTTCTGACATCCAAACTTAATATTAAATTAATATTAAGAAAGCTAAAGCTGTTACTATGATTGAAATAAGTATATTAAAGTACACAACTAAATTATTGTAATCAAATGGCAAAGAGAAAAATTTATGCCTGAACCGGGAATCGAACCCTGAACCTTCAGCTTTCTGTGCTGATGCTCTTAACCATTGAGCCTGGATTAGCTCAATGGTTAAGAGCATCAGCACGGAAAGCTGAAGGTTCGGGGTTCGATTCCCGGTTCAGGCATACATTTTTCTCTTTACCATTTGATTGATCCAAACTTAAATTTATAGACATCATCTTCACTATCTGCGTTAGATCCACATTAACAGTATTTATTTCCTCTCTTAACTTCCTACATCCCTCTCATCTCCTTCATTACTAACAATAACATTTTGATAACAAGAAAGTGGTTAATGAAACAACCATGTCAGACCTCTCTTTCTCTTACTCCAAGCACGACAGGCCTAGGAGGCCCTTGGCCTACCAACCAGCTGCTGGCCTTGCATCCACATGTGTTAATCACAGGGATAGATGATCATCTAGCCAGTGCGGGGGTGACATGTGGTCAGCATGTTGGGTCCCCCAACCATTATAGCTGATCTTCTCAACCTGGAGTCGCTACTTATTGTAGCTACCCAAATGCCTCACGATGCTGGGTGGGCACCGGTCCCATACCAGTTGAAATTCCATGAGAAAATTTCTTCCCCCATGGGGACTCAAACCAGTGCAAGCCCCGTAGCTCTGTGCCAAGGATTCTTGCCTTAACCACTCAGCTATAGTGAGGGACCTCTTTTTTTCTTACAGCAGATCTAAAAAGTAATAAAAATATACTTTTATTTCTCATCTTTGCATGATATTTATTACATTGTAATTCAGACTTTTTTTTTTTACATATTTCAAGCATTTAAAAATTCATAACAGATTTCCAATAGAAATAAATTAAGAATATTTATGTCTATGATTGATTAACTAACTCACGGCGCTATCAAACTCATAGGTTCATAGCCGTGTGGACATAAGCTCTCCACACATCCCCTCAGCTAATGTTTTCCAATCATCCCCTGTATAATCTACTTCCCTCAAATCATAGTTAATGCCATTCTCCCACCTCATTTGGTCTACCACTGGGAGTTTTCCCTCTGGATTTCCTACAAGAAGCTTCCATGCTCTTTTTCATTTCCTATTCGTGCCACATCTCTTGCCACAGCGGTCGATGAGACTTAACTGTTCTTATTCTTTCGCTTTCCTATAAAGATCATGTAGCTCACTGTTATGTAATATTCTCCATTTGCCTGTCTGTTCACCTTTTTTTGGTAAAAAAAATTCCTAAGAACTTTATTCTCAAATACTCGTAATCTTTCCTCCATTTATGTATGTGATGGAAACTCAAATTATAGCTTGAAATTCACATTATAATAACTTATGTCAATTGTCACACATAATGTAATATAGTAATTGATATTGGATTTTAAATAATGCTTCCTGATATGAAATTTCACAAGTTAATGCTACTTACATAACTTAATTAATGCTACTTGTTGCCTTTTAAGTGATATTTTTTGTTGCAGTATATCAATATTTGACATATTCGAGCAACTATTTTTAGTAAAAAATTTATACATTTAGAAGAATTTTGTATCAAATTTATAAGATGTTCATAATTTATATTTCAAGGTTTAATTTAGGTTTCCATCACAGACTATGGCCTAAAATTTTTAGAATAAAATTCTATAAATCCAGTAATGATATTGAATATTTGTTTCAAGATGTAGATTTAGCAGAGTCAAATTACAAAAATCGATCTACTTGCAGTCATAAAAATACAATGTATATACAGTGAAACCTCGATTAATCGTTTGCGTCAGGAGACCTGAAAATAAACGATGGATACTTGTGTTGTGTTTTAAGACATTTATGGTTTTCTCTCCTGGCATTGGTGGAACTGTAATCCATTTCATAGGTTGGGGCACCTGGAAGGTGCAGTTCTTTACCCTGATGATATGATGGGTGATAAATGATAATAAAGCACCAGGAGAGTTGTTAACCTAAAACTTAACTTAAATTTCAGACCATAGGTAACCACAGGAAAAATGCCTATGTTTAACCAGGAATCAAACCCAGGACCTCATGAACTGTAGTCAGAAATGCTGACCACTAGCCCATGAGGCTGGTCTCATTTACAATACATTAAACTATTTTATGAAATAGTAATTAATTTTCCCATCTTCATCTTTTTTTACTGATTGTACCGTTGTTCTTATCAACCTGCTATCTGATTTCCTCTTTCTTTGCAATTATCGAATTAAGAGTTAACACTGGTAGGCCTAGGCACTTAGCTATATCAACCCTTTCTCCTTTGGATTTTTCTCCACTTCTTCAATGATGCCAAATTACAAAATTGTTTAGGAGCTATGTCTTTCAAAATCCAATACAGAATTACGAAGAGTTGAGAATCAAACATGTAAAAATTTAAAGATTGCTTAAACTATGGAATGGTTAATTCAGTGAAAGCATGGACTGGCAGGATTGAGACAACAATAGTTCTTAAAAATGGAACAAGTCAGTATTCCCTGGATATCATTGTCTAGTCGCATACACTGTTAGGTAAAGTAATCCCACTACAGGCCTCAGAAGGCCCTTGGGGTGGTAGGAGGTTAAGGCTCCCACTTTTTTTTGGACAATCGGCACTAGATGTCAGCCGGGTTATTAGTCCTGCACGACGGCTGCCTTTACCCCCAGAACAGCATCTGATACTCATTTCCGTTAGAGGTTGAGTCGACCCCAGGGCCATAGTGCTGCCGGAAGTTTGGGTCAGTTTAAAAATCCTGACCTCACCGGGACTTGAACCCTCAACCTTCTGGCCTGTAGTGCAGTGCCTTAACCACTACGCTACGGTGATACACTATTAGAGAGATTGAAAACAAATTCACAAACTAACATAAAAATTCCATACTGGAACTTGCTACAGCATGTTTTGAAAACTACATTCATAGTACATTCATGAGTAACTTATAATATTTAACTTCACATTTAAAAACAACCAATCCGGTAATTATATCATTCTGGACTGAAAATTCTAACCAATAAATGTGGGAAAACAATCTTTTTAGTTTTAATGTGATTGATTAGTATACGACGTAGAGATTGAATGATAAATCTAGGACGATGAATCAAGTTTTCACTGTATTTATTTTGTAATTGTACATATACAATTATGAGGGATTCTCTAAGGCAAAATTTTAATAATCACTGATAGGAAAAATGTAATTTGTAAAATTGTCTTACAAAACTATAAGATATATTAGTAAAATATCATTACCAAGGATGATAAAAAATTATTCTATTTATCTCACAGACTGATAATTTTGCCTCTTCCTATTGATAAAATTACCTCTTTCTGTTCGTAATGAGATATGTCTCTGCAAATTAACTTCTTTGACAAGGATATTGATTCAATGATTCAACCATGTACAATCAATATGATACAGCAAGAAATGCATTATTGTTAACAGTTATTTCTAATATAATCATCTGTTATTGATTTTTACCAAGCACAAAGAAATTTAACAGTAACTGTATTTATAACTATACAGCTTGCTTATAAATTGCCCGGAAGTAAGATTGGTAAGAATTAAACATTATAATTATTTTTAGCTTCTGATATTGTATTATTCGCTAAATAGTCACTCCAAATCCAATGCGAGGTTGAGTTTTTCATTAGACAAATTCACTCGCGACTTTGTCACTGATGATTTTTTCAGAAAAACACAACCTCTTGTTAGATTACTGTTGATAAAAAGTATTTTGATAATTAGTACTAAAAAGTAAGATACTAACCATAATCCATCTCAAACAAGATTCTAATTATGTATGATCTAACAATAAAGAATATCATACTCACTTATTGGCATTATTGAACCTGGAAGTTCTTGGCCGTGTGGAATAAACTCTCCATATACCTTTGCCATGGATCTTCTAAAGTAGTCCCTGCCTGGATCTCGGAATGGGAAACCATTTTTCTCCAGAAATTTTATACTTGAGTCAAACCCATGAACATGTTTCTTGAAGAGGTATTTTTCGGTGAAGGATCACCACTCTTTCAACCAAGGTATTTCTTTTAGTTTGGCTTATCGCCTTTGACTTCTCTGGGATGGGCAACCCTTCTGATAGCAATGTTACTATTGACATAGCTCATTTAAGCAAGGAAGCCATACCACCACAAATAAGGTAAAGATTCTATCAGAGATTATTAGATATTACAAACAAATGGCTATAAAGACCAGCACTGAGGCAAAGGAAAAAGAAAGAATGACCAAAATATGTTACAGTTTTAAATAATGCTATTGAATGGCCAATAATAACCATAACATGAAAGTTTAACATTGTAATGTATCAAAATTTATTGTGAATATTTATAAACTTAATATAAAAAATTATGGAATATTCACCTGAAAGGTCCGTCTCCTCAACTAATTAATATTTAACTGTAGCACTTTCGGGACTTGTCCCATCATCGGCAGGATTCAAAACTGGTGTTTCACTGAAGATCTGGTAGAGGGGGTTGCATGTATTGGGTTCGTTTTCATTTATCAGGCTGTTGTTGTTGTGAGCTGCTTTCATGATTTCCATCTGAAAACAGCTCACAACAACAACAGCCTGATAAATGAAAACGAACCCAATACATGCAACCCCCTCTACCAGATCTTCAGTGAAACACCAGTTTTGAATCCTGCCGATGATGGGACAAGTCCCGAAAGTGCTACAGTTAAATAATTAATTAAGTTGAGGAGACGGACCTTTCAGGTGAATATTCCATAATTTTTTATATTAATTTTGAATAATACCTCAACGGAACACACCATGAATCTTGTAAAAGTTTATTTATAAACTGACATAATGTAAAAATATAATGCTGTGGATGTTTTATAAACTAATATACTTTTTTACTCATTCATCTAATGTTAAATATACTATAAACATTGTGCATTATATGCATTTCATACAAGAGGATGAAGGGTACTGTCAACAAGTAGCTGGACACACTAAGATAGATCTAATATGTAACTACAAACATAGACTACAAAACTACAAATATAATGTGTCTTAAGAGGTGTGAAAATAAAAAGAATGCAAAAAAATAAAAATGCTGTAAGTGGATCTATTACTGTTTATTTTACAATAATCTGCATAGCTGTTACCAAATGTACCACCTAGATAACTGCAGGTCTGTTGAACAATAAAGTGATGCATTATCCTGTTGAAACACGGTGATCATGTTCTATTCCGGCTGCAGTAATTGTTTGAAGAAGTTTTTCCTGTGGCTAATTACAATACTGATCAAACAGCATTTAGTTAATATGTTGTTGAATAAATTCTTTCATTTCTTAGGTAGTAATGATGATGACGAATTCCTGCGTTTTAATGTCTTTTTAGCTGAAATAAATTCAGTAGCACTTTTGTTATATATTTCATGGACATTTCATTTAATATTGCCCCATAACTAACTCACTAGCACTATCAAACCCAGAGATTCATACCACATATATAATATTTTCCAATCTTTCCCTATTTAATTCACCTTCCCTCAAATCATGGTCAATATCATTTTCCCACCTCATTTTTGGCCTACCTATTGGGCACTTTCCCTCTGGTATTCCTAGTGAAGTTTTTTTTTGCCCCTCTTTTATTCCCCATTAATGCCACATGTCATGCAAGGTTTTACTGTTCCTATTATGCTTTCCAATAAAGATCATGAAGCTCACTGTTATGAAGTTTCCTCCATTCGCCTGTAGGTCTCTCTTTGGTACAAACCTTTTCATAAGCACTTTATTCCACAAATACTCAATTTTTTTTCTCCTTTCTTAAGTAACAGACCTTATTTCACATCCATACAATTGGAAGAATCACCATTATATACATATATTTAATTTAATAATTTTTAAAGAGAAGTTGGGATGACAAGAGATTCTTTAATGCATAACTAAATAGATTGTATTTTCAGAGTTGAGTCCATATTTAATTTATTTCTATATTTCATTCCTGTTTATTATCTTTCAGAGGTAGTTTAATTTTGTAATTTCTTCAAATTTTTCCTAATTTGTTATGTGCCCATTCCTATTTAATAATATATTTTTACACATGACCAAATATTTTGTTATATTAATATTTACTTTCAGCCCCAATTTTCTAGTATCATTTAATAGAATGTGTGTGTTGGCATTTAGAATTACCTCACTATCCCTAATCATAAGCATATACTGTATCACAAAACTTTGTTTTCTATTTGTTGTTATTTATGGTCATTTTAACTACATGGTCGTATTATGACTTTACTGCAGATTAAGGCTTTGACATTCTCTCTCACTTCAAAGATATCTGGGATACCGTGAAGCAATTTCAGAGAGAGGTGATCTCTATTCGTACTCTGCCAAATATCATGGCACCTACACTTTTAAACCTTTCATAAAACAATATATCTGTATTGGGGATATCAACACTCACCTAAGATACAGCTATTGATTAAGGTAGAATATGTTTATCACTCACCTCATATTGTTCTTCTTATTTGATTATAGACTAGTTTCGGAACATAGTTTCTGTTCCATCCTCAGTAACATCACGACCGTTGTTCTGTCGTCTTGAAGAGTTGTCCTTCTCTCCTTCCATTGGCTGACTGAAAAACCTCGAAACCAGGTCATTCTCACCGGGAATTTCAAAGTTCATTAATTTCTTCTTTTCGCTCTTTTGAATGTAGATCTTTTCCCAAAACAGTAAGTTCTTTTGGTTTTTCTATTTTGTTTTAATAATTTTGCTTCTTTCTCGATAAGATGTTTTTCAGACCATGCATGGGCAGCCACTGCAGATTTTTCTACTTCCCCTTTCTTGACATTCCTGAGATGTTCTTTAACTCTAGTTTTCAAATTTCTTTTAGTTTTTCCTATGTAGAATTTCTCACATTCTTCACATTTAATTTGATAAATCCCTGATTTGTTTTCTTCTTTAATTTTCTCATTCTTATTAGGTCTAATCAGTCTGCTGATGCTGTAGTCATTTTTGGGTGCTAACCTTATGTTGAAATCTTTAAAAATTTTTTGAAACTTGTGGTGTTTTAATGGATGATATGTGAATTTTCTAAATTTTACATTATCTTCTTTTACTTTTAGAAGAGTGCTTTGATTAATAATTTTTGTCTTTTGAACTTGTTTATTTTTTTGAGTATCATTTTTATAGCAAAACCATTTTTCGTGGCTACGTTGATTATGTGTTCTTTTTCTTTTTCATAATTTTCTTTGTTCATTGGTATGTTCACTAAAAATTATGAAAAAGAAAAAGAACACATAATCAACGTAGCCACGAAAAATGGTTTTGCTATAAAAATGATACTCAAAAAAATAAACAAGTTCAAAAGACAAAAAATTATTAATCAAAGCACTCTTCTAAAAGTAAAAGAAGATAATGTAAAATTTAGAAAATTCACATATCATCCATTAAACACCACAATTTTCAAAAAATTTTTAAAGATTTCAACATAAGGTTAGCACCCAAAAATGACTACAGCATCAGCAGACTGATTAGACCTAATAAGAATGAGAAAATTAAAGAAGAAACAAATCAGGGATTTATCAAATTAAATGTGAAGAATGTGAGAAATTCTACATAGGAAAAACTAAAAGAAATTTGAAAACTAGAGTTAAAGAACATCTCAGGAATGTCAAGAAAGGGGAAGTAGAAAAATCTGCAGTGGCTGCCCATGCATGGTCTGAAAAACATCTTATCGAGAAAGAAGCAAAATTATTAAAACAAATAGAAAAACCAAAAGAACTTACTGTTTGGGAAAAGATCTACATTCAAAAGAGCGAAAAGAAGAAATTAATGAACTTTGAAATTCCCGGTGAGAAATGACCTGGTTTCGAGGTTTTTCAGTCAGCCAATGGAAGGAGAGAAGGACAACTCTTCAAGACGACAGAACAACGGTCGTGATGTTACTGAGGATGGAACAGAAACTATGTTCCGAAACTAGTCTATAATCAAATAAGAAGAACAATATGAGGTGAGTGATAAACATATTCTACCTTAATATTTAATTTTAGGAAGTTATATTTTGAGGTTATTTTAATTATATTATTTTTGGTCTGAACATCTTACCTCAATATTAATAGAGGTAAGATGTTCAGACCAAAAATAATATATTCTACCTTAATGAATATACCTCATAGTGAGAATTCCTAAAATAAGTAACAGCTATTGATATTTGTAGACTTTGATGCAACTATTATGACAGATTTGTTGTTGCAAACTAGATAGCACTTTTGAATTTACTTAATTTTTAAGAATATTATGATTGGTAATTAGCAAGTCAGTGATTCTTCAGGAAAATTCTAGCCCAAATTCTCTGATATTTATTTCAAAGTAGAGTAAAACCCTGAAAAAGCTCAGCCAGGAAATTCATCCCAACTGGAAATTGAACCCAGGCCTACTGGGTGAGAGGCAACAAAGTAACTAGAAATATATCAGAGTTAATGATATTTGGGTAAAAAGAAATTGATCCAAATTTAGATAAGTTAAAAATTCATATCAATTTGAATAACTTACACCAAACTAGTTAATATAATATAATATTAATTTGGTTCGGGTTTATTTTTTTAATATTCTCGGAGGATAAAATAATAAGAAAAAAATATATCACATGGGTAACATTTGGACTTCACAATCATCCAAAACTTAATCCATCTAGAGTCAGGAGGATCTCTGAGGTAATTAATAGTATTTGAATATTAATCAAATAAATAAAAAGTAAAATTAATACAGATATTTATGTCCACTTATTAAGCAGGACCACAACAATTAAATTAAAAACTTAATTTTTCTTGCAAGAATATTACATATTTCCTAGAGTACATTACATCTACAATATCACCAAACTCAATAGAAGTCTCACATAACAATATATTTGATATCAAATATAAATCAGAAAATGTACACACTATCTCATAATAGTTATTTAGACAATTAGTTACAATCAAAAGGAGTTACTAAAGCTAATTTTATAACACGTTAGGCTGTAATATTTACATTTTGTTCATTTAATACAAATACAATGGAACTTCATTAAAACACTTTTCAAGGGATAATGTGTGTGTGTGTGTAGAGATGTGTTTCATTTAAGTAAAATTGTATCATAACATAAGTCGCCAAGATTGTACTAAAGATGAGACTGTTATGGTCTCGAAACCGTGATCTACTTCTTCTTCTTCCTTCCAGGTATTAGGCCAAGGCCTGTTACGATCCTATACAAAATTTTCCCTCCAGCGTTTCATAGGACGGCCCAGAGATCTTCGTCCTCTTGGTATATAATTATAAACAGCTTTGGGGATCCGATTTGAAGTCATTCTTTCAAGATGGTGTTTCCAATTTAGTTGGTACTGTTTAATACATTCCAAAATTGGCGTAGTCTTCAATTCTTTTAAGATATCGGTGTTCCTTTTCCGATCCCATCTTGTGTAACCCGCTGTTCTGTGCATGAATCTCATTTCACAAGCCGTTATTCTGCTTTCATGTTGTCTTTTTAGTGTCCATGCTTCACTACCATAGGTCACCATTGGTCTAGCCAAAGTGTTATATAAATGTAATCTGGTGTTTTTTTGTACAGGGATGGTTTCATAACTTGATTAATAATTCCCAAACTTTTATTATAACTAGTATTTTTTTCAGGGATATCCTTTTCATCCCAGATAGAGAGATAATATCCAAGATATTTAAATTTATTAGATCTCTCTGAAATTTTATTCTGGAGACAGATTTTACTTTGTATGGGGTCCTTCCCATAAAATGCCATAATTTTAGTTTTGTTAATTGATATTTCCACATTAAATTTGGCAGCTATTTCTTGTAAATTATAAATTGATCATTGCAAATCATTTTCGGAAAGTGCCAGAAGCGCTAAATCGTCTGCAAAAAGAATAGCATTGAGTTTGAGGTTCCTATTGATGGGTATATATCCCCGTTGTTTTTCCTCCATTCGTTTATTATTCTATTCATATATATAATGAAAAGAACCGTGTGAAAGTCCACATCCCTGTCTTACTCCAGTGTTGATCTTTTTCCAAGAAGATAGTTTGCCATCGCCATCTACTTAGAGAAGATTTATATGAGGAGAGGTAGGAAACATTTGATTTTACCAAAAATTGTATCACCTTACCTCATATTCTTCTTCTTAGACTGGTTTTGGGACTTTCTTCGGTTCTATCCTCAGTACTTTCACATCTGTTATGTTGTCTTGAAGAGCTGCCTTCTGCTCCCTCTGTTGTTAGATTACCAACGGAGGGAACAGGAGACAGCTCTTCAAGAAGACATAACAACGACCGTGAAAATACTGAAGATGGAACCGAAGAAGATCCCAAATCTGATCGAAGAAGAATATGAGGTGAGATGATACAATTTTACTTAAAAAACAATAATATCTCATAGTGTTAATTTCAAAAAAGTCAACAGGTGTCTTATTGAAGTTTCATTGTATTTTAAAAATACAGAAAACAAATTCGTAATAAGTTATTAATTTGATTTGCTAAAGTATACTTCAATCTATATATGATTAAATGAAATGTTTTCTAGGAACAATGTGTGTTTTACATTTCAGATGAGGGTTGCAAGGGATAGTGAAGTGCATTCCATAACCTCTCCTATCCAAATCTCAACCTCAACCTGCTCGTGGTGTAACCTGCAAAAAATGAGGCTATGAGGACCGAGTAATAGCAGTATAACCACATCACCGAAATAGAGGAAATACTATTTCAATGCAAGAGAGCGAATGATTTCATTATCAAGTGCTCGACATTAGATACCAACCAACCAACCACATTTACGCTGGCATGCCATGATGTAGAAATGGTCCACAAATGATGCATGTGAGAATGGTCGGTGGATTAAGAAAAAAAAATATATATCCTCCCGGCAAGGTCCGATGGACCCATTAACCAACGGCATGTGTGGCCCTCCAGTCATACTGGGGGTTTATGTTAGTGGGTGATGTAACCACCATTACAAATAAAAAATTGGTGCCCTCTTAAAAAAGGTTACATTTATGCTGAAGTCCCCTTTTCGGATCTCCGGGTGGGGACATCTGCAGGACATCATATACAGCTAATGGCTTCGTTGCCAAGGCTGAGCATTTGAAAACAACATATTTCAGATGAATCTAAAGATTTGCTTTTCAATTATATTTTCTAAGGGCATCAGGTGAACAAAAATTGAGATTGTTTCTTTACTGGAAACGCTAAACATAATAACTGTCCAGTTTTTAACAATGGTAGATGTTTATTTTTATTCATCTGCTGGGCAGGTTCCATTCTCAATTACATTATGCTTTAATTGAAACACTGATGTTAACTGGTTTCTGATCAACTAATGGTGGATGAATGAATTTCGATAAATCTTGAACTATTATATCACTATCAGGTTTAATTTAAAATTTAAAATCAAATTCTTTACACCTCATAGGATATGAGATAAGGTGTAAACAACTTTGATAACTCTTATTTACCAGAAATTTTGAAAATTTAATTTTTTTTTTGTTCTTCTAAGTGAAGATTTTTTTCTCATACTGAGAAGAGCAAAAATACAATTATTAATTTTGAAATTACCAAGAAGTAAAATTTGATCTCTCTGATGGTCATTCATCCACTATCAAAGGGTTTCAATCGGAATCTAGTTGAGAATGGAGACGAAAGTCTCTGAAACATACTCATGTTAGAAAATTTAAATTATAAGTTAAAATATACATTTTCTGATTCATATTTGATTTATTATTACTAATAATAATATTATTATTACTATCAATAGGAAGTGACAATGTGATCTGTAATCAATAAAATTGAATTGAAAATATACTCTCAACCTCATAAAATAAATCTTCTTACATGGACACATTTAATTAGGCTCTGAGCATTTGAGTTGAACCACTAAAATCAGCTCATTTTCATTCTCCATGATGGGTATATAAATTTCGAGAACAAATTTCTAACAAGCAGAATTTGATCTCTAAATTCATATACCGTCCTATGAAACGCTGGAGGGAAAATGTTCTATAGGATCGTAACAGGCCTTGGCCTAATACTTAGAAGGAAGAAGAAGAAGAATTCATATACCTACTACTGGAAGGATGGAACAAGCTACATCAGGGGATCAAATTCAAACAGAATCTAGTTGAAGAAACATGTGCAAGAGAGAAGATTAATTGTATTGGTGGGGAGATATACATTTCCAATTCAATTTCAGTATATTATTTCTACTGTTTTATATCTATGCTTAATATAGCACAATTTTATTTACATGATTATATCATGCAGCCACAGTATTGATAATATCTGACTTCTCTATATGACATTCTCTACAAAATAAAGTAATTGTAAAGACAGATAATTATTACTCATGCAGATATAATTATTTATTTTGTATGTTCTTACCACTAGATGTGCATTGTGCACAATGAATTAGAACTTCTGGCTGCCCATCTTTGTTTGCAGATTCGTCTTTGTTGCACACTTTACAAACAGCTCCATCCCGTTCCTTCTTTTCATCCTTCACTTTCACTGAACTAGTCTGCTCACTGTTCTTTTCTTGATCTTTGTTTTCAGATTCTTGATTACAATGGTCTTGACTACTTTCAGGATCTGCATCTCCAGTTGTTGAACCAGTCTCTTCTGTATCCTGCATTTCATCACTCGACGAGCTGCTACTTGAATGTGAAAGTTCATAATATATATGCAATCTTATTCCCTATTAAATTTTTTTACTATCTAATTACTTAAACATATTCACTAAATTAGACATTAAAAAAAGTTTAACCCAAAAAAAAAAGTTCAAGATAATAGTATTTTTTTTGTGAACTAATATATAATTACATTATTTTGATATTTAATTTTAGGAAGTTATATTTTGAGGTTATTTTAATTATATTATTTTTGGTCTGGACATCTTACCTCAATAAAATGTTGATTTGTTCTTGGACATGTTTCAAAACAATTCTGTTTTATCGTCAGCTTTCCCAGATGAGGTAAGATGTCCAGACCAAAAATAATATATTATTATTTTGAGCCTGTTTATCTTACCTCAATATTAATGTTAATTTGTTCTTGAAACATGTTTCGATTGGATATCAATCATCTTCAGCATATTGCCCAGACCGGTTGGATTTATGTTGTAAACCCTGGATGTCGATGTCAGCTCCCTCCTGTGCTTGGCCAAAGAACCTCCAAACGAGGTCACGTTCCGTCGGTATTTCAAAATTCACAACTCTGTTTTTGTTCTTCTGAATAAAGATTTTTTCCCAAATAGAACAAAAACAGAGTTATGAATTTTGAAATACCGACAGAACGTGACCTCGTTTGCAGGTTCTTTGGCCAACCACAGGAGGAAGCCAACATCGACATCCAGGGTTTACAACATAAATCCAACCAGTCTGGGCAATATGCTGAAGATGATTGATATCCAATCGAAACATGTTCAAGAACAAATCAACATTAATATTAAGGTAAGATAAACAGACTCAAAATAATATAATTAAAAGAACCTCAAAATATTACTTCCTAAAATAAAACATTAATATATAATTGTTCAACTTCTCCTTGGGTACGAGATATATAATACAACTCATTAAACCTTTGTGGGCCAAAAAAAATTTCCATTGGCCCTGGGGCAAAACTATATGATGTTTATTTACCTTTACTTATATCTCTTAACAATTTTGAACAACTGACAAATTTAAGAAAGAAAAATTAATGTTGATTTGAACCCTGGACTCTTAGTTCTACGTACTAGTGTGCTGTCCATTACACCATCCAAACGACGATACAAACATTAACATTTCTTTCAACTTATACAATTCTCGTTCGTCTGAAGGCTAATAGCTGTCGCTACCATCACGCCAACTGATGTCTTCTATTCAGAAGCATTTTTATTTATTGGGAATTTAAACACTACTTTTTAGCGGTAAAGCTTAATATTTTCTATGTTTTTATTTGAATTAACATTTTCCAATATTGGATAGAATCAAATTTAAGAAAGAAAAATTGTTTCAACCGAGATTTGAACCCTGGACACCTATTAGTGTGCTGTCCATTACACCATTCAAATGACGATACAAACATTAACATTTCTTTCAACTTATACAATTCTCGTTCATCTGAAGGCTAATAGCTGTCACTACCGTCACACCAACTGACGTCTTCTATTCAGAATACTTTTATTTATTGAGAATTTATACACTATTTTTTAGTGGTAAAATTACTCAATGAGTTGGAGTTTGACTAAAGATACTATACTTTTGAAACCGGTATCGTTAAGACCCCCAACTTTATGAGGTGAGATATTAATGGACTGGTTTTGAAGAAATATTGCCTTCATCCTCAGTCAACAATGGTTCAAGAAAGCTAATATGAGATGTGTAAGGAACCGTTTCAATTAATTTGATCAAGAAAGTCATTTAAACAAAAAAATTGATAGGAAGTGATACTATGAGGTATTAGTGGAATGCAGTCGAGTCTACGACAGGGAAACAACAGCTGTAAGCGCTCGCCACTGAAGATGCCCTCCGCAGTTGAGGGAGAAACGTCTGGAAGAAACGCCAGTTATAGACCACGGCCACATAGCCCGGAATCTTTTATTACCACTATGAGGTATTTTTTCTAAGAAATTAAATCAGTTATTTAAACAGGCTTTGAAGGTCATTTCCTGAACATCACCTGACCATCATCATCATATTTACCTCATTAGATTAAGTTTAGATTTAAGGCTGCTACTGGCACATAATTACCATCAGCCATCATATCACTAGGCCAGCATAACCCTTCCTTCCAGGCACTCCTACCTCAGAAGTGGGTTAAAATACGCCAATGCCAGGAGAGAATACCAGAAATGTTGAAATGATAAACAGGTGGCATTGAATAATAATAATAATAATAATAATAATAATAATAATAATAATAATAAAAAATTTCAGCCAAAAATCGGTGTTGATGGATGTGTCCTTCAAAATATGTTCCAGGAGAGAGAGAGAGAGAGAGAAAAATTTAAGGTGTAAATAACCAATTTAATTTCTTTGCAGAAAGTTTTATCTTGCTCTTTATGTAATTTACCTTGAATCATCTGACGAACTGGAATCATCTGAATCTGATTGACTGCCATCTGAAGCTGCATCTGGGTTATGTCTTTCATTTGGTTTCATTGGACCATAAAGTACTGTGTTCAGGGGAAAGTACCTTAGTTCAGTTGGTGTGTAACTGAAAAATACACATAAAAATATAACTTTTTCGATAGTATTCTTCCTTATTTACAAACATGAAGGAATGAAAAATAATTGCTTGAAAATATGTTTTTATGTATTGTAATATGATTTAGGACTGAAATAAAAATAAAAAAAGTGGGTAAACATTTTCAAGAAACAGTGAAATTTTTAGAGAGTACCAGTGTGGCTTAAAGAAAAATACAAAATATTGCAATTAAAGTTTAAAAAAAAAGTTTAGTTTATTTGGGAAGTTATAATGAAGGAAAATTACACAAGATGTTTTGGAATTCAATAGTAGATACTTATACAGTTACAGAGGTTACACAAAAACAATTTTTTTGTGGTTATCAATTGTTTATATTTGATATTCGGAATCCATATTAAATGTAATAGTGGAATGTTATAGATAAAACCTAACTATTAAGAACTAATGAACCACATTTTAAAAAGTTACAATAAGTATAAATTATTTGTTATTTGTCAGCAATTTTACAAAGGAAAGTTAAATTTTTATTAAATTCTAATATAACTAACCCACTGGCACTATCGAACCTAGGTTCATGGCCACACGGACATAAGCTCTCCATACATCCCTATCCTGAGATGTTTTCCAATCATTCTCTGTATAATCTACTTCCCTCAAATCATAGTTAATGTTATTTTCCCACCTCATTCTAGGTCTATCAACTGGGCTCTTTCCTTCTGGTTTTCTTACAAGAAGCTTCTATGCACGTCTTTCATTCCCCATTTGTGCCACATGTCCTGCCCATTACAAGACTTAGTTGTAATTTTTTATATACTTGATATTTCCTTTAAGATCCAAAACTATCTCAAACCATTTTATATCCTTGTTTCATTTAATACTGGATTATGGGTACCAAATAAAAAAATACTTTTCAAAATTACATTTAAAGGAAGCATTGACAATGACACAGTGTGGAAACTGCAGTCTGCAATAAAACTACAAATATGAGCTGAGTCAAAATATCCTAACTCATAATAATTAAAATTTTAATAACTCTTTTCTTTAAAAAAAATTAATTTGTCTAGGACTGGAATATGTTAAACTAAATTTTAAATTTTACATTAAAAATAATAATTACAACAACTAATCATCATCTCAGTCAATAAATTAATTTATTAAGTTGACGTTTCAATCTCCTTGTGCGAGATCATTTTCAAGACATGGTTGAAAATGATCTCACACAAGGAGATTGAAACATCGACTTAATAAGTTAATTTTTTGACTGAGATAACGATTAGTTCTTCTTGTAATTATTATTATTAACTTGAAACAGGGAAAATAAAAAAATGTGATTTTTTTAAAATATCTTGGGTCAATAATTACAAGTTCAGGTACATGTGAAAGAGATGTCTTCTTCTTCTTCCTTCCAAGTATTAGGCCAAGGCACAGACTAAAATTGCAATGGCAATAAATGCAACTAAGACATTACATGGAATAATTTGGAACAAAAATATTACAAAGGAAACTAAAATTTATAAGAGCATAATACAGAATATTTTGTCATATGGAAGTGAAACTTGGTCTTTGATGGAATTACAAAAGAATAAAATTAGAACAGTTGAATTTGATTATTTTAGAAGAAGCCTCCAAAAAACAAGACAGGATAAAATAAGAAATGAATTCCTTTGGAGAGAAATGAATGTCACCACATCTGTTGTTAAGAGGATTGAAAATCAAATGCTTAAATGGTATAGCCACGTACAAAGAATGGAAAATGAAAGATGGCCAAAAATATATACCAATGGTCACCCCCTGGAAGAAATAAACGTGGCAGACCAAGATGGAAATGGAAAACCTATGTCAGAACCATAATGGATGATAGGAATTTAGAAGAGGGAGATTGGAATAATAGAGATAAATTAAAACTGAAGAAGGTAAACCTATAAGTGGGGGAAAGCCGAAGAAGAAAGAAGAACTACTCTCAGTGAATAATATTTAACAAACATATTAAATTTTTACATTGAACTAAATATAACAACAAAACTTAATAATTTCATGATTTTTCTCTGTGTATATGAAACTTCTTTTCTTTTTTGGTTAATATTGAAACTTAAAATTGCGGGTTCAAACCCGGCTGTGGTCGATGAATTTTTTAGGATGGAAAAATCCAAGGAGCAAGTCCTCCAAGAGGGATTTTAAGCTGTAGGTCCTGAGTTTGAAGATTTTCAGGCTCATAAAGATCCTTAAGCCCGAACAAAGAGGCCTCAAAGAAAAATTTACCAATCTCAAAACATCGTAGTAATACCTTAGTTACCTGCTAGATGTCTGATTGAGTCGGTGTATTGACTGCATGCTACTCATGACATCTTTGGGCAAATAATGTAACTAAAATGAACTCTGTTGAACTCCTGATAAAGGAGAGGCTATGCCATTAATCACACACACACACACTATATAAGTAGCCAAGCAGGGGGTGACATGTCATGTAGAAAGTTAAATTCTAAATGAGAAAAGACTATATTGTTTTGTGGTATTCTGATTATGTTCCACCCAATGACAAAATCAGCTTTCAACAAATTGTTTTCTCATACAAAACAATGCTTTAATCGGAGCATTTGTTCACTGTCATTTTCAATTAAAAAAATTAAACATAAAGTATGTATGTAGCTAATGCTCTAGAGTTAACAACAAAATTATCCTCATTCTTGCTTCCCAATACTTGGATGTCACAACTTGCAAATTTTGAAGAGCTACACAGATGGTTAAATATTCTCTGTCCATTTCCACATCTTGAGAACATAACATACACTCAGGAGACATTAATTCATAATTCTATGAAGATGGTTTCCTAAGTAGTCATGTCCTGTAGTAAGCCTCAGTATAACAACCACACATTTTCGTGGTAGTTCCAGAATTCTAGATGGGTTTTTTAACAGTATTTTTATTGACGATTTTATTATTAATTTAACACTTCTCATTTTTATTATTAAAATTGTCAGCTATGGAATAATGAAGTGGCAGAAATTGTTTTTCTATTGTGTTTAGTCTTCTTCTTCTTCTCCTTCCAGCGTTTCATAGGATGGCCCAATGATCTTCGTCCTCTTGGTATAAAAACATTATTGGTATCAAGATGACGTTTGCTTTAATTATGTAAGATAGATTTGTGTGATAATCAGATCAATCAATTTTGGGCTAGTTCAAACCAAAGTTTCCCCCCCATTCTAAAAGTTCTTCACAACATACTGTTGTCAGCTTCTTCCTACCCATTTGAGATCATGATTATAAATACTTTGTTTAAAATATTTCTGTAAAAATAGAACTAGAATCTTCAAATCCATAAGCAGTTAATATAATTTGGAAGTCAACCCACTATGATATTTTATTTACTAATAATAATTAAAATGAATCAGATTTTACACCTCACCTCATATATTTTGTATAACTCAGGACTGGTTTCAAAACAATTCCCTTCCATTTTCAACTGGCATCTGATACAGTTGACAATGAAAGGAATTCATTTTGAAACCACTTCTGAGTTTATACAAAATATGTGAGGTGATGTGTAAAATCTGATTAATTTAATTATTATTCCATAAGTGGTATATAAAATTTTAAATTAATATTTTTCTCCTATGTTTTATTGATTAACATATTGCTTCTTTCCTGAAAAATTTGTTTTAATAAACATAGTATGTTTTGAAAATTATATTCTCAAATATGGTCACTTGCTGACATACTTTACCTTTTATAGAAATCTGTATATTGACCAGGAATGAGCGAGAGTGGATAATATCCAAGTTTTTTTGGAGGCTCTTTTGGAATTAACTTTGCAATTTTTGTACGAGGATACTGTATTGTAAAACTCTGTAAATCAAAGAAACACTGCCGCTGATCTCTTCTAGCTTTGTTGAATACAGAATTCCAAGTTGCCGCTGATCTAACAGCTTTATCTTTGTAATCTAATTTATTTTTCTCCACACTTGTAGCAGCTGATACAGCTGAAAAACAACAAAACAAATACCAAAGTTATCCAAACAAAGAACTTTATTTAGAGTGAAAAAAAATTGAAATTGTATCCTTTGTAACGCAATGTACAGATTTATATTAAACTGAACTGGAAACGTATGTTTCAACTGGAGGGGAAAAAAAAAGTCTCAACAGGACATTTAAAATCAATAGAATTATCACATTAAAAAAAATCTTCATTCAGAAAACAAAAATGACAAAAATCATGCAAAATTTGATCTTGAAGTTCATTCATTCACCTATTGAGAGGTGGAAGTTAGCTGATATCAATAAAAAACACACAAATATGCTGTATGAATTATAATAAAACACTAGAATATTCCTCTTCCATGTAGAAAATAATATTGATAAAGACTGCATGGGCTGTGTATATTAAGCGAAGCTTTACCCATCACAATGCGTTATGTGGATTGATACAATGCAGTTACACAATGAAGAGAACTTTGATATGGAATGAAGAAAACACAACATTAATTAATATTTAATTAAAAGAAGAACCACCTATGAAAAAATATAGGAAATTCACATATCACCCCTGGGTACATAATAAATTTCAAAATATATTTGAGAAGTTTAATATTAAATTAGCACCAAAAAATAACTACAGTTTAAATAAACTAATAAAAACCAACAAAAATGAAAAAACTGATAAAAATAAAAAGTCAGGAATATATCAAATTGAATGCATGGGTTGTGAAAAGATATATATAGGGAAAACAAAAAGAAACCTAAAAATTAGAACCAAAGAACACATAAGAAATATTAAAAATGGAGAAATTGAAAAATCTGCAGTTGCTGCTCATGTTTGGTCTGAAAAACATAATATAAATTCAGACACTAAATTATTAAAACAGTTAGAAAATACAAACGAGCTGACTATTTGGGAAAAAATTTATATTCAGAAGAACAGAAAAGAGTTATGAATTTTGATATTCCGATGGAGGGTGACCTTGTTTGGAGGTTCTTTGGCCAACCACAGGATGGAGCTGACATCGACATCCAGGTGGTGCAACATAATGCAACATAAATAAAACCAGTCTGGGAAAGCTGAAGATAAAACAGAGAATTGTTTTGAAACATGTCCAAGAACAAATCAACATTAATATTGAGGTAAGATGTCCAGACCAAAAATAATATAACAACATTAATTATTAATTAAATAAAAATAAAACGTAGTTTTATTTGATTTTCATATTTATTATATAATTCAGTGACAGCTGTTTCGGTACACTGTACCTTCTTCAGACATGTTAACAAATTATGAATTGTGTTCCAACTGATCTAAGCAACAATACAACAATATTTATATTTAAATTTTTAATTTTTCATCAAGTAAACACCAACTCCATTGATTATACAACATTAATTTCTCTGGTAGGACAAGTTATAAACATATTAATGCTTTTTTAAGTTATGTAGATAGGAAATAACACTATGAGGTTTTTTAATATTGTTTATTTTTTATTATTTCACTCACCTCATACTTCATAACTCCTCGCAAACCCTCGCAAGCCCTACTGGCTATAAAGTAGTGTTAAATTCCCAATAAATGTCTTCTTAACTAAGAAGCTGCCATTTGCAAAGATAGAAGCTATGGTTTCAAGCATTTGGCGCGAGGGAATTACAACGTACATAAGAGAAAAATTTGCGTCTAGATCGTAACTCGCCTCGGTAGCTCAGTTGGTAGAGCACTTAGCCCGGAAAGCCAAGGGTCCCGGGTTCGAGTCCCGGTCTAGGCGAAAATTTTTCTCTTCAAATATATTAATGCTTCATTTTAGGAAGTAATATTTTGAGGTTCTTTTAACCAAGTTTCTTGAGTCTATACACATGTTATCCATGTTACCTTTTTGTTTAGTTGTAAATTCCTTGGCTTGTCGATCTCTGATAAATTTACGATACTCTTCATATTTTTCTTGGAAGTCTGCAAACATTATATCCAGAATTTCTGATGCGCAGACAGCAGTAAGACCTTAAAAATTAAAAAAACAATTGTTTATTCACAGTGTCCATTTTTTAAATACACATAATGGTGTTTTTATTATTGATTTAACATTTCTCACTGAAAGATAAATTATATTTGAAGAGAAAAATTTTCGCCTAGACCGAGACTCGAACCTGGGACCCTTGGCTTTCCGGGCCAAGTGCTCTACCAACTGAGCTACCGAGGCGAGTTACGATCTAGACGCAAATTTTTCTCTTATATACGTTGTAATTCCCTATCGCCAAATGCTTGTGAAACCATTGCTTCTATAGTTGAATGCAGGCTTTCACGGCCGGTAATCGTAATGTTGAGTGATTCCGGGTTATGTGGCCGTGGTCCATAGTTGGTGTTGATACCAGACGTTTCGCCCTCAACTGCGGAGGGCATCTTCAGTGGCGAGTGCTTCTATGCATGTTTCCTGGTCGGAAGATCTACTTAGAATGAGCGCTGTGGACGTAGAGGACGTTGTATTAGTGGTGGGTGCAGGGTGAGTGGGCGTGGCTTGCTGATTTGGCTAATAGTAGTCTCCTTGTTGTCACTGGTGTTAATGCATTTATTTTCTAGTGTATGAAACCAGGCCTTAGACAGTTTGATACCTTCTTCTTTTCTGTTAATATTTCCCTTATGCTTGTATATTTCTATAGCCTCTCGGTATAATCTAGGGAAATAGTAGGAAGTTGTGGCTAAAACTTGTGTATCGTCGAATAGAATCTGGTGTCCATTCGTAATGGCATGTTCTGCTACAGCTGATTTATCCATTTCTCCTTGTCTGCAGTTTCTTTTATGTTCTGATAAACGGGTGGCTATACTTCTTTTCGTGGTCCCTATATATGATTTACCACACGAACAAGGAAGTCGATATACGCCGCAAGTGGAGAGAGGTGGCCGAGGATCCTTAGCTGAGCGAAGGCAGTCTTCTATTTTTCTTGTAGGTCTGTAAACTGTTTTTATGTTGTATTTTCGTAGGAGTTTTCCGATACGATCTGTGACTCTTTGTACATATGGTAAGTAGGCTATGCTGGTTGAGGGTGTGTTATCCATTCTGACGTGCTGTCTTCGTGGATGTATGGTTTGTCTTATTTCCTTGGATGTGTAGCCATTTTTCTGGAAACAATTGAACAGATGGTGTTGTTCTTGTTTAAGGTGTTGTGGTTGGCATAACTTAGTCGCTCTGTCGAACAGTGTCTTAATGACACCTCGCTTTTGTCTTGGATGGTGGTTAGAGTCTTTCTGCAGATATCGGTCTGTGTATAGCCACCCGTTTATCAGAACATAAAAGAAACTGCAGACAAGGAGAAATGGATAAATCAGCTGTAGCAGAACATGCCATTACGAATGGACACCAGATTCTATTCGACGATATACAAGTTTTAGCCACAACTTCCTACTATTTCCCTAGATTATACCGAGAGGCTATAGAAATATACAAGCATAAGGGAAATATTAACAGAAAAGAAGAAGGTATCAAACTGTCTAAGGCCTGGTTTCATACACTAGAAAATAAATGCATTAACACCAGTGACAACAAGGAGACGACTATTAGCCAATCAGCAAGAGCCACGCCCACTCACCCTGCACCCACCACTAATACAACGTCCTCTACGTCCACAGCGCTCATTCTAAGTAGATCTTCCGACCAGGAAACACGCATAGAAGCACTCGCCACTGAAGATGCCCTCCGCAGTTGAGGGCAAAACGTCTGGTATCAACACCAACTATGGACCACGGCCACATAACCCGGAATCACTCAACATTACATTGCTTCTATCTTTGCAAATGGCGGCTTCTTAGTTAAGAAGACATTTATTGGGAATTTAACATTACTTTATAAAGCTAGTAAGGCTTCAAATGATGTTTTTATTATTGATTTAACATTATGTCTTATATTATTTAACATTATTGATTTAATGTCTTCTTAACTAAGAAGCCGCCATTTGCAAAGATAGAAGCAATGGTTTCAAAAGCATTTGGCAATAGGGAATTACAACGTATATAAGAGAAAAATTTGCGTCTAGATCGTAACTGGCCTCGGTAGCTCAGTTGGTAGAGCACTTGGCCCGGAAAGCCAAGGGTCCCGGGTTCGAGTCTCGGTCTAGGCAAAAATTTTTCTCTTCAAATTTAACACATAATGGTACTAGCAAACCACAGATGAAACAATTTTAAACAGAAAAAAAAATTGTGAAAATTGATAGAATAATATTTGTATGATACTTCAAATTTTCCTCACCTTTTCTTTACACCTTGATACGGCTTGTCCATTTTATCTATGTATTAAATATGCAAGTGAAAAATAAGCTAGGAATTCCTGTGCATGTCCTATAGCTCTGCTAAGCCAGAATGCTCTAGTTTGCTTGTTCACGTTGGAGATGGGATACTTCAAATTTTCCTCACTTTTTCTTTACACCTTTAAGGAAAAATTCCTATGGTCTGACCAGGAATCAAACCTGGCCCCTCATGAACTGTAGTCAGAAGCTCTGACTAAAGACCATGAGATCGGCCAAAGATAATTCTTAATGAAAGGCTTCCTATTTTACAAATTATATATGACTATAATTTTTATTTAGACTTACAAGAACTATCTAGGTATTTACCTAAATTCATAGTTAAATATGGGAAATAACTTTATGAGGCTCTTAAATGTCGGTTGAAATTGAGAGAGATCTTTCTCTTGAAAACTAGTTCCCGTGTTTAAAGAAACATAAAATATGAGGTAAGATGTAAAAAATGACTCATTCATTTACGAATTTACCTAAATATCCAAGATCTAATAATAAGAGTGATAGAACTGGAAAATAACTTAAAATCCTCAGCATTACTGTATTTCATAAAATGAACGTTGAGACTACCTACCTAAGTCACTCATAGACTCTGTAACAAGGCCCTTTTCTCTTAAGTAAGTCTTTTCTTCTGCTTCCACCATTCTTCGTTTTATATCTGGATACTTTCTTTTAAAAGATTTGACTCCAAGATATTCTGATATTTGTTCTTGTAACATCAGAGTTTCCCCACTTTTATCCACAGGCCACTGGTACTCTATAACCTGATCCACTGTGAACTCTTTCCTGTAAACAATCAATAACATATCATTGTCAAAAGTCCACTGCTTTATCTTATTTATAAACATTTCAACATGTTAAGTGAATTAAATTATTTTAGTCTGATCATCTTACCTCAATATTGTTGATTTGTTCTTAACATGTTTCAATTATATCATAACCATCATCAGCATCTTGCCCAGACCCAAGATGCTGATGCTGATGATATAATCGAAACATGTTAAGAACAAATCAACATTAATATTGAGGTAAGATAATCCATCCATAGTAATTCTGCCCGAAGGCAGGTCTTTCACTGCAATCATAGCATTTTCATGCTATGCTTGCAGCTTTACTAGGGAATTGTGTAGGTGTGGTAGCTTCCCGTTACTTTCCACACTGGTGAAGGATGATGGTGATGATGATGATAATGATAAGGATGATGATGGCCATATGATTCCGGGGACCGTTTGGGCCTTAAAGTTTTCCTGACATTTGTCTTACAGGTGAGGAAAAACCCCGATAAAAACCTCACCCAGAAAAACTGCCCCGACTGGGATTGAACCCGGGCCTGCTGCGTGACAAGGCAGCACGCTACCTCGAGATCACAGCGGTAAGATAATAATCAGACTAAAAATAATTTAATTAAAATAACCTCAAAATATCACTTCCTAAAATGAAATATGTTAAGTGAAGCCTAATTACGGACATTATCAAGTATTATTTTCCCATTCATTACATTAACATTTGGATTGACAAATATGTGTGGTCTGTTTTGTTATTGCTCACACCAAACAATCAGGATTTAACAGCATCTTTTGAAGGTCAAACTTACTGCACAAGGAGTCTCTTTGGTCCCAAACAATAATCAGATGAAAAACTTAACATCATTGATAGTGAGTGACAATTAAATACTCAAATTGTACATCAATGTTAACCTAACGAATGGGACCAATATTTCTCAAAATTTAGAGTGGATATGTTCAAGTCTTAAAAGAACTAAGACCAAAGGAATTTGAAATATTAAACCAGAAAAAACTTCTTACTATTTTTCCCCTGGATTACCAGAAAATTGCCTACAAATTTGATTTAATAGCAGATAGTAATAAGTCTGAAACCCTGCTTGAAGAAATTAAATTACCAGCATAAGAAACATTTCGTGTGGAGTTGCACTGATTTCCAAAAATTTGTGGAACAATACACAATACCTTTAAGAATAAAACAAGACTTGAAACAAGAATGAAATTTTATAATATCATGGCAATTCCTATGTTACTTTATGGATGTAAAAGCCGGGTTCATACACAAAGGACAATTAGTAGAATATAAAGTTGAAAAATGAGATTTTTGAGGAAAACAAAAAGATATATAAGAGAAGACAGAATTAGAAATGAAGAAATAAGAAAAGAATTAGAAGTAGAAGTCTATGAATTCAAGAATAAATAAATACAGAACAAGATAGTTTGAACATGTTGGAAGGATGGAAGATACCAGACTGCCAAAAACAGCTTACCAATATGATCCTAAAGGTGTGATGACAGAACAGGCAATCAACCTAATCCACAGAGTGGAGGAGGAGAAGAAGGAGAAAAAAGGAAGAAGAAAAAGAAAGAAAAAGAAGAAGAAAAAATAAATAAGAAAAAGAAAAAGAAGAAAAAGAAAAAAAGAGGAAAAAGAAAAAGGAGGAGGATGAGAAGAAGGAGAAGAAGAAGAAACAATACATACCCAAATACCCAGATAAAGAGTTATTGCATGTCTATACTGATGATTCATTATTTGATACAGAAGAAAATGCCGGAACTGGGATACTTTATAAACTCTTCAATTTGAATATCTCTGCAGGGAGTAATTCAACATATTTTGGTGGAGAACTATTCACCATAGATATTGCACTCACTCAACCTCTATTTAGAATAAAACAGTTTTCAAATGCAGTTTTACTCAGTGACCCATAAGCTATCTTAGTCTATAAAATCTCTTCAACAGAAAATTATATGACATTCAAAGTGAAGTAGAAACATCAAGAGCACTAAAAAAACATTGCACTACAATCCAAAATACCTCACACTATGAAATAAATTATCAATCAGCTAAATTAACCATTTAAAGAAAATAAAAAAATAGATGGGGATTTTAAAAATGAAAGCAACTAGGCATCATTTTAGATTCCCCCAGACATGATTCAGTAGCCATGTTTTTTATCACTGCAGGACACACAACTGTCTAGATAAACACCTCCATAAGATTTCCATTTATCCATCACCTATATGTGTATTTTGCAAAGATAATTAAATAACAACAGTTCATCTATACACAAGTGTCCCATATCAACTGTAGTATTAGAGTTTTATTTGAAATCAAGGAAAATTATTGAAAAGAAACATTTTACACACAGACTGAGACTCGAACCCAGGATCTTTGGCTTTCCGGGCCAATGTTCTATTGACTGAGCTACCGGGACGAGTTACAACCTAAACGCAAATTTTTCTCTTATATATATATATGTTGTCCACTGCTGTGGTCTCGAGGTAGTGTGCTGCTTTGTCACGCAGTGGGCCCGGGTTCGATCCCCAGTCGGGGCAGGTTTTCTGGGTGAGGTTTTTATCGGGGTTTTTCCTCACCTGTAAGACAAAAGTTAGGAAAACTTTAAGGCCTAAACGGTTCCCGAAATCATATGGCCATCATCATCATCATCCTTCACCGGTGTGGAAAGCAACGGGAAGCTACCACACCTACAATTCCCTAGTGAAGCTGCAAGCATAGTAAGAGTGCTATGATTGCAGTGAACGATCTGCCCTCGGGCAGAATTACTATGGATGGATAATAAAAGTTTGGAAATTATTAATCAAGTTATGAAACCATCCCTTGTACAAAAAAACACCAGATTACGTTTATATAACACTTTCGCTAGACCAGTGTTGACCTATGGTAGTGAAGCATGGACACTAAAAAGACAACATGAAAGCAGAATAATGGCTTGTGAAATGAGATTCATGCGCAGAACAGCAGGTTACACCAGATGGGATCGGAAAATGAACACCGATATCTTAAAAGAATTGAAGACTATGCCAATTTTGGAATATATTAAACAGTACCAACTAAATTGGAAACACCACCTTGAAAGAATGAGTTCAAATTGGGTCCCCAAAGCTGTTTATAATTATATACCAAGAGGACGAAGATCTCTGGGCTGTCCTATGAAACGCTGGTGGGAAAATTTTCTATAGGATCGTAACAGGCCTTGGCCTAATACTTGGAAGGAAGAAGAAACTAATGTTTATATATATGTCAATGTGTACAATTTTTCAATAATTTTGAAGTCCAGTAAATTAAAAAAAATAGTCAGAATGGCACCAATAAAAAGTATGGTCCCTCCTTTATTTGCGCTTAAAAAGCACTTATAAAAACATGAGGTCAAAAATGTCTGGTCTGACAAGAAATGACTCGTATATAATTTTAATGAAAATAAATTCCAGATTTACCTTGACAAACAAAAAGTTTGCTGGCCCTAAATATTTTGAACTCAGAAGCTCCGAATTATGAATCACCTTACATGCTTAATTAAGTTATGTAGATAGGAAATAACACTATGAGGTTTTTTAATATTGTTTATTTTTTATTATTTCACTAACCTCATACTTCATAATTCATAGCAGACCCTGGGTTTCTTCACATCTTTTGTGACATTCTCAATGCTGCGTCACGTTCACAACTGATGTCCAACGGCCTTCTATCCTGCAGACTGACCTCTGCGCCATCTGGTGGCCGACCGAAGAATTTCCAAATCAGTCCTCTTTCTATATAACCGGGTATTTCAAAATTCATAGTTGTATTTTCATTCTTGCATATGTAAATTTTTTCCCAAATTGTGAGTTCCTTCGGTTTTTCCAATTGTTTAAGTAATTTTGTTTTGGTTTCTATTCTATGTTTTTCTGACCAGGCATGTGCAGCTATTGCAGATTTTTTGGTTTCTCCATTTTTAACATTTCTGAGGTGTTCTTTTAATCTTGTATTTAGATTCCTTTTTGTTTTTCCTATGTATATCTTTTCACAATCTTTACAATTAATTTGATAAATTCCCGATTTTTTGCAGTCTTCAATCTTTTCATTTTTGTTAGTTTTAATTTAATAAAAACTAACAAAAATGAAAAGATTGAAGACTGCAAAAAATCAGGAATTTATCAAATTAATTGTAAAGAATGTGAAAAGATATACATAGGAAAAACAAAAAGGAATCTAAATACAAGATTAAAATAACACCTCAGAAATGTTAAAAATGGAGAAACCAAAAAATCTGCAATAGCTGCACATGCCTGGTCAGAAAAACATAGAATAGAAACCAAAACAAAATTACTTAAACAATCGGAAAAACCAGAAGGAACTCACAATTTGGGAAAAAATTTACATATGCAAGAATGAAAATACAACTATGAATTTTGAAATACCCGGTTATAAAGAAAGAGGACTAATTGGAAATTCTTCGGTCGGCCACCAGATGGCGCAGAGGTCAGTCTGCAGGATAGAAGGCCGTTGGACGTCAATTGTGAACGTGATGCAGCATTGAGAATGTCACAAAAGATGTGAAGAAACCCAGGGTCTGCTATGAATATGAAGTATGAGGTGAGTGAAATAATAAAAAATAAACAATACTATGAGGTTTATTTTAATTTTGTTGAGTTGATTTTTGACTCACCTCATAATTCTTAACGTTAACAGCATTGAGAATGTCACAAATACAGTGACGAAATCTGGATTTGCAAGGGAGTTAAGAAGTATGAGGCGAGTCAAAAATCAACTCAACAACCTTACATGCTACCTTCTGAGGTATTTTGGTCAATGTTTTTTTATTTTATTATAGTGCATATTGATTTAAAATAAATATTATACACTTACATTTCACCATCACAAACTTCCGTGCGTCCCTTCTTCTTCACACTGCCTGTAGTCTCAGTACTGACTGCACTACTCTGTGACTCTTCACTGGGACCTTCTGCACCTGCTTTAAAAATATAATATCATTTGCTGATGGGCCACAGTCTTGCAACTTTAAGATTTATTATCTCCCATTTGCAATATTTCTGATAAGCATAAAACCCCATCATGCATTTAGTATATGGTTGGAAAATAAGTGAACGTGATTGGCCTTTTTTTTAGCATATTTATCAAGCAATGATTCCTTCACATCTTACTGCACCGGCACCTAAGAATTGCATTTGCAGGATAGGGAATTTATTAATAGTAACTCTATTCCAATCTTACATTTAGCCATATTCTATTTGAAGACAAGATCCGACATGTTTATCAAAATGAAATGTTCTATAATTCAACTATCAAAATAAGCTGCACGATCCTTTCATAATTAGAATATTTCCAGATCATCAACTGAGATTGAAATTATTGCCTAATTTATTTTCATAAAGTTTTTGTTGTATAATGATTTTTTTTAGTTAATTTTCAAAAGCTGATATTAAAATTTATGTTGATCGACAAATATATTATTTATTTTTTCAAAATACAATAGGAAGTAGCATTAAAAAAACACAACTCAAATATAATTAACAATCCATCCATCCATCCATAGTAATTCTGTCCGAAGGCAGGTCCTTCACTGCAAATATAGCACTTTCATGCTATGCCTGCAGCTTTACTAGGGAATTGTGTAGGTGTGGTAGCTTCCCGTTGCTTTCCACACCGGTGAAGGATGATGATGATAATGATAATGGTAAGGATGATGGCCATATGATTTCAGGGACCGTATGGGCCTTAAAGTTTTCCTGACATTTGTCTTACAGGTGAGGAAAAACTCCGATAAAAACCTCACCCAGAAAAACTGCCCCGACTGGGGATTGAACCCGGGCCCGCTGCGTGACAAGGCAGCACGCTACCTCGAGACCACAGCAGTGGACATAATTAACAATAAGAGGTTTATATTTGAAGAGAAAAATTTTCGCCTAGACCGAGACACGAACCCGGAAAAAATTTTTCTCTTCAAATATAATTTATCTTTCAGTGAGAAATGTTAAATCAATAATAATTAAATGAATCATGATTTCTTCTTACCTCATACTTCTATGTTTTTTTAAACACAGCACTGCAGTATCGGCGACACATTGTTATCATCAGCTGTTTTCACGACTCATTTTTTCTTTTGAAGGAATTACTCTCCAAACTGCCATCTGGTGTTATTTTGAATGAATCAAAAATATAACAGATAGCAGTTTAGAAAATGATTAATTCAAAATAACACCAAATGGCAGTTTGGAGAGTAATTCCTTCAGAAGAACACCAGATGGCAGTCTAGATAATTACCGGCAAAAGAAAAAATTGACAGTCGTGAAAACAGCTGATGATGACGACAATGTGTTGCCGATACTGCAGTGCTGTGTTTAAAAAACATAGAAGTATGAGGTAAGAAGAAATCACGATTCATTTAATTATTATTAATTGAACCTCATAATGTTAAAAATTCCCAAATTTAATATATAAATGTTGGTTGGTATCTAATGTCGAGCACTTGATAATGAAATCATTCGCTCTCTTGCACTCCAATATTTAGCAGAAAGGCTGGTCTCTTCTACAAAAGCTGGACAACGGAGGAGTTGATTTCTTTCCATATCTTCATTTAAATTGCAAAAAGGGCATTTAGGTGAATCTGTTATGCCAATTCTGTGTGTAGGTGTTTATTCAAGCAGTCATGTCCCGTTAGCAGTATTGAATGTTGCTACTGCAGATTTTCTTTGTAATGTAAGTAATGTCATAGAAGCTTGTAGGGATTTTCCCATTCCTTTCCAGATGTTTTGTGCGTGTATTCTTCTCTAAGTTGATTGATGTATTTATTTGAGATAATTCTTTTGATAGAGTGAAAGGAAACTGGAGCAGAAATTGGGTTTGAAACAATTTTGCTACAACCAGATGTACTTGAGCCTCTTGGCTGAAAATCGGCTATTTCATTGCCTGTCACTCCACAATGGGCCGGAATCCATTGAAGTACAACTTTTTTATGTAGACGGGATAAATGTTTTATCATTTGTGACATTCGATAATTTTGATGCTTTTGGGTGTTTGTGTCTCGTGTTATAGCAAGAATGGCTGCTTTGGAGTCACATAGAATTACAACTTTTGTAAATTTTTGGATGTGATATAAAGATTTTGTAAACTTAAGAAAATTGCTAGAATTTCGCCATCAAAGTTTGTTGAATTTGTGTTTAGTTTACGATAAAAGGAAAAAAGTGGACATACTGCACCAGCACCAGTGCCACCATCATTTGGTAGGCTGGAGCCATCTGTAAAAATATGTATCCATTCAGGAGCTGGGTATCTTAGATTTATCATTTCCAGTGACATTTGTTTTAAAATATATGGAGGAGTTTCAGATTTCTTGATGTCTTCTGTTAAATGAAGGTTATATTCGATTTCCAAAAATTCTAGAGGGTTGTTTCTCATCTGCATATTTTCTTTTGAATGTGGAAGTTGCAATTTCTGTTTGATTTCTTGTACAATGCTTAGGAAGCTTTGCTGAGATTTTAAACATACTTGTGGTTTTCTTTGGGTCCAGTTATTATGGGGTAGCCTTAAAAATTTTTCATACTGTGTGACTGCTGTTTTCTCAATTTCAGATGCTATGTTTGGGTTATTTGTTAAGATTTGCATGGCAGTGATTGGTGTTGTTTTAACGGCTCCTGTTATCAGACGGAGGATTTGGTTCTGCAATTTATTAAGTTTTTCCACTTTAGTAGTTACTAGGATTTCTTCACAATATTGAAGTACAGGTTTTATGTACATTTGGTAGAAGGTGTTTACGGTTTGTGTGTTGCAACCCCACTTTTTCCCTGCTAATCGTTTTAATAATGGTAACCTTGTTTCTATCTTTGCACATATATTCTCTATGTGTTTCTTCCATGTTAATTTTGTGTCCAGAGTTATTCCTAAATATTTTGCTTCATGTGTTTGAGTTAATAATTCACCCTCCAATTTCAGAGTGATGGGTAGTGGTTTCTTTCTTAATGTAAATAGTTGATAATTTGTTTTCTGTATATTTATCTTCATTAAGTTCTGGGATGTCCAATTCTCTAACTGTATTAGTGATTGTTGGGCTATATATATAAATATATATATAAATATATATATATATATATATATATATATATAAATGTTAAATCAATAATAAAAACATTAATAAGAGGTTTATTTAATTTATTATTAAATATATTTATTTAATTATTAAATATATTCTTGTTGCATTCATGAGTATTTTACAGAGTATACTCATCAATCCCTTAGATTTATATAAATACACAGCAAGTTTTTAAACATTGGCATTCAATAGAAAAATTAAATTCCAAAACATGAACAACCACCTTTAAGGAAAAATTCCTGCGGTTTGAACAGGAATCAAATTCAGAACCCCATGATTTGTAGTCGAAAGCTCTGACCATGAGACAGGTCATATAAACAAGTATGAGGACATATTTAAGAAAGAAAAATGAATTATCGAACCGGGACTTAAACCCTGGATCTCTGATTCTGTACATCAGTATGATACCAATTACACCATTCGAGACATGATAAGAACGTAAACATTTCTTTCCACTTATACAATTCTCATTCGTCTGATGGCTGATAGTTGTCGCTACCAACACGTCAACTGATGTATTTTTATTGACTATTTAACTCATTCCCCAAATGGCAGTCAATGACCAATCACATTTCAATGAATTTTGATTTACAACCAATCACAGTCATTTTTCACCTTGATTTTGACTTTTATTTTAGAAAGTGGTTCCCAGATAGTATATATAGTGCATAAATGTAACCAGATTCTGCTTGCGAGATATAATAGAAAAATATTCATAGCAATTGATTATACCATAAAAAAAAAGAAACCACCGTTTGCTCTATCTTAAACGTATTATTTCCCAGGAATTAACACTCTATCTTAAACGTATTATTTCCCAGGAATTAACATTGCAGAAAAATATAATTGACATATTTACATCATAGGACATCAGAAATTAATTAATTAATTAATAACCTGTAATGATTTTTTCTTCACTATGGTGCATTATTACAATAATGCGATTCTATTTGGCAATAAATATGATCTGGTTGCAGTGATGAACAAATGAAACATAACATTTCTCATTTGTTTTCAAAAAGCTTAATTTTATTCATTAAATAGCCCTAACAAATGCCATTCTTGATTTTCAAATTATCTAGACAAATTTGGAAATCACTCGTGGCATTACTTATGAGAATTTATACATTACTTTTGAGTGGTAAAGCTTCATTTTGATGAGAATATATCCTAAATATTCCTCAATTCAGGAGGAGGGGGCATCTTATACCCTCTCCTTGGCCCCTTTTCTGATGCATATGATATTTTAATTAGTATAGTGAGCACAGTTTACTTACCTGCTTGTGGCAGACTACGTGCAGGTGTCTGCGATCTGCTGCCATTTTCTGCACTCATTCTTGTCTCTTCTTCAAACACTTGTACAGTACTGACACTAGGAGTTGGACACGGAGATTCTGTTGTAATTGGCACTGAACAAGTGTCATTTGGAGAAATTTCCATAGATAATGAAATTTGTACATCATTTTCCTTCACTGAAGATGGAGCATTTTTCTTTATGGCAGGTGATTCTACATCAGTAGAGGAGTGCATAGGTAAACCAACAGAAATCCCTTCAAGAGACTCTGACACTCCATCTGGTGGTGGCAAATCAGACGTACTCTTTACTACCACAAATTTCTTTCTGCGTCCAGGAGCTGAAAATGTACAAATATATTTAATCATTAAATTAATATTGAGAAGCTAAAGCTATTACTATGATAGAAACAAGTAAATTAATGAACACAATTAAATTATTGTAAATCAATGGTAAAGAGAAACATTTTTCTATAGCTTGGCAGCAAACAAAATGCAGAGTTAAAACATTTCTTGCCCTAACTGTACATCTCTCATTACTCAGACCAACGTTCCCCTCTGTCCCTCTTTTCCAACCAATCGGTGTCAATACCCATATCACTTGAACCTGAGCTGGTATCCCCATCATAACTTGTGCCCAATAGATAGGCCAAGAATGAGATGGGAGAATATAATTAATCACGAGGGGGATGAAATATAACAGTGCTCTGTGTTAACCAATAAGAAATGATGCTGATTTAAGTAAACACCTCCCAAGGTTAAAAATAAATCACAAAAAGTTACTATTATGAAAATAAATTTTATGTACTAAAATTTAATATTGCAACACAAATATATAAATATCTATATCAATGGGACATTATTTTGATG
Source organism: Diploptera punctata (assembly GCA_030220185.1). Lineage (NCBI taxonomy): Eukaryota > Metazoa > Arthropoda > Insecta > Blattodea > Blaberidae > Diploptera > Diploptera punctata. The sequence goes on along the minus strand of JASPKZ010003868.1, from coordinate 5,332,322 downwards.
TTATATTTAGTTCAACATATTCCATCCTGGACAAATTAATTTTTTAACACTATTTCTGTAATGGACTGGACATTAACGCATAGAGTCAGAGGTCCGGGATTTGATTGCCGGTTCAAGCATTAATTTTTCCTTTCAAAAAATAAAATTGGACATTATTTATTTCCTAATGTTAAAGTAATATTATTAGATGTTACTTTAAACATCGAGGAACTTCAAAGTTATCTTTATAAAATTATTAACAGATTATTTTTAATTGACTAAAGAAAAAATATCCCTATTCATTATACTAAGTTGCAATATTGATTTATAGCATATAAAAATTATTTCCTAGTTGTTACATTACTTACTCTTTCCTCCCCGGGGCTTCCTTCCCCTGGCTGCAACAGGTGCTCTCTCTTCTCTTCCTCTACACATCCTCTTTGGTCTGGACACTTGTTCTGATGGCAAAGAAGGCTCTGCCACTGGCCCAGAAGTAGGAACTAAAGGCGTTTTCCTAGGTCGTCCTCGTCCCTTCTTTGGTGGAGGAAGTGATGGCGGCTGCTGAATATCAATAGATTCTGCATCTATTTCTTTTTTAATTACCTTTTCAATTCGGTAATCAGGAACAACATCTTCAATATCAAGCATTTCTTCAACATTCAATGGAAGTAGAGGTTTTTGTTCTGTATTGTCAACAGTCATAACATCATGTTGGAATTTGACTCATAAACCATTTCAAAATCCCGGGGGATTTCTTTTCAACAATCTCTGTTGGCAATGTTCATGATCTCTCATGAATATAATTTTAAATATCATCAGGAATCCATTTGAACTGGAAGTGTGTACTTCTAAAAAGGGTGCGTTTTGATAATTCAAATGTCTGCGAATGAAACATCATGTGAGGACCTTTACTAGGAGGCAATGCTTATTGACAAATCACCACTGAGGATAGTAGCTGATCTTGGTCCTATTTTGGATAATATTTCTCTCAGTTTTCCTTCAACCACTGTCTTTGAGTGCTTGGTGTTCTTCAGTTGACATTTAAGTTTCAGCTTGATTAACCTTATCCTGCGAGGAACATGGAGCTTCATGTTTAGAACTTTCACTCTGTTTTGGAGTTAAACCAACATCTGTCTCTTTTATGTCATGCTCTAGTTTTAATTTCTTGGTAGGGCTTTCTTCTTCTAATGCTATCCCTTCTGATGTTTCTCGTCTTTTACAAACTCTCTCAGATTGCAGAGAAGACATATTTTCAGTATCCTTTGGCTTGCTTGTCCCTTCTGATGTTTCTCGCCTTTTACAAACTCTCTCAGATTGCAGAGAAGACATATTTTCAGTATCTTTTGGCTTGCTTATCCCTTCTGATGTTTCTCGTCTTTTACAAACTCTCTCAGATTGCAGAGAAGACATATTTTCAGTATCCTTTGGCTTGCTTGTCCCTTCTGATGTTTCTCGTCTTTTACAAACTCTCTCAGATTGCAGAGAAGACATATTTTCAGTATCTTTTGGCTTGCTTATCCCTTCTGATGTTTCTCGTCTTTTACAAACTCTCTCAGATTGCGGAGAAGACATATTTTCAGTATCTTTTGGCTTGCTTATCCCTTCTGATGTTTCTCGTCTTTTACAAACTCTCTCAGATTTCGGAGAAGACATATTTTCTGTATCTTTTGGCTTGCTTATTTCTAATTCACATTCTGATTTTATTACATCACAGACCTTTGATATTGGTGTCTCATGAACTTCAATTTTTCTTTGTTTTTCAGGAGGTTCATCTTCATTGCTCTCATCAGTTACTAATGGCTTGGAAGTATCACCTGAACTTGATCTTATCTTCTTTTTCTTAACAGACCAAGCAGCATCTTTTTTAAGAGTTAAAGTTATTTTCTCTTTTAAATTTTCAGTATTATCATCATACTGCTTGATTTCTTGACTTCCTGAAGTTGTTTGAGCAGTATCTTCAAGAGAGATCACCTCTGGGAAGTCTGATGTCTGTCCCTCTGACTTTTCAGTTTCTTTCTTTCGCTTTAAAGTAAGCTTCTCCACTTTTCCTTCTTTCCCAGAAGAATGAATATGTTCTTTGTCAGACACTTCCTCTTGACTACAAGCACCAGTATCTTCTATTTTAATCTCTTCAGAGATTTCTGATTTCTTTAATTTTAGAGTTAACTTTTCTACTTTCTCTTCTTCCTTTAAATTACTTTCTTTATTTCTATTTTCCAAGTGTTGTTCTTCTCTTATAACTGATCCTTCTGAAGACTGATCTTCAGGAACTGTATCATCCTTTGTAAGTTTTAAAGTTAGCTTTTCTATTTTACTTTCTTCTTTAGAAACTGTCTCAGGTTTACTAGTACTTACATCCAAAGCACATTCTTCATCTTCCTTCTTGGATTTAACTGTATCTTTCTTCAGTTTGAGTGTTAATTTCTCAACCTTGTGCTCATCTTCCACATTCCCTTTGGCAGGTTTTGCACATACTGTCTTTGATGGATGTTCCTGTTTCATAGGATCTTTCTTTATTTTCAGAGTTATTTTTTCAACTACTATATTATCTTTACTAGTCTGTGGAGAATCTGTTTCAGAATGTTTATGTTTGGTATCAGGTATTTTTGTAGTTGTAACTGTAGTTTCTTTGCTAGATATAATTTTTGGAGTAATAACTGTTTCAGGTTTCAAACCTTCTTTCTTCAATTTCAGTGTAAGTTTCTCTCCACTAGAATCAGGAGCTTGAATATCTTGCTTCATTGATTCTCCCACTTTAATCTGAGTAACGGTTGTTTCTGGTGTAGATGATTCAGGTTTTGTACTATCCTTTCTTAACTTCAAAGTAATCTTTTCTACAATAGGTTCATTGCGAGATGATACCAATGTACTTGCATCTCCTGATTTAACTTCAGATGCCTTAATTCTAGTTACTGTTGTTTCAGGATAAACATCTTCTTTTGGTGATGCTGCCAAAGTTGTCCCATCTTTCTTAAGTTTTAATGTAAGCTTTTCAACAACAGGCTTATCTTTTGTAACAGAAGACGCAGGACCTTCTTGTATTTTTCCATCTTTTAATCTAATTGAAGTTACTGTGGTTTCTCTGCTAATAGTATCTTTGGAGTGTGTTGATGATGGCTCCAGTTTTGAGCTTTCTTTCTTAAGTTTCGAACTTGCTTTATCTATTATTGTTTGTTTTGATACTGGAGTTTCTGTTCCTTTTGATTTTAGCTCTGAATTACTTGATTCTTGTACTGCATCTTTTGAAGTCATCTTTGTTCCATCCCTCTTCAACTTCAAGGTTATTTTGTGAGGCCTAGTTTCATCATGTATACTCTTTTCTGGTTCTTCAACTGACGACGAAGGCTTGACTGATTTGATTTCTTCAGAAGATGAAGTTGGTGAGGATGTAGTAGCAAATATAATGTCTGGATGATCAGGATCTTTTTTTAATTTTAGAGTTATTTTTTCTACTTTTGGTTCATCCTTTGCTTTTGTAGGTTCTTCAATCATAGGAATTTGCAATTCCTGATGATCCTTATGAGTATCTTGCAAAGTTGATGAATCCTTCTTCAATTTTAGTGTAAGTTTTTCAGGTTTTGCTACTTCATCTGAGGAATCAGATTTTTTAAAACTTCCAACACTTTCAGTAAATGAACGACTAGGAGAAGCTACAAATGAAGAAGTAGATAAATCTTTTTTTAAAGTAATATTTATATTTTCATATTTTGAATCTGTCACAAGTTTTCCAGTTCTATCTGAATTCTGATCTTTGCTCAATTTCAATGTTAACTTTTCAACATTCACAGGATCTTCACTTCTCTGAGATTGTTTTTGTTTAATTTCTTCTGATTCTAATAAAGTTGCTGACTTTTCTTTCCTTGGACTCTGTTTTCTAATATTATCACCTTCATCTTTCGTACCAATATCTTTGCTTGATTTTGATGCTGACTTCTGTGTCTTTGCTAGTTCTCTACTAGTTCTTGGGGATTCTATTAAAGTTGCTGATTTTTCTTTCTCTGTGCTCTGTTTTGTAACATTCTCATCTCCATCTTTCGTACCAATATCTTTGCTTGGTTTTGATGATGACTTCTGTGTCTTTGCCAGTTCTCTACTAGTTCTTGGTGATTCTATTAAAGTTGGTGGCTTTTCTTTCTCTGTGCTCTGTTTTGTAACATTCTCATCTCCATCTTTCATACCAATATCTTTGCTTAGTTTTGATGCTGACTTCTGTGTCTTTGCCAGTTCTCTACTAGTTTTTGGTGATTCTATTAAAGTTGGTGGCTTTTCTTTCTCTGTGCTCTGTTTTGTAACATTCTCATCTCTATCTTTCGTACCAATATCTTTGCTTAGTTTTGATGCTGCCTTCTGTGTCTTTGCCAGTTCTCTACTAGTTTTTGGTGATTCTATTAAAGTTGGTGGCTTTTCTTTCTCTGTGCTTTGTTTTGTAACATTCTCATCTCCATCTTTCATACCAATATCTTTGCTTAGTTTTGATGCTGCCTTCTGTGTCTTTGCCAGTTCTCTACTAGTTTTTGGTGATTCTATTAAAGTTGGTGGCTTTTCTTTCTCTGTGCTCTGTTTTGTAACATTCTCATCTGCATCTTTCGTGCCAATATATTTGCTTAGTTTTGATGCTGACTTCTGTGTCTTTGCCATTTCTCTACTAGTTTTTGGTGATTCTATTAAAGTTGGTGGCTTTTCTTTCTCTGTGCTCTGTTTTGTAACATTCTCATCTCCATCTTTCGTACCAATATCTTTCCTTAGTTTTGATGCTGATTTCTGTGTCTTTGCCAGTTCTCTACTAGTTTTTGGTGATTCTATTAAAGTTGGTGGCTTTTGTTTTTCTGTGCTCTGTTTTGTAACATTCTCATCTCCATCTTCGCTTGGTTTCGATGTTGGCTTCTGTGTCTTTGCCAGTTCTCTACTAGTTTTTGATGATTCTACTAAAGTTGTTGATTTCTCTTTCTCTGTGCTCGGTTTTGTAACATTCTCATCTCCATCTTTTGTATCAATATCTTTGTTTGGTTTTGATGCTGACTTCTGTGTCTTTGCCAGTTCTCTACTAGTTTTTGATGATTCTATTAAAGTTGTTGATTTTTCTTTCTCTGTGATCTGTTTTGTAACATTTTCATCTCCATCTTTTGTATCAATGTCTTTGCTTGGTTTCGATGTTGGCTTCTGTGTCTTTGCCAGTTCTCTACTAGTTTTTGATGATTCCACTAAAATTGTTGATTTTTCTTTCTCTGCACTCTGTTTTGTAACATTCTCATCTCCATCTTTTGTACCAATATCTTTGCTTGGTTTTGATACTGACTCCTGTGTCTTTGGCAGTTCTCTACTAGTTTTTGATGATTCTATTAAAGTTGCTGATGTTTCTTTCTCTGTGCTCTGTTTTGTAACATTCTCATCTCCTTCTTTCATACCAATGTCTTTGCTTGGTTTTGATGTTGGCTTCTGTGTCTTTGCCAGTTCTCTACTAGTTTTTGGTGATTCTACTGAAGTTGTTGATTTTTCTTTCTTTGTGCTCTGTTTTGTAACATTCTCATCTCCATCTTTTGTACCAATGTCTTTGCTTGGTTTCAATGTTGGTATCTGTGTCTTTGCCAGTTCTTTACTAATTTTTAATGATTCTGTTAAAGTTGCTGATTTTTCTTTCTCTGTGCTCTGTTTTGTAACATTCTCATCTCCATCTTTCGTGCCAACATCTTTGCTTGGTTTTGATGTTGGCTTCTGTGTTTTTGCCAGTTCTCTACTAGTTTTTGGTGATGGGACTACAGCAGGTGTTACAGTCACTGCTAAATTGACATCAGTATCTTTCTTTGTTCTGTGTTCAGCAATATTTTCAGTTTTACTAGCTGTCAGATCTTTTGTAATCTTCAAAATTATCTTATCTGGTTTAGAAACATTTTTAGACTTTGTATCCAATACCGTTTTTTGTTTCCTGACTTCCTGTTCTCTTGCTATACTACTTTTCATTGGTGCCTCAGAAGGATTTGTTACTTCTATAATACTCTTTTCTTCCTTCTGTGCAGCTGTAACATTTTTATCTTCAAGCTTATCAACCTTTTCTATATTAATATCTGTTTCAGTCTCAATATTCTTGGAACTAACTGTTTCATCCACCAATTTGCCACCAATTTGCCACGAGATTCAAATTCAGTACCTTGAACTGTTTGTTCACTAATTAGATTTTTAAAATTAGCAGCATCTTTTGATTTCTTTTCAATCTTAGAAATTGTTGCAGTGGTAATATTAGATTCATTACTCTCTTCACAAATGACAGTCCCTGTGCAAACATTTTCAATTACTTCAGTGTCCTTAGAGAACTCTTTTTGTTTCTCCTTCAATGTTTCTTCGGAGGCAGAAGTCTGTACCTGTGAAATAGTACCATTCTCGTCTTTTGTACTTTTCCCAGATGAAATTTTCAATGGTAAATTTTTAACAAGAGACATACTTCCTAATTCAGGTTTACTTGAAGGCTTGCTTTCTGCTTTTGCATCTGTTGTTTCTTTTGCTTTATTAGATTCAATAATTGTTACTTGGTCTTGATCTGAAAGTAATGTATCTTGTGTCATTTTATTCTCAATTTCTTCTATTTCAGTTTTAATTTTCTTTATAGCTGAAGAGGTCATAACTTTAGAGTTATCTTCACATGATCTACGTGTATCACTACTTATTTCAATTTTATTGACATTTTGCTTATCTTCAGATCCTTCAACATTCTTCTTAGTTTTGTGCCCAAGCTCAGATTTTTTCACAGAATCTTCTAGAGATACAGTCAAAATGGTTTCATCTGTAGCTGTGTTGCTTGTAATGGGTAAGTCACTGCTTTTTGCACTTGATGCACAACTTGAGTCAAAAGATGACATAATTACTGTTGCCACACTGTCTTGTGACACCACTGAATCTAAGTCTGGTTTTTCTTGAATCTTTGAAATACGTTCTTTAGTAGTTTGTTCTACTGAACTTGATAAAGATTCTTTAACATTAACCATTTCTAATGATACAGCAGTCGATGTTTCAACTGGTAATTTATCTTTAGATATCACTTCTGTTAATCCTACTGTCATAATATCCATATTATCAGACAAAACTTCTGGAGATATTTCCACAGCGAGGTCACCAACCTTTACAGGTTCAGAATTCTCTTTATCTACTTCTGTCTTTTGTTGTTCAACCATATTGTTACTTTCACATAGTATCATATCTTCATCTTTTGAAATCGTCTTAGATTCTTCTGGTTTGTTATTTGAACTTGGAGATGCAGGTGAAAATGCCTTTTCTCTTTGTGATAATGTTGCCTCTTTTACATCATACAAATCTTTATCTTCTTTAGCAACACACAGATCTTTTTCTTTGTTTGAGATATTTTTTTCTAAAATTCCTTGACTTTCAGGTGCATTACAGGTAAGTTCCATATCTTCTATATCAAGAGTTATTATTGGATCATTTTCTAAAGAAGTTTCAAGATTGTGGTCTCCTAATGTCAAAGTTGAATCAAGTATTTCTGTCTTTTCTTCATTTGATAACTTCTTTGTTTCAAAAACAGGTTGGAGAGAAGAATGCTTTTTAAATTGTTCACTATCTTGATTTTTTTCTAACATGCTATCTTTAATTCCACTTCTTTTAAATTCTTTCTCATCTTTGTTTGAATCATTCTGAATAAGTTTTGGAACTTCTTCTTTTCCTTTATTTTCCTTTAAATTTAAAGATGACAAATTCTCATCTCTTTGAGCTACATTTGATGTTGATGATACTGAAGGACCATATTTTTCTTCAGAAGGAAATACAATAGGAACAGTACCTTCACTTGATTCTGTTAAGGTTGTTAATGATACAGATTTAACACTTTTATCTGCTAGCAATGAGATCTGTTGCTCACATACTGACACTGAAATTTGTTGGTCTTTGACTGGCAATACTGACTCTGTTGTTGAAACTTCAATTGTCGATATTTGCATGTCTTTATTTTTAGTAGAAATCGTTGATACTTTCTCTTCTTTTGTTTCTGGTGTAACTCTTGAAGTTTCTTTTTCTTTATCTGCAATTGTTCCCTCTTTCATTTCCTCTGAAAGTTTCTTTCCCTCTGTAGGATTCTGGGAAACAGGAACTTTATTTCTCTTCAAAGATGTACTAGAAGTTGTAACTGAATCTGTATCCTGTTTCCTTTTCACTGCCTTTTTATTTATAGATGTTGCAGAATCTCCACTTCCTTTAGCTAATGTTGGAGAAGGTGTGGATAATTTGTCCCGCGAAAGTGTACTTTTTTCTGTAGATGAAGTTAGTATCGAAGGAATTGGGGCAAAACTAATTTCCTTGCTTTTGACAGGAATATCAATTTTTGAAACTTTTTCTGTTGTTGATTCTGATGAAACTTTAGCTTTAACTGCAGTTGATGCTTGAACTTGGGGAATTCCTTTGGTTCTGAAAGGAATTTCAGCTTTAGAAGCTCCTTCTGCTGTTGATGCTGATGAAATTTTATCTTTAACTATAGTCGATATCTGAGCTTGAGGAATTTCTTTGCTTTTGACAGGAATATCACTTTTTGTAACTTGTTCTATTGTTGAGTGTGACGAAACTTCATCTTTAACTGCAGTTATTGTCTGAACTTCAGGAACTCTTTTGCTTTTGACAGGAATTTCAGTTTTTGAAACTCCTTCTATTGTTGATATTGACGAAACAGTCTCTTTAACAGCAGTCGATGCTTGAACTTGAGGGATTTCTTTGCTTTTGACAGGAATTTCAGATTTTGAATCTTCTGCACTTGATACTGATGGAACATTTTGTTTAACTGTAGTTTTAGAAACTCCATCTGCTGTTGATACTGACAAAACTTTATCTTTAACTGTAGTTGATGATTGTACTTGAGAAATTTCTTTGTCTTTGACAAGTTTTCCAGTTCTTGAAACTTCTGCTGCTGATACTGTTAAAACTTTACTCAATGTCTGAACTTGAGGAATTTCTTTGTCTTTGACAGGAATTTCAGTTTTTGAAACTTCTCCTGTTGATACAGATGAAATTTTATCTTTAACTGTAGTTGATAATTGTACTTGAGACATTTCTTTGCCTTTGACAGGAAATTCAATTTTTGAAACTTCTCCTGTTGATACTGATGCCACTTTATCTTTAACTGTACTCGATGTCCGAACTTGAGGAATTTCTTTGCCTTTGATAGGAACTTCAGTTTTTGAAATTTTTGGTGTTGGTACTGATGAAACATTATCTTTAACTTTAGCCAATGTTTGAACTTGAGAAATTCCTTTGATTTCAACAGGAATATTGGTTTTTGATACTCCTTCAGCTATTGATAATGATGAAACTTTACCTTTATCTGTAGTTGATATATGGACTTCAGGAGTTCCTTTGCTTTTAATGGGAATCTCAGTTTTTGAAACTTCAGCTGCTGATTCTGATGAAACTTTGTCAACTGTAGTCGATGTCTGAACTTGTGGAATTTCTTTGCCTCTGACTGGTTTTGAAACTTCTGCTGTTGATACTGACGGAACTTTATCTTTAAGTATAGTAGATGACCGAACTTGAGGAATTTCTTTGCTTTTGACAGGAATATCAGTTTTTGAAATTCCTTCTGCTGTTGATAGTGACGAAACTTTATCTTTAATTGTAATTGATGTCTGAACTTGGGGACTTTCTTTGCCTTTGTCAGGAATTTCAGCTTTTGAGACTTCTGCTGTTGATACCGATGACATTTTATCCTTAAATGTAGCTGACGTTTGAACATGAGGAATTCCTTTGCTTTTAACAGGAATATCAGTCTTTGAAATCTTATCTTTAACTGTAGTCAATGTCTGAACTTGAGAAATTTCTTTGCTTTTAACGGGAATCTCAGTTTTTGAAACTTCAGCTGTTGATACTGATGAAATTTTATCAACTGTAGTTGATGTCTGAACTTGAGGAATTTCTTTGTCTTTGATAGGAATCTCAGTTCTTGAAACTTGTGCTGATACTGATGAAACTTCATCTTTAACTGTAGTTGATATCTGAACTTGAGGAATTTCTTTGCTTTTGAGAGGAATCTCAGTTTTTGAAACTTCTGCTGTTGATAATGGTAATATTTTAACTACAGTTTTTGAAATTCCTTCTGCTACTGATATTGATGAAACTTTATCTTTAACCGTAGTTGATATTTGAACTTCAGGAATTCCTTCGCTTTTGACATAAATATCAGTTTTTGAAACCCTTTCTGGTGTTGTTACCGACAAAATTTTATCTTTAACTGTAGTTGATGTCTGAACTAAAGGAATTTCTTTCCCTTTGACAGGAATTTCAGTTTTTGAAAATTCTGTTATTGATACTGATGAAACTTCTTTATCTTTAACTGTAATCACTGTCTGAACTTGAGGTTTTTCTTTGTCTTTGATGGGAATCTCAGTTTTTGAAATTTCTGCTGTTGTTAATGATGAAACTTTATCTTTAACTGTAGGTTTTGAAACTTCCTCTGCTGTTGATACTGTTAAAATTTTATCTTTAACTGCAGTCAAAGGCTGAACTTGAATTTCTTTGCCTTTGATGAGAATCTCGGTTTTTGAAATTTCAGCTTTATCTTTAACTGTAGTTGATGTCTGAACTAAAGGAATTTCTTTCCCTTTGACAGGAATTTCAGTTTTTGAAAAATCTGTTATTGATACCAATGAAACTTCTTTATCTTTAACTGTAGTCACTGTCTGAACTTGAGGTTTTTCTTTGCCTTTGATGGGAATCTCAGTTTTTGAAATTTCTGCTGTTGTTAATGATGAAACTTTATCTTTAACTGTAGTGTTTGTTACTTCCTCTGCTGTTGATACTGTTAAAATTTTATCTTTAACTGCAGTCAAAGGCTGAACTTGAATTTCTTTGCCTTTGACGAGAATCTCAGTTTTTGAAATTTCTGCTTTATCTTTAACTGAAGTTGATGTTTGAACTTGGGGAATTTCTTTGCTTTTGACAGGAATATCAGTTTTTGAAACTCCTTCTGATGTTGTTATCGATGGAATTTTATCTTTAGCTGTAGTTGTTGTCTGAACTAAAGGAATTTTTTTCCCTTTGACAGGAATCTCAGTTTTTGAAACTCTTTCTGCTGTTGAGACTGATGAAACTTTATCTTTAACTGCAGTTGATGTCTGAACTTGAGGAATTTCTTTGCCTTTGACAGAAATCTCAATTTTTGAAACTTCTGGTGTTGATACTGAAGAAACTCTATCTTCAACTGTATTCAATGTCTCATTTTGAGGAATTTCTTCGCCTTTGACAGGAATTTCAGTTCTTGAAACTCCTTCTGTCGATACTGAAGGAATTTTATCTTTAAAAGAAGTAAATGTCTGAGTTTGTGTCAGTATTTTTTCTTCAATTTTCTTTTGTTTAGTTAATGATGTAAATTCCTGCTCTTCAACAAACATTTTAGGACTTACACTAGAGGTTAATGAAGTTCTTTTTGTTAGATCTGAGGACTTCGATTTTTCTGCACTTTTATCAAAGTTCATTGAACATACAGTAGAACTAGATGAAATTTCTTTTACTTTTCCTGAAACTAATTTTGTTGGTTTTAAGCTTTCATCTATATGTGAAAATATCTTTCACTGCTGAAACTATTGATAACTGTGCATCCATTTCAGTTTTATACGATACTGATGTTTCTTCTATTTGCAGGACTGTAATATCACCCAAAGATAACTGTGCTGATGATGACGATTCTTCAGATGGTTGAATTTCAGTCAGTGACTGAGATACTGCAGCTGATATTTTTAGTGAATGATCCTTGATAACAGAAATTTCTTTCTCTGTATTTTTCACTAATGTTGACGAAGTTGGCATTTCATTTATTTTGGTTGTAGATTTTGAAACAGGATCTAAACAAGTATCTTCAACTGAAATTAAATTCTCCTTGCCTTTAATTATTACTTTGTTTGAGAATGATGACACTTTCTCTTTGGTGTCATCTGCCTTTGTTTCTGGCTCTTGAGTCACACATTTTTCATCTTTCATACTTGCTTTCTGTGGAGAAATTGAACCTATTAATGTTTCCTCTATTACAGGTGAAGAAGTACTAACTTCTAATACTGATTTTTCTTCAGTGTATTTTGCTGAGGGTGAAATTTGCTTTTCTTCACTTGATGTGACTTCTGTGGATACTGCTGAAACATCTTTCTTTTCTTGTGGAGTTATATCTGCTTTATCTTTAATAACTGGCAATGAAATAGATACTTTAGAAGTATCTGTAAGTGATATTTGCATCGACACTGGTTCCATTGAAAAGTCTGCCATTTCATTAGGCAAATCTATTACAGATAAATTTTCTTCTTTACTAAGTTCTGATATATTCAGAGAAGTTGTTAAAGATTTCTCATAGGTAGCTTTTCCATTATCAGATTTTAATGGTAAAACTAAGGAACTGGATATGTCTTCTTTGAGTGCTGAAGTCTGACCTATTGCTTCATTTTCTGAAGTTTGCACAATTACTCCATCATCTGCATATGTCTTTTGTAAATCATCTTGAGACGACGAAATTTCCTTTTCTTTATTCTGAATTGAGGATGAAATATCTACTTTGATTTTATCAAAGGTTTTTGTGGGTAATAGATTTTCTTCTTTTGATGACACCTTTATTTCAGAATCTATTACTTCAGATGAAGTGGATGGTAAAAACAGTTTTGTTTTGGCAGATATTGAATGTGTGGAAGTTATCTCTGGCGAAGATGAAATATCTTTTTCTTTATCATATTTTACAGATTTAGAGGCAATTTCTTTTACTTCATCAAGTATCTCTGAACTTAAAGAAGGAAGTTTCTCAGGAGTTTTTGAGATAGCCTTTTCATTTTTTAGTTGAGATTGGATAAAAAGAGGGAAATTCAATATTTCACCTAGTTTATCATTTAGAGAACAAGTATCTGGCACTTTTTCTTCAGTATCTTGTGACAAAAATGAAGAAGATTCTGCCATATTATTTTGTGACGACGAATCTGGAACATCAATTTCTGTCGATGGAACATCAGTTAGAACATTCTTTTTGGAAGAATCTGATATTGTATGTTTGAGAATATCAGTTATTACTGACGATGTTGATACAATATTTTCTTCACACTGAATACTTGAAGTATTTTTTTTTGATAACAATACATTTAGAGAGCTTGAAATTTCTCCACCTTCATCCAATAATATTGCAGTTTTAAATTTTCCATCTCCTTTAGCAGAAGAAAATGTTTCTTTGCCTGGAGCTCGTGAGGTACTTTCCATTCTTTTGGGGGACTTCCTTTTCTTTAATATGCACATCATCCATTTTCTTTTCTTTGTCAGAAGATAGTGTCAATATTTTCATTTTCTGTAATTCTGTATTATTTTTAACATCTATTTCTGAAGGTTGCTTATCTATGGGTCGATTCTGATCCAAGTATTTTTCACTTACCTGTTCCTGTGTTTCAGGATTCATTTTATCTTGTTTACTGGAAGTTTTTGTTTTTTCTGAAGTATATACATTCAAACTGGCAGATGGCAATTCAATAATTGATCTATGTCGTTTTTCAGCCAATTTTTTATCATGCAATATGTCTGTAATTTGTGATGCACCAGTGTTTGAGGGTAGCTCTTTTCCATTATCCCCCAACTTTTTAACATTTTCACTTGTTGTTTCTTTTTCAGTTGAAACTGATGAAACAGAAGCTACAACTTGTGATGACTGAACTGGTATTTTGCTTTCCTTATCGACCATATTTTCATTTCCACCTTTCTGTTCCTCTGAAGTGGATGATGCTGGTGAAGGAATGTCATCATCAAAAGATGAACAGTAACTTGATTTAATTAAATCCAGAGCAGAAGGCAATTGCTGTTGAGACATTTCTGTACTGGTCCCAGCGATCTTCTTGCAAAGTTTTCTTAATTACATATATCAATATGAACTCATAGCACACATCATTATCTTTGAGAATCAAACATTCACTTTTTAATACAAACCTTAGATCAATTGTTTTAACATCTCTAACTCAGATTAATCTTTTACACACACTTCAATACTCCTATTTAGTGTATCAAAGAACAGTACTAATATCTATTTCAGATAAAATAAAATATCTATTTTTATACACAATTTTGATTTCACATTTAAAATTTGTATTTTTCTTGGATTTAGGTATTTTGCATATTTATACCACCTTAAAATTAGATGTAATTTGAAAAGTCTTTTTTACAAAACAGAATAGTAATTATAAGACCGGAACAAAACCACATAAATTGCTCATCACCTTATGAAGGTCCATAATAATATATTACAATTAAGCTTGATGAAAATCTTGTTTCGTTGAACAACTTGCACTATATTTCTATTTTCATTGTAGAATAACTTGATTAACATCTCAATTCAAATATAGTCTTTCATTTTCTACAAAGCATCCTGAAAGAAAAAAAAAATGCATTATATATTTCAAGAAAAAATGAAGTCATACATAGTAAGTTTATAAAATTTATAATAGATCCATAGACTTTTATTATTTATAAAGTTTTATTAATTTTGAATCTGATCTTTCCATACTGAGAATCAGCCTCTCCCAGAAGGGAAAAGGTAATTATATACCTGCATATAATACATGGATTGGGTTACATGTATGAAACATGTATGGAAACAATGAATAAGAGTGTAGTTTTGTCACTGGTTATGAGATTTTCTTTTTGTCCAATTATTGTCTTTAGACTTGTGAATGTAGGAACTGTGTGTGCCATAATGCATTTAATGTTGGTGACAACCTATCATTGGTATACAAACACAATAAAACAATTGGCTTGAAATAAAAATAATTCTAAAGTAAAACATTAATATGATTTTAGTTACTGGGATTGCATCATTGTTGTAGTCTGAGTTATGCTGACATTTCTGAATCCTTGTTGGCTCTTCCTTTAGGAATCAGTAAGAGCTCACATATTGGCAAATCACGACACTTAAGACAGACTAATACTCTTAATTGAAGCATATTATGGTTCACTCTGAAAGCCTTAGATCATGCTTAAAATGCCAATGTACACAGAGAAGTATTTTTTTAATTTTACAATTGACAGCAATAGATTTTCAGGTTTCTTACAAATGTTACAGAAACAAAAAAATCATGAATCTAAATAATTTTTGAGTGACTGATAATTTTGAAACAAATTAACATTATCTTGTAGCAAATGGAGAACATTCTTTGCAAGCAAATGTGAGGTTGACAAGTATAAATTCTATAACTTTTATTATAAGCACTGTAACAATGCCAGAAGTACTGTACATGCATGCTTCTTATGGTAACCAACCATTAACTGGTGTGAACTTCTGAGCATTCTTAACTGGATTCATTTTACTATAATGAATAGGGAGCAAAGATATTTACATTCGTCCATGCTCATTCATTGTATTGTATTGTAAGCTCATGTTTTCCCTTTACAGAGATTTAGGCGCTCTTCCCCTACAGGGAAGAAATTTAACCATACTAATTTAGTTACACTTGTTTTCGTATAGATGTCATTTTGAGTGGTCCGTGGTCAGCGTTCTGCCTCATGCTGACATCTAGGAAACCAAGGTAGTAATAGGACGGGATTTTTATATTGTGATACAATGTTGGGTATGGCTCTTAAATTTCACAGGTGAAATGAGACTCAACTTATAAGATATATGAAATTCATGAACTGTAACTTATGACTCAGAAAGATTCGCTGAGAGTTTTCCAGATAAGTAAGTATTGTTTTCAAAAAGGGATCGGCCTCTTGAGGTTTTGATTTGAGAAAGACAAGACTAGACTTCCAGATAGTTTGCCCCTCACATATAAATGAAATGTGGGTTGGTCGACAACTCAATTGCAAGAGTCATGATCTGAAAAGTGACGAGTGCATTGTGATATGAAGAAAGATAAAGAAATAAGTGTTGTGAAGTTAGTGTTTCTGTGAGTGGGAAGAAGTAAACTAGAAGAGTTATGTGTTTCTGAAAGAATGAAAACAGAATAATCACATGTGCTTGTACATTGAATTATTGTGAATGAAGTAGAGAAGACTGGACTTTTTGTATAAACCGGTGTGAACTTAATTAAAGAAATTCTATCTGTTCCCACTCAACAGAACTAGTGATAACTGGTATCAGAAACGAGAATTAAGAATGTGCCCAGAACCTAATACCTGCTACTAGTGACATTGGGGTACAAATTCAAGATTTAAAACTGTAAAAATTAAAAAGTACAGCAGTTAATACTAAAATTACAGATAGAAAAACATAATGAGGAATTATTAACACAGATAAGTTTGAATGGTGAAATCATGAAAATTAAATACAAAATAAACAAAAACATGAGGAGGTAAAGTGAGAATTGAAACAATCTATTGACAACATTAAAGAAGAATTTAGATCAGCGACACAAGATTTCAAAAGTGAAATTTCCAGGATGGACAATGAAATACATGAGATAGAACAGAGATTAAATCAACAAGAGAAAAATTGTCAACAATTATTATGGTAACCAGTATTAAAGAAGAGATGGAAGTTGAACTAAGTCAATAAGCAGTTAGAAACTCTTGAAGTTTGTCGTGCCATTTAGCAGCTACAGAGTAATTCATTGCTGAGGTCCAGAGTTCGATAAGCTGTTGACATTCAATGCTGAACAACTGGAATCAAGATACCAAAATTCGACAAAACATCATGGGATATATTTAAGTGACAATTTGAGACCATCTGCCCTCATAGTAGATGGATGTCAAAAAGGATGATGATGTATCTGATCCTTCTCTACAAAGACCAGTTGCTGAGATTCTACACAGGAGACTCAATAGGGAACCTGGAAAACTGTTTTTGCCATCATCTCAGTGTTGTTTATAGGCTCCAACTAAAGGCATCCACAACGCTGAGGAATCTCTTCAAGAATACGTCATGGCAATAGATCAGCTGGTGCACAAGGCCCCTGTCAGACTCCCAGCAACTTTCATTGATTCTGAAACACCATCTACAACTATATGCAGCCTAAAGGGATTATGATGTAAAACAACACATAATGCTGGTGGAACATGGCACCATCAACTATGCCCTGTTGCAGCTCAGCAACTGAAGGCAGCCAAGGAAACTATAGTTAACCTCAACCAGCCTTAACAGTTGACCATGTCATCATTAAGGGGCAAAGCTCATCATCATTCAAGTGTTGCAGATACAGAAGACCAGCTTGGAACTGCAGAAAAACTGGACATCTGAGGAGAGACAGTGACAATAGGCTTGCAATGGAAAGACTAAAATTGGATGGTGCGAAGAAGGGGGGCCCACCGATGCTAATTTTATCACCACCATTCAAACGTAACAGACAAGAATGACCAACCTGCTGGAACTGCAAAAAAATTGGACAACTGATGCGGGATTGCTATCCTAGGCCAGCAAGAGAAGAAGAAAAAAAAACGGATAGATGAGAAGAAGGGACACCAGCGTGCTTATTATTACCCCACCACCCCCCTGCTTCATGCTGAATGCCATAAAATGACAGAAACACTGCTGAGTGCTTGCCCCTATTATGAGTGGCAAAGAAGATCAATAATGTGATCTACTGCATCCAACATCAACCTAGAGGGATGATGATGATGATGGTTCACCTGAATTGACTCGCAGCATATAGAGGAACTGCTCGAAACGATCAGATCCGAGGAAGGATCAAAGTGACACATTATTGAGCCGGCCTTTGAAATTTACTGGCTGCATGAAATTCACCTTATAAACTACATGGGAGTGAGTCTGGAAGGCCTGCTGAGAGCTTTCCAGATGCATCTATAATCACTTTCTAGAAGAATCGGAATTTTAAGGTTTAGATTTGAGATAGATCTACATTGAGCTTCCAGATATTTGACCCTTGCATATAAAATAGATGTGAGTTGGTAGATGAATCAGTTGTGAGAGAATCGTGATTTGAAAGGCAACAAGTATTATGTTATGATCTAAAGAAATATGAAGATAGTGTTGGGAAATTAGTATTTTTGAAATTGTGAAGAAGTATTTAGAAAAGTATTCTTATTTGTGAAAGACTGAAAGCAAAATAATCACACATGCCTACAGTGAATTATTGTAAATGAAATGAAAAAAGACTGGACATTTTTGTGTAAACTGGTATGAAGTTAAATTAAAGAAATTCTACCTGTTTTTCATGTCACCACAACTAGTGACAATATCTTCCTGTATTAATAATAATGATAATGATGATGATAATGATAATAATAATAAAAAAAAATAATAATAATAAAAATAATAATAATAATAATAATCCATCCATAGTAATTCTGCCCAAAGGTAGGTCCTTTACTGCAATCATAGCATTTTCATGCTATGCTTGCAGCTTTACTAGGGAATTGTAGGTGTGGTAGCTTCCTGTTGCTTTCCACACCGGTGAAGGATGATGATGATGATGGCCATATGATTTCGGGGACCGTTTGGGCCTTAAAGTTTTCCTGACATTTGTCTTACAGGTGAGGAAAAACCCTGATAAAAACCTCACCCAGAAAAACTGCCCCGACCGGGGATCGAACCCGGGCCCGCTGCGTGACAAGGCAGCACGCTACCTCGAGACCACAGCGGTGGACAATAATAAATAATAATAATAATAACAACAACAATAACAATAATAGCTTTCAAAAAAACAATTCTTACATCTACATTACAATAAACATAAATATACATAGTACTGTCTACAATATAATTATTATTTACAAAATATCTAAACTACAGTGGAGGAAATTGGTATAAAGGCACTTGTTAGAAGTGTGAACACAAGTTTATTTACTCTTTGTTTGGCATTTTTATATCTTAACTTAGGGAGTGATTGAGTATAAAACACACACAAATAATGTCAAAATTAATTATCCATATTTAATTTTAGGAAGTTATATTTTGAGGTTATTTTAATTATATTATTTTTGGTCTGGACATCTTACCTCAATATTAATGTTGATTTGTTCTTGAACATGTTTCAAAACAATTCTCTGTTTTATCTTCAGCTTTCCCAGACTGGTTTTATTTATGTTGCATTATGTTGCACCACCTGGATGTCGATGTCAGCTCCATCCTGTGGTTGGCCAAAGAACCTCCAAACAAGGTCACCCTCCATCGGAATATCAAAATTCATAACTCTGTTTCTGTTCTTCTGAATATAAATTTTTTCCCAAATAGTCAGCTCGTTTGTATTTTCTAACTGTTTTAATAATTTAGTGTCTGAATTTATATTATGTTTTTCAGACCAAACATGAGCAGCCACTGCAGATTTTTCAATTTCTCCATTTTTAATATTTCTTATGTGTTCTTTGGTTCTAATTTTTAGGTTTCTTTTTGTTTTCCCTATATATATCTTTTCACAACCCATGCATTCAATTTGATATATTCCTGACTTTTTATTTTTATCAGTTTTTTCATTTTTGTTGGTTTTTATTAGTTTATTTAAACTGTAGTTATTTTTTGGTGCTAATTTAATATTAAACTTCTCAAATATATTTTGAAATTTATTATGTACCCAGGGGTGATATGTGAATTTCCTATATTTTTTCATAGGTGGTTCTTCTTTTTCAAGATTACTTCTGTTTATCATTTTTTGTTTTTTATACTTTTCTATCCTTTTATGTACCATTTTTTCATCAAACCCATTTTCTCTTGCTACTTTGATTATGTGTTTTTTCTCATGTTTGAAATCTTCTTCGTTTAAGGGTAAGTTTACCAATCTATGAGTTAAACTATTAAATGCTGCTAATTTATGTCCAATTGGATTGAACCCTCTTGATTTTATAAAATTTCCGTATGAGTTTCTTTCCTATGAATCCTGAATTCAATTTTTCTTTTCTCTTCGTTTCTGACCAATTTAAGATCCAAAAAAGGTATTTGTTTATTGTCTTCTATTTCTTTGGTGAATTTAATGTTTGTACTCTGTAAATTTAATAGTTTTAGGGAATCTTCTACATGTTTTTCTTTAACAATACAAATTATATCATCAACATATCTACTCCAAAATTTAAACATTGTGGGATGTGCTTTAGTGATTTTACATTCAAAATCGCTCATAAATAAATTTATTTATGAGCGATTTTGAATGTAAAATCACTAAAGCACATCCCACAATGTTTAAATTTTGGAGTAGATATGTTGATGATATAATTTGTATTGTTAAAGAAAAACATGTAGAAGATTCCCTAAAACTATTAAATTTACAGAGTACAACATTAAATTCACCAAAGAAAATACCAAAGAAATAGAAGACAATAAACAAATACCTTTTTTGGATCTTAAATTGGTCAGAAACGAAGAAAAAAGAAAAAATTGAATTCAGGATTCATAGGAAGAAAACTCATACGGAAAATTTTATAAAATCAAGAGGGTTCAATCCAATTGGACATAAATTAGCAGCATTTAATAGTTTAACTCATAGATTGGTAAACTTACCCTTAAACGAAGAAGATTTCAACATGAGAAAAAACACATAATCAAAGTAGCAAGAGAAAATGGGTTTGATGAAAAAATGGTACATAAAAGGATAGAAAAGTATAAAAAACAAAAAATGATAAACAGAAGTAATCTTGAAAAAGAAGAACCACCTATAAAAAATATAGGAAATTCACATATCACCCCTGGGTACATAATAATTTCAAAATATATTTGAGAAGTTTAATATTAAATTAGCACCAAAAAATAACTACAGTTTAAATAAACTAATAAAAACCAACAAAAATGAAAAAACTGATAAAAATAAAAAGTCAGGAATATATCAAATTGAATGCATGGGTTGTGAAAAGATATATATAGGGAAAACAAAAGAAACCTAAAAATTAGAACCAAAGAACACATAAGAAATATTAAAAATGGAGAAATTGAAAAATCTGCAGTGGCTGCTCATGTTTGGTCTGAAAAACATAATATAAATTCAGACACTAAATTATTAAAACAGTTAGAAAATACAAACGAGCTGACTATTTGGGAAAAAATTTATATTCAGAAGAACAGAAACAGAGTTATGAATTTTGATATTCCGATGGAGGGTGACCTTGTTTGGAGGTTCTTTGGCCAACCACAGGATGGAGCTGACATCGACATCCAGGTGGTGCAACATAATGCAACATAAATAAAACCAGTCTGGGAAAGCTGAAGATAAAACAGAGAATTGTTTTGAAACATGTTCAAGAACAAATCAACATTAATATTGAGGTAAGATGTCCAGACCAAAAATAATATAATTAATTATCCATTTTCGTCCAAAAAAGTACATGAAAACTGAAACCACTCTCACATATGGGTGGAAATTAGTATAAAGGCACTTTGTGTATTTCACAAATTAAACCAAAGTTTACAACAAAGTTCTAAAATTTAGTTGAACCTCCATTGTTCTTAATTACTTGGAAGATTCTCTTTGGCATTGACTTCATGAGGGCATTCATTTCTTCCACTGAGATTGAAGCCCACTCTTCCCGAATAGCATTTTTCAGCTCAGTCATTGTCCCAAACTGCCGTCCATTGCGATACACACGCCTTGCCAGGATCCCCCATAAGTTCTCAATTGGGTTTAAATCAGGACTTCTGGCTGGCCACATCAAAAGAGGTATATATTTCTTCCTGAACCACTCCTTTGATTTAGCAGACACGTGAATGGAAGTATTATCTTGTTGAAAAATTAGATATTTGCCAAATTCCTCATACATTCATATCAATTCGGACTCCAGAAGCTCTTCAGTGTAGGACCCAGAATTCATCTTGGTGTGTATCCATGCCAGTTTTGATCTTCCTTTAAAGCGGAATACTGCTGAAATCATAATGCCTCCACCATCAAAGTTTCTACTCATTCTAACTTGCTCTTCAGTACGGAGGTTGTGCCAGTAATACTGAAAGCCATCAGGCCCATCCAGATTAAAACTTCTTCTTGTCACTTAATATTACTTTATTCCATTCTGAGGTCCAGGACATGTGTTCTTCAGCAAAAGTCATTCTAGCTTTCTTATGTGCATTGTTCAGAGGTAGTTTACTAAGACTTTTTTGAATTTTAGGTTCTTCTCTTCTGACAGAATTTGTCTTACTCATCTGGCTGTTAATGACAACTTCAAATCAGCCTGGATTTGAGAAGAAAACATACTCTTACCTTTTGCTTTACGCAAAATGACATGTTTAGTGCACTCAGACAATTTTCTTGTCTGTCCATTCTTCCCGTTGTTTCTATATTGTGAGCCCAGTTTGACAAAAATGTCAATTACACATCTTGAACGTCCCAATTTCGTAGCTATTTGTCGATTGGAAAGGCCTATCTACTTGAAGGCACTAACTCTTGCTTCTCTTCATTTGATAGAGGCTTTACACGCGGCATTGTACGCCACTACTGAGTTGTAAACTGATGAACGATGCTCACAGACACGTCTTCTCCATGTAACTGCAGTGTTTTGTTTATATTGATGTCTGTGTAAGAGCCAGAAGTTGACCTGGCTTTATACTTGATTTCCACCCCTAGGACAGTGTTTTCTTAGTTTTTACGTAATATTTACGTATATAATAAATACAAAATGTGGAGACCTGTATGAAATTATGTCCTAGATAATTATATGTAATCTATGACACATATACGGTATTTGCATAAATATTTGAGGTTAATTAAATAAAAATAAAACTTAGTTTTATTTGATTTTCATATTTATTATATAATTCAGTGACAGCTGTTTCGGTACACTGTACCTTCTTCAGACATGTTAAATTATGAATTGTGTTCCAACTGATCTAAGCAACAATACAACAATATTTATTTAAGTTTTTAAATTTATTTGAGGTTGTTTTACTACTAAAAGTTAGTGCCTTTATACCAATTTTCTCCACTGTATGACTTGTTGGCAGAGACTGCAGCGTATTCATAATGCTTGCATTTGATTCATTTTCAATATCCACCATTATGATCATATTTCTGAACACTTCAATAACCTCTCTTGGCTCCGTCTTACTGACAGAGGTAAACTGCACTTTCTTTCACTTCTTTTCAAGCTTCTGAATTCCTACGCTCCTAGTTACATGACGTCCAGATTTGAGAAGTTATCTTCTTACCACAATATTGACACTAGGTCACAAGATAACAGTCTGCTAACAATCCCTCTTCATAGCACTTCCTCTTATTCTACTTCCTTCACAGTAGCCTCTGCCCACTCCTGGAATTTCCTTCCTCAAGATATCAGTGGTTGCTGCACACTTGGCACTTTTAAGTCACGCTTATACAGTTACCTGTTGTCTAATAATTAATTTTTCTATATTTATTTAAATTTATACTATGTCATTAATAATTTTTTCTCGTTCTTTATATATCTTCTACATATTATATTTAATTTGTTAAATCTAGAGTAAATCAAAATACATTATAAATAATAATTGTATTCTATATATAACATGTAATCGTTTATGTTTATTGTAATTAGACGTAAGACTATTTTTTGTATTTTTGAAACCTGGTTGAGTGTTAGACAAGGCCATAACTATGACAGGTAAAATAAAGCTATTATTATTATAATTATTATTGTTATACTCCACACCACCATAAGTCAAACAGAGATCTCCATCTCCTCCTTACAGTGGGTTGCCATTGCTGGATTCTGGTTTTGATTTTTGTGCCTTGCACTTTAAAATGACAGATCATTTTCTGGACATGGTCTTGGTATATCAAACACTTCTCTGGAAGAAATTTCAAAATATGTTTCGGCATGCAATAGTTGACAGTTCTCTTATTAGGCATTGACTGTTACTGTTTAAGTTTAAGATTAATGATCACTGATTTTAGAAGCAACACAAAAAAAATCTTAAAACCTAAACAAAATATATTATTAAAACACAATACTCTCTCTCTCTTTGCCTTAGTTTAACCTTTCCCTTAATTATCTTTACAAACTCCATTCCTCACAGGCCTTACATTGACTATTAGAATAAAGGGGTTTTAACAATTTTCTTGTTTTGCCTCTTTTTTAAACAACCAATGCTTTCTGATGCTGACAATTTAATAGTATCTCTTATAGCCTCCCATTCTTTATTTAGATGTTTCTTCTTCATTTGCCACATTGTCATCTGAAGATTCCAGTACTTCAAATCTATTAGCAATTTTTATTTGGTATTCTTGCCGCATTTCATCATTTTTAAGTTTTTTAATTCAAATTTTACAGAATCATCTTTAGCGTTTGATCCTCTCATAAGCGATAGCCGTTGTCTAACTTTAACCCTGACCAGATGATGATCCAAATTGCAGTCTGTCCCTCTAACTGATCTAACATCGATGATGCTACTGTGCCAGCGTTTGTGCACTAATACAGGATCTATTTGGTTCCGATTTTCACCATCTGGAGACGTCCAGGTGTATTTATGAATATCCTTATGCTGAAATGTTGTGCTCTTAACAATGAGATTCTTTGATGTGGCAAAGGTGACTAATCTAACCCCATTGTTGTTACTGTCTTCATGAAGACTGAATTTGCCTATTGTTGGTTTGAATATATCTTCCCGCCCCACTTTTGCATTAAAATCTCCTAAGACAATTTTCATATGATATCGTGAAAGACTATCAAATAAGTATTCTAATTCTTCATAAAACTCATCCTTGATCTTGTCATCTTTATCTTCTGTGGGGGCATGTACGACCCACACCAATCAGGTTTTAGGACAGGCCATAGTACGGCAACCGCACTTCTTAAAAAGTTACCGAAGATGCGCGTGAAGCAATGGACAGTGGCCACATGACAATATTTACACTCTTCGACTTCAGTAAAGCTTTCGACACTGTTGACACTGACATATTAATAGCAAAATTACGCACTCTGAATCTTTCGGACAATGCTGTTAACTGGCTTGGATCCTATCTTCATGATCGCCAGCAATGTGTATCCAATGCAGAACTTTCCTCATCCTGGCTATCACTGAAGGGTGGAGTCCAACAAGGTTCAGTGTTAGGACCACTTCTATTCTCTATCTATATTAACGATATATCCACTAGACTTATCTATTGTCGACATCACCTATATGCTGACGATTTGCAAATTTACATTCACCCCATCCTGATGAGGTACATGACACACTAGACAAATTAAATAGTGACCTAGACTCAATTTCCCAATGGTCGAAGAAACATGGACTTAATCTAAATGCTGACAAGACACAGTGCATAATTATAGGACATCGGCGAATCCAAAGCATTATAAATTACGAAAATATCCTTACCATTCTCCTAAATGACAAAAACATCCCCTACAACTTAGTAGTAAAAAATCTGGGTATTTACATGGACCAACACCTAGACTGGAAAATCCAGGTGAATAATACCTGCAAGAAAGTGTTCTCAACTCTTTACTCCCTAAATAGTTTTAAAAACTTCCTTCCTACAAAATTAAAACAAATACTTGTACAGACTCTTATAATGCCACACTTTGACTACTGCGACATATTACTGACTAATCTGACAACTGATCTATCTGACAGACTACAGCATGCTCATAATGCGTGCATTCGATTTATCTTCAATCTCTGTCGTTATGACCACGTGTCTCCTTCATTTCAGGCCTTATCATGGCTACGCCTAAATGACAGAAGAACTTTACATACAACATAAAAACAGTTTACAGACCTACAAGAAAAATAGAAGACTGCCTTCGCTCAGCTAAGGATCCTCGGCCACCTCTCTCCACTTGCGGCGTATATCGACTTCCTTGTTCGTGTGGTAAATCATATATAGGGACCACGGAAAGAAGTATAGCCACCCGTTTATCAGAACATAAAAGAAACTGCAGACAAGGAGAAATGGATAAATCAGCTGTAGCAGAACATGCCATTACGAATGGTCACCAGATTCTATTCGACGATACACAAGTTTTAGCCACAACTTCCTACTATTTCCCTAGATTATACCGAGAGGCTATAGAAATACACAAGCATAAGGGAAATATTAACAGAAAAGAAGAAGGTATCAAACTGTCTAAGGCCTGGTTTCATACACTAGAAAATAAATGCATTAACACCAGTGACAACAAGGAGACGACTATTAGCCAATCAGCAAGAGCCACGCCCATTCACCCTGCACCCCCCACTAACACAACGTCCTCTACGTTCACAGCGCTCATTCTAAGTAGATCTTCCGACCAGGAAACACGCATAGAAGCACTCGCCACTGAAGATGCCCTCCGCAGTTGAGGGCGAAACGTCTGGTATCAACACCAACTATGGACCACGGCCACATAACCCGGAATCACTCAACATTACGATTACCGGCCGTGAAAGCCTGCATTCAACTAGAAGAACTTTACATTCACATACCTTACTATTCCAAATTCTGCACACATATTTACCAAGTTATTTAACAACACGTTTTCAAAATTTATCGGCTCATCACAATTTAGGAACAAGATCACAAGACTCTTCCTTACTTTTGATACCACAACACAGGACCTGTCTATACTCTGAATCTTACACAATATCTATGACTAGAGCATGGAACTCACTTCCCAGTCATGTCAGGGACTGTCAATCGCTATCATTATTTAAATCCAAATTAACTGATATCTTAAGTTCGACACAATGAAAACATTAACTGCATAACAACTATATAGAGCATTCCATTAATAGTCATCTAGTAAGCTACTTACTTTATTTTACATAATTTAAGTTTTATTACATTCCATGTTTTTGTTAGTATTAGCTAGTATTAGATCACATCATCTTTGTATTTTGTTTAGTTTGTATTTTAATATCTTAAAATTGTAATATGTATGTAATTTTTTGTATAATTTTACTATTCACTGGTTGAGTGGAAGAGAAGGCCTTATGGCCTTAACTCTGCCAGCTAAAATAAAGCATTATTATTATTATTATTAACAATTATAAAAGGGGCACGCCGTAGCGTAGTGGTTAAGGCACTGAGCTACAAGCCGGAGGGTCGAGGGTTCAAGTCCCGTTGGGGTCAGAATTTTTAAACTGACCCAAACCCTCTGGCGGCACTATGGCCCTGGGGTCGACTCAGCCTCTAACGGAAATGAGTACCAGATGCTTGTTCTGGGGTAAAGGCGGCCGTCACGCAGGGCTGACATCAAGTGCCGATTGTCTAGAAAAAGTGGGAGCCTTAACCTCCTACTACCCCAAGGGCCTCCTGAGGCCTGTTGTGGGATCACTTTACCTTTACAATTATAAAATCATGCTGTTTACCCTTTAGAATTATGTATGATATCCTATCACTAACAAACTTAATATCTCAGATAGCAGATAGGACCCCCCTTCTGACTAAAAAACCCGTTCCAAATGCAGGTCTTTCTGCACCCCCGTAGTATAATGCAAAGCTTCCTGATTCCTGACTACCTTCTCCTGGCCACCTAACTTCCTGTAAAGCGACTATATCCAAGGGTGATTTATCTAATTCCCACGTTAATATCTCTAGTGCTCCGCTATTGTATAAAGTCCTAACATTCCATGTTCCTAGGAACATGTCCCTGTGTTTGAGCCTTTAGCATGGGTTCCCTGAAGTAGTCTCTGCCCGGAGAACCGAATGGGGGACTATTTGATCTCCGGAAAATTTACCTCAGTTGAACCCATGTCCGCAATTCTTGACAGTTGTATTTTTACAGTACAGTGAAAGATCGTCACTCTTTCGACCAAGGTACTTTTTTCGTCTGGCTATCACTTTCGACCAGTCCGGCAGGTACATCTCAAATTTTCCTATTAATTGGACTGTGTTTATCAATAGTTATGCAAGTGCTAAATATGAGAACTGAGTTAATGGATTATTGTAAACTTTTTGTCATCAAATAAGGAGATGACACTTGCTTTAACTTCTGTTGGGTGGAAGCAGACTGTTTTTTCATTAAATAAGAATAGTTCTGTATGATTGCTCTGATGTGGTGGAAGCATGAAAATTAAATTTTAAATGCAGCTATATGGATCAGAAACATGAGATCACCATATAAAAACATGGATATATTATGAAGATTAAGTCGCTGAATTATTTTCACTTACATAGTTCATCCATTAAATTGTAATTTTTAAAAGATTGCCTCATTACCATTATAAATTTTAAGTATTAGGTAGCTAGGTCTAGAATTAAAAAGCTGACAAAAAATGTATTCTAGCTTTGAACTATTCAGCAACTCCTACGGTAATAACAAAAGAGCTATAATATTACAAACTACAATATGATAAATAAAACCAGCCTCACAGGTTAGTGGTCAGCATTACCGACTACAAGTCATGAGGTCCCAGGTTCGATTCTCAGTCAGACCTTAGGAATTATGGTAAAACTGAACTTAAACCAGCGTGAAATATTTTCGAAGTCCTATAGAACAACAGTGCGCATGCGCCAGAGTTTATAGAGCCAGCGATAACCCACAATTGAACCACTTATCGATTATCATCCTTGATTACTATCCATCGCTATGAAATTTAAACGACCAATATTTGCAATAAATCCCCAAATCTATGTTTAAAAAATAGGGTAATGTGTACTTACCGTCGCAAATACATTTTTGTAAGTTCTATAGAATCGCAGTGCGCATGCACTGGTGCTCTATGTAATCCCAGAAAGATAAATGCAACCTACAGCAGTTGGCGGTATATGTATGTGAAATCAGTATGACCAACATTGACACAAAATTCCCAGAACTTGTCTAAATATGTATAATTAACATGAAATGAACTAGTGGAAATATGATTTTACGTGGTAACTGTCCGACATTTTGAATTTTTCATAGAATAACAGATATGAAGAGGTAATTTATTTTACGTATCAAATCACATTTAAAAAGCAAGGAACCTAAAAGCTAACCAAACCTAAATCAATTAATGTAACACAAATCAATTACTCTAACGTGGGTGAAATCCAGGGAATGTGGAAATGATGTTGGCAACATCTGGAGTTTTTTGGGTTGTTGATGGTGGCAACGTTGGAACAACATAGGAATAAGAGGGAAAATAGCAGAAAGTAACAACCAAGTAATGTAGGAGGATTGTTTTACGTAAATATATAAATATAAAAAAAAGATTGTATCAACATTGGAAGATGTTCAAAACGTGTTTAAAATTGTTACAAAATGTTTTAAACGTGTTTAAAAGTGTTTAGTGCATCAGTGCATAAGAAATTAAATTGAAAATTTTTTGCGACGGTTAGTATACAACACCCAAAAAATATATTAATAACATTAAAATTACCAAACATTTATTAAAAATGGGTGTACACTTATTTATCACTCCCTAACGCTGATCAAACCAGCGATAACCCAAAACAGCAATAGAAAAATCATGGACTAAGTAATATACTCTGTGGAGAAAATAGCAATTAGCATCACAATATCGTCTAATAATGTTATAAAAAATTGTTTGAAAAAGTTTAAAATGTTAAATAATGTTAGTAAATACAGAGGAAGAGCTATAGTTTACAACAATATAACTGAAAAATCAAGCGCTAGTAGAAGTGCAGTTGAGCCGGAATTTTTTCTTAAAGGGAATAATTCCTGCGGTTGCCCATGGTCTGGAATTTTTGTTAAGTTTAGGTTAAGGACTCTCCTGGCACTCCATTATCATTTTATCACCTATCATATCATCGGAGTAACAAAATTTTGCTTTCCAGGTGCCCCAACCTAAGAAATGCATTACAATTCTGCCAATGCTAGGGGAGAAAGCCAGAAATGTCATAAAAGACAATCTGGTGGCATTACACACACATACAATATGATAAATACTAGATTTCCTGGCTTTCCGATTTTGCACTGCCCACCGTACGTTTATTTTACCGACCATAAAAAGTATATATATATATATATATATATATATATATATATATATATATATATATATCTCAGTGAGAACGCAATATTACTCGTGATCAGTATTTCTTATTGGAAATCCATTTATCTATTTTTTTTATTTATCTACTACAATAACCTCATACAAATGAAAAAATTGAGCCCGTTACAAACAATAGGAGGGAGAATTGGTACAATATAACTGAGGACAAGAATTATACAGTATTTAGGTTAGGATGTAAGATTGTTGGTATTAAATTAAAAAACCTAAAATAAGTATTTAGTCAAAGAGCCTTAAAATCCTCAACAGTTATTAACTATTCATTAAAACAACTTTGAAGTTTTCTCAAACATAATTAATTCCCAATAGCATGGGCAATTCGCACTAAATCCACATAACTTACCCCAATATTAAACAAAAACTTCACTGCACAACATTATTTGTCAAAACTTAAATGACATTTAAATATTTAAAACATTAAAGTTTTGCTTGACAAATTAATTATACGCATTGTGTAATAACTCACATAATATAAATAGTAATCAATTTGCACAGTACACTAATATATTAACTTTGCATCCACTAAAAACTAACCTTAAGTCAAATTCGTGTAATTAGATCCTAAATCGTTCCTCGATCCCGCATTCTAGCGTCCCATCGCGTCCCCCGTTTCTCTGTTCTCTATAGTTCCGAGCACAAAATACGGTCCTCATTGTAGCCAACCTAGTTCAGGGATTTTGGGCTGGTTGGTACCCATAGAGAAACTTGGTTGGTACCAACAATAATCCAATATGAGCGATATGACCACACTTGCTTATCGCTGATACACATAGCTGATACATGCTAAAAAAACATCGCATTCATGTCTCTGAGAATGAGTGGTTGGATAGTTCATGCGACCTAAGACGTTATTAAGAAAAGACGATATAGACGTTTTCGTTATGTTACGTATTTCTTTTATGGTACCCGTATGTTCCGGTATGATTTTAAGAACATTTAATGTAAAAGAAAATTATAAGTTTATTCAGTGGTAAATTTTGAAAGTTATTGACAACACTGTAAACACGATTTTGTTGTGTTGGTGTATAGGATTATATTGCCAATCTGAATATGTACTAAAATGTTGAATATCTTAAATAACATCTCATAAAGAGGCTCTATTATTACTGTGCTATCATGTGACTGACGTAAGTAGCGGGGAATTTACTGATATTAACACGAGCAACTGAGTTATCGGAGCGTGCAACTACGTGTATAACCACTGAAGAAAACTTCTCCCACAAATGATAATAGACGTTTCTATTTCCCTTCTTTTCACCAGTTCTTTTTTATTTTTAGTGTGAAATATGGGAAGCTATTCCATTTTTATTTAGTTAAAGAACCTGTTTTTATGTTTTGTTTCATAATTGGAGTATTTCACTTAAAAAATAGTGATTTTCTGGATAGCATTAGGACGTTTATCATAACCGAGTTGGCAACATTGGGTTTGATTGAAATGCACCATAATAGCCGATAATGGCGTCAATAGATTTTAAGTGTTTGTATCCTAATTAATTAGGACACTTCAAATGAATTAATTTTAGAAAATAATATGGATGTTCGCTTTCTAGTTTGATTTATGGATACCCTGCTAGCTACTTAGCCTATGTTATCATAAGCGTATAAACTAACATTAAATAATTTGCTCATTTTTTTCGTTTCGGTAAAAAATGGATTCACGGCGGAGTACTGCTGTGCAATTCTTTATGGAGGATGTGGCAAGCTTGAGTACATCTTATAACAAGGTTGGTCCTGTTTAATATATTCTAGTTAATTTGTTGAGATAACATTTTATATAATTCGATTATGGGCTATTGCTGGCTCTATAAACTCTGGTATATGTGCTCTGGGATGAGGTACGCTTTTTGGCGGACACAATTTTACATACATCCTTATGCCACTGATGCACTAAACACTCGACTTTTTCCCGTTGTTCTATAGGACTTTGAAAATATTTCACGTCAGTTTAAGTGCAGTTTTTCCAATAAGGCATCTCCTGGTGTACCATTGCCACGATCATAACCTATCATATATCATTGGGGCAGCATAACTCTTGCCTTCCAGGCTCCTCAACCTCAGAAGTTGGTTACAATAATGCCATGTCAGGAGAGAATATCTTCTTGAATCTTCCAGGTGCATGTTTTACATCTATTGCAGTCTACTTGCAAATCGGATGCTACAATTTTGGATACAGATTTGGGATCAGTATACGATATATAACAAAGGTGGTTGAAGTTCAATTAAAAATATAAGAATCTAGTTATTACCCAGGTTTTGATTTAGTCAAAATAATATTTTAGTTCAATCCACACTGTGGTCTCGAGCTGCCTTGTCACGCAGCGGGCCCGGGTTCGATCCCCAATCGGGTCAAGTTTCCTGGGTGATGTTTTTTTGGGGTTTTGGAAAAAGTCGGGGCTGTACTTTCCTTTAGGTCCGAAAAATTTTCCAATTTTATATCTTATTCCACTGATGCACTAAACACTCTTAAACACTTTCAAAACATTTTGCAACACTTTTTAACACATTTTAAACATATTCCAATGTTCCAACGAGTTTTTTTCCATATTTATATATTTGCGTAAAACATGGTCGTGCTACATTTCTTACTTCCTGCTCTTTGTCTTTTTCCCTCCACTTCCTATGTTGTTCCAGCGTTGCCACCATCAACAACCCGAACTTGCTTTTTAAATGTGATTCCACGTTCCCTGGATTTCACCTACGTTAGAGTAATTGATTTGTATTACAGTAATTGATTTAGGTTTGGTTAGCTTTTAGGTTCCTTGCTTTTTAAAAGTGATTTGATACGTAAAATAAATTATACATTTTTAGACAAGTTCTGGGAATTTTGTGTCAATGTTGGTCATACTGATTTCACATATATACACCGCCAACTGCTGGAGGCAGCATTTATCTACCTGGGATAATTGGAGCACTAGCGCATGCGCACTGCGATTCTATAGAACTTAGAAAATTTTTCTCCGGACCTAAAGGAAAGTATATCCAATGGTTAATATAGACTCTGGTAGTATAGACTCTCTGCAGTCGGCGTCACCAACTTTGGGAATAAATTTCCAAATGCAAAAAAAAAAAAATTGACGTTAACTAACTTGCCATTTTCTAACTAAAGAAAACAATTTACATGCATATTATTTCTTCCCAAATGCTTAAAAATGGACGTAAACCAACTTCCCATTTCCTAATGTAACAAAGCAATTTACATGTGTACTATTTAATGAACTATAAACTAATTTTACGTACACTAACACTAACTATAGTTTCAAATTATTTTCAAATGGTGGCAACGTTTGAACAACATGGGAAAGTATCAAGGAAGTAATGTCTCCACGATCATGTTTTACGTAAATATATAAATATAAAATATTGTGAAGAAAGCTTGAAGATCATTGCAAAATGTTTAAAACAGTACAAAATGTGTTTACAAGTGTTTAGTGCATCAGTGGCATAAGAATGTAAGTGTAGAAATGTGAGAGACATAAAACCGACCACATCATCACCTGTAAGATAAATGTCAGGGAAACTTTTAAGGCCAAATGGTCCCAGAACATCATCTGGCCATCATTATCATTCATTAAATTTAGGGGCTCAACTGCACTTTTACTGCTTTTTGATTTTTCAGTTTATTGTTGTAAACTATACCTCTTCTGTATTTACTAACATTTTTTAATATTTTAAACTTTTCAAACAATTTTTATAACATTATTAGACAATTTTCAAGTATTTATTTAAATATGCAAATCACAATATTATGACACTGTTGGACAATATTCTGATGCTATTGCTATTTTCTGCACAGAGTATATTACTTAGTCTATGCTTTTTCTATTGCTGTTTTGGGTTATCGGTGGTTGGATTGGTGTTTGGGAGTGATAAGCAAGTGTACACCCATTTTTAATAAACGTTTGGTAATTTCAATATTATCAATATATTTTTTAACATAGATTTGGGGATTTATTGCAAAGATTGCTCATTTAAATTTCATAGTGACATGCTGCCATCTAGCACAAGATTTTTTAACTTTAGTACGATGTCGATAGTAATCGAGGATGATAATCGATATGTGGTTCGATTGTGGGTTATTGCTGGCTCTATAAACTCTGGTATATGCGCTCTGTTGTTCTATAGGACTTCGAAAATATTTCACGTCAGTTTAAGTGCAGTCTTTCCAATTTAGGATTAAGGCATCTCCTAGTGCATCATTGCCATGATCATAACCTATCATATATCATTGGGGCAGCATAACTCTGCCTTCCAGGCTCCCCAACCTCAGAAGTAGGTTACAATAATGCCTTGTCAGGAGAGAATATCAGAATGTCAAAATTACATTGAATAAGAAAAAATGCAATTAGATTTGTAGGATCAAATTTAGAGTGTGTCTCTCTCTGAGTTTCCATACAAAATTCTTATGCCACTGTAGCACTGCATACTTTTACCATTTATAATAACGTTTCATACTATTTTAAACATTTTGTAATGATTCTTTTAACATTTCTTACAACTTTTAAATATTTATATATTTACACATATTATGAATGAAGTTCTACACAATTACACCATGCAAGTGCAGGATGCGTGAATGCTTAATGTAACTTCCACTGTAAGACAGTGAAATCGCTGTTACCAACATTCACAATTAATTCCAAATCATATTTCAAGATATTAATTTTATTTTGTTAGGTGCTGATGGGACAAGTTAGTGTACACAAAGATTAGTTTGTTAAATAATATACATGCAATTTATTTTGTTAGATTAGGAAGAGGGAAGTTGGTGTACATCCATTTACTATAAACATTTGGGAATTTATTGCAAAAGTGGTACCGGTAAACACTGATTTCACTGCTATCTAGCAAACTAGCTCTTAGATTGTTGATGCATAATGTAAAACAAGGAAAATAACTTGCAATATCCAGTATTGTTAGTTTGGCACTACAGTAAATAGTGCAGATTGACTTAAACTTTAAACATATTTTTCTTGAAACTTATATAATGGCACATATCTGGTTGATGCATAACACCATCCAAATTTAAAATAAAAATATAACAAATTTTTCTTTTTACTAGCTAAAAAAAAAGCCACCATTTACAAGATAGAAGCAAAGGCTTCATAGCATTTGGTGCATGGGAATTAACAGCGTATATAAGAGAAAGATTTGCATTTAGATTGTAGTTGCTCAGATAGCTCACTTGGTAGAGTATTTACCTAGTGTGCGAAAGATCCTGAGTTCAAACCCCAGTCTGAGCATATAATTTTTCTCTTCAAATATAATTTATCCATCATTGAGATGTATGAAATAAATAATAAAAACACTGAAACACTGAAAGAAGCTGTACTGGCTTTATAATGTAATGTAAAATTCCCAATTAAATGTCTTCTTAATAAAGAAGCCACCATTTGCAAGATAGAAGCAAAGGCTTCATAGCATTTGGTGCACGGGAATTAACAGCGTATATAAGAGAAAGATTTGCATTTAGATTGTAGTTGCTCAGATAGCTCACTTGGTAGAGTATTCACCTAGTGTGCGAAAGATCCTGAGTTCAAACCCCAGTCTGAGCATATAATTTTTCTCTTCAAATATAATTTATCCATCATTGAGATGTATGAAATAAATAATAAAAACACTGAAACACTGAAAGAAGCTGTACTGGCTTCATAATGTAATGTAAAATTCCCAATTAAATGTCTTCTTAATAAAGAAGCCACCATTTGCAAGATAGAAGCAAAGGCTTCATAGCATTTGGTGCACGGGAATTAACAGCGTATATAAGAGAAAGATTTGCATTTAGATTGGAGTTCCTCAGATAGCTCACCTAGTGTGCAAAAGATCCTGGGTTTCTAACCCAGTTTGAGCATATAATTTTTCTCTTCAAATATAAAAAAAAGTAGTGTTAAAAAGAATAATAAACATTGAAAATTGATTAATATATCTCTTACAGATAGTTGAATGGCTTAATCAAGCAACTTTGGCCTCAGATAATACAAAAATTGATCATCTACGACGTGTTCAAGAAATCATTATAAATAAAGATGCAAGTTTATTAGATAATTTTTTGGATGAAGTATTAGGATTCCAGAATGATCGCAATGCTGATGTCAGAAAATTTATTGTTGGCTTTATTGAAGAAGCATGGTAAGTAATCTATCATTGGGTAAGGTCATGTTAGATCAGCTAATACATTAAACCTTAATGTCATGACTTTGGTTAATTTTCTATATACATCTATACGTTTACGCCAGGTTTGTCGGTCATTGGGATCTCTAGGAAGTTTCTGAAGGCATCTCTCACTCTAAAGTGGATGTTCATAGCTGCTGTAGAGTAAGATATAATGTTCGATGATGTCTGAAGGATGTGAGTCCCTTTCTTGGCCAGCAAATCTGCTATTTCATTCCCTGTAATGCGCCACAGTGAGATGGTATCTACTACAGAGAAACATTTTTGAATGAGATTTCTGATGATCTGTCTACTCTGTAATATGTATCCGAGATGAAAGCAAAATTCATATTTTTGTTCATTATTTCCCTTGTATGTCCACTGCTGTGGTCTCGAGGTAGCATGCTGCCTTGTCACGCAGCGGGCCCGGGTTCGATCCTCAGTCGGGGCAGTTTTTCTGGGTGAGGTTTTTATCGGGGTTTTTCCTCACCTGTAAGACAAATGTCAGGAACACTTTAAGGCCCAGATGGTCCCCGAAATCATGTGGCCATCATCATCATCATCCTTCACCAGTGTGGAAAGCAACACCTACAATTTCATAGTAAAGCTGCAAGCATAGCATGGAAATGCTATGATTGCAGTGAAGAACCTGCCTTCGGGCAGAATTACTATGTATGGATTTCCCTTGTAGTACAATAGAAATGGATGAACCATTGTCATTGTAGTTTTTCCAATAGAATTAATAGTTTTCATAAGTAATGCCACGAGTGATTTCCAATTTATCTAGAGAATTTGGAAATCAAGAGTGGCATTTGTTAGGACTATTTAAAATTAAGCTGTTTACTCACAAATCATTATTTAACTATAGTTATTTTAAAATATTTAAATATTTAATGTAAACGGCAATGCTTGAAAACAAATGAGAAACGATAGGTATGCTTCATCTCCTTCTTTTGTTTATCACTGCAACAGATCATACTATTTATTGCCAAAGGAACGCAATATTGTAAGAATGCTCTCTAGTGGAGAAAAAATGAAACACATCAAACTGTATATTAATTCATTTCTGATGTCGTATGATGTAAATATGACATTTATATTTTTCTGGATTGTTACCTGGGAAAAAATACATTTAAGAAAGTGCAAACAGTGGTTTCTTTTTTTGGTAGGTATAATCAATTGCTACAAATGTTTTTATATTAACTCCCGCATGCGGCTTGTGTTGACATTCATGCACTATATATACAATCTGGTAGCCGTATTTCTCATGGCCTCAGTCACTGCAAAATAATGGTCAGACCTGTTCAGAATATTAAAAAGGAGGAGCCTTCTTTAATATGGTAATTATAACACTGATAAATATTTCGTGAAACACGGCTCTGATTGGTTGTAAAACAGAAATCATTGAAACGTGATTGGTCATTGACTCCCATTTGGAGCATGAGTTAAATAGTCAACAAAATCACATCACCACATCTTCATCATGGCAAATTTCAATTTTATTTTCTTGAAAGAATTCAGTTAGCTTTTAGTAATGAAATTACACTTTTTCTACTTGTATAGCTTAGTAGAAAACTCATCAAAATCATCTCACCCCATCCTCTAACAAAATACTCTCATCCAAATTTTTATGTTTCTTGTTTTTGTCTCACCCCATGCCACTCTTTATCTCTCTCCAATACCCTCAGGGATCCCCATATAGGGGATATGTGGATGGCAACCACAAGGTGCCCAAGCTGAGCAAAACATTGCTTCCACTTGTGTTTTGCTCCTTACTTTTATCTTTAACTGATCTGGTATTTCTTCCTTTTCTAGTACCAGATCCCTCTTTTTACTTTCCTATCCAGTCTCCCTTGCCAGACCTCTTGTTTTCTTTGACCTGGATGGTATTAGAGTATTCGAGGCTGAAGGGTTCATTTCTGCCTTTCCTATATCTCTTTCTTTTAACCTCGTGGACACTCACCTTGAATGCCCACATAAGCTGCATGTTCAAATGCAGCCCCATTGCAGACTTATAGCATAAGTATACAATGGACTTGTGTTGTCAGCTATGGCTGGATACACGTAATGAAGAATGAATCTCTCTCCAATCTCACTCTATTATAATTTAAATTATAACTTTATTAGAATCATTTAAAGTTCACCATATAATTTTTACTATGGAAATGGTACAAAAACAAACTTGTATTTAATTAAGTTATGTAGTAGGAAATAACACTATGAGGTTTATTTTAGTTATTCTGAGTTGTTGTTTGACTCACCTCATATTTCTTAACTTCCATGCAGACCCTGGGTTTCATCACTGCTTTTGTGACATTCTCGATGCAAAATTAAGTTGTGAACGTCATTTTTCATCGAGAATGTCACAAAATTAGTGACGAAACCCAGGGTCTGCACTGAAGTTAAGAAATATGAGGTTAGTCAAACAACAACTCAGAATAATTGTACTTAATTCCTTGTTACTGCAAAGAAAAAAATTTAATGTATTGATGTAGACTTTCATGGCTGGAGTTGCTATGATGATATTGAAGAAGATTTTCGGGCTGTAGGCTGTGGTCCTGAGGCTTGTAGTTTCCTGACTTTTGTCAGATGCAGTCTCTGGCGAAACGTTGGGGAACTACAAGCCTCATGACCACGGCGTACAGCCCGAAAATCTTCTTCAAGATCATCATAAGAAAATTTAAGTTTTGTACGATACTATTAAGATACAACCATGAAATTTGGACTGAGGGGGTACAAGACATACACTTCCTTATTCAATTTTTATAAAGAAAATTTAAAAATTCTATTTTTCTGAAAACTTAAAATTAAGAATTTTGAGAAATAATTACATTTTCAAAACATCCATTTCAATGGTATGTTATATGTCTATATCAAATAAACTTTAAATTGATAGGTGTACTTGTGTCGGGCATGTACCTCTTATAGTTT
This sequence comes from Diploptera punctata, assembly GCA_030220185.1. Classification (NCBI taxonomy): domain Eukaryota; kingdom Metazoa; phylum Arthropoda; class Insecta; order Blattodea; family Blaberidae; genus Diploptera; species Diploptera punctata. The sequence goes on along the minus strand of JASPKZ010003868.1, from coordinate 5,293,495 downwards.
TCAAATAACCAACATTTAAATATGGTTGAAATAATATATGTAATTTTTACTTATTTTTAAGTTACAAATGTACAAAAAAAAATTAACAAAATCCATGCTGCCATATTCCAAAATTAATTTTTTATTATGAAGTTTTACTGCAGCCTTCTGTGAGTATTCATAAAACATTACTTTTCATTAGTCTGATTAATTATAATTAATAACATATAGCCATTAAAACTTCTCATTTTAAAATGGCTAAATGTTAATATTTTTCTTCTTACTCTCACCTACTCCAAATGATGAACATTTTGTATAACATGATTTATTTGTAATTTCAGTAAAAAAGACCCAGATATGTTGCCAAAAGTTGTGGCTAATTTATCAATGCTTCTTCAAGATAATTCAGTGCAGGTTCAGAAAAGAGTCATTCAGGCAGCAAGTCAGGTAAGTTACGAGCTCTATGCATCACCTATGTAAAAAGATCTATTAAAGTGGTGCATAATTCAAAAGAGTCACCATTAAAGCTGTATATCTGCCTAAACCATGAGAAGTGCAGTGGTTGTCATTGGAACACACACATACTCAAATTATTATAATATTCTGAATGTATTTAAAGAGTAATTTTATTATGAAACATAATTATAAAAAATAAAGATTTGAGACATGAAAGCATAATAATAGTCTCTTTGATTGGTTGCCGGCCAAAGGAAGGCAAGACCAGTGATGGGGCTGCCATCTTATAGCCTCTGCTCAGGCTTTTCTGGAGAAGAAAAAGTTACTAGTTATAATAAAAGTTTAGGAATTATTAATCAAGTTATGAAACCATCCCTTGTACAAAAAAACACCAGATTACGTTTATATAACACTTTGGCTAGACCAGTGTTGACCTATGGTAGTGAAGCATGGACACTAAAAAAACAACATGAAAGCAGAATAACGGCTTGTGAAATGAGATTCATGCGCAGAACAGCGGGTTACACCAGATGGGATCGGAAAAGGAACACCGATATCTTAAAAGAATTGAAGACTACGCCAATTTTGGAATATATTAAACAGTACCAACTAAATTGGAAACACCATCTTGAAAGAATGAGTTCAAATCGGATCCCCAAAGCTGTTTATAATTATATACCAAGAGGACGAAGATCACTGGGCCGTCCTATGAAACGCTGGAGGGAAAATTTTCTATAGGATCGTAACAGGCCTTGGCCTAATACTTGGAAGGAAGAAGAAGAAAGATTTGAGATAGTTTGGTCTTGTATGGAAATAGACCAAATAAGAATTTTCACGAAAACTCTGAACAGTAAAATTATGTGGAATAGTATGTTAAGTAAACTACATAGAAGATGGAGTGACCAGATGAAGAAATGTACAAGGAAAATGTTGAGATTGAAATTCAGTATTAAAAGAAACCAATTTAGAGAGAGAAACCAATGGACAAGGCTTTGTTCCTGGATGACATTTAACAGTGGAATGTATTTTGATGATGATTATTATTCTGATTGTCATCATCATCTTATTGTATCTCTCTTATAGGAGGTCGATTCCAAATGTGCCTCCATCCACCTCTATCTTCTCATGCTTTCTTTGTTTTGAAATCTTCCCAATCATATTCCCATGTCTTGATAAATCATCATCATAAATGAGTTAGAGAAAATGTTTTAACATCTCACCTCACAAAGTTGCATGTCTTCACAATACCGGTTTCAAAAGTATAGTCTTACTTCCATCTTCAGTCAAATTCCAACTGTTGAAGATGATGTTAACGACGAAATTTCAACAGTTGGAATTTGACTGAAGATAGAAGTAATACTATACTTTTGAAACCGGTATCGTGAAGACACACAACTTTGTGAGGTGAGATGTTAAAACATTTTCTCCAAATCATTTATTAATATAAATACCTCATAGTGTTTCCTCCCACTGTAATTTTAATTAAAATAATCATCACATAGTTAATCCACTTTTCCCTTATAATTATTCTAATTGTTTTGTATAAAAATATACGGTACAAAATGGCGCATAAAAGATACAACATAAATTTTCCTCTAGATGGTTTAATTTAAAGTTATACATGTTTTACCATATAATGCTATCATATTATAGGATTTTATAGTATATATATACAAGCTGATTTTTCATTTGAATCAATCTCGGCTATAAGGCATTGTCAGTTTTTCAGGAGAAAGAAAAAAACATTATTTGTTAAAGGAAGACTAATAGATACAATTGATAAATATCTTATTCTTTAAAACAGTGTTCCCCAAGCTTTTTTGATTGTGGATCCCTTTGGATTTCAAAACAATTTCACAGACTCTCAAATAAATCCTAATATAAGGCTCTAAATTTATATTAAATGGATATTACATACATATAATCAAATTTATCCACACCTGCTGATATTTTTTTTTCAAGTATATTGTTGCACTGAATTCTACAATAATTGCTTTGAAAAAAACAGTAAATATTTTACTTTTTTAGGAATCAACACTATAAGGTATTATTTATTTAAGTAAAATTTTATCATGTCATCTCATATTCTTCTTCTTCCCAGACTGTTTTCAGAACTTTCTTTTTCACTTCCATCCTCAGTATTTTCATGACTGCTGTTTTGTCGTTTGAAGAGCTACCTCCTGCTCCCTCTGTTGGTAGACTGAAGAACCTCAAAATCAAATCATTTTCTTTGGGAATTTCAAAATTCAGTAATTTCTCCTTTTCACTTTTTTTTTTAATATAGACTGTACGGTAATATGTTTTATATACGTTAATTGTCACAGAAAAATTCTCTAAATGATGGTTAAACCCCATTCAAATTGGTCAACTAGTTTTTGAGTTCATAAAGGACAGACTCGCAGACTCACAGATGTTCATTTTTATATATGAAAATGTTAGATGTGTTTTTATTTGGGATGCATTTTTTGTATCTGACTTAGTATTCTGTATACTTATTAAATTTGGGATGAAATATTTATTTAATAAAAATTAAAAATAACATTTGTGCTTATAGATCAAAGGAAGGAAGGAATTGAAATGATAAGGCCATTTAATTAGAATAAAAGAAGGCACAAGGTACTGTATATAACACATCATAGAAACTAGGGTAGAAGGGATCAAGAAAACGAGAGATTTACAATATGGAATGTTAATATTGTAAGGAGGAAGGGAAAACAAAATCTAGAGATGTAAAAAGATTGAGGCATTGTTTATTTTTTATTATTTCACTCACCTCATACTTCATAAAGTATTATTATGAAGTATGAGGTGAGTGAAACAATAAAAAATAAACAATATTAAAAAACCTCATAATGTTATTTCCTATCTACATAACTTAATAAGATTGAGGAAGTTTCAGAAAATAGCTAAATGACCAATAATTTTAAGGCAGAAGAAAAAGATGAAAACATTTGTATAAAATTATAGATGATTAGTAAAATGGAATCAAATCTTGTAATGGTTTTTGGAGTAATTTCTAATGTTGATAAGTTGTGAATGTGATTATTACAGTTTTGATGTTGTATTTTTTACACTTTTCCAAACCTGGACAGAATTTAATTAAAAAAAAATTAAAATATGTTCGTTACAGATTTACCGAGGTGCACTGGCATGGCTGGCCAGAGCAAGGGCTGTTACTGAAGAAATGGAAGCCGCCTGGGCCATGATAGGCAGTATTAAGGCACAAATTGTTAACATGATAGACAGCGACAATGATGGGTAAGTACAGTGTATGTTATGTAGGTAGGAAATAACACTATGAGGTTTATTTTAATTTTGTTTAGTTGTTTCTTGACTCACCTCATACTTCTTAACTCCCTCGCATATCAGAGTTGTGAACGTGAACAGCATTGAGAATGTCACAAATACAGTGACAAAATCTAGATATGCGAGGGAGTTAAGAAGTATGAGGTGAGTCAAGAAACAACTAAACAAAACAGTATATGTCATTCTATGGAATTACTATACTCTGTTACGAGGGAATATACAGAGAGGAAGTAAGATACTGTAAACTCTATTCGTATCTGGCATAATGCCAGGTTGAGGGTTGAGATTGGATGAACCCCTATTATTGAAAGTCTGTGATACACATGGATGTTGGTAGGTCAGGTCGTTACACCATCACAGTAGTAGATGAAATGAAATTAGATGACATGAGCATGGAGAAATAGCAAAATTAGGTTTTTGACAGGGAAAAAGAAGAAACTCTGAGAAAAAAATCTACTCTATCTCTGATTCTTTCACCACGAACCCCACATGGAGTGACCGAGACACAAATTAGGGACTCAGAGGTAGAGGGTGAGTGACTAATTTCATACACTATGGAGCCATAGATTTTAAATACAAATTTTTGGAGTAAATATAATGGAAATCTAACATATACTTACGAGTCATAAATGTATGATTTTCTTGGAAAAGTAGGCCTATTTGTGCATTACTTTATACAATGATGGTGAGTATTGGTTTGATTTTCACAGTATTTGAGCAATGTATAAATAAGCAATTTTTTTCTTTAGTATTTTCAATCCAATGATTAATTTTACCACAAATTAAATTAAAAGAGAAAATTATTCATGGTATGGCAGCTCTGGAGAGCCAAGACAATTAACTATTACTGTTACTACAATCAGAAGAGAATACAGGGAGTCATTTGGTTAGCATGATACAATCCTTAACCTTACTGAACTTTTTTAACTGGGTTTCCCTACTTCTCATATCATGAAGTTGACCCTATGCACAAAAATTTCTATGGCATAGCTGGGAATTGAACCTGGGAACCCAGATACTACCCAGACATGCTAACCATTACTCCATCTCGAAGGTGCAATATGCCTAGAAGGCCCTTAGCCTACCAGCTAACTAATGGCTTCACATCAACATGTATTAATCACAGAGGTGGATTATCATTCAGCCAGTATAGGGGTGACATGTCAGCATGTCGGGTCCCCCAGCCATTATAGGTAATTTTCCTGACCTGGAACCGCTACTCATTGTATCTACCCAAATTCCTCATGATGTGGGTGGGCACTGGTCCCATACATTTGGTACTTATAGGGAATGAAAAAGAGACATAGAAACTTCCTTGTAGGAAAACCAGAGGGAAAATATCTACCAGTTAGGCCAAGAATGAGGTAGGAGAATAGCATTAACTATGATTTGAGGGAGGTAAATTATACAATGACTAGGTTTCTGCAAATGTTTAAGTAAATCATAGTATTTAAGTTAGAAATGTAAACAAATGTATCCAATTATTTATATGTAATTTCAGTATACGTACGCATTCGGTGAAGTTCCTGGAAAATGTAGTGCTACTCCAAACTTACCCAGAAGCAGATAGCATGAAGAGGGAAAATGATTTTTCTCTAGAAGATGTTCCATTAACATTAAAAATTGCTCGCAGAAGGAAACTAGAAGAAGAAGCAAAGTAAGTTTTGTTAAAAGTATAATTAAAATATTTGGATTTTTTTAATTATTTTCTTAATATCATAAATAGAATTAAATTTGAAGAGAAAAATTTTCGCCTAGACCGGGACTCGAACCCGGGACCCTTGGCTTTCCGGGCCAAGTGCTCTACCAACTGAGCTACCGAGGCGAGTTACGATCTAGACGCAAATTTTTCTCTTATATACGTTGTAATTCCCTATCGCCAAATGCTTTTGAAACCATTGTTTCTATCTTTGCAAATGGCGGCTTCTTAGTTAAGAAGACATTTATTGGAAATTTAACATTACTTTAAAAGCCAGTAAGGCCTCTAATGATGTTTTTATTATTAATTTAACATTTCTCAATGAAAGATAAATTAAATTTGAAGAGAAAAATTTTCGCCTAGACCGGGACCTACAAAATATTTTAAAGGGATCAAGTTTTTTTTTATAGTCTGGAAACAACTTACCTTAATTTAATTAAATCAACATTAAATTGAGGTAAGATTTTCCAGACTCAAAAAAACTTGATTAAAAGAAGCTCAAAATATTACTTCCAAAAATAAACCATTTTAAAGGGATGTTGAGATAATCAAGATAGCTGAATATCATATTATTTAAATGAATGAATGAGTAATTTCTTATCTTACCTCATAGTTTATGTTTTCTTAAATACGGAAACTGAGGAATATCCCTCCCATTTTCAACCGACTTCCTAAAATAAACCATTTTAAAGGGATATTGAGATAATGATTATAGCTGAGTATCATATTATTTTAATGAATGAATGAGCCATTTCTTATCTTACCTCATAGTTTATGTTTTCTTAAACACGGAAAATTCAGTTTTCAAGAGGAATATTCCTTCCATTTTCAACCGACATTATGATTACTGGATTTTCATTGAAATCTCCATCATATTACTTGTCAAATGCTTTGATTACCTATTTAGCTCATTATGTGTTTTGTAAATACTATATATTGTTTTAATGCTATCACTCATTAGGTAGATAACTAATTTTTCATTTTTTTAGATGTCTATTTGTACGTACTCACTTGATATATATAATTAGGAAATCAAATAATAGTGGAAATTTTTAATGTTGCTCTTTATTGACCAACATTAGGCTGAGAGTACTATATAATTTGAACTAAATCAATTTAATAATAGTTAAATCAATTCATATTTTACATCTCACCTCATATTTTTGTAAAACAAAACTTTTGTTTTACAAAAAAACTTTGAGATGAGGTGTAAAATCTGATTAATTTAATTATTATTACATAAAACCTCAGTGTTACTTGCTAAATATATTAATTAAAATCAGTTTATATTGAATTGGAATTGGATTTTTATTTCTAATAAGAAACATTGATTTACAGTATGGTGTTTGATTTACTAGTCAAGTTCCATGGCTCTCCACACATAAGCAGTGTTAATCTCATGACTTGTATGGGCTCTCTTAATCTCATTGCCAAGATGCGGCCTCAGTTCATGGGCAAAGTAGTGGTTGCTTTGGAGGCCCTTAATGGTAAGTTACTTTTTACAGTTTCTTAATATTGGAATGCATGAAGGAGAATAGCATCATCACCAATGCTTAACTTTGATACTAACCAACTTCACTCTTGTTTTTCAACTTGTGTCCTTATAGGAGGATCATTTTTTTTGTGCATCTCTAATGACATTTTTTTTAAATACAGCAAACTCCCGATTATCCTTGTGCGTATTACCCTGTTTGCAGATTATCTGGGCATGACTCTTTTTACTGCATTTTTAAAAAAATACTGTATTTTGTATTGTTATGAAAAAAATTATTTATTTTTAAACGTGCTACTGTGAACTGCGCTTAGAAACTAGCACAACAGAGTAACCTTCACTCACAACCCCCTCCCCCGATGCGTTTAACAGTACCAACCAACATTCTGAGAATACAATACAATACAATTTCGGAAATTTCCGTTGTGGGGTCTTTGAAAGTTTGTTGTTACAGATTGAAACCACGGATATGCTGTGACAGTGGGTTTATCGCTGGTTAGTAATATGGTCATCGGTAATTATTTGTCATCGCTGGTTATAAGTGTGGATATCGGTGGTTACTAGTGTGGGAATTGCTGATTGTCATCGCTGGTTATAAGTGTGAATATTGGTGGTCACTAGTGTAGTTGTCGCTGGTTACGGTGGCCATTTTGAATAACTGTCGTAACCAGAGTGGTCATAACAGGAAATAGTCCCACTTTTTTCTTTTTCATATTTACGAGTAAAATAAAATAATGATAAGTTATGTAGATAGGAAATAACACTATGAGGTTTTTTAATATTGTTTATTTTTTATTTCACTCACCTCATACTTCATAACTCCTAGCATACCCAGGGTTTCGTCACATCCTTTGTGACATTCTCAATGCTCTGTCACGTTCAGTTGTGAACCCTGGATATGCTAGGAGTTATGAAGTATGAGGTGAGTGAAATAAAAAGTAAACAATATAGAATAATGATAATTACGACTCACATCTAAATACATTTAATATAACATTTTATGAATATTTGTTGCATTTAAGTAGTGTTAAAGTGGGTAAATACATTTCAGATCAACTTCCACGGCGCCGAGAAACTTAATTGGATTATCCGTGTTTTTCGATTTTCCGTGCATATCTCGGTCCCAATTAACATGGATAGTCAGGAGTTTGCTGTAGAGATTTTATAAAATAACAAAATTTTTTGATTATTAACAAGGAAAAGTCACTGAACTATTAAGGTAGAATTTTTTATCACTCACCTCATATTTGAACAAAATAAAAAATTCTACCTTAATGAATATACCTCATAGAGAGAATTCCTAAAATAAGTAACTGAACTATTATATTAAATTAATGTTGGGAAGTAAACATTATGAGGTATAATCATTAAAATTCATCGGAGAACATATTGTTTAAACAACTCCTATGAGGTGAGTTGTTTAAACAATATGTTCTCCGATGAATTTTAACTGAACTATTAGTTCATGTAAATGAACTGTCACTCGTTCTATGTTGAATATGAATATGAAACCCAAATAGTTCCACTTTTTATGTATAAGCAAAAATATTTGAGTTTCATTTCACATATACATAGTTGGTCTTTAACTAAAAAAAAATAATTAAAATGATTCACCCCACTTTATATTTGTTCTTTTTGCCTAGAATATGTTAAATAGTTGAATTTTGGTCAGTTAGCTTTTAAGATTTTTCTTGAAGAAAAATGGACATTTATTATAACTTGAAAAATGCTTGTAACAGTGATTGACTCATAGAATTGTTCACCCAACTATTCTGAATTAATTCAGTAATCTCTTCTTGTAAATAATGTGTTCCTTTTCAGCCAAGCAAATTTATTATATATACAGTGCATATTACATAGACAGGTCATATGTAACTTCTCCAAAAGTTTCTTGTATATCATCTTCTGATCGAGCAAAAATTTGCATAGAATATTTAACATTGTTCTGCCAAGTATTCTTTGGTCTATTCTCTTGCCGTTCTTTTTAGTCATTTCCCATTCATATTAATTTAGGATCCTTTCCTTCTGTATTGTCTTTTATATGTCCGTACAATTGTAGGACGTAAAGTGCAGTGGATGGCATTAGAAACACACATGTCATTGTAGTTTTCTTTTTTCCCTCATTTTAGTTACATCTACATCCATTATTCTTCTTATCTGTGTGTTCTTTATTCTTTTTATTCCTGATTTTCTGGATGATGATCATTTCAATAGTTCTAATTTTTCTTTTCATTATTTTCTTTCACATCTTTCAATATCCCACTTAATTTTATCCATCCATCTATCTTGGCCTCTCTCCTCTCAATTTTAATTCTAAAGCTTTTTTGGTAACTTTTGTACATGATCAAACCAATCTTATTCTGAAGCCAATCTTAAGATTTTGACATCTGTCTCCTCTTCAGTGTTAATATTTATAACATATAGCTGCAGTAGTGGTTAAGGAAATTTACTAGAAGCTGGAAGACATGGATTCCAGTCCCAGTGGGGGAAATTTTTAAACTGCCCTAAACCTTCTGGCAGCACCATGGTTCTGGGGTCGACTCAGCTTCTAAAGGAAATGAGTACCAGACATATGTAGGGTAAATGTGACCATCAACACAGGATTGACTACCCAGCTGACATCTCACACCTATTGTCTAAAAAGGTGGGAGCCATAATCTCCTTCTACCCTAAACACCTCTAAGTCCTTGTAGTCGGATCACTTTACCTTTAATATATCTGTAGTCAAAATTTGAACTGTATGTGCAAATTCAGATCCTCAGATCATTTTAAATTACAACTAGCAACTACATAATAAAATGCCAAACCAGGAAGAGATGAACAGAAAATTTTCTAGGACAATATCATGAAAGGATGATGAAGATGATGATGATAATGAATATATTTCCATAATTTCAAGTTGAAAAGTCTATTTAGTAATCATTAAATGAACTGGATTTTTAAGTCTTTTGTAATTTTTGTTGCTAAATTAATTTTAAAAATCCATTTATTCTATTCTTCCAGTCTCAGAAGAATAATATTAGTGGTCCCAGATAACAGTTATTGGAAGAAATGATCATCACCAATTCCTTAATATGTTTCAAATGAACTTGAAGTAAATTGTATTTTTTAATAAATAGGGTGAATCTGGAGTCATCTTGCCTTATAACTTGTTGTGAGAGCATTTGGCCCGGCCAACCAAAGGTCCCAGGTTCGAGTCTCGGTCTAGGCGAAAATTTTTCTCTTCAAATATAATTTATCTTTGTTGTATTATATTTGAACTAGCATCGGTATATCATGTATACCATCACCAGCTTTTTCAGACTGTTGAAATTCACATTGTTGGCCGTGGATGTCAACTCTGACTCCATCTTTTGGCTGACCGAAGAACTAGTAAATCATATCTTTTTCCCCAGGAATTTCAGAATTCATAATCTTGTTTTTAACCCTATTTATTAAGAAGAACTTCATAATGTTACTTCCTAATGTAATTTATTAAGTGTATTTTTATTTATTTTTTTTAGCAAATCTGCCTCCTACACTCTCTAAATCACAAGTGAGTTCAGTGAGAAAACATTTGAAAATGCAACTGTTAAATTTACTGAAACATCCATCATCTGTTGAATATTATAGCAACATTACAACTTTACTAACTGATCTGGGAGCAACGCATCAGGAGGTAATGATTTAATTTTTATTTCCTCATAGCATTAGGGTTTCTATCTCCAACTAAAACAAAAGCAAACAAAATCTGATTCTGAATGGATTAGTACTGATCTCGCCTCCGATTCCATGGTTAAAAATTTCTGAGCATGGCTTCCTTTGGAAGGAAAATAAAGCCAAGGGTCCCATATCGTATGGATATTTACAGTTTGTAAAAGATCTTCAAGTCTGAAATAAGAAGCCTGTGAGCAAACTCTGTTAGCTTATCATGCACAAATTTGAATTATTGCACTAATGTCTTGAACTGTTAAAGAGTGTTGTTAAATGAAATCTAACTAAACTATTATTGCACAAGTTTTTAAATTATTGTATGCAAAGTAGAAGCAATGGAAGAACAATTTATAAATAAGTTGGATAAAACGTTTTTACATTTCACCTCATGAAGTTCCATATTTTCACGATACTAGTTTCAAAGGCCATTTGTCTTCATCTTCAGTCAAACTCAAACACCTATAATAGTTCAATCCAAACTTGTAGTTTGATTGAAGATGAAGGCAAACGGCCTTTGAAACAGATATCATGAAAACACGGAACTTTATGAGGTGAGATGTACAAACATTTTATCGAACTCATTTATAAATTGAAAATTACGTCATAGTTGATGTTTTTATTATTAATTTAACACATCTCATTGAAGGATAAATTAAATTTGAAGAGAAAAATTTTCGCCCAGACTGGGACCCGAACCCAGGACCTTTGGTTTACCATACCAATGCTCTTACCAACTGAGCTACCGGGGCGAGTTCCAATTTAGATGCAAATCTTTCTCTTATATACGTTGTAATTCCCGTGCACCAAATGCTTGAAGCTGTGACTTCATCTTTGCAAATGGCGGCTTCTTGATTAAGAAGACTTTATTGGGAATTTCAAATTAAATTAAATTTCTAATAAAGTTTTCTTAATCAAGAAGCCACCATTTGCAAAGATGAAGCCACAGCTTCAAGCATTTGGTGCACGGGAATTACAATATATATATATATATATATATATATAAGAGAAAGATTTGCATCTAGATTGGAACTCGCCCTGGTAGCTCAATTGGTAAGAGCATTGGTATGGTAAACCAAAGGTTTTGGGGTCAGGTCCAGGTCTGGGCAAAAATTTTTCTCTTCAAATTTAATCTATCTCATAGTTAAAATTCATCGGAGAACATTTTGTTTAAACAACTCACCTCATAGGATTCATGCTTCAATGATATCGCGGTTTCATTGAAGCATGAATCCTATGAGGTGAGTTGTTTAAACAAAATGTTCTCCGATGAATTTTAATGATTATGTTAATTCCCAGTGTAATTTTGATTGATTGGAGGAACAGTTAATTCATTAGTAAAAATTTCAAGAATGGAGAATCATCTTTAAAACATTATCTCCCTATTGTTTTGAAGTTAGTCATTTTTGTATAAAATATTTTACCTGTATTAAATAAAAAAAAATTGTGTCTGACAGCATTGAAGATTGAAAGCCAACTCAAGTAATTAGGTCACTGGCCAGCAGATGATTAACAGTAAGTTATGTCATATTTGAAGAGAAAAATTATACGCTCAGACCGGGCCGTGTTAGTGTGGTGATACATCTCTCATTCTCAGTTTCATTTTTCTTAACCGGATTTCAGTACTTCTCATATCATACATGGTTTCCTCATTTGTTTTTGCCACAGTGTTCGGAATAAAAGATACACCACTCTTATAAAATAATACTTCAAGCCTGATATAAGTAGCCTATAAGCAAAATTTGTTAGCCTTCATGCACAGATTTGAATTATATTTTAAGAGAAAAATTATACTCTCAGACTGGGGCTCGAACCCAGGACCTTTCACACTCTAGGCAAATTCTCTATCGAGTGAACTCTAATCTAAATGCAGATTTTTCTCTTATATACACTCTTAATTCCCGCACATCAAATGCTATCAAACCTTTGTGCGGGAATTAACAGTGTATATAAGAGAAAAATTTGCATTTAGATTCGAGCTTGCTCAGATAACTCACTGGATAGAACATTCATCTAGAATACGAAAGGTCCTGGGTTCGAGCCCCAGTCTGAGCGTATAATTTTTTTCTTCAAATATAATTTATCCATCATTGAGATATCTGAAATGAATAATAAAAACTTTTCCTATTCCAATTTAATCATTGTTTTAACCCAAATTTTGAAATTTTACATGTTTGTGATAAGGGTAAGAAGTTAGATCTTTTGGAGGCTGTAGAAATAAATAAATTTAAAAATAGTAACAAACTGTTAAATTCTCAATTTGATTTGAATGAATCCCCTTTGTTAAATTAAAAAAATTAAATAAATATTGTTGTATTGTTGTTTAGATCAGTTGGAACACAATTCATAATTTGTTAACATGTCTGAAGAAGGTACAGTGTACCGAAACAGCTGTCACTGAATTATATAATAAATATGGAAAAATTAATAAATAAAAACTTTGACAGATTTGAATTACTGCACTAATGACTTGAGTTCAGAAGTTACAGAATTTTTTTTTTTGTTTTGTCAAATATTATCCTCTCTATAAATATTAGAACCTCTTTTTACAAAATGCTCTATATAGATTTATGTATATAGGAAATAACACTATGAGGTTTCTTAGTATTAAATTAATATTGAGAAGCTAAAGCTATTACTATAATAGAAATAAGTAAATTAATGAACACAATTAAATTATTGTAAATCAATGGTAAAGAGAAAAATTTTTGCCTGAACCGGGAATCGAACCCTGAACCTTTAGCTTTCCGTGCTAATGCTCTGCCACTGAGCTAAGGTAAAGGAAGGATTTCTGCTTGGATGGGAATGAAGGCTGGATTAGCTCAGTGGCAGAGCATTAGCACGGAAAGCTAAAGGTTCAGGGTTCGATTCCCGGTTCAGGCAAACATTTTTCTCTTTACCATTGATTTTCTTAGTATTGTTTATTTTTTATTATTTCACTCACCTCATACTTCATAACTTCTTGCAGACCTAGGTTTCATCACAACATTTGTGACATTCTCAATGCTGTGTCACGTTCACAATTGACGTCCAACGGCCTTCTATCCTGCAGACTGACCTCCGCGCCATCTGATGGCTGACCGACGAATTTCCTAATCAGTCCTCTCTCCTTATAACCGGGTATTTCAAAATTCATAGTTGTGTTTTCATTCTTGCATATTTACATAGAATGAAAATACAACTATGAATTTTGAAATACCTGGTTATAAGGAGAGAGGACTGATTAGGAAATTCGTCGGTCAGCCATCAGATGGTGCGGAGGTCAGTCTGCAGGATAGAAGGCCGTTGGACGTCAGTTGTGAACGTGACACAGCATTGAGAATGTCACAAAAGTTGTGATGAAACCTAGGTCTGCAAGAAATTATGAAGTATGAGGTGAGTGAAATAATAAAAAATAAACAATGCTCTATATAGTTTTAAGTGTGGAACCATTGTAATATTTGTAATAACTGTTACAGGTAATGAGATCATATCCAAAATTGGATGAACATAAAAAACGGCAAAAAAGAATTGCAGATCACACATCATCATCACAGTCTTCAATAATTGCCAGCAAGAAGCCAAGGCTGGACTTAGAGGATGATGATGAAGAGGAAGAGGAGGAGGATGAAGGTATAGATGAAGGACATGTTGAGTTGCATCCTAAGAAACATACCGACTTGGCCATTGATGTAACAGAGCAATTTATAGTTGAACGTCTCTCACCAGAAATGGCAGCTCAGCTTGTCATGGTGTCCATGGTAAGTGTTACCACTGTAAAGTAAAATAAAGTGTTCCCACTACAGGCCTCGAGAGGCCCTTGGGGTAGTAGGATGTTAAGGCTCCCACTTTTTCTAGACAATTGGCACTTTATGTCAGCCCTGCATGACGGCCACCTTTACCCCCAGAACAATCATCTGGTACTCATTTGAGTTAGAGGCTGAGTTGACCCCAGGGCCATGGTGCCACCAGAAGGTTTGGGTCCGTTTAAAAATCCTGACCCCACCGGGACTTGAACCCTCGACCTTCCGGTTTGTAGCGCACTGCCTTAATCACTACGCTACGGCGTGCCCCCTGTTACCACTGTTACAAGTATAATTGTTATTTACATAGACAACATTTAACAATAAATTCAGTAATGAAATCTTCGCTAGTCCAGAGAGATACCAGAATACAGTTATACAAAATCTTAGCAAGACCTGCACTTTGCTATGGCAGTGAGGCATGGACTTTGAGGAAAGGAGAAGAGAACAGGATAACTTCTAGTAAAATAAGATTCATGAGATATACAGCAGGATATACCAAATGCTGATGTCTTGAAGGAACTACGTTTAGAATTGGTCATTGAATACATACATAGATTATATTTGAAGAGAAAAATTTTTGCCCAGACTGAGACTCGAACCCGGGACCTTTGGCTTGCCGGGCCAAATGCTCTACCAACTGAGCTACCGGGGCGAGTTCTGATCTAGACACAAATTTCTCTCTTACATATGTTGTAATTCCCAGCACCAAATGCTATGAAGCCTTTGCTTCTATCTTTGCAAACGGCGGATTCTTAGTTAAGAAGACATTTATTGGAAATTTAAACACTACTTTATAAAGCCAGTAGGGCTATTATTGATGTTTTTATTATTAATTTAACACTTCTCACTGAAGGATAAATTATATTTGAAGAAAAGAAAAATCTCTTCAAATATAATTTATCCTTCAGTGAGAAGTATTAAATTAATAATAAAAACATCACATTCATAGATACCAGAACAACTGGATGAATCATTTGTGACAAATGAGTTCAGATAGAGTTTCCAAGGCCATGCTTCATTATTGTCCAACAGGGAAGAAAATGGTAAAGAGAAAAGTTTATATTTAAATTAATATCGGGAAGTAAATATTATGAGGTTATATCATTAATAGTGAGTGGAGAACATAATCCCAACGAAAGATGGCAGCACAAGAGGTGATGTCACTAAAGAAATCAACAATCACGGAATTTCATCAGTGGACGCCATGACTGATGAAGGACATGATATTGTCTGAAACCGTCGGTATCAAAGAAGTTTGAAAATGTATGAGGTGAGTCGATTAAAATATGTTCTCCACTCACTATTAGAAAAATTTATGCCTGAACCGGGTAATGTTAAAAATTCACCAAAAAAACCTTGAATAAGAAGCTGCTAGGAAGTGTGTAGAATGAAGGTTCTCGACTCCAAGCGCACGAGATTATATAAGTAAGAGAAAAATCAATGTCTAAATCAGGAGCCTAGATAGCTTAATGTATAGAGCACTGGAATGGAATTCCTGAGATCTTGGGTTCAAATCCTGGTATAGACAATTTTTCTCTTAAAATATTAATTTTCCTTTAATATAAGTGATGAATTAAGTTATGTAGGTAGGAAATAACACTATGAGGCTTATTTTAATTTTGTTGAATTGTTTCTTGCCTCACCTCATACTTCTTAACTCCCTCGCATCCCTTCCGAGGGAGTTAACAAGTATGAGGTGAGGCAAGAAACAACTCAACAAAATTAAAATAAGTGATGAATTTAATATCAAAACACATAAAATCAAATCAACCTGCAGGAAGAAGAAGACCAGGACGTCCACTCAAAAGACTTCTGGATGGTGTTTCTCTTGAGGCCGAAACAGGTCAACAAATGGCCTAAATTCGTGAATGTACTATGATGATGATGATGATGTTAATATCAAAACACATAAAATAACAATCCACTTTATGTATATTTTATTCTATTATGTTTCATATCATTATTAATACTGATTATATTCTCTAATGAAAGTATTATTTTATTGCTTTAGGCAAAGCTACCAGACTCGATGCCACCACACTTCAGTGCAATGTATACACCCATTGCAGCTGCTGGAACACATGGTCAGATTAAGCATGTGGCTCGATTAATTGCCACCCAATTAACTGCAGTTGGACTAGGTCCAGGGGCAAAACAAGCAAAGAAATTGCAGGTCATTCCAAAGGTAAGTGCATACAAGTTATTAGCACACAGTATTTTATTATGGAAAACTTCACTTTTGTTTTCTTTAGAAATTACATCTATACATGATTTCCTGGTGCAGTGATAGAAGCAAAAAATATTCTGTATGCACTGGAATTAACTCCTCCAGTACTCTGTATTTTTATTCCAATGTAAATGCTACTCTCCAAAGAAAATATTAAAATGCATGTCTTATAATTTGATATAATATTTGACGTGCCTGTCTCAGGGATCTACATTTAATTTCCAGCTATACCATAGACATTTTTCTTCAAGTATATATTTGTCGGTCCTGGGGGACTAGTGATTTCCATGCTCACCTCTGGTTTCAAGGTTCAAATTATGTCAGGATCAGTGGATTTTTAAAGGGTATAAATGTCATGAAGCATGACTTCCTTCAGAAGGGAAGTAAAGCCACGACTTCCATGGTGTAGATTTACGGCACGTAAACGAACCTCAAGACAAGTAAGAGCCCTCTTGAGCAAAATTTGTTGATACTCAAAAGCCCAGGGATAGATTGTGATCATCATCATCATTATCACTCCAGGGATTTGGCAATTGCCTGTTCCGACTTCATAATGCATCAGCCCAACATTTTCTAGGTCTTCCAACATCATGTCTTCCTCTTGCTTAATAATTTCTTGCTAACAATGGATATCTCTCCTTACTCATTCCATCCATGTGATCAATCCATTTCTGTCTGTAATGCTTCCAGGAGACATTTATCTTACTGAGAAGCTTCATGGAAATCAGCCGGATTGTCATAGATTGTGATTCATAGTTAAATATGGGAAATAACATTATGAGGTTTTTAATTCAATAAATCAATGAGTCATTTCTTATCTTACCTCATAGTTTATGTTTTCTTAAACACGGGAACTGCAGTATTCAAGAGGAACATTCTTCCCATTTTCAACCAACATTATGACTTCCAGATTTTCATTGGAATCTCCATCTATAACATTGCCATCTGGTGTTGATTTGATGAATTTAGAATTATTATGCCGGGACTAATGTCAGTAAGACAGGAACCCGGACTGGTGATTACTTGTAATCACCAGTGAAGGGAGAAAGTTGTAGCTGCTTTACGAACTTCGTGAGTCGCAGCCACATTAACATATTCCCATTCACCAATAATCAATGATGAATTTAGAGATCAGGTCCCGTTCATCGGACCTGAAATGATTCATCCTTTCATTGAATAGATTGTGATGCTAATGACCATTAGTAATTTATTTTGTTTGTTGGATTGGTGATTCACAAAAAAAGTAACTGTTTATATCTTCATTATTTTAGAGCTCTACTCTTGATGATGACGATGATGATATGACCACCAAGAGCTCAATATCCACAGTGGTAAGAGGAATGATGGAAAAAGAGAAGGAAGGCCAATCAAAAACTGCTACTTTACTTCCCTCTGGTGGCACATTCAAGGTAAATAACTATAGATTTTTAAAAAATTGAGTTAGTGCATTTTGGATATACTATCTGACAAATGTATGCCTTCGTTTCATCAAATCTAGTTAAGAAAACATAAATTAATAGTGAGTGGAGAACATATTTTAATCAACTCACCTCATACATTTTCAAACTTCTTTGATACCGATGATTTCAGACAATATCATGCCCTTCTTCAGTCATGGTTTTCACTGATGAAATTCTGTGATTGTTGATTTCTTTAGTGACATCACCTCTTGTGCTGCCATCTTTCGTTGGATTATAAAAATTTAATTACAAACTTTATAATCCCAACGAAAGATGGCAGCACAAGAGGTGTAGTCACTAAAGAAATCAACAATCACGGAATTTCATCAGTGGAAGCCATGACTGAAGAAGGAATGATATTGTCTGAAACCGTCGGTATCAAAGAAGTTTGAAAATGTATGAGGGTGAGTCGATTAAAATATGTTCTCCACTCACTATTAACGATATAACCTCATAATGTTTACTTCCCAATATTAATTTAAATAAGAAAACATAATTGCTTTAATCAGAGCATTGTCAAATATCTTCTCACTCACTATTCATCTTCAATGACCCTATATCCAAAACATGTTCTTTTTTACTATTGGTGATATCTGATATCAAGATCTAATATGCCATGTATAATGATGTTTTGATACAGGTAACTTGGTATGAATTAAAACTGTTATGATTAACATGCAGTCTTCCATTTCACACAATACACTACAAGCACAACACAGGAATTATGTCAATACAGGACTGTGGATCCCCAAAATTATATGACACATTTGGATTGTGGTTGGTCAAAATAAGGCGAGCTCCTTCATGTGTACAATTGCCCATGTGATGTCTATCACTTCCTATGATTTTACACACTTTAGCTCTTACTATTAGTAGATATTTTATATTTATTACTATTGTATATTTTTTAGTCGGCCGCGGTGGACTAGTGGTTATGCTCCTTGCTTCTGGTCCCGAGGTTCGCGGGTTCAAACCCGGCTGGGGTCTATGGATTTTTTAGGACAGAAAAATCCAAGGAGCAAGTCCTCTGGGAGGGACTTTAAGCCATGGGTCCCGAGTCTCAAGATTTTCAGGCTCGTAAAAAATCCTTAAGCCTGAATTAAAAGGCCTCTAAGCAAAATTTACCGAATTTTCCTGTCCTAGTACTACCTTGGTTTCCTAGATGTCTGTATGAGGCGGAACGCTGACCACGGACCACTCAAAATGACATCTATACGAAAACAAGTGTAACTAAATTAGTATGGTTTAAATTCTTCCCTGTAGGGGGAGAGCGCCTAAATCTCTGTAAAGGGAAAACATGGGCTTACAACAAAAATACTATTGTATTTGTATTATTAGTTTCAATTTTTTTATTTAGGCTGTAAAACAACGGATCAAAACTTTGAAGCTCTCTGAGATAACAAACCCGTTAGAAGAAGAAACTTTGGAGAAAATGATGGCAGATGCAATTTGGAGGGTATTAAAAGCAGAAAGAGATGCAGCACTTGGAGGTGTCACACCAGTTAGAAATAAGATTGTCACTACTCTTGCTGCTACATTTAATAGGAAAGTTAGAGATGGTGAGTTATTTGTAACAATAAGAGGAAATTTATTTAACTTTCACAGGGAAAAAACACTATGAGGTTTAATTTAAGAATTAAATTAATGTTTTTATTACCTCACCTCATATCCTTTTTCTTCTAGACTGCAGTTTCAGAGCTTATCTCCATCATCAGTAGCCTCTGGTCAACTGGTGTTATATCATTTCTTGGTGGTTTTCTTTTTCTTCTATCGGTGGACCTATGAACCTCTGGATCAGATCGAAATTTGCAGAAGTTTGGAAATTCATGAGTTTATCTTTCTTTTTTTGTTTTTTGGATGTGGATTTTTTCCCAGACCGTGAGTTCTTTCTGTTTATCTGTGTGTTTGATTAGGCTGGCTTTTTATCAATTAAATATATCAAACACACAGATAAACAGAAAGAACTCACGGTCTGGGAAAAAAATCCACATAAAAAAAAACAGGAAAGATAAACTCATGAATTTTGAAACTCCCGCAAATTTTGACCTGATCCAGAGGTTCATCGGTCCACTGATAGAAGGAAGAAGAAAACCAAGAAACGATATAACACTGGTCGACCAGAGGCTACTGATGATGGAGATAAGCTCCGAAACTGCAGTCTAGAAGGAAAAGGATATGAGGTGAGGTAATAAAAACATTAATTTAATTCTTAAAGAGGAAATTTTCCCATTATCCTCAGGATTCAGCTCTTTGCAATTCAGAAAGTGATTTGAGTTAATTTTACAGAGTATATGAGGGGAATTTCAATATATCACTTTTGTTGAGATGTTAATTTAGGAGGTTATGACTAGTGTATGTCCTGAATAATGCTAATAACTTTAAATGTTTGAATGGAAAAACTGAGTGGTTTGCAGTAGTCACAGCTGTAAGGTGAAAATGTGCTTATATTTTATAATAACTTGTATTCTGAAATGTTCAGCTTAAAAATTGTAGGGGACATTTATTATTCTAAATATGTTTCTAGAAACCAGAAACCTACAATAATAGTACAGTATGTAAATATTTTACAGAAAAATTTATATGCATGCTCATTTAAATAATTTTGCTGTAAGTTACATATGTGGTGGTAACTAAAATGTAAAGCACATAATGGGGTTTTCAAAAGCATTACAGCAAACTCCCGATTATCCATGTGCGTATTACGTGGTTTGCAGATTATCCAGGCATGACTATTTTTACTGTATTATTTTTTAAATGAAGATAAATACTGTACTGTATTTTGCATTGTTACGAAAAAAATTCTTTATTTTTAAATGTGTTACTGTGAACTGTGCTTAGAAACTAGCACAACTCAGAACCCCTTCCCCTGATGTGTTTAACGGTACTAACCAACATTCTGAGAACGCAGTACAATTTTGAAAATTTCCATTGTGTCAGTCACTGTAAGTTTGTTGTAACAACTGTATTTGTGTTGTGTAGGATAGTGTAGTCCATGAGAACAGTGTGCAGCAGTTTGTAAAAAAAAATGTCGGGGAACCTGGCTTCAAAACATTGAATGACGTGGCTATTGTCAACAAAGTGTGGGATGGGAGGGGAAGGAAAAAGTGAAGATGAAAATTCGTTGATGATTGAAAACAAAATTAGCCACAAAGAAACATTAAAATGTATAGATGTCTTATTAAAATATGTGGGACAAAATAAATTTGATTATGTGATGTCTAAGTGTTAGGAAAATAAGAACTGTAATCAGAAAGAGTGTATAAACGATAAATTGACGCAGAGGAAAATGTTGGACTCCTTGGTGTAAAACATGTGGTTTCAACAGAGATTTGTGATTCCTAGATATAAATTTTGCTTAAATTAATTGTAAGTACAACAGTTTTCGAATTACAGTACTGTAATAAATACTATACTGCACTAAGGTAGAATTTTTTATCACTCACCTCATATTGAGGTGAGTG
Organism: Diploptera punctata; assembly: GCA_030220185.1. Taxonomy (NCBI): domain Eukaryota; kingdom Metazoa; phylum Arthropoda; class Insecta; order Blattodea; family Blaberidae; genus Diploptera; species Diploptera punctata. The sequence continues at coordinate 5,271,940 of JASPKZ010003868.1, read as the reverse complement.
ATAAAAATTCTACCTTAATGAATATACCTCATAGTGAGAATTCCTAAAATAAGTAACTATACTGCACATTTGTTGTTAGGATAACTTAGTTGGATTACCTGCATTTTCGATTTTCCGTGCATATCTTGGTCCCAGTTAACATGGATAATCGGGAGTTTGCTGTATATAGTAACATTTGTTTAAATATGAACTGCACTCTCCTCAAATGGGTGGAAAAGAATTGCACATTCTTTCAAATGTGTCTATTTTCTTCAAGTAGAACAGCTTCTATTGAAAGTATTGCCAGATTTGAAAGCCTTTTTTTTTTATAAATTAATGAGTCATTTTAACATCTTACCTCATATTTCCTGTTTTATCAAACACGGTACTATAGTTTTCAAATGATCTTGTCATTCATTTTCAACCGCCATTATGACTACCGGATATTCGTTGGAATCTCCCTCTATAACGTTGCCATCTGGTGTTGATTTGACGAACTTTGAGATATCGTTGCCATCTGGTATTGATTTGATGAACTTTGAGATGAGGTCACGTTCATCTGGAATGTCGAAATTCATAGATTTAAATTTGTTCTTCTGTATAAATATTTTCTCCCAAACTGTCAAATCCAAAGGTTTTTCCAAATGTTTTTTTTTTCTCCTTTCATCAGTTTTGATTCTCTTTAGTGCAGAAAATTACCTTTTTTTTTGCCAAAGCTGAAGATATTGGAAAATGGTACATACAAAGTTAGAGTTGTAATTTGTGAAAAACATAAGCTCAATGACCCTTGGCTTACCAATCAGCTGTTGACTGTATTAACCACAGAAATGGACAATCATCCAGCCAGTAGCGGTGATGTAATAGTTATGCAAATTTATCACAATGCTGGGTAGACATTGATGCAATTCATTGATTGTAATTCCATAGATTGCTAATATTTTAAATTAAATAATTAATTTGCTGCATTAATTTCATTACAGTGGTGTTAAATTTCTTACTGGAAGATTTGAGATCGCATCTAGATTTAGGGTTTGCTTGGTTGTATGAAGAGTACAGTTTCCTACAGGGATTTAATAGGATGCCAACTTTTTTAAAACAAGAGCAATCTTCAGATTACAATTACAACAGACTGCTGTGTACCATGGCAAAGAACCTGATTGAGAGGGCAGAAATGAAAGACAGGGATGTGTAAGTATAATCAATATAATCCTTAAAGCTCATTGATAAACAAGCTCAACTTATGCATTAATGTGTTAATTTAAATTTTAATATTCACAATAATGGACAATTATTATTTTGAAAAGAGAAATTAATGCCTAAATGGGGATATGAACCAAAAACCTCTAGCTCTGTATGTTAATGTGCTAACAATTATATTATTTCAGGCTTCTGATACAAATGCTAGTTCTTCTTCTTCATATACAATTCTCTTTATCTTCAGAAGCATATAGCCGTCCCAATTCAGGCATTCATCATCTTAAGGCATGACAACTTCAAAAGTGAAAGTTTTGGCCTTCTCAACAATCCTCCATGCCAATCTGTCTCTTGTCATATTCAAATTAGTCACTTTCATTTTCTTTAGATCATTCATTGTGTCATCCTCCCATCCGATCTTTGGTCTTCCAACAGCTCTGCCTCCTATAGGTTTCCATTTGTAGAGTTTTTTGACCAGTCTCTGATAATCCATTCTTATCAAATGTCCAAGCCAACCAATTCTGAGAGATCTTATATGGTTTACTATATTCTGATTTTTTATTAATTTGTTATTTGTTTTGATTCTCCAACAGTTATCAGTTCCTCTATTTGGTCCAAATATTCTTCTTAAAATGTTTCTTTAAAAAATTAGTAATTTCTGTTTTATTAATATTTAATTTTAGGAAGTGCTATTATGACAGCTGAAGAACTTCATAATGTTAATTCCTATTGTTTTTATTAATCCTCTGTATAATCTATTTCCCCTCAAATCATGGTTAATGTTATTCTGTCACCTCATTCTTGGTCTACCAATTGGACTTTTCCCTCTGGTTTTCCTAAAGTAAGTTTCCATGCCCCTTTTTCATTCCCCATTCATGCCACATGTCCTGCCATCACGGTCTATAAGTCTTAATTGTTCATATTATATCTTGCTTCCTATAAAGATCATGTATATTATAACTTCACCATTTTTAATTACTTGAGATTTATGGATGCTTTAATATCTGGGTCATATTGTCTCTATGGTATTTAGGATGTAGTAGTCAGCTGTGTACCAATGTATATTTGAAGAGAAAAATATATACTCAGCGTGGGGTTTGAACCCAATGTACCAATGATTTATATATAATATAAAATCTGAGGATAATGGCACTTTAAGTGATTTTAAAGCATTAACATCTCCATCTATCCATAGTAATTATATATCCATAGGGAATTATAAGTGTGGTAGCTTCCCGTTGCTTTCCACACCGGTGAAGGATGATGATGATAATTATAAGAATGATGACGGTGGCCGGACACAGCCTCATGTAATTACACTAAATGAAACATGTTAACATCTAATTATATTAAAAAGAATTAATCTCAACATAATATGAAATTACATTTTTTACAAGACCAGCCTCATGGGCAAGTGGTCAGCATTCCTGACTACTGTTCATGAGGTCCCAGGTTCAATTCCCGGTCAAACCATAGCAATTTTTCTTTAAAGGGAATTATTCCTGTGGTTGCCCATGGTCTGGAATTTAGGTTAAGAACTGCACTTCATAATCATTTATAACACATCATATCATAGGGATAACGTAACTCTGCCTTCCAAGTGCCCCAACCTAAAAAATGGATTACAATTCCGCCAATGCTAGGGGAGAAAGTCAGAAATGTCATAAAAGATAACCTGGTGGCATTAAACAAACAAAAAAAAATTACAAAAAATGAAAGTGTTTGATGAATTCACTTCAAAATTCCATAAATATTGCAAAACCTTACTTCCATGCCAATGTGTAAAACCTTACTTTTGATCCTTGTAACATAAATAGTTAAATACATATTTTGTACATAGTAATGATTATTATAAATACAACTATTCAGTAAGAGAATATAGTAAACAGTTCTCCCAGTTATATTATATGCATGTGAAACATGGACTCTTATTTTAAGAGAGGAAAGAAGATTACAAGTAATTGAGAAAAAGTCCTTAGGAAAATATTTGGACCAAAGAGAGATGAACAGACAGGTGAATGGAAAAAACTACATAACAGTGAAATAAGTGGTCTCTATAGGAAACCAGATATAATAAAACAGTTAAGTTTCATAGATTGCGATGGGTAGGACATGTGGCACAAATGGGGAATAAAAGAGGTGCATGGAAGCTTCTTGTAGGAAAACCAGAGGGAAAATGCCTAGTTGATTGTCCAAGAATGAGGTGGGAGAATGACATTAACTATGATTTGAGGGAAGTAGATTATACAGGGAATGACTGGAAAACATTAGCTCAGGATAGGGATGTATGGAGAGCTTATGTCTGCACTGCCATGCACCTATGGGTTCGATAGTGAAGTGAGTTTTGTTAGTTAGTATTAAATTAATGTTGGGAAGTAAACATTATGAGGTATCTAATGGTTTATTTTAGGTAAGATGTTTCCAGACTCAAAAAAATTTGATTATGTGGTAAATCATTTAAATTCATCAGAGAATTTTTTTTTTAAAAACTCATCTCATAAATTTCATGCTTTTCATGAAACCGCAGTTTTAAGCACAATCATGCCCATCCTCAGTCACACTGATTCGGAGTTGTGACTGAGGATGGGCATGATTATGCTTGAAACCACGGTTTCATGAAAAATATGAAATTTATGAGGTGAGTTTTTTAAAAAAAATGTTCTACTGTGAATTTAAATAAATAGTAAACAGTGTTTTTACCACAGAGTTGAATGGCTTGATCTACTTGTGTTGTGAATATTTGATGTCACATTAAGAGAACTCAACTCAGAGGGATGAGGGACGAAAGTCACGAGTGCTATTGCATATGGTAGTAAAAGATTCCGGGCTATGTGGCCGTGGTCTATAACTGGCGTTTCTTCCAGACGTTTCTCCCTCAACTGCGGAGGGCATCTTCAGTGGCGAGCGCTAGAAGCTGTTGTTTCCCTGTCGTAGACTCGACTGCGAAACGTCTGGAAGAAACGCCAGTTATAGACCACGGCCACGTAGCCCGGAATCTTTTACTACCATGATTACCGGCCGTGAAAGCCTGCATTCTGCTATTGCATATGTTTGAAAGCTTTGAGTTGTGAAGTGAGATGGACTTTATTTATTTTTTTTTTCAGTTTGTTAGCCCGACTTTACTTGGAAGCACCACTTATTACGGAGAGCTACAGAACTGCTGAAGAACATGTGTGGGGATGAGACTCGAGCACCTGTAGGACTACATCTCCTACAGGACCTAGTGACACGCAGACCACCAAAACAACTTGTGTTTCTCAATGCACTCCTTGTTCACACAGCACATGAGAGTCTTGAGGTAACTTATATCTTTAAATTAATATTGGGAAGCTAAAGCTATTACTATGATAGAAATAAGTAAATTAATGAACACAATTAAATTGACGATTTTATTATTAATTTAACACTTCTCATAGAAGGATAAATTATATTTGAAGAAAAAAATTTTCGCCTAGACCGGGACTCGAACCCGGGACCCTTGGCTTTCCGGAAAGCCAAGGGTCCCGGGTTCGAGTCCCGGTCTAGGCGAAAATTTTTCTCTTCAAATACAATTAAATTATTGTAAATCAATGGTAAAGGCACAATTTTTTTTTTCTTTACCATCATTTACAACTTATATCTTTGTTAATTATTGTTTTGAAAAGAAAAATGGCCCAATTGATAGAAAAAAGAAAAGAATTTAATTTACCCATGTATATAGCTTTTGTTGATTATACTAAAGCACTTGATAGTGTAAGTAGAAATAAATTATGGAACATACTAGAAATGAAAGGGATTCCTCAACACCTTATAAGAGCCATTCAGAGTTTATATATAGAAGCAAATTTTAAAATAGACTGCAGAGAGAAAATTAGTAAACAAAACATAAAAATAAACCAGGGAGTAAGACAAGGGTGTCCATTGTCACCAGTATTATTTAATTTATACTTGGACCATGTCATAAATGAATGGCAACAACAAATTAATATAAATAGTGTATTGACAACTCTGCTTTTTTGCAGACGATCAAGTAATAATGACAGCATCAGAAAATGCTTTACAACAATTCCTTTATAGACGATTTTTATTATTAATTTAACACTTCTCAAGTGTTAAATTAATAATAAAAATCGTCAATAGAAGCCCTACTGGCTATAAAGTAGTGTTAAATTCCCAATAAATGTCTTCTTAACTAAGAAGCCGCCATTTGCAAAGATAGAAGGTATGGTTTCAAGCATTTGGCGCGAGGGAATTACAACGTACATAAGAGAAAAATTTGCGTCTAGATCGTAACTCGCCTCGGTAGCTCAGTTGGTAGAGCACTTGGCCCGGAAAGCCAAGGGTCCCGGGTTCGAGTCCCGGTCTAGGCGAAAATTTTTCTCTTCAAATATAATTCCTTTATACTTTAAATAATATATCTCTAAAATACAATTTAAGAATATCTACATCTAAAACAAAAATATTAACTCTGAAAGGAAAATGTGCAATAAGAACAAAAATAATGATAAACAATGTAATTATAGACCAAGTTCAGAATTTTAATTATTTGGGATGTCATTTAAGTAATGACAGAAATTTAGATAAACACACTAAAATACGATTCAATTATCTATGTGGCACAATTAAACACACTTTATTGAATAAGACTAGAAAATAAACTATTTTGAAGTTTTACGAAGTATTGGCAGTTCCATCTCTTATATATGGATGTGAAACCTGGACATTAACAAAGGCAGATAGTAAACAAATAGAGGCTGTAGAAATGAAGATGTTGAGAGCAATAGCAGGATACCAAAGGACTGATAAAAAAGAAAAACGAGATATAAGAACAGAACTTAACATATTTAATCTCTGTGAAAGAATAAAATACTATCAAAATGCTTACCTTCAGCACGTATTACGAATGAATGAACAGCGCATACCAAGAAGAATGTATAATTATAAACCAAAAGGGAGAAGATTGTTGGGAAGACCATTGAAGAGATGGAAGGACCAATTCGACCTATAATGAGATCGGAACAGGCCATTGGACTTAAAAGAAAAATTAATGCTTGAATCGTGATTTGAACCTGAAACCTCTAGCTCGGTATGTTAGTGTGCTAACCATTATGCTATTTCAGGCTTCTGATGCAAATGTTAATTATTCTTCCTCATATACAATTCTCTTTATTATCAGAAGAACTTTTATTGGGGTTCTTTCATCAGTAGGGGGAAAAAAGTTTATAGAAGTGAAGTTAAGGACACATAAACTTAGTTGGTTTACAATGCGCAAGCAACTCACATTAACTCTTCTTTATGATCAACATTGAATAGTTGCATTGGTGAGTTAACTGTAGGAACTACATTCACTCTACTTCATGACATATATGCTGTACTATTTTTTGGTCAGACTGTAGCACAAAAATTGTCTTCACATCAGCATCATCATCCTTGCAAGTATTAGGCCATGTGGCCTGTTACAGTCTCAAAGAAGAATTTTCCATCCAGTGCTTTTTTGGACGTCTCAGCGATCTTTTGCCTGGGTGGCAATAACGAAGCATGGCTTTTGGAATTCTATGAAATGGCATTCGTTGAAGATGAGTTTTCTAGTTGTTCTGGAGGTTTGGTATTTCTAGGTGAAGTTGATATAATCAAAGAAAATCACAAATTTCACAAAAACAATGGGGATAATTAACAGTATAATGAAACCATCTTCAACGAATGCCGTCTCATAGAATTCCAAAAGCCACTACTTCGCTACTGCCTCCAAGGCAAAAGATCGCTGGGACGTCCAAAAAAGCACTGAATGGAAAACTCCTCTTTGAGACTGTAACAGGCCACACGGCCTAATACTTGCATGGATGATGATAATGAAACCATCTTTTGTTCAAAAGAACACAAGATTACGGCTTTATAAGGTTCTCGCAAGACCAGTATTAAGATATGGTATTGAAGCACATAAGTTGTAACCATGTAAATATGCTATTATTCTGCAGGCTATTCATCGGACATTTGCAAACAAGTCCCAGTCATTTTAGCTCTTGAAATGAAGGCAGTAAATGAAGTAAAGCACTGGGCAAGTTGACTCAGACATTAGCATTTTGGACTCATATTTGGGGTCTCTGGTTCAGACTTGGTACTGACCAACTTGAGATTTTTAAATTGTCTACGAATATAGTGGGTTAAAATTTCATTCCATAATCATCATTTCATAATAGCCTATAATTTGGGAAATTAAATCAGCAAACTCCCACAAGAACACATAACTACACTAATATATATATATGATATGATAAGCAAAATAAATGCTTGGACGTGATTCTAACCTGGACCTCTTAATTGATATTCCAGTGCGCTACCAAGCAAATCTAGTACAAACATTTATTCTTCTTTATATATATTCTCTATTACGAGAGGTAGCGGGGAACTCTGTCTCCACTGCCATCTAGTAGCTCCTATAACAAGTAAGCAAATTAAAGAGACTATTTAACTCATGCCACAAATTCTAGTCAATGACCAATCACGCTTCAATGAATGTTGTTTTACAACCAATGACAGTCGTGTTTCACCTCACTGTTTATCGATTTCTCTTTATCAGCTCCTGCTTTTGTGATAAAGGAAGCTCCTCCTTTTTATGTTCTCAACAGGTCAAACCATTATTTTTCTCCAACAAATACATTGAATATAGCAAATAATGAAAATATTCCTTGATTTTACTGAGTTGTTTACTAAAAAAATAAATTAATAACCTGTAATGTTGATTATGATATATAGTTTGATGTGTTTCATTATTTCTCCACTTGGGTGCACTCTTACAATATTGCGATCTTATTTGGCAATAAATAATATGATCAAGCAGCAGTGAATGAACATAACCTCACATTTGTGATTTGTTTTCAAACATCGCCATTTACATTAAATATATAAATGTTTAAAAATAACTATAGTTAAACAATGATTTGTGAGTAAACAGCTTAATTTTATTTGTTAAATAGTCCTAACAAATGCCACTCTTGATTTCCAATTTATCAATAATTTGGAAATCACTCGTGGCATTACTTACGAATATTTTTACATTAGAGCAGTGATGCTTCTTTATTTCGATGTTATAATTAAATTTTTGACTTTGAGCAATGCATGCTTAATATGATATAAGAAAAAAAATATATACACACACACACACACACATATCTACTGGATACAATCAAAGATTCTAGACAAAATATGCTGTTAGCTGTTAAAGCATATATAAATAAGAGTGAAGTAAAGTTAAATAAAGGAATAACCTCTTTGTTACAGGTCAGAGGAAGAGCTATAAAGTGTGTAGTGGAATTGTATGATCGAGGTGATTTACGCAGTATTATTGAAGAATATGCCATATTTTATTTAAGTTTTCTACGTCTGACACAACCTCCTGATGTACTTTTTTGGATTAGATAGAGGGCGACCTATCAGGATTGATTGTTGGACTGAAGATATTGTTAAAGTGTGTCTATATCTCTATCTCGCTCTTCTCCCTATTAACGAAAAACTCATCAAGGAGTAAGTATAACAGCCCATCTTATACCATTTTCAAAATTAAAAATATAATAGCAAAAAATTTTCTTTAAAAAATAAGTAAAATGAAAATATTGAATTATAGGAAAAATTTATAAAAATATAAATTTTACAATGGAAATAATTTTTATCTACTAAAATGCAGTTTAATATCAATCCATCCATCCATAGTAATTCTGCCCGATGGCAGGTCTTTCACTGCAATCATAGCATTTTCATGCTATGTTTTGCAGCTTTACTAGGGAATTGTAGATGTGGTAGCTTCCCGTTGCTTTCCACACTGGTGAAGGATGACGATGATATTGATAATGATAAGGATGATGATTGCCATATGATTTTGGGGACCGTTTGGGTCTTAAAGTTTTCCTGACATTTGTCTTACAGGTGAGGAAAAACTCCGATAAAAACCTCACCCAGAAAAACTGCCACGACCGGGATCGAACCCGGGCCTGCTGCGTGATAAGGCAGCACGCCACCTCGAGACCACAGCGATGGACTTAATATCAATAATACAATAATATTTATAAACAAATAAATACCAAAGTAACCAATTAACACAGAAGTTAATTATCTACTGAAAATTATTAATTCATAATCTTTAAACATAACAAATTTTAAGAAAATAATGTAAAAAGTAAAGTGATCCCACTACAGGACCCTTGGTGTAGTTGGAGGTTAAGGCTCTTACGTTTGGCGCCAGATTATTGAAACTTCTTGGTAGAAATCCCCATTACTACTTTTTGTAATCTAAAAAAACCTATGATGTAGGATTTAGCCCTTGCCCTCCTAGCTTACTACTATCCTCACATCCATATGTATCAATCACAGGGATGGATGAATATCCAGCCAGTATAGGGGGTCACATGTTGGGTCCCTGTAATCCCTATTTATTGCAGCTACCCAAATTCCTCATGCTGGATGAGAATTGGTCCCATATTGGTTAAATTCCATGAGAAAATTTCTTCCTCCATGGGGATTCGAACCAGTGCAAGTCCCATAGCTCTGCACTAAGGCATGATGCCTTAAAATTGATCATGTACAGCATGGGGCCTAATTGATATTAAAGGTAATAGCAACATCTGGTTAAAAAAACTGAAACTAAGGTCGATGTATTGCATTGTGCTAACAATGATTTCCTGTACTATTATCTTTTAGCCAGAGGTAGTGAACATTTTAATTGGCTTTGGCTCTTCGGATTTCCACAGATTTATTTGTTATAATAGATGAACCTTGTTCTAGGCTTGCTAAAGTGTATGTGCAAACAGTGGCAGATGTAAAGCGAACAATTCTGCGACTTTTGGAGCAGCCTGTACGAGGAATGGGGATGGACTCGCCTCAGTTATTGTCTCTTGTTGAAGAATGTCCAAAAGGGGCTGAAACTCTTGTTACCAGAGTCATTCATATTCTCACAGATAAAGGTAAGTGACTTTTTTTTTCAAATCTTATTTTGAGACACTTGAACATGTTTGCTCATATCACAGCTAGGAACTTTAGGCCCATTTCAGTAAAGTATTCACGTGTTTTCTGCAAATTCACTGTTAATTGAATGAATGATGAAATATGGATACCGGTATTACTGAAATGAATCATGATAATGAAATTTTATTTCAGCATTTTCCTTGACGGTCTGCCTCTGAATTCTGCATTCAGTTCCTTGCTATTTCCTTTAAATTTTTCTTTGTTTATAATATCTGTTAACCCATTCACTTCAGGGTTAAACGCTCAGTGCATTTTCCCAGAAACTGGATTTAAGTCAACATAAATTATGTTGTCTATTTTCAAGACAGTTAAAACAAACAAAAGATAACAGTACTTCCAATAAGGGAGAAGTCCAAAACACATTCCTCTACTATTCATAAATGTTAACAAAAGATTACCCTGCAAAGGGATGTACAGAATATTGCAAAATGTGTAACAGTAGAGTTAAGCGAGTGTACCTCGTCTTCTGAGTTGAGGACCATTTAACTGCCAGTGAGTCTACCTTGTCTTCTGAGGCGAATGGGTAATAACAGCTCAGGTCTTTAGTGATGTAATTGAAATCTGGCTGTGAAAGAGCTAGCAAATTTTGCTTAGAGGCTCTTATCCCAGGCTAGATGCCCTTTTACATGCTATAAATCTACAATATGGGACTCTAGGTTTTACTTGCCTTCTGAAGGAAGGATTTTTATGCCCCAGCCAAGTTTCAACTTGGGACCAGAAGCAAGCATGGTAACCACTATTTAACTTTTACAGAAATTAATCACTATGAGGTTTAATTTATGGTAAAATCATACAAATCTTCTAAGTAAATTGTGATTTCGAGACCATAACGGTCTCATCTTCTGTACTTTTTTGGCGACTGATGTTATGTCGATCGGAAGAAACTCTTCTTCTTCTCTCTGTTGGTGGACCGATGAACCTCTGGATCAGGTCAGAAAAGATCCACATTCAGAAAAACAAAGGAAAACTTATGAACTTCCAAATTCCTGCAAATTCTGACCTGATCCAGAGGTTCATCGTTCCACCAACAGAGGGAAGAAGAAGAGTTTCTTCCGATCAACATAACATCAGTCACTAAAAAAGTATTGAAGATGAGACCGTTATTGTCTCGAAATCGTGATCTACTTAAAAGATTTGTATGAGGAGAGGTAAGGAACATTTGATTTTACCATGGTAACCACTAGTTCATCAGGTTGACTCACGTGCCTTATGTTGACAACTAAGTAACTCTATTTGATATGAAAAGTAGTGAAATAACTGGTTAAAACTGAAAATAAGCTTAGAGATTATGTCATACTAATAAGTGACTTTGTACTATTTCTAAATGCAGTAGTAGCAACTAATTCATTTCAGAATTATTTGTGAGAATGTTGAAGTTAGTGGACAGTACCATGACATGATAATTACATGAAAATTTATTTTCAGCACCTCCAAGTATGGAGTTGGTTGCACGGGTTCGTGAATTGTATCATACTCGAGTATCTGATGTTCGATTCCTAATTCCTGTGCTAAATGGACTGACGAAAAAAGAAGTGATAGCTGCTTTACCAAAACTGATCAAACTCAACCCTGTAGTCGTCAAGGAAGTTTTCAACAGGTATGCAAATAAACAAATTATTGAAGTTTCTTTAAAAACTCACCAAAACCATTAAAAAAATATTCTAAACAAATTCAATCAAGAGACATTAAAAACTTTTTTTTTCACAAATTATTGGAAATTGTTGGTATAAGCAAATAGATATTAAATTAAGAAGCTAAAGGTATTACTATGATAGAAATAAGTAAATTAATGTACACAACTAAGCTATTGTAATCAGTGGAATAGAGAAAATTTATGCCTGAACCAGAAATCAAACTCCTTCAACTTTTGTGCTGAAGCTCTGACCACTGAGCTAATTCAAGCTTCCTTCCCGTCCAAGCACAAATTCTCCTTTTACCTTACTCTCATGATCCCATACCCAATGCAGTGAATCATCATTCACAAATTCACATTGCATGGCTTCTACATCAAGTAGACATGATAGGATTGCATACAGCTAAAACTATATTTATTACATTAATATTAAGAAGTTGGGTTTGATCCCCGATCAGGGCAGTTTTTCCTCAAATGTGAGACAAATGTCAGGAAAACTTTTAAGGTCCTAACAGTCCCCGAAATCATATGGCCATCATCATCCTTCATCGGTCTGCCTTTGGGCAGAATTACTTTGGATGGATGGATGGATTAAGAAGTTAAAGCTATTACTATGATTGAAATATATAAATGTCCATTCAATCTCTTAAATCAGTATCAGAAATAAATAAGATGAATGCAGAGTCAGTCATTTTACCTCATAACTTGTGTTTATGAGGGCGACTTCAAAAGTTCTGCACACGGCGCATGTGCGATCATTACGGTAGCATGATCGAGTTGAAATTTGCGTCAGTTGTTAATCAGACTTTAGGTTTGACGGCTATATATATGTGTGTCGTGGTTAGCTTGGCTGTTTCGTGAATAATTCAGTTTTAAAATGGAAGAGGAAATGGAGTCAGGTCGGATTACACATAGTGACCAGGCAGGTCGTAAAAGAATTGCAGAAAAATTGCTTCAACGTTACCGAACAGTAGCAGAGCAGTTTCTGAAAAGGATTGTTGCACTAGATGAAACCTGGAGACAAGATTTTGATCCTGAACTGAAGTCTGCCTTCTGCTCTTCACTCAGATGATGAGGAATCCATTTGGCAGAAACTTTTCTCGTCTTTAAATTTTCAGTAATGATTCTGAAGAGTCTCTCTACGAGATGACAAAACATCGGTCAGTGCACAATGCTTATTAAATTTTGATTATTCCTCTGGATGAACTGAGTACACCGAATCCGTAGGGCTGGGATGTTCGAGTAATAAAATGTTCACGTGGCAGCTATAATTGAATGATGAATACATGACTTGTAGTTTGAAACACTTACTTTATTAACTTCACTAATGCGCGCTTCATGTCTTGAAGAAACTTGTGTGTTGAGATGAATGTGTTGTGGTCTTGAAATGATGCAGGAACAGAATAGCGTCTGTCCTGGACAGATCTCGGTGAAGAGTACTGTGAATGTATGTCTGTACTATGCTAGCGCCAACGGAAGAGTGATGAGACTGACACATAAGCGTAAACGGTCACATGGTTACAGCATTGCAACGTATAACCTTTAATGCGGCAGTGCTATAGCGTTGCCATGTTACAGCAAAGAATGCAAGTGAATAACACTCTTTGACTGAAGGCAAGGAGGCTAATAAGAAAATAAATGAAATGATACAGATTCTGTATACTGAAGTGACAGACATTCTGGCCTCGTGTGCAATTTCCTCGTATGTTTTTTCATCAATCCTCTCTCAAAATGTCATTAACTATAATCTCAGAAGTGTAGTCTATTGCAGTTGATGGTCTTCCACTTCTTGTGTTGTCCTCGGTACTTATCCGACCTTTACAGAAACAAGCAGCCCATCGTGATACTGTGCTATGATCCACTACACTGTTTCCGCACACCTCCCTCAAAGAATTGTGAATTTCAGTTGGATTCTTTCCACGTAAACATTTGATTTTGATTTAGGATTGCTCGCTGGTCACTATGTGTAATCCGACCTGACTTCTTCCATTTTAAAACTGAATTTTCATGACACGGCCAAGCTAACCAGGACACACGTATATAGCTGTCAAGCTTAAAGTCTGATTAACAACTGACACAAATTTCAACTCGATTAAGCTACTGTAACAGTTGCTCATACGCCATGAGCAGAACTTTTGAAATTGCCCTCGTATTTGAACATGTTTCAATATGCCATGCATACCATCATCAGCTTTTCCAGACTGTTGAATTTTATGTTGTCGGTCCTGGATGTCGGCACCCACTCCATCTTTTGGCTGACTGAAGAACTTGTAAATCAAATATTTTTCCCTGAGAGTTTCAAAATTCATGATTGTATCCCTGTTCTTCTGGATGTAGATCTTCTCCCAAATAGTAAGTTCTTTAGAATTTCCTGTTTTAATTCCTGGGGACTAATTTGATATGCAAGTTTTTTTGGATCATCAAAAGACGGAGCAGAAGTCGACATCCAGGGCCGACAATTTAAAAATCAACAGTCTGGACAAGCTGAAGATAAAACAATTGTTTTGAAACATGTCCCAGAAGAACTCATCTTTTATGAGGTTTAGATGCAACAGGCTCACGTTATTTATTAAGAAGAATCTCATGATGTTACTTCCTATTGTAATTTTATAATTATTATGGAATTGTTTAATTTTTTACAGGTTATTAGGAACACATTCCGAGATTATGAATCACACATCACCGCTTACGCCAGCTGAACTACTTATTGCACTGCACAACATCGATCCATCCAAGTGTGAACTTAAGACTGTTATTAAAGGTAAGTATTTTATACAAATTTTCTTCAGTATGCATATTAAGATGCAGTGTAATTTAGGTACTGTCATGCATCCTGGTCAAGTGGTCTAAAACATCCTGCCTTTGCATAGAACTACAGGAAACATGCTTGCTCAAATATCCATGAGGAAGAAATTTTCTTGTAGAATTTTGGTTTAGGTATGGATCCAGTATCCATCCACCATTGTGCTCAATTTACTTAGGTATGACTATTTAACTCATGCCCCAAATAGTCAATGACCAATCACATTTCAATGAATTTTGTTTTACAACCAATGACAGTCGTCACTCTTTATCAGCTCCTGCTTTTGTGATGAAGAATGCTCCTCCTTTTTAATATTCTGACAAGCTCAGAGCATTATTTTTCTCTAACAAATACATTAAATATAGCAAATAATGAACAGATTCCTTGATTTACTGAGTTGCTTACTAAAAAATTAATTAATAACCTATAATGTTGATTATAATATACAGTTTAATGTGTTTCATTATTTCTCCACTGCATTCTTACAATATTGTGATCCTATTTGGCAGTAAATAATATGATCAAGTTGCAGTGAATATACATAACCGCACATTTCTGATTTGTTTCCAAACATTGCCATTTACATTAAATATATAAATATTTTAAAATACCAGTAACTAAATATAAATAATGACTTTTGAGTAAACAGCTTAATTTTATATTTGAAAAGAAAAATATACACCTAGACTGGGGTTTGAACCCAGGACCTTTGACTCTCTATGTCAATGCTCTATCCAAGTGAGCTACCTAGGTCTCCAATGTAAACGCATATTTTTCTCTTATACATAGTTAATTCCCTAACCCCAAAGCTTAATTTTATTCGTTAAATAGTCCTAACAAATGCCACTCTTGATTTCCAAATCCTCTAGATAAATTTACTCATGGCATAACTATAATAAGTAAAGATTCAGGTTGAGAAAACCAGATATAATGGCAGAGAGATCCAACATGCTGACCAAATGTTACTCTATACTGGCTCATTATCCATCTCTATGATTGACACATTTGGATGAGAGGTCAGCAGCTGGATAGTAGCCAAGTGGCTTCTACCCTTATTGCACCAAATAACAGTAGTATTATCAGTGGTAGTAGCACAATGAAATCAATGGATCTTTGGACTTCTGACAGTTACAACTAGAGTTCAGAGTACATACAATCTTGTCGCAATTACATGGAATGATGATGGGGGAGCATCAGCTCAATACATCTACAGTGACGTTAACAGCCCAATATTGGGCCTCTCCTTTGATAAGAGTTACTAGACCAAGTTAATTTAGTTACTCTCATTTCCCTACAGATGTCATGAATGGTATGCTGTCAACATACCGACACTGAGACATGTAGCAGATATTACTAGAATGAAGAAGGTCGGTAAATTATGTTTAGAGGCCTCTTTATTCAGGCTTAAGGATCATTAACGAGCCTGAAAATCTTCAGACTCGGAACCAACTGCTTAAAGTCCCTCCTGGAGGACTTGCTCCTTAGATTTTCCCATCCTAAAAAATCCAATCAACCTCGGCCGGGTTTGAACCCATGACTCTTGAGACCAGAGACAAGGAACCATTAGTCCACTGCAGCCGACAATCAACTCACTAGAATTTGTAATTCATGTTTGGTTTAATTTTACCATGTATAACAAAAGTAAGCAATATAACAGACTCGCTAATTAGCTGAATATTAATGTTTACCATATTTACTTATTTTAGGAATTCACACTATGAAGTATATAAATTTACCATATTTATTCACATAATGATATACCACAGTTTGTCACATTAAAAATTACATGTTAATTTTAACAAAAAAAATTGCTTGGTTCTTATTAAAGCAAAATATGATTGATTATTATCACAGTATTTTTCCCTTGCGTGAAGGATACACTCTAGTTTTTTTGTTATAAAAATCTAGAAAAAAGTGCATCTGTTGTGTGGGTAAATTTAATACAGTAAAAATATGTTTTTTGTCCAATGCACCAAGTTGTCTTTTATGACATTTCTGGCTTTCTCCCCTGGCATTGGCTGAATTGTAATTCATTTCTTATGTTGGGGCACCTGGAAGACGGAGTTACATTACCCTGATGATATGATGAGTGATAAATGATAATGAAGCACCAGCAGAGCCCTTTTCCTAAACTTAACCTAAATTCCACACCATGGGCAACCACAGGAATAATTCCCTTTAAAGAAAATTTTCTATGATCTGACCAGAACCTCATGAACTGTAGTCAGAAATGCTGACCATTAGCCAATGAGGCTGGTCACAGTAAAAATATAAAACATACAGAATGGATAAAATCTAACTTAAAAGCATTTGGTTGTATTTTGGAGAACTTGAAACTTATTTTCGGGAAGGAGAGAGGAAAGGTTGATGGCAGTGTTGGTATAGTAGTAATAGTGGTAGCTTAAGTTTTAGCCATGAGTAATTATATTTTTTAATGTAGCATTATATAATTTTTTAATAGCAACATCGATGTGCTTTGCTGAGAAACAAGCATACACACAGGAGGTTCTTGCAGTTGTGATGCAGCACCTGATGGAACAGAACCCACTACCCACACTTCTGATGCGCACTGTTATACAGTCTCTGTCACTGTATCCACGGCTCATAGGATTTGTCATGAATATCCTTCAGAGACTTATCATGAAGCAGGTAATATTTTAACTTTAACTGTTACAGGAAATATCACTATACAATTTAATTTAAAATAAAATTCTTTTTACCTCACCTCATACCTTGTATCCTGTCTTCTAATTAGACTGGTTTCGTAATTTAGGTAACATTTTTTAATACTCACCTCATATTCTTCTTCTTTTTTAAAACTAGTTTTGGAACTTTACACTTAAGTTCCATCTTCTGTAATTTCGTGACCGTTGTTCTGTCATCTTGAAGAGCCACCTTTCGCTCCCTCTGTTGGTAGACTGAAAAACCTCAAAATCAGGTAATTTTTCCTGAGAATTTTGAAGTTCATTAATTTCTCCTTTTCATTTTTTTTAATGTAGATTTTTTCCCAAACAGTGGTTTCGAAACCTTACTGGTTACTTCTTCAGTAATTACACGACCAATGTTCTATCAACCAGGAACATCCACCTGTTGGTAGACTGATGAAACTCCCAATCAAATCAACTTCCACAGGAATTTCAAAATTTATTAATTATTCTCTTATTCTTTAATTAATTGTAAATCACAATTGAGGTTATGTAATAAAATTTTTAAAATATTGAAACAAGTACCTGATATATTAGTCATCCTCAATTAAAATGGATTTTTGTTTAAAAAACTTGTTAATTAGTTAAAACCATGTAGACCTTTCAGAACATGTTGCATCTCTGGAATCTCATCCGTTAATAGACAGCTGATTCAATTATAATTTTGTATGAAATTTAGCATTAATTCTAGGGTGATTTTTTCCATTATCTCTTCATGATATTTATGTTATGTTAGTGGGATCACTTCATCTTTTAAAATATTTTATTATTCTAGGTATGGAAACAGAAGAAAGTGTGGGAAGGCTTCATAAAATGTTGTCAGAGAACAGAACCACAAAGTTTTCAAGTTCTTCTTCAACTTCCTCCAGCACAGTTGAGTGATGTTCTTACCAGCTCTCCAGATCTTCACCAGCCATTATTGTCACATGTTATGGCTTTTACAGAGAACCAGGTATACTTTAATTGGCATAGCATTACTTCAAATATACGTAGTTCTGTAACAATTTTTTTTTCCAATAATTTTTAGCAATTAAGTTTTTCTCACTAGTATTAAATAAGGTAAATACAGCTATTTTCCTAGACTATTTAACTCATGCCACAAATGCTAGTCAATGACCAATCACGTTTCAATGAATGTTGTTTTACAACCAATGATAGTCATGTTTCACCTCGCTCTTTATCAATTTATCTTTATCAGCTCCTGCTTTTGTGATAAAGAAAGCTCCTCCTTTTTAATGTTCTGAACAGGTCAAAGCATTATTTTTTCTTCAACAAATACATTGAATATAGCAAATAATGAAAAGATTCCTTGATTTTGCTGAGTTGTTTACTAAAAAAATAAATGAATAACCCATAATGTTGATTATGATATATAGTTTGATGTGTTTCATTATTTCTCCACTTGGGTGCACTCTTACAATATTGCGATCTTATTTGGCAATAAATAATATGATCAAGCAGCAGTGAATGAACATAACCTCACATTTCTGATTTGCTTTCAAACATTGCCGTTTACATTAAATATATAAATATTTAAAAATAACTATAGTTAAACAATGATTTGTGAGTAAACAGCTTAATTTTATTCATTAAATAGTCCTAACAAATGCCACACTTGATTTCAAAATTCTCTAGATAAATTGGAAATCACTCGTGGCATTACTTATGATATTATCTTGAAAGAATGAGTTCAAATTGGATCCCCAAAGCTGTTTATAATTATATACCAAGAGGACAAAGATCTCTGGGCTGTCCTATGAAACGCTGGAGGGAAAAATTTTCTATAGGATCATAACAGGCCTTGGCCTAATACTTGGAAGGAAGAAGAAGAGGAATTATCTTGGTGATATTAGTTATTAACTCCTCTGTTTTCTTACGAACATCGACCAGGGTTTAATAAATTATCAATACTCTTAAAAAATTATTAATATATATTAAAATTATGTAAACAACTTTTGTCTGGCTTAGTTGATAGCATGTCTGCTTCCTGACTAGTGGGCTCGGGTTCGATCTGGTGGCGTTGAAAGTTTTTAACTGTTAAATTAATTCAACAAATTTAATTGCAATTTCGATCTCGGTGCCAAAAGAGGTGGTGGTGTACAATTTTTAATTGGTAGATTATGCACCAGATTCCTGCATTAAATTGCAAATCTCTCTGCAGTACATACGTTGAGAAGGCATGTGGTTCTGTAGATAGCGATTCGTCCATTGGATGGGGATGTGAAGCCTGACGGCCCCCTGTGCTTTTTGACAGGAATAGGGTATGTGCTGGCACCGGGTTTCACTTTCTCCCTTCTCTTCATTATCATGCCTTCTTCTTCTTCCTTTCCAGGATTAGGTCAATGCGACCTGTTCCAGTCTCAACTCCATCGTTTCCTTGGCTGTCCCAAAGATCTTTTTTCATGTGGTTTGTAGGTGTTGAACTTTTTGGGTAATCTTGTATTGTCCATTTTGTCTAAATGTTCTTTCCATTGGTATTTGTGCTCTTCTAGTTTATCGACTATTGAAAATATCTCCAGTACATTTTTCATTGTGTAATCTATCCATGTGTGTACATCCTTTTACGGATCTTAAAAATTTCATTTCAGCGGCTTGAATGTGTGAGATATCTTTTTTTGTAGGTACCCAAGATTCAGATCCATATAAAAGAACAGGAACAGCCATAATTTTATAAACCTGAGCTGAGTTTCTCTTAGAATCTATCGGAGGGTATTATCATCCCTCATACAGCATATTTTATGCTACACAAACATATGAACATACTCTCATCTTATACTCTCTCTGTACACAATGCAAGAATACATCATCCACATAAAGTTGTCTGCCAAAGTGGTGCATAAAATTGAAAATAGACACATTAACGCCATCTATCAACCCAGCACAGAACCCAAAGTAAGAACAGTGCACTGGTGGCATTAGAACACACACACATTTTTAAGTCGGTCTTGGTTGTCTAGCAATTCCTCATGATCATATCTGGAGGCCAGACTTATAGGACATAAAAATCTTGAGTATAGCCTTTTTTTTTCCGAAAGGAAATATAGCCATGGGTCCTGTGTCATATTTATGACATGTAAAAGAAGATCTAACTTGTTGGCTTTTAATGCCTAGCTGTAACTAATAACCTAGAGGATCATTGAATAAAATACTATCTACCAATATACATCATGTCTCTAAAGAAAATCACACTTTGATAAATTCATAATTCAAACATTATCATATCTAAGCTGTTATTTGATGGCTCGTATGATGCATTAGACATTCAGGTTTTTTTTTCATTTATATTTTCTATATTAAATGCATATTGTACTGTATTCAACAATGACTTTCTGGTGAATCATATTAACTGTCAAATTTGTGGGACCAACAATCTACATAGAATCACTGAGAATGAATGAAATTCATCCAAGCTGAACATTTTCTGTGCCATTCACATCACAAGCTATAGGTCCATTTTTCTTTATAAGTAACAATGGCACATCTTACCTTGACATGCTGGAACTTTGATTATTGCCACAACTGAATGAGGATTCAGATGATTATATGTTCCAGCAAGATGGAACACTGCCTCACAATCACTGTCAAGTTAGCAACCATCTTAATTGGTTTTCAGAACATTGGATAGGACAAACAAGACCTCTTTACAATGCTCTTATGAAATGGCATGGAATTCCCAGATTTAACCTATCTAAAAACTCCATTGCACGACAGACATAGAAGGCCTTTGGCCTACCAGTCTGCCTCACTGCATGTGCTAATCACAGAGATAGATAATCATCCAACCAGTGTAGGGATGACATGTTGTTAGTATGTCGGATCCCCACCCATTATAGCTGGTTTTCTCAACCTGGAGCCACTACCCAAATTCTTCACGATGCTGGGTGGGCACTGGTCCCACACTGGCCAAAAATTGCGTGAGAAGAAATGTCTTCCCCCATGGAGATTCGAACCAGCACAAGTCCCATAGTTCTGCTCCAAGGATCTTGCTTTAACCACATTCGGGCATGGTTCGGGACAGATTTAACTTCATGTGATTTTTTTTCTGTGGAATTACATAAAGGATAGTTTTGATGTTATATTTAAATATTAATACTTTCCAATACTAGACGATATTATTTTGAAAAGAAAAATTAATGCTTGAACTCCAGACCTCTGGTTCTATGTACCAGTATGAATAGCATACTGGTGTGGAGAATTAGAGGTCTGGAATTGAAGTCCTGTTTCTAGCTTAATGTTTCTTATAATATTATAATGATATTGTGAAAAGAAAAATTAATGTCTGAACCAGGAATTCAACTGTGGACCTCTAGTTCTATGTACTAGTGTGCAGCCCACTACACCATTCTAGACTTGGTACAAACATTAACAATTCTTTTCACATATACAAATCTATAATTCTCGTTTCGTCTGCTGCTCAATGGCTGTTGGCGATGGTAGCAACACCTACCTGGCAGCAGACGAAACGAGAATTATAGATTTGTATATGTGGAAAGAATTGTTAATGTTTGTGCCAAGTCTAGAATGGTGTAGTGGGCTGCACACTAGTATGTAGAACTAGAGGTCCACGGTTTGATTCGTGGTTCAGACATTAATTTTTCTTTTCACAGTATCATTATAATTTTATAATATGTTCCATTATTGGAACTGTGTTAAAATAACAGTATTGGAAAATGTTAAATCAATTTTTCTTTTCAAAATAAGGGATAATGTTTACATCACTCCTTCACCAAGCAAATTATGTGAATTTCAAATGAAGACTGAAGAAGCTGCAGCTACAATGTACTTGTCATGTTATTCAAAGTCTACCTCATTGATGATAGTTGCATTATACACAATTCCCACATGAAAGGCAATGCCTACAAAAGAAACCTTAATGTCAAGTACATCATATGAGCCATCAATAGTCAGCCTAGATATGATATTGTTTGAATAATAAATTTATCAAAGTGCGACTTATTTTAGAGACATTGATGTATTTAATTAAGAAGGGTTACACAAAAAATAAATTATCTTACGAAATTATATATAATCAATTGATTTGGTGTTTACTTGATGAAAATCCATGATATATTTAAGAAATAAAAATATTGAGGTTTTATATGATTTTCATAAATATTTATTTTATTTAACATTTGTAACACCGCATCTTAATAAATGAGTTGGAGAAAATGTTTTAACATCTCACCTCACAAAGTTGCGTATCTTCATGATACCGGTTTCAAAAGTATAGTATTACTTCCATCTTCAGTCAAATTTCAACTGTCGAAATTTCGTTGTTAACATCATCTTCTGAACTGCCACCTGGTGTAGATTTTATGAACCTGTAGATTAAATTATTCTCGTCGGGGATATCAAAATTCATTGTTTTATATTTATTTTTCGGAATGTATATCTTTTCCCAAATTGTTAATTCCAAAGATTTCTCCAAACGTTTCAAAAGTTTAGTGTCTTTTCCGATTTTATGATTTTCTAGCAAACTATTCATAAAATCAGAAAAGACACTAAAATTTTGAAACATTTGTAGAAACCTTTGGAATTAACAATTTGGGAAGGAATATACATTCAGAAGAATAAATATAAAGCAATGAATTTTGATATCCCTGACGAGAATAATTTAATCTTCAAGTTCATAAAATCTACACCAGATGGCAGTTCAAAAGATGACGTTAACGACAAAATTTTGACAGTTGGAATTTGACTGAAGATGGAAGTAATACTATACTTTAGAAACCGGTATCGTGAAGAGACACAACTTTGTGAGGTGAGATGTTGAAACATTTTCTCCAACTCATTTATTAATGTAAATACCTCATAGTGTTTCTTCCCACTGTAATTTTAATTAAACATTGTATCTTCTTCAGATGAATGTCATAGATACAAATAAATTATTTTATCCTGATTGATTATGCATCCATATTGAAAAGTAAGTACCTGATTTTTGCCTGTTACAGAGAGCTCACATTCCACAGTCTATAATGGATGTTTTGCTAGGCAATAGGAGATCACAATTAGAAGATTATGATATGAAGATGGAAGCAGTAAGTATTAAAATTACATGATTGAGTTCTCGTGTATCAACCTTGATTGTATAAGGGTTATGTTCCTTGCCTCTGGTCCTGAGGGTCATGGGTACGCCGTGAAATAAGATATAATCTTCTCCTATATTATGAGTTCTATTGGTTTTCCTAAATAAATAAGGTAAAGGGAGAATTTGTGCTTAGATGGGAAGGAAGGCTGAATTAGCTAGTGGTCTAGAACATCACCTTGTAAAGATGAAGGTTCGGGGTTCAATTTCTTAAAATAAAATAAGTTAAAATATACCTTCTTAGGTAAGATCCATTGTCCTCAACTTATAAAATATGTATTCTTTATGCCTGCAGGCCTTTCAGAACATCCGTTCCATCTCCAGCAGATCCTTCTTCGCTACAATATCTAATATGAAGGTTGACGACAACACCACATTAGGACCAGCAGCATCAACCTTCATATTAGATATTGTAGCGAAGAAGGACCTGCTGAAGATGGAATGGATGTTCTGAAAGGCCTACAGGAATAAAGAATACATATTTTATAAGTTGAGGACGACAGATCTTACCTAAGAAGGTATATTTTAACTTATTTTATGACTTCCCACCTCAACGGTTTTAACAATGAATTTTATTAATATTGATTCAATTTCTTTCTTTATCATTGATTAAAATAGTTTAATTATTTACATTAATTTACTTATTTCAACCACATTAACAGCTTTAGCTTCTTAATATTAATTAAATAGCCATAAACAATGTTAAATTAATGTTGGGAGGTAAACATTATGAAGTATAATCATTAAAATTCATCGGAGAACATTTTGTTTAAACAACTCACCTCATAGGATTCATGCTTCCATGATACCGCAGTTTCAAACATAATCGTGTTCATCCTCAGCCATAATTCCGACTCATGAGGAGTTATGGCTGAGGATGAACACGACTGTGTTTGAAACCGCGGTATCATGGAAGCATGAATCCTATGAGGTGAGTTGTTTAAACAAAATGTTCTCCGATGAATTTTAAAGCCATAAACAAATTCAGTTAAAGTAATTTTCTGCAAACAAATAAGAAGAAAAAAAGACAGGAATTTAACAAAATAGTTGAATACTTCATAGGTAGGAATTAAAAAACTATATATATATATATATATATATATATTATTTAATATGAAAAAAATTGAACATTGCTATCCTATAATTGCAGGTATCGCCCACAGAGTTAACTATTGATATTAAAGAAGAACCTGAAGAAACTCGCGCAGAACAACCAGCTCCACCTGGTTTGGAGTGAAGCATCCAATGAACCTACCACATTCTGATCATGTTTACGTGTAAAATAATGTGAATATTTTGTCAATCATACATATGTCCTGTTATTAATTTCATCATTAATTAATAAATCTATGTGAATATAAGTTATTTCATATATGAAATTTATTTTTATTTAAAATATTCTAAATATTGAGAAAGTTTTGATGATTAGATCTGAGATTGGATGGGTAATGTCAATTTGTAGCTTACAAATTAAGTGATAGAGGGGAAAGAAATGAATCCAATGTGGATCCAGAAACTGTATGTCCCAGATGCTGAAATGTTCAGTTCACACAACAGTGTGATTTCTTTCCTCTAGAGGACAAGTCAGCCCTGGTAGATTAACGATTACCACACTTGCCTCTCGTTCATCGGTTCAAATCAAGCTGGGATCAATCAATTTTCTCAGGCATCAAAATTCTGAGATTTATAGATTTACAGCATATAAAAATAAAACCTCAAATCTGAAATGAGAATTTTGTGAGCAAAATTTGTTGGTCCTTTCATGCTCAGATTTGAATCATTAATGACCTTAGCTGTTAAAGAGTGTGTCCTGCACTTTAGCCAAGTGGTTAAAGAAAGATGCCTTGGTGCAGAGCTACAAGACTTGCGCTGGTTCAAGTCTCCATGGGGGAAAACATTTTCTCATGGAATTTCAGCCAGTATGGGACTGGTGCCCAACAAGCATTATGAGGAATTTGGGTAGCTACAATAAGTAGCAGCTCCAGGTTGAGAAAACTAGCTATGAGAGCTGGGGGACCCCTACACTGACAGGATGATTAACACAGTAACCAAATCTGTACCTAATCCTACAATACCTCAAACCCAATTTAAAACCTTCACTTCTGTGAAGGTCAAGCCTTTCATTTCCTTTACAGAGGGCCTAAAATCTGGCACCTCTCCGTAAACTATATAAACTAATATAAAAAAGCCGTACTGGCTGTTATGTATAATTCCCAAATATGTCTTAATAAAGGAGCCGCCATTTGCAAGATAGAAGCATGGCTTCACAGCATTTGGTGGATGGGAATTACAATGTATATAGAGAAAGATTTGCGTTTAGATCGGTACTTGCTCAGGTAGCTCAGTTGGTAGAGCACTTGGTCTAGAGAACCAAGGGTCCCGGGTTCAAGTCCCGGTCTGAGCGTATAATTTTTCTCTTCAAATATGATTTATCCATCATTGAGATGTACGAAATCAATAATAAAATATAAATAATAGTTTAAAAAAACTAAATCAACACACTTTATTAGAAAACTGAACTGTTGTTGTAAGCCTATGTTTTCCCTTTACAGAGATTTAGGTGCTCTCCCCCTAAAGGGAAGAATTTGAACCGTACTAATTTAGTTACACTTGTTTTCGTATGGATGTCATTTTGAGTGGTATGTGGTCAGCGTTCCGCCTCATACTGACATCTAGGAAACCAAGGTAGTACTAGGACGGGAAAATTCGGTAAATTTTGCTTAGAGGCCTTTTCATTCAGGCTTAAGGATTTTTTACGAGCCTGAAAATCCTCAGACTCGGGACCCACGGCTTAAAGTCCCTCCCGGAGGACTTGCTCCTTGGATTTTTCCGTCCTAAAAAATCCATCGACCCCGGCCGGGTTTGAACTCGCGACCCTCGGGACCAGAGGCAAGGAGCATAACCACTAGTCCACCGCGGCCAAATCGAAAACTGAACTAAAAAATGAAAAATAATTTTAATATCCAATGTGCTTGGGATAAAATTAAAGTGGTCAACAAAAAAAGTCATCTCCAACACATGTAGAATAAAATTAGAGGTATCTAAAAAAAATTACCATCAAAAGCATGGGGTGCTTTTTATGGTTTTTACGTTTTCTTCTTAGAGACTTTACTTTT
This sequence comes from Diploptera punctata, assembly GCA_030220185.1. Lineage (NCBI taxonomy): Eukaryota > Metazoa > Arthropoda > Insecta > Blattodea > Blaberidae > Diploptera > Diploptera punctata. The sequence continues at coordinate 5,245,431 of JASPKZ010003868.1, read as the reverse complement.
ACCAATATCTGCTTATTATCAAATATATTAATTGATATAGAGCACCACACACTTCTGATGGTAAAATTTTTTTTTTGTTGACCACTTTAATTTTTTAATTTGGTTTTCTAATAAAGCGTGTTGTTTTAGTTTTTTTGAACTATTTTTATTTTGGTTTTCTAAAAATGTAAATATCTTTAAATTCGATACTATTGTAGTATGAGCTAAAAGTAATACTCTTCTAAAAAAGATCCTCTGGGCCAGTTTTGAACCAGCGACATATGGATTATTGAAATTATATACCACTACAGTCCACCACTCTACCAACTGAGCTACCACAATGATGGACTAAAAAGTCGATACGTCTGCAACCTATTATACCGGTCTTCATTTTTTTGATGTCCTGATGATCCTGGCCAGGATCTTAGAAAAAACTTATGAAATTATTGTATTTCCTTTACAAGTATACAAAGTTTCAAGTCGATCCAATGTTTTTAAGTGGGTGAAAATCATGTTGAAAGATTCTGTTACATAGACAGATAAAGCTCATAGCTGGCAAATGCCAGCACCACCCCTAAGCAAGCATGCAGAGAAAATGCTTCAGGATATTCAGCCATTGTTGGTTAGATTATCAAATCCCATGGAGCGTTTTTTCTTCATGAATCGGCTCTTTTAATCTATGCTTTGCATAGGTTAATTACCCCAGGATGGACTACCAAATAAATAGTCAAGATTGCCTCACCTAGAATAGCGAGGCTTACCAGTTTTTGACGCCCTATTTTAGTGTGACAATGTCCATATTTTATTCCCAACCTTGACTTGTCAGGCGAACACATCTTGCTGCCAAATGGCTAGAGTTAAATGAACCACAAGCCCATCTTAATATCCCCAAATCAATTAGCTGCCAAGATAGCCCTGTGGACTCCAGAATGCAGTACATTGGACGGTGCCAGTCACCGCACCAGTATTTATGTAAATAAAAATATTATCTACTTATCTAGAGGGGCACACCGTAGCGTAGTGGTTAAGGTAAGTAAAGTGATCCCACAACAGGCCCGGAGGCCCTTGGGGTAGTAGGAGGTTAAGGCTCCCACTTTTTCTAGACAATCGGCACTTTATGTCAGCCGGGTTGTCAGCCCTGTGTGACGGCCGCCTTTACCCCCAGAATAAGCATCTGGTACTCATTTCCGTTAGAGGCTGAGTCGACCCCAGGGCCATAGTGCCGCCAGAGGGTTTGGGTCAGTTTAAAAATCCTGACCCCAACGGGACTTGAACCCTTGACCCTCCGGCTTGTAGCTCAGTGCCTTAACCACTACGCTACGGCATGCCCCCAGTGGTTAAGGTACTGTGCTACAAGCTGGAAGAGAGTTCGAGTCCTGGTGGGGTCAGGATTTTTAAACTGTCCCAAACCTTCTGGTGGAACTAAGGCCCTGGGGTTGACTCAGCCTCTAATGGAAATGAGTACCAGATACTTGTTCAGGGGTAAAGGTGGCCGTCATGTAGGGCTGACAACCCGGCTGACATCAAGTGCTGATTGTCCAGAAAAGTGGGAGCCTTAACCTCCTACTACCCTAAGGGCCTCCTGAGGCCTGTAGTGGGATTACTTTACTTTTACTTATCTAGAGGATAAGTTAACAGTAACTCCTACAGTAATTATAAAACGGCTCATTGAACTATTTTAATATTGTTTGGATAGGTCACAGGCTAAATAATTGGGCAAGAAGAAAAATTCTTCATATATTAATGTTGAGAATGAATACAATCATATTGTACACATAGCTAACTTAAATGAAAAAGATAAAGAAATTTAAACAACAAAAAAGGATTACACGAATACACCACTCTGCAATATAATTTAAAAAAAGGTGAAAAGTTCAAGACAATTACTTACCATCTATAACTTCATAATAAATTTTTAAAAAATTAAAAATGTAATGTAACATTATCTCCAAATAATAAATTCAGCCTAAGTAATCTTCTGATAACACCCCAGATAATAAAACATCTGGAATTTATCAAATTAATTGCAAAGATTACAATAAAGTATATATAGGAGAGACAAAAAGGAATTTTACACTTGCACAAAAGAACACTTTAGAAATATAAAAAATAGTGAAATTGAAAAATCGGCAATAGCAGCACATAGTTTATTAGAGAATCATAGAATTGAAAAAGAATCTAAACTTTTGAAACATCTATCGAAACCTTTAGAATTAACAGTTTGGGAAAATATATACATTCAGAAAAAACATGTTAGATCCATGAATTTTGAGTTTCCGGATGAACAAAATTTGATTACAAAGTTCTTCAAATCAACACTAGATGGCAGTTTAGAAAATGACTGGCATGATGAAGAATCAACAATCATAACAACAGCTGAGGATGGGAGTGATGACTCTCGATACTGCAGTTGTGTGTTAAATAATATAGATGTATGAGGTAAGAAGAATTTACGATTCAATTGATTTTTATTAAGAAAAATTCTTGCTAAATTTTGAAATATTCTAATTTAATAGCTATCTGAGATGTCATTAATTTCAAGATATTATTTCAAATAGTCTATGTTCTTTAGGCAAACTTCTTGTAGGTAAACCAGAGGGAAATCTCCCAGTAGGGAGGCCAAGAATGAGCTGGGATAATAACATTAACCATGATTTGGGGAAAGTAAATTATACAGCAGATGATTGGAAAATATTAGGCCAGGTTAGGGATGTATGGAGAGCTTATGTCTGCACGGCCATGAACCTATAGGCTCAATAGTCTCAGTGAGGTAGTTACTTAAAATAGTAGTAGTAATATATTTTCCACAAACCTGGATGAACTCCATTCTCTTTCTTGCTTCCCAATTAAGCTTTGATGCTGAGTCCAGGTGTGCTGCAGACACTTGTGCAGGTATTCTGTTGTCACTGTTGAATTATCTTCGATCCAAAAGTGCACATTTAGGTGATGGATAGATGAAAATCCTGTAGTGATGCGGAACATGGCTACTGCTATTTCAAATGTTTCATGTCTAACTTTATGACATTCTGGGAAATAATGAAATTAAAATAAAAATAAAATTCTTTTTACCTCACCTCTTATCCTGTCTTCCATTTAGATCGGTTTCAAAACCTAGGCAATTTCATCATCAGTAATTTTACAACCGATGTCCTGTCATAATATTACTGATGATGAAACAGCCTAGGATTTGAAACTGGTCTAATTACAAGATGGGATATGAGGTGAGGTGAACAGAATATATTTTAAATTTTTAATTATACCTCATAGCGATATTTTCTATAATAGTTCAAATAAAAATTTGTTCGACCTATCAGAATACATTTTTTATTTTGAAATGTTAACCCACAAATACAATTAGTTTATATCCATCTTGGCAACAGTTATAGGAATCTAATTTAAGAAAGAAAAATTAATGCCAGAACCGGGATTTGAACCCTGGATCTCTAGTTCTCCATATGAGTGTGCTGTCCATTACACCAAATGATGATACAAACTAATTAAATTATTTTCAGTCTGATCATCTTACCTCAATATTAATGTTGATTTGTTCTTGGACATGTTTCAAAACAATTCTGTTTTATCGTCCAGACAGTCTGACAATAAAACAGAGTTGTTTTGAAACATGTCCAACAACAAATCAACATTAATATTTAGGTAAGATGATCAGATTGAAAATAATTTAGAACCTCAAAATATCACTTCCTAAAATTAAATATTGATGATACAAATGTTGACACTTCTTTCAACTTATACTATACATATATATACACATAACACCGGTCGACCAGAGGCTACTGAAGATGGAGATAAGCTCCAAAACTGTAGTATAGAAGAAAAAGGATATGAGGTGAGGTAATAAAAACATTAATTTAATTCTTATACTATTCTCGTTCGTCCGAAGGCTGATAGCTGTTGCTACATCAAGCCAACTGACATCTTCTATTCAGAAGTATTTTTATTGAGAATTTATACATTACTTTTTAGTGGTAAAGCTTCATATTTTCATTAAAAGGTATGATTGGAAATATTTATTCATCTATATATTAAATTTGGGAATTTTTAACATTATGAGGTTCAATTAATAATAATTAAATGAATCGTGATTTTTTCTTACCTCATACATCTATGTTTCTTTAAACACAGCACTGCAGTATCGGCGACACTTTGTCGTCATCGTCAGCTGTTTTCACGACTGTCAATTTTTTCTCCTTTTTGCCGGTAATTATCTAGACTGCCATCTGGTGTTCTTTGAAGGAATTCCTCTTCAAACTGCCATCTGGTGTTATTTTGAATGAATCATTTCCTAAACTGCTATCTGTTGTATTTTTGAAGAACTTTGTAATCAAGCTTGGTTCTTCCGGAATCTCAAAGTTCATAGTTCTAGTATGGTTTTTTTGAATATATATTTTTTCCCAAACTGTTAAATCCATTTAACCGGATTTAACAGTTTGGGAAAAAATATATATTCAAAAAAACCATACTAGAACTATGAACTTTGAGATTCCGGAAGAACCAAGCTTGATTACAAAGTTCTTCAAAAATACAACAGATAGCAGTTTAGGAAATGATTCATTCAAAATAACACCAGATGGCAGTTTGAAGAGGAATTCCTTCAAAGAACAGTCTAGATAATTACCGGCAAAAAGGAGAAAAAATTGACAGTCGTGAAAACAGCTGACGATGACGACAAAGTGTCGCCGATACTGCAGTGCTGTGTTTAAAGAAACATAGATGTATGAGGTAAGAAAAAATCACGATTCATTTAATTATTATTAGCTGTCATCTATCAAGGAATTACCTGAACTATTAGAAGCACAGTTGGTAAGGAAGCACACTATAAAAATGCATATTAAAAATCAGCTGTCCTATGATGAGGTGAAGAGTATATTTCATGGGAGAGCCCATCATTGCACTTCAGTGCATACAAATACCATGACAGGAGTATTCATTATTGTATTACAATGGGTTAAATTAAACATATCATTTTCTGACACATTACAATTTGAAATTAACGAGCCTCATGGTAATGTGGTCAGAGCTCCTGACTACAGTTCATGAGGTCTTGGGTTCAATTCCTGGTCAGATCACAGGAATTTTTTCTTAAAGCAAATTATTTTATAGTTGCCCATAGTTTGGAATTTAGGTTTAAGGAGTCTCCTGGTGCTGTATTATCATTTATCATCCATCATATTAGGGTAATGTAACTTCCCCTTCAACACACTACATGGGACTGATGGTGAAATGCACAGGAATATCTTGTACTGTCAATGGTGATGAGTATATTTCATTGTGTATTTTGTGGTAACTCACAATTTTGGGATTCTTGGTGTGTAGAGGGATATAGCTCTGATGGAGAGTTATCTTTTTTTACCCAGCTAAGCAAGATTTTATGATACAGTTTCAATCCTCATAGATTTCAATGTGACTACCATTTGTAGCACTGATGTTAACTTTCATCCAGACATCTCTTAGCACATAAACAGTGAAAGACTGATTATGAGTTAATATATTATTATATTTGATTGAAGATTATAGTTATAAATATTATGAATTGCAAGATAGATTCTGTCAGTGGCGTGCATTCAACTCCAGCCACCTCAGCACTGCTGGGGTAATTAGTATATTAATAACTTAGAATTAAAAAAAAATGTATATATATGGTTGGTTGGTTGGTATCTAATGTCGAGCACTTGATAATGAAATCATTCGCTCTCTTGCACTCCAATATTTAGCAGAAAGGTTGGTCTCTTCTACAAAAGCTGGACAACGGAGGAGATGGTTTCTTTCCATATCTTCATTTAAATTGCAAAAAGGGCATTTAGGTGAATCTGTTATGCCAATTCTGTGTAGGTGTTTATTCAAGCAGTCATGTCCCGTTAGCAGTCTGAATGTTGCTACTGCAGATTTTCTTTGTAATGTAGTAATGTCATAAGCTTGTAGATTTTCCCATTCCTTTCCAGATGTTTTGGTGGTGTATTCTTCTCTAAGTTTATTGATGTATTTATTTGAGATAATTCTTTTGATAGAGTGAAAGGAAACTGGAGCAGAAATTGGGTTTGAAACAATTTTGCTATCCTTCTTGGCTAGAAAATCGGCTATTTCATTGCCTGTCACTCCACAATGGGCCGGAATCCATTGAAGTACAACTTTTTTATGTAGACGGGATAAATGTTTTATCATTTTGTGACATTCGATAATTTTGATGCTTTTGGGTGTTGTGTCTCGTGTTATAGCAAGAATGGCTGCTTTGGAGTCACATAGAATTACAACTTTTGTAAATTTTTGGATGTGATATAAAAGATTTTGTAAACTTAAGAAAATTGCTAGAATTTCGCCATCAAAGTTTGTTGAATTTGTGTTTAGTTTACGATAAAAGGAAAAAAGTGGACATACTGCACCAGCACCAGTGCCACCATCATTTGGTAGGCTGGAGCCATCTGTAAAAATATGTATCCATTCAGGAGCTGGGTATCTTAGATTTATCATTTCCAGTGACATATGTTTTAAAATATATGGAGGAGTTTCAGATTTCTTGATGTCTTCTGTTAAATGAAGGTTATATTCGATTTCCAAAAATGTATATATATATATATACATTTGCAAAATTCCATTCAAATCAATTAGCGTGAACATAGATATTCAAAATTCCCGCCATGCCAGCAGACATGTATTGCATTCGGTTTGATGGAGCCCTCTCCATATTTACATAATCTCCACAGAGAAACACACAGTGTTACCTCTATGTTATTCCCACCAACACCAGCTATTGCGCTACCGATGAATACGTGCTAGCCTGGTGCAAGCGAATTGCATCACTGCCTGCTAGGTCCAGCGACGATAATCCACTAGACGAAGCTTGTATCTTATTCCATTGTCTTTTTATTGAATACTAGCTAGCTGTACCCAGTTAACATCACAACTCGAATAAGAATACGTTTAATAAATGAGTTGGAGAAAATGTTTTAACATCTCACCTCACAAAGTTGCATGTCTTCACGATACCGGTTTCAAAAGTATAGTATTACTTCCATCTTCAGTCAAATTCCAACTGTTGAAATTTCGTCATTAATATCATCTTCTGAACTGCCATCTGGTGTAGATTTTATGAACTTGGAGATTAAATTATTATCGTTGGGGATATCGAGAATAATTTAATCTCCAAGTTCATAAAATCCACGCCAGATGGCAGTTCAGAAGATGATGTTAATGACGAATTTTCAACAGTTGGAATTTGACTGAAGATGGAAGTAATACTATACTTTTGAAACCAGTATCGTGAAGATACGCAACCTTGTGAGGTGAGAGGTTAAAACATTTTCTTCAACTCATTTATTAATATAAATACCTCATAGTGTTTCCTCCCACTGTAAATTTAATTAAATAAGAATACATTTAATAAAAAAATGTGATTGGCTGATTTGAGAAGTGCCAATTCCTTAATAATGGAATTTTTTGAAATAAGGTTTCTTAATTTATGTAAATAATATTATGTGGTGTGTTTGTTCAGCTATAGCATCCTGTTAATTTAAGAAGCTTTATTTATATTCTATAAATGAATAACAACAATTGGATTATTACAAACGTGTACATATTATTTGTTGAAAGCAATAGTTGAATTTAATATTGACACTGAGTTCGTTCAAACACATTATTAATATTAATTAAATAAAAATAAAACGTAGTTTTATTTGATTTTCATATTTCTTCTTCTTCTTCCTTCCAAGTATCAGGCCAAGGCCTGTTACGATCCTATAGAAAATTTTCCCTCCACCATCTTCCGGGAAATTCTCGTATAAGACTTGAAAGCATAATAATAGTCCCTTCGATTGGTTGCTGGCCAAAGGAAGGCAAGACCAGTGATGGGGCTGCCATCTTATAGCCTCTGGTCAGGCTTTTCTGGAGAAGAAAAGAAAATAAAGGAAAGACTCCCTAGCCCTCGGATGCCCTAATAGCGTTAGGGTCGAAAAAACAAGAGTTAACCAAGAGAGGTTAGATAGTAAAGTTAAAAGAGTGCAAAACACAAGTAAGTGGAAGAAATGTTTTGCTCAGCTTGGGCACCTTGTGGTCGCCATCCACATATCCCCTAGATGAGGACCCCTGAGGGGGATTTTCATATTTATGAATATTAATTAATTTATGAGCCCTCAGGGGTCCTCATCTAGGGGATATGTGGATGGCGACCACAAGGTGCCCAAGCTGTGCAAAACATTTCTTCCACTTACTTGTGTTTTACACTCTTTTAACTTTACTATCTAACCTCTCTTGGTTAACTCTTGTTTTTTCGACCCCGACGCTATTAGGGCATCCGAGGGCTAGGGAGTCCTTTCTTTCTTCCATTTCTTCTTTCCTTTATTTTCTTTTCTTCTCCAGAAAGCCTGACCAGAGGCTATAAGATGGCAGCCCCATCACTGGTCTTGCCTTCCTTTGGCCAGCAACCAATCGAAGGGACTATTATTATGCTTTTAAGTCTTATATGAGAATTTCCCATAAGGAAAAATTTTCTATAGGATCGTAACAGGCCTTGGCCTAATACTTGAAAGGAAGAAGAAGAAGAAGAATTAATTTACGAATATGAAAATCAAATAAAACTACGTTTTATTCTTATTTAATTAATACATATGGATTTTTATCAAGTAAACACCAACTCAATTGATTACATTATTAATACTTTTTACAAGTTTTGAAGTGTTATTAATAAATGTGATTTGTCAATTTAATAAAAATGAATTTTCGTGCAGACCTTTTAATGAAAAAAATGACTTCGTACAAGGTAAGCAAACTCCAGTTTTACTGGATCTAAAATAAAAATTTACAAGGCATTTTAATATCATACTATTTGTAAATTGAATAATTCGGTATAAAAGTTTTTATAAACTGTAAATCAAATTTTCATCATACAGCTGAGGTAATTGCTCTGACCACCGCACGCCACTGGAGTCAGTGCTAATAAAATTACAATAGGTAGGAAGTAACATTATGAGGTTCTTCTTAATAAATAAGGTGAGTCCGTTGCATCTTACATCATAAGTGTGGACAAGCTGAAGATGAAACAAGTGTGTTTTGAAACATGTCCTAAAAGAACTCAACTTTATGATGTAATATTGTTTATTTTTTATTATTTCACTCACCTCATACTTCATAATTCATAGCAGACCCTGGGTTTCTTCACATAATTTGTGACATTGTCAATGCTGCGTCACGTTCACAACTGACGTCCAATGGCCTTCTGTCCTGCAGACTGACCTCCGTGCCATCTGGTGGCCGACCGAAGAATTTCCAAATCAGTCCTCTTTCTTTATAACCTTCTTCGGTCGGCCACCAGATGGCGCGGAGGTCAGTCTGCAGGATAGAAGGCCGTTGGACGTCAGTTGTGAACGTGACGCAGCATTGACAATGTCACAAATTATGCGAAGAAACCCAGGGTCTGCTATGAATTATGAAGTATGAGGTGAGTGAAATAATAAAAAATAAACAATATTAAAGAACCTCATAGTGTTATTTCCTATCTACATAACTTTATGATGTAAGATGCAAGGCTCACCTTATTAATATAGATTCTGACTTTAAATTACAGCAAACTCCCGATTATCCATGCGTGTATTATCCGGTTTGCGGATTATCTGGGCATGACTCTTTTTACTGTATTCTTTAAAAATGCTGTATTTTGTATTGTTATGAAAAATTATTTATTTTTAAACGTGCTACTGTGAACTGCGCTTAGAAACTAGCACAATAGAGTAACGTTCACTCACAACCCCGTCCCCTGATGCATTTAACGGTACCAACCAACATTCTAAGAATACAATACAATTTCAGAAATTTCTGTTGCGTGAGTCATTGAAAGTTTGTTGTTACAGATTGAAACCACGGATATGCTGTGGCAGTGAGTTTATCACTGGTTAGTAGTGTGGTCATCGGTGTTTACTAGTCCAAGGATATGCTGTGGCAGTGGGTTTATTGCTTGAATTGTAGTGTGGTCATCGGTGGTTACTAGTGTGGGCATCGCCGCTGATTACTAATGTAGTTGTCGCTGGTTACGGTGGCCATTTTGAATAACTGTCGTAACCAGAGTGGTCAATGACAGAAAATAGTCCCACTTTTATTTTTTCATATTTACGAGTAAAATAAAATAATGATAATTACGACTTGCGCCTAAATACATTTAATATAACATTTTATGAATATTTGTTGCATTTAAGTAGTGTTAAAGGGGGTAAACACATTTCTGATCAACTTCCACGGCGCCAAATAACTTAATTGGATTATCCGTGTTTTTCGATTTTCCATGCATATCTTGGTCTCAATTAACATGGATAATTGGGAGTTTGCCGTGTTACTGATTTTTTAATCTTCATGACAACCTTGTACATAAATTGCACTATTCACAAGACCATATTTATCTTTTTACCATATATTTTAAGTTATACGCTTATATCATCATCATCATAGTACATTCACGAATTTAGGCCATTTGTTGACCTGTTTCGGCCTCAAGAGAAACACCATCCAGAAGTCTTTTGAGTGGACGTCCTGGTCTTCTTCTTCCTGCAGGTTGATATCTTAACATTAGTTTGGGTATTCTGTGATCTTCCATTCGATGAACATGTTGTATCCAATATCAATTACTTTTATTGGTGCTTTAAGTGGAAAATGTTATATATTTCTGTTAATTTATTTAGAGATTTGTTTGTGATGAAATCAACTTTGGGACACCTCTGATTTGCCCAACGAAACTAGACTAGTATTACATAAAACATTACCTATAGTAAGCATTCATTTTGGTTTGCTCTTTAAGTGTTTCCCATCTTCATCTTCTGAAACAAATGTAGATGACTCATCCTCCATATAGTCTTCTACGTGAACAGATTCTATTGAATCTTCTAATCCAGTTCTGGAAGAATCCTAGAAATAAAATTAATATTCCCCTGTACCATATCAATAGGTTTTCATAATAATAAATCAGGTGAATCCTCATAAATTGTTGTGTTCTATTTAAACAAGTTTCGATATGCCATGCATACCATCATTAGCTTTTCCAGACTGTTGAATTTTATTTATGGAATGCAAACTTTCACAGTCGGTAATATTAAAAGATTCCGGTCTATGTGGCCGTGGTCTATAAATGGTGTTTCTTCCAGACGTTTCTCCCTCAACTGTGAAGGTTATCTTCAGTGGTGAGTGCTTCAAGGTGGTGTTCCCTTGTCGTAGACTCGACTGTGAATGAGTTGAGTCTATGACAAGTTGAATCTACAACAAGGGAACACCACCTTGAAGCACTCACCACTGAAGATGCCCTCCGCAGTTGAGGGAGCAACGTCTGGAAGAAACACCAGTTATAGACCACAGCCACATAGCCCGGAATCTTTTAATATCATTGTTGAATTTTATGTTGTAGGCCCTGGATGCTGAGTCCCACTCCATCTTTTGGCTGACCAAAGAACTTGTAAATGAAATCTTTTTCCTGTAGAATTTCAAAATTCATAATTAGGATTATGAATTTTGAAATTCCCTGGGCAAAAGATTTGATTTAAGAGTTCTTCAGTCAGCCAAAAGATGGAGTGGGAGGGGCAGACAACATAAAATTCAACAGTCTGGAAAAGCTGACAATGGTATGCATGAAATACTGAAATGTGTTCAAATAGAACATAATTTATGAGGTAAGATGACATCGGATTCATCTTATTTATTAAGAAGAACCTCATAATGTTACTTTCTATTGTAATTTATGTTTTCATGTTTTAAAATAATGATTTGAGGAAGAAAGAGAGTGAACAGTAAATTAAATTGATTGGTTCCAGAAGTTTATTGGTTATCATAATCGTCTGTGGTTCTGATATTTGCAACTGGAGTCAATGAATTTTTAAGGATGTAAAAAAATTCTGAGTATGGACTTATTTCAGAAGGCAAGTAAAGCCATGTGTCTTGTATTTAATATTTAATTTTAGGAAGTTATATTTTGAGGTTATTTTAATTATATTATTTTTTAGTCTGGACATCTTACCTCAATGTTAATATTATTCGTTTTTTTTTTTAAACACCTTAATGATGGACAAATTATATTTGAAAAGAAAAATATACGCCTAGACTGGGGTTTGAACCCAGGACCTTTGACTTTCTATGTCAATGCTCTTCCATCTGATCCACCTAGGCCTCCAATCTAAACGCGTATTTTTCTCTTACACATAGTTAATTCCCTAACCTCAAATGCTACGAGCCGTTGCTACGATTTTTGCAAATGGCGGCTTCTTTGTTATTATAAGTAATGTTTAAATTCCCAATAAAAAGTCTTCTTAACAAAGAAGCTGCCATTTGCAAAAATCGTAGCAACGGCTCGTAGCATTTGGGGTTAGGGAATTAACTATGTGAGAGAAAAATACGCGTTTAGATTGGAGGCCTAGGTGGATCAGATGGAAGAGCATTGACATAGAAAGTCAAAGGTCCTGGGTTCAAACCCCAGTCTAGGCGTATATTTTTCTTTTCAAATATAATCTTACCTCAATATTAATGTTGATTTGTTCTTGGACATGTTTCAAAACAATTCTGTTTTATCGTCAGCTTTCACAGACTGGTTTTATTTATGTTGCATTATGTTGCACAACCTGGATGTCGATGTCAGCTCCATCCTGTGGTTGGCCAAAGAACCTCCAAACAAGGTCACGCTCCATCGGAATATCAAAATTCATAACTCTGTTTCTGTTCTTCTGAATATAAATTTTTTCCCAAATAGTCAGCTCTTTTGTATTTTCTAACTGTTTTAATAATTTAGTGTCTGAATTTATATTATGTTTTTCAGACCAAACATGAGCAGCAACTGCAGATTTTTCAATTTCTCCATTTTTAATATTTCTTATGTGTTCTTTGGTTCTAATTTTTAGGTTTCTTTTTGTTTTTCCTATATATATATATATATATTGTTACGCGACAGGTCAGTTAAGCCCCAGCGTATTGATAGCGTGAAGACCACTATTGTTTAAGTGGTCTTTGGCCCGAGCGGTTGGCCTTGGTTTTGGAGGATGAGTTCTACATTTAAACATGTTAAAACACAGTAAACGAATAATTAACATAATTTATTAAAATAAAACAAACATAGAGAAATATTAGATCAACAACATATAAAACAAGTTATTTAAAACAGCTGAAATCGCCACATTGTCAAACGTCAAAATATTCAAAATATTAAAGTGTTAAAATTCAGAGAGAGAGAAAACAATCAGTTTAAAATATTCAACTTTGTTCGTTATTCTAAGTTCCTTGGACCATTTGGTCCCTTATTTAATTCTAAGTCTTAAAAATGACCAAAGAATGATAAAAAGGTTTTATATTACCAAAGTAGCTGCCACCGGCCCCCAGCCGGAGGCCATGATCGGTCCGCCGCCCTTCTGCCTTCGGTAAAAAAATCGCGAATATTTATATGATAAATTTTAAGTTTCTAATTGGGGAAATTTGGGTGTGGAAAGTTGAAACCTTCATCTGTGTTAAAATGGAAAGCTTGTTCTACTTTCACTTTATCTTTATCTAATGTGGTCATCTTTCTTGACCAAATAATTCTGGAATCTTTTGACATGGTTTTGATCCAGGATATAGAGATATGCCTTTTTATTAGCGTTTTTTATATCATATGCGTACGAACCAATATGTTTTTCCGTGTGGATCATTTTTCCTTATTTCCTGATTTTCCTGATATAATACACATGTATATGTGTCTATCCTTTATCGCTTTTTTATATTATGTTATTATTATTGCAGTTAGGCCCTAGTGTTGTATAACATATATATCTTTTCACAACCCATGCATTCAATTTGATATATTCCTGACTTTTTATTTTTATCAGTTTTTTCATTTTTGTTGGTTTTTATTAGTTTATTTAAACTGTAGTTATTTTTTGGTGCTAATTTAATATTAAACTTCTCATTTATATTTTGAAATTTATTATGTACCCAAGGGTGATATGTGAATTTCCTATATTTTCTCATAGGTGGTTCTTCTTTTTCAAGATTACTTCTGTTTATCATTTTTTGTTTTTTTATACTTTTCTATCCTTTTATGTACCATTTTTTCATCAAACCCATTTTCTCTTGCTACTTTGATGTGTCTTGTGTTGTTGATTTACAGCACATAAAAGAATCTCAAGACTGAAAAAAGAGACTTCTGAGCAAAATGTGCTAGTCTTTTACACCCAAATTTACTTCCCTTTTCAAGGAATCCATACTCAGGATATTTATGCCCCTAAAATCCATCAATCCTGGCCAAGTTTGAACTCGTAAACCTTAAAACCAGAGGTGAGTATGGTAACCACTAGTCCATTGGGACTAACACATATTCAATTACAGAATGTAAGGAAATTTAACATTACACAAAATGCAATTATATAATTCAGAGATTTGCTCCTGACTGGTGAATTCAAAGAACCCAGATGCACCTTGATTTTTAGCTGTGCACCTGGTATTCTTTCCAGGATTGTAATTCTAACAATACAAAGTTTATGATGACTATTTAATTCATGCCCCAAATGGGAGTCAATGACAATCACGTTTCAATGAGTTTTGTTTTACAACCAATCACAGTCGTGTTTCACCTCGCTATTTATCGGATTTTGTTTACCAAAATAAAGTAAGTTTCTCCTTTTTAATATTCTGAACAGGTCTGAGTATTTAACTTTTACAGGAATTAATCACTATGAGGTTTAATTTATGGTAATATCAAATGTTTCCTACCTCTCCTCATATATATCTTCTAAGTAGATCATGATTTCGAGACCATAATGGTCTCGCCTTCAGTACAATCTTTGAAAACTTATGAACTTTGAAATTCCCGCAAATCCTGACCTGATCCAGAGGTTCATTGGTCCACCAACAGAGGGAAGAAGAAGTGTTTTTTTCCGATCGACATAACATCAGTCACCAAGAGTGTACTGAAGATGAGGCTGTTATGGTCTCGAAATCGCGATCTACTTAGAAGATTTATATATATATATATCCACCGCTGTGGTCTCGAGGTAGCATGCTGCCTTGTTACGCAGCGGGCCCAGGTTCGATCCCCGGTCGGGGCAGTTTTTCTGGGTGAGGTTTTTATCGGGGTTTTTCCTCACCTGTAAGACAAATTTCAGGAAAACTTTAAGGCCCAAACGGTCCCCAAAATCATATGGCCATCATTCTTATCATCATCATCATCATCATCCTTCACCAGTGTGGAAAGCAACGGGAAGCTACCACACCTACACAATTCCCTAGTGAAGCTGCAAGCATAGCATGAAAATGCTATGATTGCAGTGAAGGACCTGCCTTCGGGCAGAATTACTATGGATGGATATATATATATATATATATATATATACAAAAGGAAGTGCGGCAGATGAAGAAGATTGAGAAGATTAAGAAGTATGAGGTGAGTCAAAAACAACTGAACATAAATTAAAATAAACCTCATAGTGTTATTTCCTACCTACATAACTTAAGATTATGGTATGATAACATCAGAGAAGCTATTTTAAAATACAATAGGAAGTAACATTAAGAGGTTTGTTTAATAATTAATCTGTAATCGCTGACGATGGGGCTAAGAAGCTCTGAAACATATGTTCGACAAAAACAACTCTAAGAGGTAAGAATGAACAGACCAAATGTTTTAATTATCAGAGAAGCTGTTTCTGCATGCGCACTTCAAGAGGAAGATGCTCAAAATAGAGAGAGGTGGAGACTAGGAATAGGAAGGCAAATTCCATATTACTACTATTAAAACCATTGTATGCATATATAGTAAAGATATAAGATGAAAAACTCACTATTGTTTCACAGAGTGTAGTTTCTGTCCTGGATTGATTAGGTGTTTCATGTGATCTTTTAAAACCAGGAGGTGTAGCAAATAAGTTGGCCAATGAAAACGAGCTATTGTGGAATGATGTTCGTTTCACAGTATCCAATCTAGAAATAGAATCTGGGACTCTCAGAGCATTCCGGAATTCCTGTTAGGATAGAAGATTAAGCACATTATGATATGTCATCTCTGTAATTTAGACAATGCATTCTGAGTAAGACAATGCCTTACCTCCATATCCTCATCTTCATCAATTCCTGCAATATCTTGATAGGCCTTGCTGAAGAACTCAACAGCTTTAGAATGGAAACTTAATTCTATGCTAATGAAAGTGAGCAGCAAAGATTTCATATCTTGAAGTTTCTTCTTCTCAAACATGTCACTCTGTTCTTCCAAAGCTTTCACAGTTCTAGAAGCATCTGCACCTGCTTTCAGCAACTCTGATTCGGCAAGTGACTTGAAACTATTAAGAATCATATTTATATACATAATTGGGTTGTCAGACAAAGAAATACAGTAGAACCTTGGTTTGAACTTTTATAGGAAAATTTTGAATATATATTAAGAATCTGGAATATACAGTAAGAATACACATATAGATAACTATATTAAAGCTTATAAAGAGGCAGTGTTCAGTAGTTTGACACACAGATTAGTAAATATACCTATGAGCAAAGAAAATTATGAAAAAGAAAAATAATACATAATAAATGTTGCAACAGAAAACAGCTTTGAAGAAAATATGGTATACAAGAAAATAAATAAATTTAAAAGACAAAAATTAATTAATGAAAGCACACTTATAAAACAAATAGAAGAAAAATAACATTCAAGAAATTCACTTACCATTCCATTGAAACACCACAAGTTTCAAAAAAGAAAATTCAAAACGTTTAATATAATATCGGCACTGAAGAATGAATACAGTCTAAAGAGGATAATTAACACCAATAAATAATAATTAAATTAATCGTGATTATTTCTTACCTCATACTTCTATATTTCTTTAAATACAGCACTGCAGTATCGGCGACTTCTTGTCACCATCGTCAGCTGTTTTCATTATTGTCAATTTTTACTTTTGTTGATAATTATCCAAACTGCCATCTGATGTTCTTTTAAAGAATTATTTCCTAAACTGCCATCTGGTGTTCATTTTAATGAATCATTTTCTAAACTGCCATCTGTTGTATTTTTTAAGAACTTTGTAATCAAGCTCGGTTCATCTGGAATTTCGAAGTTCATGGTTCTAGTATGGTTTTTTTGGGAAAAAATATATATTCAAAAAAACCATACTAGAACCATGAACTTCGAAATTCCAGATGAACCGAGCTTGATTACAAAGTTCTTCAAAAATACAACAGATGGCGGTTTAGAAAATGATTCATTAAAATGAACACCAGATGGCAGTTTAGGAAATAATTCTTTAAAAGAACATCAGATGGCAGTTTGGATAATTATCAACAAAAGTAAAAATTGACAATCGTGAAAACAGCTGACGATAGTGACAAGAAGTTGCCGATACTGCAGTGCTGTATTTAAAGAAATATAGAAGTATGAGGTAAGAAATAATCACGATTAATTTAATTCTTATGAATTGAACCTCATAATGTTAAAAATTCCCAAATTTAATATATAAACACCAATAAAACTTAAAAAATTGAAGAAGAAAACAAATCAGGAATTTATCAGCTGATCAAATGCAGGGATTATGACAAAATTTACATTGTATTCTTCCTTAAAATCATTAAATGAAGAAGATCTTAAGAAAGAATACAATCACATTTTGAACATAGCCAATTTAAATGGTTTTGGAAAAGAAATAATTATAAATAAATTTAAAAAATTCAGACAACAAAAAACATTAAAAGAATACACTACCCTGCAATCTGATTCAAAGAAAGGAAAACAATTTAAGGAAATTATACATAACAAATTTTAAAAAAAATTCAAGAAACTTAATATTACATTGGCACCGATAAATAAATTCAGCCTTGGTAATCTATTAATAACTAGTAAGAAATTGAACACCCCAGATAGCAAAAAATCTGGAATTTTTCAAATTAATTTAAGGACTACAATAAAGTATACATAGGAAAAACAAAAAGGAATTTGGACACTCGCACTAAGAAACACTTTAGAAATATTAAAAATGGTGAAATTGAAAAATCAGCTATTGCAGCACATAGTTTATTGGAGAATCATAAAATTGAAAAAGAAGCTCAACTTTTAAAACATTTGGAAAAACCTTTAGAATTGACAATTTGGGACAAGATATATATTCAGAAGAACAAATTTAGATCCATGAATTTCGAGATTCCTGATGAATGTGACCTCATCTCAAAGTTCATCAAATCAACACCAGATGGCAACGTTATTGATGGAGATTCCAACGAAAATCTGGTAGTCATAATGTTGGTTGAAAATGAGAGAGATCCTTCTCTTGAAAACTAGTTCTCGTGTTTAAAGATGGGAGCACACTAGAGCAGAGTTGATTAAGGCAATATGCTACAAGCTGGAAATTCTGATGTGGTCAAGATTTTTAAACTGGCCTAAACATTTGATGACATCAGGTCCTGAGGTTGGAAATGAAAATAAACATGAACTGAGGGTTAAGGTAAACATCACATAGGGCTGTTACCCCAGCTGACATCTCAAGATCTGTAAAGGAAGGAACCTTAACTTCCTACTTTCCCAAAGGTCTCCTAAGAGCTGTAGTGGGATCATTTTAAACATGCTTGGAAGCCTAAACTGAAGATAGAAGAATATAAAATAGAAGGAATATATAATTAAGATAAAAGGATACTATTTGCTGTCTGTTGCGAGGATTTCTTTCTCTTATTCGATCAAGATGCTTCCTGCGAGCTAGCTCTTTCTCACAAACTGTTAAAGTGTTCTTCACATCTTCTTTGGCATGTTTACAAATGTCCTCATATTGTGACAATTCTGATACCACTTTAGTCTCCAATCGTTGCACTTGAGCATCTCTAAGAAAATCAACATAACATTCTGATTAATATTCATATTAATCTAAAACCAATTCCAGTTTCACAGATCTCAATTTTGTAAATCTAATGAATGGTGTTGATACTCTATACTAATTCCAAGCTAAGTTCCAATTGTTCTGTAAACAAAGTAGATGTATAACTGCATTTTCACTGGTCAAATAATGGTTTTACCTTGCCCAAGAAAATGTAGTTCACTAACACTCAAAATAAAAAAAAAACAGTACATGTCTATTGTGCATGGAAGCTTCTTGTAGGAAAGTCAGAGGGAAAACACCCAGTTGGTAGACCAAGAATGAGGTGGGAGAATTACATTAACTACAATTTGAGGGAAGTAGATTATACAGGGAATGATTGAAAAGCATTAGCTCAGGATAGGGATGTATGGAGAGCTTATGTCCGCACGGCCATGAATCTACGGGTTCTTTAGTGCCAGTGAGTAAGTAAGTACATTGATGGTTTTTTATAACGTATATAAGAGAAAAATTTGCATCTAGATCGCAACTCGCCTCGGTAGCTCAGTTGGTAGAGCATTTGGCCTGGCAAGCCAAAGGTCCCGGGTTCGAGTCTCGGTCTAGGCGAAAATTTTTCTCTTCAAATATAAGTAAGTACATGTCTATATAAATTATACGGGGAGAATTAAAATATACCGGTATACTTACAATTTTAAAAGATTAAATAAGAATTTGTTTATCCTTATGCATGCAATTTGCAGAATACATTGCAATTTCAACTGTTTCAAAATGGTCACTTCTGTAAGATTTCCAAAACATCGGAAAGGAAATCCTTTGAAAAGTGGAGAGAAGCAAATTACTTTTTAATGTTTTCAAACAGTTTAATGAAAAATTATCCCACATTAGCCTTTTATGATATGGTGAAAATAACTTTGTGAAATTGTAGATGTGTCAGCATGGTGCTTAAAGTGTCTGCTTGTAATGGAATTGTATAAAGGACATCTATCAACACCAGGAAATGTTTGATTAGGTTGGCCCATATATATATATTATATATATATATATAACTAACTAACTAACTCACTGGCACTATCGAACCCGTAGGTTCATGGCCGTGCAGACACATAAGCTCTCCATACACCCCTATCCTGAACCAATGGTTTCCAATCATCCCCTGTATAATCTACTTCCCTCAAATCACAGTTAATGTTATTCTCCCACCTAATTCTTGATCTACCAACTGGGCGTTTCCCCTCTGGTTTCTATCTAATTCAAGGGTTAATACCTCTAGTGCCCTGCTATTGTATAAAGTCCTAACATTCCATGTTCCTAGGAACATGTCCTATGTTTGAGCCTTCGGCATGGGTTCCTTGAAATAGTCCCCACCCGGGGAACCAAATGGGGGACTATTTGACCTCCAAAAAATTTTACCCCAGTTGAACCCATGTCCGTATTTCTTGACGGTTGTATTTTTACAGTGAAAGATCGTCACTCTTTCGACCAAGATACTTTTTTGTCAGGCATGGATAACCTTATTGGCAGCAATGCTACTGCCGGCATAGCTCTCCGGATCATTTAAGCACGCAAGCCACTCCACCACGACAAGGCAAAGACACCATATATATATATATATACTTTTTTTGTCATAAATAAGAAATGGAGGAAGTTCCTAATTATTGCTACTAACTTATCTTGTTGCTGCTACAAACAGTTGGAGTATACATCATCGTAAACAACAACGAGTAGCAGAAGCTCAACCTGCCAAGGATGGAAGTTAACTTCCGAAAGCGCTCCAGTTAATTTTATATACACCATTTTAACAAAGTTGAGGATGACGGCACCTGCCAACAGGTACATTTTAATTTTTAACTTATTCACCTCAATGGAATTTGATATGAATTTTATTACTATTAACTTATCTTGTATTCAGTATTTTTTTCCCCTTAAAACATACAATGTTGCCTAAGAACAATGTTTCTATCTTTGACAGTTCCATACACAATTCAGTCATGTGGCAGGTAAAAATAGTACAGTACCACAGTTCCCCCAATAGATGGAGTGGAAGAGTAATACCTTATGGGCAAGTTTGTTTACAGTAGAAACTTCATAGCACTTTGTGCTGGGAATTACAATGTATATAAGAGAAAAATTTGCATCTAGATTGGAACTCGCCCCGACAGCTCAGATGGTAGAGCATTGGCCTAGAAAGCTAAAGGTCCTGGGTTTGGGTCTTGGTCTGGGCGAAAATTTTTCTCTTCAAATATAACTGGAACTTAGTTCGAAATTAGTATAGTGGCTACTATGAATGATTTTGGATTTGAGTTTTGCTTATTCAAACCCAACTGGGATTGAGATACCATGTTAATTGTGATATATATATATATATATATATATATATATATATATATATATATATATATATATATAAAGAACTACAGTAATTATATTCCCTTAAATAAAAAAAATTATGAGGTGAGTTGTCAAAAAATGTTTTCCAATAAATTAAAAAAAAGCTGTTTTATAAAAGAAATTGATATTTCTGTGAGGGGGAGGATATTTCGGATGGGAAAAAGAGTAATTTTTATTATTATTCTCTTAAATTAAAAAAAATATAATGAAGCTTCTGGCTACAGTTCATGGGGTCCTGGGTTTGATTTTTAGTCAGATCACAAGAATCATTCCTTAAAGAGAATTATTCCTGTAATTGGCCATGGTCTGGAATTTAGGTTAAGTTAGGTTTAAGAACTCTTCAGGTGCTTCATTATCATTAATCATCTGTTATATATAATTGGGATAATGTAAATCCACCATCCAGACTCCCCAATCCATTACCTGTAATCTCCTACGGCTGATAATGTTGAGCAAAACTGCAGCAGGCCATTTTTCAGAGACTTGTTCACATTTTCAGCTTCTGCATAATCTTGGATTACTTTTACCATTTCATCAGATTTATCTCTTAATCTGAAAAAGATTATTTGGGCAAATGGAAAATTAATTCCAAATCTTAGTCCAAAATCAATAAAACTAAATATACGTTCACACGTAGAAATGCATTATATAATGGAAATGGACAACTAATGACAAATGAGGGAAATTTTGAAGAAGTGGCTGATTTAAAATATATAGGAACAATAATTACAAATAGGAATGAGATGTACAAAGAAATTAAACATAGGCTCAATTCTGGAAATACATGCTATTATACATAATAGGGACTCTTGTCGTACCAACTCCTTTAAAAAAAACGATAAACTGAAAATATATAAAAGTTATCCTCCCAGTTATATCATATGGATGCGAAACATGGCAGAAAGAAGATTACTAGTTAAGGTAGAATTTTTTATCACTCACCTCATATTGTTCTTCTTATTTGACTATAAACTAGTTTTGGAACATAGTTTCTGTTCTAGTTTATAGTCAAATAAGAAGAACAATATGAGGTGAGTGATAAAAAACTCTACCTTAATGAATATACCTCATAGTGAGAATTCCTAAAATAAGTAAGATTACTAGTATTTGAGAATAAAGTTCTTAGGAAAATGTGTGGGTCAAAAAAGAGATGAAAAGACAGGTGAATGGACAAAACTACATAATAGTGAGCTACATGATATGTATAGGAAGCCAGATATAATAACAGCTAAGTCTCATAGACCACAATGGGCAGGATATGTGGCACGTATGGGGGATGATAGAGGGCATTTGGAAGATACTTGTAGGAAAACCAGAAGGAAAATGTCCAGTTGGTAGACCAAAAATAAGGTTGGAGATTAACATTATCTACTATTTCAGAAAAGTAGATTATACAGGGGATGATTGGAAAACATTAGCTCAAGATAGGGATATGGAGAGCTTATGTCCCCATGGACATGAACCTACAGGTTCAATAGAGCCAGTGAGTTAGTTAGTTTTATTCCAAGATCAGTTGTAGTAATGAATAATGCACCCTAGCACTAGATTCAGATTGACAAACCTACAAACAATGAAATGAAATGACTGACTTAGAAGAAAAGAGGTCAAGTTTGATGAAAAACTTCATAAAGTCTACCTATATGCCGTATCAAAAAGCATACACTTCAGGAAAAGACTTTCAGTGTAGATAAAAGATTAATTTTATTTGAAGAGAAAAATTTAAGCCTTACTTACTCACTGGCACTATCGAACCCATAGGTACATGGCCACACGGACATAAGCTCTCCATACATCCCTATCCTGAGCTAATGCTTTCCAATCATTCCCTGTATAATCTACTTCCCTCAAATCATAGTTAATGTTATTCTCCCACCTCATTCTTGGTCTACCAACTGGGCGTTTTCCCTCTGGCTTTCCTACAAGAAGCTTCCATGCAAGTCTTTCATTCCCCATACGTGCAACATGTCCTGCCCATCCCAGTCTACGAGACTTAACTCTTCTTATTATATCTGGCTTCCTATAAAGACCATGTAGTTCATTGTTATGTAGTCTTCTCCATTCACCTGTCTGTTCATCTCTCTTTGGTCCAAAAATTTTCCTAAGTACTTTATAAATACTATGTAAGCCTAAATCGGGATTTCAACCCTATTCAGGTGTATACCGGTATTTTACCCTTCAAATAAAGTTTGTCTTTCGGTAAGTAGTAATAATTTTAATAAGTTATGTAGATAGGAAAAAACACTATGAGGTTTTTTAATATTGTTTATTATTTCACTCACCTCATACTTCATAATTCATAGCAGACCCTGGGTTTCTTCACATCTTTTGTGACATTCTCAATGCTGTGTCACGTTCACAACTGACGTCCAACAGCTTTCTATCATGCAAATTTGGAAATTCTTCGGTCGGCCACCAGATGGCGCAGAGGTCAGTCTGCAGGATAGAAAGCCGTTGGACGTCAGTTGTGAACGTGACACAGCATTGAGAATGTCACAAAAGATGTGAAGAAACCCAGGGTCTGCTATGAATTATGAAGTATGAGGTGAGTGAAATAATAAAAAATAAACAATAATTTTAATATGTAAGATTGAAGATAAATATTTATTAGAGTTCGGACATACCATGTTGAGGTTTCCCCACCCCCTTACATGTGCATCTGCCCTTTGATCGAACTTGCTTGGGTAAAAATGAATTGCTTAGTGAGGGAAAATAATGTTATAGGGGATTTGTCATTAAAAAATTAAAGAACTGATTGAATTGGCTTAAAGTCAATAACAAAACAAGACTGGGAGGTATTGACTTAGGCTTTCACGGCCGGAGTTGCTATGATGATCTTGAAGGAGATTTCTGGGCTGCAGGGCCGTGGTCTTGAGGCTTGAAGTTCCCCGACATTTTGCCAGAGACTGTGTCTGGCATCCTCAAGGGTTGTCTTGATCTTGAAGAAGATTTCTGGGCTGTAGGCCGTGGTCATGAGGCTTGGAGTCCCCCTACGTTTCGCCAGAGACTACATCTGGCATCCTCAAGGGTTGTCACAAGACGCAGTCTCTGGCGAAACGTTGGGTGACTTCAAGCCTCAAGACCACGGCATACAGCCTGGAATCTTCTTCAAGATCATCAAGACTGGGAGGGTTACTAACTAACTAACTGGCTCTATCGACCTGTAGGTTCATGACATGCAAACATAAAGCTCTCCATACATCCCTATTCTGAGCTAACGTTTTCCAATTAATAATCTACTTCCCTCAAATCATGGAAAATGTTTTTCTCCCACCTCATTCTTGTCTACCAACTTGACCTTTTTCTTCTGGTTTTCCTATAAGAAGCTTCTATGCACCTATTTCATTCCCTATTCATGTCACATGTTCTGCTCCATCACAGTCTACGAGATCTAACTGTTCTTATTATATCTGGCTTCCTATATGTGTAGCTGAATATTATGCAGTTTTCTCCAATAACCTGTCTGTTCATCTCTTTTTGGCCCAAATATTTTCCTAAGAACTTTATTCTCAAATACTAATAATCTTCTTTCCTCCCTAAGTAAGAGTCCATGTTTTGCATCCATATAATATAATTTCAAAATAAGAAATAAGATGTTAGACACCTTACTTTTTGCAGACGACCAAGTTCTAATATCTAGTTCAGAAGATGGTCTACAGAAATTGCTCTTTCAGTTAAATAACATTATACAGAAATATAAATTCAAAATATCAATAAGTAAAACGAAAATCCTAGCTTTTAAGGGATCAGATACCATAAGAGCTAAAATAATTCTGGAGGGGAAACCCATTGAACAAGTGAACCATTTTAAATACCTGGGTTATGAAATCTCCTATTTTAAAAATGAAGATCTATTTAACAAACTTAATAAATTTAATTATATATGTGGAACAATCAAAAGGATATTTAAAAGCACAAGAAAAGAAACAAAACTACAATTTTATAAAGTAGTGGCAGTCCCCTTACTATTGTACGGTAGTGAATTTTGGGTTTTAACTAAAAGAGAAGAGAAGATCATAGAAGCAGTTGAAATGAGATTTCTGAGAAGTGTGGCTGGTTGCAAACTTCTAGATAAGAGAAGAAGTGAAGATATTAGAAATGAGCTAAATATCTTTAAACTCTTAGATAGAATAACAGAATCTAGAAAAAAAAAAATGGAAAGAACATGTTCAAAGAATGGAATATGATCGCATTCCCAAAACTATACTTAAATACAAACCAAAAGGACGCAGGAATGTTGGTAGACCGAAGAAGAGATGGATCCAACTTTTGAATGCAAATCTATGAGACCGGAACAAGCCATATGGACTTAATCCGTGATTGTTGATGATGATAATATAATTGAGACAATAACAGTTTTACATATTTGCAGTTTAATATTTTTTTTAAAGGAGTTGGATGACAAAGAGTCCTGTAATGCATAATAGCATGCATTTCCAGAATTGAGCCTATATTTAATTTCTTTGTGCATCTCATTCTCTATTCGTATTTATTGTTCCTAGGTATTCAAAATCAGCCACTTCTTCAAAATTTCCCTCATTTGTCATCAATTTTCCATTCCCATTATAAAATGCATTTCTATGTGAGAACATATATTTAGTTTTATTGATGTCTTGAAGTGTTACTGTCAATATTTTGAAAGTGGAGAATCAGTACAGGTATGCACATAATATGGTGCCTTAAATAGTAAACAATATAATAATTTCATTAAGCAGTAACACTGAAGAAGACAGCAGCAGTAGTGGTAACAGCAGTAACAGTGCTGACGAAAGTGATTCTGAATTAGCTACGCTATTGTAAAGTGGTCCACTGCTGTGGTCTCGAGGTAGCATGCTGCCTTGTCACGCAGCTGGCCCGGGTTCGATCCTGGTCAGGGCAGTTTTTCTGGGTGAGGTTTTTATCGGGATTTTTCCACACCTGTGAGACAAATGTCAGGAAAACTTTAAGGCCCAAACAGTCCCCGAAATCATATGGCCATCATCATCATCCTTATCATCATCCTGTGGAAAGCAACAGGAAGCTACCACACCTACAATTCCCTAGTAAAGCTGCAAAGCATAGCATGAAAATGCTATGATTGCAGTGAAAGACCTGCCCTCAGGCAGAATTACTATGGATGGATTGTAAAGTGGTGTAATATAGGTGAATCAATGTTTTGTAACACATGATACATTATAATTCTTAAATTTCTCTCTTTTAATAGTGTCACTCAACAACCACCACTCCTCATTCCTTCCACAACCGATGAGCTGTGTCACCAACAATACAAGTTGATACAAGTTAAAATCATCTATCTCTGTATATCGATGGCTTAGAGCATTCATGTTGTAAGTTCTAATATAATAGTTCTGAGAAAAACATATTTAAAAAATTTTCAATGTCCATTTACACAATGAGTTGGCTGTGATGGACTTAGTGGCATGCTCCTTTGCCTCTGGTCCTGAGGATCGCTGGTTGAAATTTGGCCAGGGCTAATGGATTTTTTTAGGATGGAAAACTCCAATGAACAAGTTCTCCAGGAGGGACTTTAAGTTGTGGGTCTTGTGTCTGAAGATTTTCAGACTTGTAAAAGATCCTTAAGCCTGAATAAAGAGGCCTCTAAGCAAAATTTACCAACCTCAACGTCCTAGTAATACCTTGGTTGCTTGCTAGATGTATCATTCAATCGTGTTGACTACATGCCATTCATATCTATGGGCAAAGAAGATGACTAAATTAACTTGGTCTAGTGACTTCTGACAAGGGAGAGGCTATGGCTTAACATTGGGCTATGTCATTATAGATAGATTTATACAATGGTAAGTACAACATATTGCCACCACGCACGAAACACGTAGTATTCAGTTACCACATTTGTACAAAATAAAGACACACCTCAGATAATTCCGATCTTGTACTTAACTCAAATTGACTGAAAAATGTATTTAATACATTTGTGCACTGGGCCATCAATATGAAGTTTTCTGCTACAAAGCCTGCATATAGAGATTTTTTTTATTTCACTTTCTTAGAGGAGAATTGGTAGTCATATTGCTAACTTTTGTATAATTTTATGATGGAATGTGTTTGTTTTATTGGTCTGCAACATAGCCAAGTAGTCTAAGGCATCAAGTTCAGGTGCAGAGCTGCAGAACATGTTCAGATTTGAGTCTCTGTGGAGGAAACAATTTTCTCATGGAATTTTGACCAGAATGGTACTGGTATCTTACCAGAATCACAAGGAATTTGGGCAGAATTTGAGAAAATCAGGTATAGTGGCTGGGGACCCATGCTGACCACATGTCTGCTACTTTGACTGGATGATTGCACACCTCTGTAAATAACACATGGATTTGGGGGTTAGCAGTCAGCTGATAGCACAAGGGACTTCTAGCCCTGTCATGCCATAGAGGAGGAGGAGGAAGACGAGGATGAGGATGATGAGGAGGAAGAGGAAGATGTGGAGGATGAGGATGATGTTGAGGAGGATGAGGATGAGGAGGATGATGATGAGGAGGAGGAAGAGGAGGATTATAAGGATGAGGATGATGATGATGAGGAGGAGGATGATGAGGAGGATAATGAGGAGAAGGATGATGAGGAGGAGGATAATGAGGAGGATGATGATGAGGAGGAAGAGGAGGAAGAGGAGGATGATGAGGAGGATGAGGAGGAAGATGAGGATGATGATGAGGAGGATGAGGAGGAGGAGGATGAGGAGGAGGATGATGAGGAGGAGGAGGATGATGATGATGAGGAGGAGGATGAGGATGAGGAGGAAGAGGATGATGATGAGGAGGATGATGGTGATGATGAGGAGGAGGATGAGGATGATGATGAGGATGATGATGAGGAGGAGGATGATGAGGGGGAGTAGGAGGAGGAGGAGTAGCAGTAACAGCAGGAGCAGCAGGAGGAACAGCAACAGCAGCAACAGGAGGAGGAGGAGGAGTAGCAGCAGCAGCAGTAGTAGTAGTGGTGGTGGTGGTAGCAGTAGCAGGAGTGGTTTGTTTTATTGAACTATGTGATCTAACTTACCCAGCATTCTTCCTCGTGTAAGCAGCAAAGACAGTACATAGTTCAGCAAAATGCCTCTCGACTAACAATATACGGTCTTGAATGAATTTTGCTTGTTGCTCACTAAAATAAAGGAAAAACAAACATTAGATATGTAAATTAATGAGTCATTTTTACATCTTACCTCATATTTGATATTTCTTTAAACACAGGAACTAGTTTTCAAGAGAAACATCTCTCTCATTATCAACCAACATTATGACTGAGTCATAAGATGTAAAAATGACTCATTAATTTACGAATTAAGAACCTCATAATGTTATTTCCCATATTTAACTATGAAAACATTAGATACTCTACATCCATAATAATGCTGCCCGAGGGCAGGTCTTTCACTGCAATTTTCATTCTATGCATTGATGCTGTACTAGGGAATTATAGGTGTGGTAGCCTCCCATTGTTTTCCACAAAACTCTACATGTAAGTTAATATATCTTAACAAAGAAGATTCCACTTTGCTGTAATTTGAATCAAAGATCTTCATCTTTATGTGCAGATTTTCTAGCTAATGAGGTACATATTTTGGATTAAGTTAAAATTCTTATGACTTGTATTATTTTGAGTCTGTTTATCTTACCTCAATATTAATGTTGATTTGTTCTTGAACAAACATGTTTGTTCAAGAACAAATCAACATTAATATTGAGGTAAGATAAACAGACTCACATGTTTGTTCAAGAACAAATCAACATTAATATTGAGGTAAGATAAACAGACTCAAAATAATATAATTAAAAGAACCTCAAAATATTACTTCCTAAAAAAATTCTTATGACTTATTAAGTTGGTCTACTGGGATGAATGACAGTGGTCCAGTTTTGTTTAAACTTGACGTTTCATCTACTACTGCGGTATACATCTTTAGAAGATACTGCGTGCTCTCTGTAAACTCAACTGTTGGCTGTAGACAGGCTGGTCGTTGGAAACAGTCTCTCTATTCATACGTGGCTTTGGTGGCATTCTCTATGCGGTTCGTTATGTGTGAGCTATTTTTTTATTGACTGCCCCTGAAAACAGGAGCAGAAGTCATAGGTTTGGTCTTTGTGTTTGTTGTCACTATCTTCATGAAGACTGAATTTGTCTATTGTTGTCCGGAATACATTTTCCCATCCAACTTTCACATTAAAATCTCTTAAGACAATTTTCATATGATATTGTGAAAGATTATCAAATATGCATTCTAATTCTTCATAGAACTCATCCTTGATCTTGTCATCCTTATCTTCTGCACTATGTACACTTATGATTACAAAATCATGTCGTTTCCCATTTACAATTATGTATGATATTTGAGATGTTTATCAGTGATAGGATATCATCTTCTTCTTCCGAATGCAGTGTTGGGTGATGATGCCCGTTCTGCGACTACAAAAACTGATCTTTCCATCGATTGAAGGGTCTTCCGAGGTCTCTTTTGCCTTTAGGGTTGAGGTGGTAAATCATCTTTGGTAAACGGGAATTTGACATTCTCTGGACGTGTTGGAACTATTTAATCTGATAATTTTGTATATGTTCAACCATTTCCCTACTATTCCACTGCATCCTTATCTCATCACTCTTCATTCTATCCCTTAATGTTACTCCAGTTAGTGATTGGAGGAATCTCATTTGTGAACTATTAATGCGGGATTTATCTTTTGCTCGAAGTGCCCAGCATTCACTTCCGTATAGTAGAGCAGGTTTGGCTATGGCATTATGAAATCTCAATTGGATTTCTTTCCTCATTTGTTTTCCAAAATTTCTCCTAATTATACCATTTAATCTGTTATATTTTTCTAAATTTGTTTCCACATCTTTTTGATTATGAAACTGTGATATATTATTACCTAAATAATTAAAGTGTGTTACTTGTTCTATTGATTTATTGTTTATTATTATTTTTACTCTCGAAAGTCCCTTTCCAGTGATTGCCATGGATTTGGTTTTATTTTTAGGATATCATATGTAACATAAATTCTCATTCTTCATTACAATCTCTTATGATTTTTCAAAGGGAATACTGGAATTCAAAAAAATAAAAAAAACTAACTTTACTCTTTATTGTTTCTCTTAATTTGTTTTAAAACCAGGCTTTCTATTATAATTATTGCCATTAAGGTCATTGATCTTTCTCTTTTTTCAACCCTTTCAATAACAGATATACCTAATATTTTTGTTATATACCAGTATATTCAATTAATGACTGAAGGTGAAATTCTTCAAAGTTGGGGGAGTGGAGAGAGATTTATGGAATGAAGTTTTGCTTCTCTCACACAAACCATTCTCCAGCACTTCAAATAACACTTAACAAGAGAGCAATTCTTACAAATGAAATAATTTGTTCATGACCTGCTGTGAACTGTTATAACTGCTATAAGTTTTACCATACATCATTTCTTCATAATTGACATTATTTTAGTTAGGTTCTTAAATTAAATGCTGATGTGTGAGTGTAAATATGTGAAGCAGAAATCAGCATATGTAAAAATAGTAGGTTAAATTACAATTTGCAGAATGAAGCAACCTACTTGAAACAGCTCACTAAAATTAACTAGTTCGAAAGTGGAACATTTCTATACAATAA
Source organism: Diploptera punctata (assembly GCA_030220185.1). NCBI lineage: Eukaryota > Metazoa > Arthropoda > Insecta > Blattodea > Blaberidae > Diploptera > Diploptera punctata. The sequence continues at coordinate 5,214,654 of JASPKZ010003868.1, read as the reverse complement.
TCTGCCCTTTTTTAACATACAATCCCAATTTACTTAAAGCAACATAGAACAGTAATAGTTGAATGCAGGCTTTCATGGCCGGTAATCATAATGTTGAGTGATTCCGGGTTATGTGGCCGTGGTCCATAGTTGGTGTTGATACCAGACGTTTCGCCCTCAAATGCGGAGGGCATCTTCAGTGGCGAGTGCTTCTAGGCGTGTTTCCTGGTCGGAAGATCTACTTAGAGTGAGCGCTGCGGACGTTGTATTAGTGGTGGGTGCAGGGTGAGTGGGCATGGCTCTTGCTGATTGGCTAATGGCCACGAAAAGAAGTATAGCCACCCGTTTATCAGAACATAAAAGAAACTGCAGACAAGGAGAAATGGATAAATCAGCTGTAGCAGAACATGCCATTATGAATGGACACCAGATTCTATTTGACGATACACAAGTTTTAGCCACAACTTCCTACTATTTCCCTAGATTATACCGAGAGGCTATAGAAATATACAAGCATAAGGGAAATATCAACAGAAAAGAGGAAGGTATCAAACTGGCTAAGGCCCATACACTAGAAAATAAATGCATTAACACTAGGGACAACAAGGAGACGACCATTAGCCAATCAGCAAGAGCCACGCCCACTCACCCTGCACCCACCACTAATACAACGTCTGCAGCGCTCACTCTAAGTAGATCTTCCGACCAGGAAACACGCCTAGAAGCACTCGCCACTGAAGATGCCCTCCGCAGTTGAGGGCGAAACGTCTGGTATCAACACCAACTATGGACCACGGCCACATAACCCGGAATCACTCAACATTATAGAACAGTAATGTTGATTAGTCAAACTTAAAAAGACAAAAAATTTCTCACCCTAATCACGGGCTTCCAATATAAACCCGGACCGGCCTCACGGGGTTTTATCCGTCAGGCAGCGCTCTCTCCTCGTCCGCATTTCACTTTGCCAGCCGCTCGTCCTTGAACTAGTCAGTTTACTATCGTTCGACAAGATGAGACGTCAGCTGACATTAGAGCAGCGCATTTATGTGTGTAAATGTTATTATAAATACGAATCAGCTCGTCGCGTTCACGAGGAATTTATTCGGAACTTCCCTGGACAATTACCTCCTTCCAGATTGACAATCCACAATCTTGTGACTAAATGTGAGATCACTGGTTCAGTACAAAATAACAAACACACGCGAAGGCGTACGGTTTTCACCGAAGAAAAATTAGACAAAATTGGCGAAAATTTGGAACGTTCACCACAAAAATCATTACCGAAATTAGCACAAGTTGGGATTTCAGTATCTTCTGCATCTTCAATGGGAAATACTGGTCAGTCAATGGGTGAGAAACGAAACATCTATCCTGAAGCGGACGTGCAACAGCATTTTCTATAAGGTAAGAAACAGTTCAAGGACGGGTGGCAGGCAGGGTGAATTGCAGGAGGAAGAGACAGCACTGTGTGCCAGGTGAAACTCCGTAAGGCCGGTCCGGTTTTATATTGGAAGCCCTGTATTTGTCCTAGGTTATAATTAACTAAGCAAAACTTTTGTAATAGATGTTCACTTCCTCAACGAATTCTTGTTAAGTTCTACAGAATAGCAGTGCACATGTGAGAACACTTAATGTAACTTTCACAAGGTTTCAGGATATATACGTGAAATCGGGTTGACCAACCTTCACACTAAATTACCAAATATATTTATAAGATATGGACGTAAACCAATTTCCCTCTTCCTAACCTAACAAAATAAATTACACGCATATTATTTAATAAACTAAAAACTAATCTGGTGTACATTAACTTTTCACATCGGAACCTAACAAATAAATGAAGTAAATGCTGGTCACACCAATTTCACAGATATGTCCTGCCATCTAGTGGAAGTTACACTAAACATTGACGCATGCGCACTGCAATTCTGTAGAACATCATTATGAGATATATAACACAATTTGCATACATAAATAAATATTTAATAATTATAAAATGTGTTTTAAGAATTGTTGCAAAATATTTAAAATAGTACAAAATGTTATTATAAATGGTAAAAGTATGTAGTGTTAGGAAAATTGTGAGCGACAAATACTAGACTTGAGTCATGACACATTATCAGAGAAAGTACCTGTTGCTCTAACATAACTTTACTGTGGTTAGATATAGGATTATCTGGGTACTGTCAAAAATGTTCTGCAACCATGTAACTAAACGGTGTGCGATATTTTGATGGTGTTCCTAAATTGTAATCAATTTATAAAATTGCATTACATAAAATAAAGAAGTAATATTCTTAAAACTATCATGGACTAGTGGTCAGCGTTTCTGACTACTGTTCATGAGGTCCCGGGTTCGATTCCTGGTCAAACCATAGGAATTTTTCCTTAAAGGGAATCACTGGCTCAACTGCACTTCTACTAGCGCTTCATTTTTCAGTTACATTGTCGTAAACTATAGCTCTTCTTCTGTATTTATTAACATTATTTGATATTTTAAACTTTTTCAAACAATTTTTATAACATTATTAGACAATTTTGAAGTATTTATTTAAATATGCAAATCACAATATTATGACACTGTCAGAAAATATTGTGATGCTAACTGCTATTTTCTCCACAGAGTATATTACTTAAAGTAAAGTGATCCCACAACAGGCCTCAGGAGGCCCTTGGGGTAGTAGGAGGTTAAGGCTCCCACTTTTTTCTAGACAATCGGCACTTTATGTCAGCCGGGTTGTCAGCCCTGCGTGACAGCCGCCTTTACCCCCAGAGCAAGTGTCTGGTACTCATTTCCATTAGAGGCTGAGTCGACCCCCAGTTTAAAAACCCTGACCCCAACGGGACTTGAACCCTCGACCCTCCGGCTTGTAGCTCAGTGCCTTAACCACTATGCTACGGCGTGCCCCCGAGTATATTACTTAGTCTATGATTTTTCTACGCTATTTTGGGTTATCACTAGTTGGATCAGCGTTAGGGAGTGATAAGTAAGTGTACACCCATTTTTAATAAACGTTTGGTAATTTTAACATTATTAATTTTTTAACATAGATTTGGGGATTTATTGCAAATATTGGTCATTTAAATTTCATAGCGACGGATAGTAATCGAGGATGATAATCGATATGTAGTTCGATTGTGGGTTATCGCTGGCTCTATAAACTCTGGCGTATGTGCACTGTTGTTCTATAGGATTTTGAAAATGTTTTACGCTAGTTTAAGTGTAGTTTTTCCGGAATCATTTCTGTGGTTGCCCATGGTCTGGAATTTAGGTTAAGAACTCTCCTGGCGCTTCATTATCATTTATCACCCATCATATCATCAGGGTAACGTAATTCCATCTTCTAGGCGCCCCAACTTCAGAAGTGGATTACAATTAAGCCAATGCCAGAAGAGAACACCAGAAATGTCAAAGTGACAACCTGGGGCATTGAATTAAAAAAAATTACTATTTCCATTTTAAAGAAAGTAAAGATTTATTTACCAGGCAACATGCTGGAGACGATTTGCTTTTATCATGTTGTATTTTAATTTAAGATGTCACTACAGATATAGCCATAAAGTGAAACACGCCAAAATTTTACAACTTTACCACGAAGCTCACAGTTAAAGTTATCACAAATCCGACACGACGAATTGTCATTGGTCAGCCATGGAGATGGGTCAGCGGTGATAAATCAAACCTAATGTCAGGGTCGCCACAACTAAAATTGCTCTATGACTATAAAATAATTTCTCATTGCTTACTATAGAACATAGAGCTATAGAAAACATAAGCTAACGGTTCTACAGTCGCTGATAAACATTGAGCTTATAATGCTGTTTCCCGAATCATAGTGTTCTCAAAAGATGGCACTAGTGCCAATATCGGCAGCAGTAAAGCGAATATTTTACTTTCTTTATAGGTTTTGTTATGTGTCATAAATGCTATTTCGTGATGATTAAGAGATATTTCGGTTAAGCGTGATGGTATTAATTAATTGAAGTGAAAATTTTTTCGTGCAATTTAAAAGAATTGTGAGTAAGAGCGGTAATAAATACCGTACTTCTAAAAATCGACGATAGTAGACAAAATGATTAGATAATACAAGATTAAAGCATCTCAGGTAGATGTTGGTGTTAGATACAGAAATTTTAGTTATTTAGCAAATATTGTGAATGTGGAAATTTTGCTTGTTTACTGTTTTTATTTATTCTTACTTTTAGTGTGAATTGTAAATTATTATGAAAATATCTTTGATTTCCTTTCTCCTAAAAACCATTTAAAAACTAACATTCTGTTTAGTAAGCTAATATTCATGTTTTGTAATATTAAGACAATTTTTGTAAAGGAATTTTTTTTTGTACAATGCCTCGTTTTGTTTTTACAGTGACGTGCAAAAATAAGTAGAAGTAGATCTCTTTAGCGCGAAAACATTTAACATAACGAAACGTGCAACTAATATAGATTACTCTTTATAATATCTATCAATATAGTCATCTGTTCAAGTAAGAACAGCATAACACTTTTTACATATTTAAAAATAATATGCCAGTTTGATATTGTTGTTTTAGAAGCCAATGTTTGTTCTACTGTAATTTATGTTATCAACATATTATGTAATAAGTTTGATAAAACTAATTATTCATTGTCAGTATTTTCAATTATTGAGAATATGCTAGCCAAGAAGTTGAGTTTTCCTCCTATGCACTCAATAACAGTTATGGCTTTATAATTGTATAAAGTAATTATTTTGAATTTCACAGGGGTTTATAACCATCATGGCTGTTTTAAATATAACTGAGCATCCAGTAGTTTTTATGATATCAATGCAAAGATTTTAGAAGAAGTCTTGCCTATTTATTGTAATAAATACATCACCTTATGTTTACCATCAAAGCTTCAGAATGGAATTGTTTAGGTAAGTCTTGTTAATTACATATACATTTTTCTCTTCAAATTGACAAATTGGTTGAGGTTTTCTATTTGTCTCACACATTTTTCTGTACAACATCCTTATGCTACTGTTGCACTACACTCTTTTAAACATGTTTCGTACTATTTTAAACATTTTGGAACCATTTTATAAATATTTTTTATGATTTTTAAATATTTATATAATTATGTGAATATTGTGAATCGAGTTCTACAGATGTGCAAATGCTTAATGTAACATTCGCTAGATGGCTCTAAAATCAGTATTACCAACATTCACAAATAATTCCAAACCATATTTCAAGAAGTTAACTTCATTTTGTTAGATTCCGATGGGACAAGTTAGTGTACATTAAAATTTGTTTATTGAATAATATGCATATAATTTGTTTTGTTAGGTTAGGAAATGGGAAGTTAGTTTATGTCCATTTTTTTTAGCATTTGGGAATTTATTCCGAAAGTTGATAACACCGACTTCAGAATCATGTACTGGCAGCTACATTAACCATTACAGCAACTCGCACATGCACACTGCGATTCTGTAGAACTTACAAGAATTCATGGCCAACAAATAGTCTACTTTTTCCAAAATTATTTGCAAAGATTGTGGCTTAATTGTGTTCGGTAAGTTTAGGGTAAGCAGATGAAAGCAGAATTGTTAGTTCATTGTAGCCATGGCAATGTCCTGTGCCGAGTGGTTTAAGGTATGATGCCTTGGTGGTCAGAACTGTAAGACTTGTGCTGGTTTGAGTCCCCGTGGGAGAAGACATTTTCTCATGGAATTTTGGCCACCTAGCATCATGAGGAATTTTGGATAGCTACAATAAGTAGTGATTCCAGGTTGAAAAAAACCATATAACAGCTGGGGGAATTGACATGCTGATATGTTTTCAAAATAATTACCATCATTCTACTGTTTAAGTTTAGCCTTAAACTTTAAAACCTAACAAATATAAGGAAAAACTGCACTTAAACTAGCATGAAATATTTTCAAAATCCTATAGAACAGTGCGCATGCACAAGAGTTTATAGAGCCAGCAATAACCCACAATCGACCACATATTGATTATCATCCTCAATTACTATCCATTGCTATGAAATTTAAATGACCAATATTTGCAATAAATCCCCAAATCTATGTTAAAAAAATATATTAATAATATTAAAATTACCAAAGTTTATTAAAATTGGGTGTACACTTACTTATCACTTCCTAACGCTGATCCAACAAGCGATAACCCAAAACAGCGATCGAAAATTCATAGACTAAGTAATATACTCTGTGGAGAAAATAGCAGTTAGCATCACAATATTGTCTAACAGTGTCATAATATTGTGATTTGCATATTTAAATAAATACTTCAAAATTGTCTAATAATGTTATAAAAATTGTTTGAAAAAGTTTAAAATATTAAATAATGTTAGTAAATACAGAAGAAGAGCTGTAGTTTACAATAATATAATTGAAAAATCAAGTGCTAGTAGAAGTGCAGTTGAGCCAAGCTACAACTCCATTGCATTAGAGCCCTATAACAGTCTTAACTCCATAATAGTTTGAAGTTCATTGCATTATGTAATGTTAAATAATTTGTTTGTTTTCAGCTGTATTGGATTCCTGTGCAAATGTATTCTTCGCACTTTGTTCGTCGTAGTAAATAATGTGTATTGCATTCCAACATACGTGGTATGGATGGTTATGATTTTTCCATTGAAGAAATACCATCCTGATTTGTATTGGAAAATAGAGGGCCATTTCTTTCACTGGTTGTTAGCAATGGTTAGCATGTGGAGTTGGTCAGCTGGTTATGACAGTAAGTTGTTAACACTTCTCTCATTTTTTCACCACTTTGTATAAGTTTAAAGCATGGATAATAATCAATCGATTGTTCACACATTCCTACCTCTCCACAAGTTGTATTAGATATATGATGAAGAAATTTGTAAACAGATAACTTCTCCACAGCTGATCATTTCTTGTGGGCTAAAAGAATTAATTAGGAATGTCAGCAAAAAGCACAATATCACAACTTTATAAAAAAACTCCAAAAAACACAAAAATTACTATTGCTGAATTTAGTTACTGACCTTAAGTGTGTGTATATATATGTCCACCACTGTGGTCTCGAGGTAGCATGCTGCCTTGTCATGCAGCGGGCCCAGGTTCGATTCCCAGTCAGGACAGGCTCCTGGGTAAGGTTTTTTTTGGGGGTTTTTCTCACCTGTAAGACAAATGCCAGGAAGCTTAGGCCGAACGGTCCCTGAAAATCATCCGGCCATCATCATCATCCTTCACTGGTGTGGAAAGCAACGGGAAGCTACCACACCTATAATTCCCTAGTAAAGCTGCAAAGCCTAGCATGAAAATGCTATGATTGTAGTGAAAGACCTGCCCTTGGGCAGAATTACTATGAATCTATGTATGTATAGTTCTTGGTGACAAAAAAGTACACGAATAGGGAAGAAATTCACATAAATCTAATCAAAAAATCATGGAACGACAATATGACTTTTCCAGAAGTTAGGTCAGATTCATGGAAAAACAGAATTGCTAACCCAATGGATTTGTAATACTGAGCAATCATGATGCCTCACTCGGTAGAATAACAAACATTAAAAAAATCTAAAAACTCGCAACTTTAACTAAAAGTAGCTAACCTATCCTAAATTGCCAACTACCAAATGTACCGAAACATAAAGAAATTAAGTTTTTATTTTCATGATTTTTGGTCTAGACTTATATGAAATTCTAATTCATTTTTCCCTTTTTCCTATTTCTCATACTTTCTTTCCAACAACTATATATATATATATATGTTTCAGGTCGGTAACTTTCCTTTCTTCCATTTCTTCTTTCTTTTATTTTCTTTTCTTCTCCAGAAAAGCCTGACCAGAGGCTATAAGATGGCAGCCCCATCACTGGTCATGCCTTCCTTTGGCCAGCAACCAATCGAAGGGACTATTATTATGCTTTCAAGTCTTATACGAGAATTTCCCGGAAGCCGTCCTATGAAACGCTGGAGGGAAAATTTTCTATAGGATCGTAACAGGCCTTGGCCTAATACTTGGTAGGAAGAAGAAGAAGAAGAACTAAATTCTACTATGATCATATTATTTTTGGTCTGGACATCTTACCTCAATATTAATGTTGATTTGTTCTTGGACATGTTTCAAAACAATTCTCTGTTTTATCTTCAGCTTTCCCAGACTGGTTTTATTTATGTTGCATTATGTTGCACCACCTGGATGTCGATGTCAGCTCCATCCTGTGGTTGGCCAAAGAACCTCCAAACAAGGTCACCCTCCATCGGAATATCAAAATTCATAACTCTGTTTCTGTTCTTCTGAATATAAATTTTTTCCCAAATAGTCAGCTCGTTTGTATTTTCTAACTGTTTTAATAATTTAGTGTCTGAATTTATATTATGTTTTTCAGACCAAACATGAGCAGCAACTGCAGATTTTTCAATTTCTCCATTTTTAATATTTCTTATGTGTTCTTTGGTTCTAATTTTTAGGTTTCTTTTTGTTTTCCCTATATATATCTTTCACAACCCATGCATTCAATTTGATATATTCCTGACTTTTTATTTTTATCAGTTTTTTCATTTTTGTTGGTTTTTATTAGTTTATTTAAACTGTAGTTATTTTTGGTGCTAATTTAATATTAAACTTCTCAAATATATTTTGAAATTTATTATGTACCCAGGGGTGATATGTGAATTTCCTATATTTTTTCATAGGTGGTTCTTCTTTTTCAAGATTACTTCTGTTTATCATTTTTTGTTTTTTATACTTTTCTATCCTTTTTTGTACCATTTTTTCATCAAACCCATTTTCTCTTGCTACTTTGATTATGTGTTTTTTCTCATGTTTAAAATCTTCTTCGTTTAAGGGTAAGTTTACCAATCTATGAGTTAAACTATTAAATGCTGCTAATTTATGTCCAATTGGATTGAACCCTGTTGATTTTATAAAATTTTCCGTATGAGTTTCTTTCCTATGAATCCTGAATTCAATTTTTCTTTTTTCTTCGTTTCTGACCAATTTAAGATCCAAAAAAGGTATTTGTTTATTGTCTTCTATTTCTTTGGTGAATTTAATGTTTGTACTCTGTAAATTTAATAGTTTTAGGGAATCTTCTACATGTTTTTCTTTAACAATACAAATTATATCATCAACATATCTACTCCAAAATCCCACAATGTTTAAATTTTGGAGTAGATATGTTGATGATATAATTTGTATTGTTAAAGAAAAACATGTAGAAGATTCCCTAAAACTATTAAATTTACAGAGTACAAACATTAAATTCACCAAAGAAATAGAAGACAATAAACAAATACCTTTTTTGGATCTTAAATTGGTCAGAACGAAGAAAAAGAAAAATTGAATTCAGGATTCATAGGAAAGAAACTCATACGGAAAATTTTATAAAATCAACAGGGTTCAATCCAATTGGACATAAATTAGCAGCATTTAATAGTTTAACTCATAGATTGGTAAACTTACCCTTAAACGAAGAAGATTTTAAACATGAGAAAAAACACATAATCAAAGTAGCAGAGAAAATGGGTTTGATGAAAAAATGGTACAAAAAAGGATAGAAAAGTATAAAAAACAAAAAATGATAAACAGAAGTAATCTTGAAAAAGAAGAACCACCTATGAAAAAATATAGGAAATTCACATATCACCCCTGGGTACATAATAAATTTCAAAATATATTTGAGAAGTTTAATATTAAATTAGCACCAAAAAATAACTACAGTTTAAATAAACTAATAAAAACCAACAAAAATGAAAAAACTGATAAAAATAAAAGTCAGGAATATATCAAATTGAATGCATGGGTTGTGAAAAGATTATATATAGGGAAACAAAAAGAAACCTAAAAATTAGAACCAAAGAACACATAAGAAATATTAAAAATGGAGAAATTGAAAAATCTGCAGTTGCTGCTCATGTTTGGTCTGAAAACATAATATAAATTCAGACACTAAATTATTAAAACAGTTAGAAAATACAAACGAGCTGACTATTTGGGAAAAAATTATATTCAGAAGAACAGAAACAGAGTTATGAATTTTGATATTCCGATGGAGGGTGACCTTGTTTGGAGGTTCTTTGGCCAACCACAGGATGGAGCTGACATCGACATCCAGGTGGTGCAACATAATGCAACATAAATAAAACCAGTCTGGGAAAGCTGAAGATAAAACAGAGAATTGTTTTGAAACATGTCCAAGAACAAATCAACATTAATATTGAGGTAAGATGTCCAGACCAAAAATAATATAATTAAAATAACCTCAAAATATAACTTCCTAAAATTAAATATCTACTATGATCATTTGTGCATCTTTTGATGTTGTACCTAAATAAAAAAATATGTGTCATAACTTCTCCTACTTATCTCTACTCACTTCTTGAAAATAAGATAGCTAATGAGTTTAGATTAATGTATCTTTCCATGTATTTCATTACTCTATTACCTAACAGTTAATGTTCAAGACAATTTTGCAAAGGGAGACACACTCAAAACACATCTTTCCATCTCAACTACATCGCATATTATAAAATATACACAATAATTCATAATGAAAAAAATTAATTAATCTACCAGTACTATGTACAGTCTAGCCGCTGAGTCTCCGGCTTTGACGTTTAGGTTGTACGAGGGGTAAAGGGAGAAACTCGCCCTCTACTGCCAATAAGGAAATAGTTGAGTGGGAGTGAACGTCTGCCACAACCATCACTGCTCTTGATGCCACTAGTGAGTTTGAAATTGCTGCGATGTTGTTAGCTGTATTTCTACTAACCGTGTGGTACATAAAGCACTGAATATCCACATCGGCAACACTGTCGTGAAAATGTCAGGGCCGTAGACTGAGCGGCTGGACTTGCAGTAAGGAAATCTACCTTTAGATGTAACACTAAAAAAAAAATTAATAGTGAGTGGAGAACATATTTTAATCGACTCACCTCATACATTTTCAAACTTCTTTGATTCCGATGGTTTCAGACAATATCATGTCCATCAGTCATGGCGTCCACTGATGAAATTCCGTGATTGTTGATTTCTTTAGTGACATCACCTCTTGTGCTGCCATCTTTCGTTGGGATTATAAACTTTGTAATTAAATTTTTATCCACCGGAATATTGAAATTCATAGATCGATATTTATTCTTCTGAATGAATATCATTTCCCAAATTGTCAATTCCAACGGTTTATCCAATTGTTTCAAAAGTTTTGCTTCTTTTTCAATTTTATGATGTTCTAGTAAACTGTGTGCAGCAATTGCTGATTTTTCAATTTCACAATTTTTAATATTTCTAAAATGTTTTTTAGTGCGTGTTTCTAAATTCCTTTTTGTTTTTCCTACGTATACTTTGCTACAATCATTACAGTTAATTTGATAAATTCCAGATTTCTTACTGTCTGGGGGATGTTGATTTTTTATTGGTATTTAAAAGTTTTTCCAGACTAAATTTATTAATTGTAATGATTGTAGCAAAGTATACGTAGGAAAAACAAAAAGGAATTTAGAAACACGCACTAAAGAACATTTTAGAAATATTAAAAATTGTGAAATTGAAAAATCAGCAATTGCTGCACATAGTTTACTAGAACATCATAAAATTGAAAAAGAAGCGAAACTTTTGAAACAATTGGATAAACCATTGGAATTGACAATTTGGGAAATGATATTCATTCAGAAGAATAAATATCGATCTATGAATTTCGATATTCCGGTGGATAAAAATTTAATTACAAAGTTTATAATCCCAACGAAAGATGGCAGCACAAGAGGTGATGTCACTAAAGAAATCAACAATCACGGAATTTCATCAGTGGACGCCATGACTGATGAAGGACATGATATTGTCTGAAACCATTGGTATCAAAGAAGTTTGAAAATGTATGAGGTGAGTCGATTAAAATATGTTCTCCACTCACTATTAATGATATAACCTCATAATGTTTACTTCCCAATATTAATTTAAATATAACTAAAAAAAAGCTTATTAGTACCACAAACATACACATGAGATCTAATTGATGGCATTCAAGCTAGTTTACAACCAGTGATCCATTCTGGTATGCAGTGGGCTGAATTTTCCTGATAATACCGAAATTAGTTTTATTTCAATTTTCTGAAAAAATAATTGAATTGGAGGCGAAGGTCTTTGAAACCAGTATCATGAGAACATGGAACTTCATGAGGTGAGATAAAAAAAAACTGACAATTTATAAATTGTAAATTACCTCATAGTGTTACTTCTCCAAGTGGTAATTTTAATTAAATGTATTGAATAATTTGAAAGTTGCTCCAGTTCCATAAAAGCAAATTAAAACAAACACTGAGAGTTCTGTAGCTTGGAATTCACAAAATTAGAGTTACAAATTGTCGCTGCTATTTTTGTGGAAATGCTTAAAAAAAGTTACAATGAAGTTGATTTTTTAGAGATATATAGTTGAAAGGAGAAAAAAAAAAAGATATAATGTGACAATTAACTAACTAACTCACTGGCACTATCGAACCCGTAGGTTCATGGCCATGCGGACATAAGCTCTCCATACATCCCTATCCTGAGCTAATGTTTTCCAATCATTCCCTGTATAATCTACTTCCCTCAAATCATAGTTAATGTTATTCTCCCACCTCATTCTTGGTCTACCAACTGGGCGTTTTCCCTCTGGTCTTCCTACAAGAAGCTTCCATGCACGTCTTTCACTCCCCATTTGTGCCACATGTCCTGCCCATCGCAGTCTATGAGACTTAACTGTTCTTATTATTGTAGTTCATTGTTATGTAGTCTTCTCCATTCACCTGTCTGTTTATCTCTCTTTGGTCTGAAAATTTTCCTAAGAACTTTATTCTCAAATACTCGCAATCTCCTTTCCTCATAATGTGACAATTAGTAAATGTAATTGCAGGACTTAAATATTCTAAATTATTGGTATAAAACACTTAAATATGAAAGAGGACAATTTGTAGAAAATATGTAAGTTATTGGAAATATAATTAAATAATTAACATGTACAATGAGCAGCATAGCAGGTGCTAACATTCACCATCTCACTCACTATAACAACATATGGTACAGATTGTACGAAGATGACCTTGAAACAAATGCCATACAGTCTAGCGTAAAGTTACTGCATAATCCTTCAAGTCTTGGCAAACAGCCAATCCCTGCCCAGTGATGGTATAATGAAATGATTGGTAATATCTTCTAAATTAATTAATATATTATACTATAATATGAATTCTTCTTCTTCTTCCTTCCAAGTATTAGGCCAAGGCCTGTTACGATCCTATAGAAAATTTTTCCCTTATGGGAAATTCTTGTATAAGACTTGAAAGCATAATAATAGTCCCTTCGATTGGTTGCTGGGCCAAAGGAAGGCAAGACCAGTGATGGGGCTGCCATCTTATAGCCTCTGGTCAGGCTTTTCTGGAGAAGAAAAGAAAATAAAGGAAAGACGAAATGGAAAAAAGGAAGGACTCCCTAGCCCTCGGATGCCCTAATAGCGTTGGGGTCGAAAAAACAAGAGTTAACCAAGAGAGGTTAGATAGTAAAGTTAAAAGAGTGCAAAACACAAGTAAGTGGAAGAAATGTTTTGCACAGCTTGGGCACCTTGTGGTCGCCATCCACATATCCCCTAGATGAGGACCCCTGAGGGGTATAATATGAATTATAATATAATATTAACCATAATTATAATATTAATCGATAAATACCTTCTAAATTAATTCCTGTAAAAGTTAAATAACTTCTATCCTGCTCACTATATAAAAAAATAATAAAATATACAATAAAAATCTAAATAAGCTAAAATTAAGCTAATCTAACATAATCTCAAATTGCAATGCATATCAGTTCAAAGTAATTTAATGGAATAACTAACGATAGTTATTTAAAAATGTTAAACTTTTCTTTTTTAATTTATGAGTGTGTCTAATGCTTGGGATTTAAAAGTGAAGTTATCTTCCTTTTTGCTTCACAAATATTTGGACATAGTTTTAAAATCTTAATTACAGTTTCTTAGCGCCCCAGCCATAATTTAAAAGAAATTGTGTTTGTAGTTGTAGAATTAGGAGACGATATCAGAACGTGCTTGGAAGATAGGACACTAGTCATAGCTAATCATCAGTCGACTGCAGATGTTCCATTATTAATGGCAACATTTAACACAAAGAGAAATATTCTGCCAAATCTCATGTGGATAATGGATAGAATCTTCAAATATACAAATTTTGGAATAGTATCCATACTCCATCAAGATTTTTTTATTGTTTCGGTGAGTAGACATATAAAATATTTCTTTATTGATTTTTTTAGTGAAGTGTTAATTTTTTTGATAATGTCTAAGTATTAATATGTTTAGCATATATAGTCCACATGTATAGGACAGAACTGCACAACAAGTTTTAACAAGTCACTCTGTAGATTTACCATTTAAAACTAATGAAGTTTATGTTATTATTTATAGGGTAAAGAAAAACGTGGTGAATCTTTACAAGCCCTTGTTAAACATCTGCGTGAATCATACATTCCTCGCAGACGCAAGTGGATGGTACTTTTTCCAGAGGGTGGGTTTTTGAGAAAACGTAGAGAAACTAGCCAAAGGTAAGCATTAAATTTAATTTAAAACTAGTTTTTTACATTCTAAGTATGACTATTTAACTCATCAGTCCTGCGCTGTAGCCGAGTGGTTAAGGCAGAAATCCTTGGCGCAGACATATGGGACTTGCGCTGGTTCGAGTCTCCATGGGTGAAGAAATTTTCTCATGGTATTTCGGCCAGTATGGGACGGATGCCCACCAAGCATCATGAAGCAATAAGTAGCGGTTCCAGGTTCAGAAAACCAACTATAACGGCTGGGGGACTCGACATGCTGACCACATGTCACCCCTATTCTGGCTAGATGATCATCTACCTCTGTGATTGACACATGTGGATGTGAGGCAAGCAGCCAGCTGGTATGCTAAGAGCCTTCTAGACCTGTCGCGCCAAGGAATTATTATGTAACTCATCAACCTGGGAGCTCGAGTACATAGGCCCTACTTATGTACATATTTCTTCCTTACCAGCAATATCCCAAGTACATACTTGCAGGATGCAAGGTCTTATAAAAAATTGTCATTCCTCTGGCATCTTTTGGGAATTAGAGGTATTATTTTGTCCATATAATCTTGAATGCCTGTAGATCCCCTCTCTACATTTCTACAGACATAAACATTTTTCGAGATGATAAAATCCATTGATCCTGGCCAGATTTGAACCCAGGACCAGAGGCAAGGAACATAACACTAGACCACTGTGGCTGTCAGTGCGATTGCTATACTAGAAAGTTCTGTATTTTATCTGCAAATGAAGTTGTGTGCATGTGCTTTTTTTTTTAAATGACTTTCATGACAATTTCCAGAGTTGTGGAACTTCAAGTTAACTATACCTTATCCACTCTTAGAGTGATCCTAACATAAATGCCAATTGTATCCATCCGCCATTCATGCCACAATTACTGTCACATTGACAGGGAGCACATGTGAAGTATATAAGGCATGTGATTGTCGAATGGGGTAGATTACAAGGAAGCTGTTGAGATTTTCACTGAACTTGTGAAATATATTTAAAATAATCAATTGAGTTGGTGTTTACTTGATGAAAATAACTGTTTTTTGACCACTAGTCAAAGGTTTTCCAGACTTTTGTTTTAAAAATGTTGTTGGTGACACAGCAACAGAAGACTCAGCCATTTTGTTGCATCAGAATCGACAAAAGCATGACTCAAAACATCATCCATACGTAATAAATTATAAGTTGTAATAATTGATTAGGTATATTTTAGAAAAGTTATATGTTTTGAATATTATTATTTTCATTCACGAAGAATAACAAGTATATTCAGAGGACATACTTTTAATTTAATGAAGGGAACTACTTTATCCCTGAAAAAATTACTAGTTATAATAAAAGTTTGGGAATTATTAATCAAGTTATGAAACCATCCCTGTACAAAAAAACACCAGATTACGTTTATATAACACTTTGGCTAGACCCGTGTTGACCTATGGTAGTGAAGCATGGACACTAAATAGACAACATGAAAGCAGAATAACGGCTTGTGAAATGAGATTCATGCGCAGAACAGCGGGTTACACCAGATGGGATCGGAAAAGGAACACCGATATCTTAAAAGAATTGAAGACTACGCCAATTTTGGAATATATTAAACAGTACCAACTAAATTGGAAACACCATCTTGAAAGAATGAGTTCAAATCGGATCCCCAAAGCTGTTTATAATTATATACCAAGAGGACGAAGATCTCTGGGCCGTCCTATGAAACACTGGAGGGAAAATTTTCTATAGGATCGTAACAGGCCTTGGCCTAATACTTGGAAGGAAGAAGAAGAAGAAGAAAAAATATTATTATTTTCATTCACAAAGAATAACAAGTATATTCAGAGGACATATTTTTAATTTAATGAAGGGAACTACCTTTTCGCGTATATATTGCTTGTACATTGTACGTTGGTGTCCATAACCAATGAAAAGCGAGCAGGTCACATGGTTTTGTTTTGATGAGGATCACTTTAAGAACAAATAACCTTTAGCTCCCATACATCAATTTATCAATTTTTATTGATGATACTATGGAGGCCCTTCATGTTCTTGTGTGGGTATGTTGCAGGTTTGCACTTAAAAACAACTTACCAGTATTACAGCATGTGTCTCTGCCAAGAGTTGGGGCACTGCAAACTATTGTGGACACAGTTGGTCCTGGAAAGAACAGCATTGCTGGAGGCAATAACAATGCTGATCCTTCACTTCACTTCGATGGTATGTCATTTATGTTTTCCACACAAGTGTACTGTAGTAATAATTTAGTCTTGCTAATGTTCAGAGTTGAGAAAAAAATTCTTACAGATCATTTCCATCTAATCTTAAACCGATAGAGGCATCTCTCATTAATTAAATATTAAAAATATACACCATGCCTCATATTTTGTGTTCTTTTTAAACCAGTTTTGGAATTATTCCATCTTCAGTATTTTCACAACCGTTGTTCTATTGTGGTGATGTACTTCCTTCATTTGTTGGTAGACCGATGAACCTTCAAAATCAAATCACATTCTCCGGGAATTTCAAAATTCATTAATTTCTCCTACTTACTTTTTTGACTGTGGATTTTTTTCCCAAACCTTGAGTTCTTTAGGTTTATCTATTTGTTTTCTCAATTTCACCTTTCTTTCAATTTTACATTCTTCTGACCAGGTGCGAGTGGCTACTGCATATTTTTCTACTTCCCCATTTTTAACATTCCTAAGATGTTCCTTAACTCTGGTTTTCAAATTTCTTTTTGTTTTCTCTGATTTTATTACAGTCCCCACATTTTGTCTGATAAATCCCCAATTTATTTTGTTCATCTGTTTTTTCATTTTTGTTTGATTTGATTATTCTATTGAGGCTAAAGTATTTTTTGGTGTCAATCTTATGTTGTACTTTTCAAATTTTTTTTTAAGTTTGTGGTGCTTCAATAGATGATACGTAAACTTCATTAATTGTATTTTTTTCTTTTATAGGTGTTATTTGATTAATTTTTGTCTTTTGAACTAATTTATTTAAAATTTGAAGAGAAAAATATATGCCTAAATCGGGATTTGAACCCAATATCTCTGGTTCTGTACACCAGTGCTCTAACGATTTAAGCTATTAGGCATCACAATTTAAACATAGATTTTCTCTTATACTATATTTCTCTTCAAATTAAATTTATCATTGAATGAGAAGTGATACATTTAATATTATCTTATTTATTTATTTGTGTATCATACTTTCTTCAAACCCATTCTCTATTGCTATGTTAATTATGCATTCTTTTTCATAATTCTCTCTGTTCATAGGTATGTTTACTAATCTATGCATCAGACTATTGAATACTCTGTTGCTTACATGAGAATGATCCTAATTATGTACAATGATTTTTTTGTTTTGCAGGTTTGGGAATGTATTCTCAGGTGAACTGGGTTTTAGACATCACTATAGCATATCCCGAAGGGAAACCATTGGATCTAGGAGATATTGTAACTGGCTATAGGAAGCCATGTAAAACTTTTCTATTCTATAGACTTTTCCCTTGTACAGAGGTAAGAAACTGTAATTCTTTTTTTCATAGTTAAATGAATAGAGTGATAATATCAGTTGAATATTGGAGGGATGTTCCTCTTGAAAACTGCAGTTCCCGTGTTTAAGAAAACATAAACTGTGAGGTAAGATAAGAAATTACTCATTCTTCCATTATAATTCTTTTGTTTATAACAAAAAAAGTGTGTTTTTTTTAAAGGTATGCTTACTTGTTTCTTCTTGTTACGTGCTATCAGCTTCAGTACTAATAAAATTCATTGTTTAAAACCGTTGAAGTGGATAGTCATAAAATAAAATAAAGTTAAAATGTACCTTCTTAGGTCAGAGCCGTCATCCTCAACTTATAAAATATGTATGCTTTTTTGTCTGAAGGCCTTTCAGAATCACAATTCCATCTTCAGCAGGTATTTCTTTGCTACATTACATGATGTTCTCGGTGCTGGTCCTAACATTCTGAGAGAGAAATTTAAAAGTAAATAAATTCTTACAATCATATCTGAAGAGAAAAATTATATGCTCAGACCGGGACTTGAACCCATTTGCAAATACAGAGGCAAAGGCTTCATAGCATTTGGTGGGCGGAATTAAAACATATATAGGGAAAAAATTGCGTTTAGATCGGTTCTTGCTCAGGTAGCTCAGGTGGTAGAGCGCTTGGTCTAGAGTACCAAGGGTCCCGGTCTGAGCGTATAATTTTTCTCTTCAGATATTTATTTACTTTTAAATTTCTCTCAGAAATTTTGCAGCCAATATCCAAGAAAATTATTTACTGTTTCATCTTTTGGGTTGAATAATTTACAAGATGATAAATTGAATGTATATAGGTATGATTTTGTTACATCATATCTCTTAAAAATTGTGGCACTGACAATTTGAATATTATGCATGAGGCTTTTCTAAATCTGTGAAGTGTTTCATTTTGTATGATGTGAAGTGTTTCATTTTGTATGACATAAAGTGATCTGCCATTGTTATAGAGTCAATTCAAGATGAGTTTGAAAACAACTGACAGAATATTTATAAAATTCAGGAAGAATGAAAGATGTATTCCTAAAAATCATGTCCCACTGGTTAAAAGTTGTAATAATCACTATAAATAACCATAAAATAAAGTGAGTATTTGTTGTGTTGCAGGTTCCTCGCGACCATGAGGCGATGACCAAGTGGCTGTATGATCGTTTTGTGGAGAAGGAGAAGCTTCTTGATGCATACTACAAGACTGGCAAGTTTCCCACAGAGGGTTTCTGTGCCTCACCCGTCCCTCCACAAGAAGTGTCTCAGGACTGCCTTCGCTTTGCCATCCTTCATCTCTTCTTTATAACATCCAGCTACATCCACTTTCAGCTCTTCTGGTATGTTGTCTCATATTTCTGGTATTGAAAATATTATTCAGAATGAGTATTAAGTCATTTGCACCGAAAAAAGGGTTGATGTACGTATGTTTTGTATTTAACTTGTTTTATTTCCGTTATCAATCCAAAGAGTTTAGTTAGAGATGTATATAATTATAATTTAAAGGTGAAGAGCAAGTTATGATTTGTATTAAAATTTATAATTTTATAATATATTGTATAAAATGTGTGCAAAGTGGCTTGAGACGTCGAAGGGAACACAATTTTAAGTTAGAACAAACTTAGAGAATGCCAATCAAGGGAAAGGAAGTGCCGCTATGTGAGATGAGAAATTATATCTGAAATTACGTGCAAGTTTCTTTATTGCCAGTGATAATATTCAGCCTGTTAGCATTATTTTTATCAATCTCTCATTAAAAAATCTTGGCTAAGCTAACAATGCCCTTAAGGACAATTAAATACATACACATTAATACATATACATAAAAACAATGGTGTATATTCCAGGCTAACTGCAAAGCCTAAGAGACTAAAAGAAAAAAAAAAGGTCTGCTAACAGCCCATTATATTAATTAATTTAATTAAGAATGAAGCTCTTTATAGAATAAACTGCACTTTGACTACCTTGTATATGTGAACCAGCCTTAAACCTTCACAGACCAATAAGACAGGTGCAGTGAAAAATAAATTTGATAAATTTTAGCTGGAATTTTCATAGGACAGAGAAGGTTTCTCTATGGAAAAATACTTGTGAGGTATATGAGCAATTAAATAGTGATGTGGCATCTATGTGTCCAATGTCCAAGAACGTTGCAACATAATTAATTCAAGGACAAATGTTCATAAGGTTGCCTACAAGTATATTAATCTAGTATACATACAAATTCTTGTTTTAATGGTTCAGGAATTTCCAATTATTTGGAATGCTAATCATTGATTAGAATAATATAATTTTATAAAAACTCCCCTTCAACAAATTTTATTCATTTTTGGGCGAGATAGCCTGGTTTTTGCAAACATACACCACTAACACACACACACACACACACACACACACACATACATACTTGTATAAAAAATAAATCAATATATTGTGTATTGTACAATATATTGATCTCAATTTTCAACTAAATAATTATTGACAAATTCTAGTTGATGCTGCAGTAGGATGTAGGGAGATCTGTTACTTTTGATTGGATGTGCTAGAGCTGTTAATTGATTTATATTAAAAAACAATGGTTTCTCTTTTGTTGTTGATTGATTAATCAATCAAAAAGCTTGATGTAGAAATATGCTATGTATCAAACTTTGATATTTAAATTGTCTTCATTTGATGTCAGCAGAAATCAACATTGCCTTTTTTTTTTTTTTAATTTTAAAGTTTTATATGTTTGTGCAATACACACCAGATTAATAAAACAGTGAATTAAATATTGTTTATTATGATTCAAGTAATGATTGATTAACCATTTAACCATTTGAATAATCACAACAGCGCTAGTTACCTACAGCAAACATTTCACAATTTTAAGTATTTTAATTAGGGTAAATACTAAATTCATAGGAATTAATTTGAGAAACTGAATGCACCAACAGAAAGACCTTTCAGCTAACAGAATTGCATTCATACTGTAGATTATGTGGGGATATATTTTGCAAGTTATATAAAATATATTTTTGTTAATAAATTACAATAGAAAGTAACATTATGAGGTTCTTCTTAATAAATGAGTCTGTTTGATCTTACCTCATAAATCGTGTTCTTTTGAAGATGTTTCAATGTTTTTGCATATCATCTTCAGTCTGGAAAAGCTGATATAAAAGGATATTGAAACTTTTTTATAAGTAAAATTTTATTATTAATAGTGAATGGAGAACATATTTTAATCGACTCACCTCATACATTTTCAAACTTCTTAAATACCGACGGTTTCAGACAAAATCATGTCCTTCATCAGTGGAAGCCATGACTGAAGGAGGACATGATTTTGTCTGAAACCGTCGGTATCAAAGAAGTTTGAAAATGTATGAGGTGAGTCGATTAAAATATGTTCTCCACTCACTATTAATGATATAACCTCATAATGTTTACTTCCCAATATTAATTAAAAAAAATTTTATTACCTCGCCTCATATTCTTCTTATAAGAAGAAGAATATGTAGTAAGGTGATAAAAATTTACTTAAATAAATAATACCTCATAGTGTTAATTCCTAAAGAAGTTAATATCGAAACTTGTTCAAAAGAACACAACAATTTATGAGGTAAGATGAAACAGGCTTTCCTTATTTTTTTTTTTGTCTAATAAGGAACAAATTTTAGCCAACTCGACTTTGATAAATAAGAAAGCAATATATTGCTTGTTATAGGTATACTTTGTTACATTCCAAAACTTTGGTTTTATAGTACATAACAATATGAGAGTTAAAAAGCTGAATTTTAAAATAATTTCAAGTGATACAGCTGTTGAAACCCTAGAAAAAATCTTAATATCAGGCCAATTTACTATCCACCTGACTTTGCTTATATTTAAGCATAGGTTGTGGTTGTAACCTGAACTGAAGTTTTCTTGATCTTTACATTCTTGCATAATCAATTGCATAATATTAATGGTGATAGAAATGCAGCAAAGAGGAAGAAATTGGAAAGCATCATTAAACTTCACAAAAAGCCATGTGTAAAGATTGTCTGGCAGAGGCAATTGATCTATTTTGACTTATGTTTGGACATGATTGTCTTGCTCATCATCTATACCAAATTGAAACTATTAATTCCTCCAAATATTTACTGTATTTAAGATGAATGAGAAACACCTATCAACAGATATACATTAATATAATAAATTTGGGAATTTTTATATTATGAAGTTTTCTTAATTAGAATCAAATGAATCATGAATTCTTCTTACCTCATACATCTATGTTTTTTTAACACAGAACTGCAGTATCGGGAGATACATCATTCCCATCGTCAGCTGTTTTCACGACTGTCAATTTTTTATTATGTCGGTAATTTTCTAAACTGCCATCTGGTGTACTTTTGAAGAACTTTGTAATCAAACTTGGTTCGTCTGGAACCTTGAAGTTCGTGGTTCTGGTATGCTTTTATTGAATGTATATCTTTTCCCAAACTGTTAATTCCAAAAAGTTTCAAAAGTTTTTCTTCTTTTTCAATTCTATGATTCTCTAATAAACTATGTGCCGCTATAGCTGATTTTTCAATTTTGCCATTTTTTATGTTTGTAAAGTGTTCTTTTTTTCTGAGTGTCTTAGTTCCTTTTTGTTTTTCCTATATTTACTTTATTGCAATCTTTGCAATTAATTTTATAAATTCCAGATTTTTTATTGTCTGGGGTGTTAACTTTTTTATTAGTTAACAGAAGATTACCCAGGCTGAATTTGTTAATCAGAGCCAATGTTACATTACATTTTTTTGAATTTGTTATGAACTTCTGGATGGTAAGTAAATTATAAGATATAAATTAAACTGGCTAGACCATGTAAAAAGAATGGATAATTCAAGAATCCCAAAAATGATGATGCAATATAAACCCAAAGGACGTCGACCAAGAAGACCTCTTAAAAGACTGCTATATGGGGTGAAACATCTACAAAGGCCTAATTCGTGATGGATAATGATGAGAAACGCCTACTGGCTTATAACAAACTAAACTCCAGAAAACAAGATATTGGAGATATGGTATATTTATACTGGGAAGCCAGGAGGAAATTGATGATATGTCAAATCCTGCCATATAAATAAATGTTAATGCTGAATCTGAGCCTCTGGTCATTATTATTTGTGGTTGCTGTTGATTGATATCATATGATTGCTTTTTTTTAAATCACTGCCACCAGGTTGTCATTATGACATTTCAGGAATTCTGATTCACCCTCAGCAAAATCAAAAAGAGTTTGATTAGTTTCAGCTAAATTTTCTCCTGGCATAGCATACTTGTAACCCATTTCTGAGGTTGGAGCACCTGGAAGGTGGGGTTATGCTGCTCCCGTGGAATGAGAGGTGATGATGATGGTAATGATGCACCAGGAGAGGACTTAGACTAAACTTAGTCTATGGTGAAATTAAATGTTTCTTACCTCTCCTCATAAATATTTTCTAAGTTGATCGCGATTTCGAGACTATAACTGTCTCATCATCAGAACTTTGTTGGCGACTGGTGTTATGTCGACATTAACACCAGTTATAGTCTCGAAATTGCAATCAACTTAGAAAATATTTATGAGGAGAGGTAAGAAACATTTAATTTCACCATAAATTAAACCTCATAGTGATTAATTCCTATAAAAGTTAAAAATAAATAAACTTGGTCTAATGAGGTGAATATGATAATGATGGCCAGATTGTGTTCAGGGACCGTTTGGGCTTTAAAGTTTCCTGTCATTTGTTTTAAGGGTGAGAAATAAAAACCTTGAAAATACCTCACCCAGGAAACTTGTCCTGACCAGGGATTGAACCTGGGCCCACTGCGAGACAAGACAGCACACTACCTCAGGACCACAACAATGGACTCAATGGTTAATGTAATAAAACCATGTCCTAGAGGGATTTAAATATGAGGATACTGGTACATATATTTTTCCAGCCAGAGACACACAAAGTACCAATCTCTAGGCTCCCATCAGGCAGATAATGTGGACCCAAGGCAGTCTGGAGGTGAAGAGTGAAGAAAAATATCCATTCGCTGCTGTGTGGGTTTAAACCCAGGCATTCAATATGTAATCTAACACCTTGGCATCTTAGCTACTCACACTAAAAATGGTCAAAGCTCTAGATAATTGAAGTTGATTTACGGTTGATTAATATTAATTTGGTTTTTGTAACACCAGAACCCATCCCTTCAGGAGAAAAAAGTTACAATTGCTCAAGACCAATCTAAAGAAAACTTAGATATTTCACATCCACAATTAAATATTAAACAGATGCTGGATTCAATATCTGCCTCACATTACATCACAGGTATCTTTACTTACATTATTTCAATAAAAAAATATGTGTTTAATATTTATAATTATTGACAACAAATAGTTCACATTATTAAATTAATTTATTATGTGAGAAACTGTCTCTATCACCTATAAAACGGATATAAATAATTTAAGGCATTGTGAAACACTTCATCAAAGAGTCACCACGTCAAAATGTTAATAATGGTAGCTTTAATTTACCTGACAAGAGTTAGATTAGAAACAACTCTATTGTATTTTAAAATCATTATTGTAAATCAGAACCATTAAATATCAACCTCATCTATAAATATTAAATTTAAAATGACTGAGTAAATGTTCTTGATAGTTTTCATTGTTTTTATTTTAAATTTATCACTTCTCACTGCTGAAGGACAAATCATATTTGAAAAGAAACATTTATCCCTAAACTGGAAGACCATGGGCTCAAATCCTAGTTCAGGCATACATTTTTCTCTTCAGATATAATTTGTTCTTGATATTATATGAGGAGGATATGAATATTTCAACATAGCAGGATCCTTTGTTATATTCGAGAAGTATATTTTGTACTGTAAATATTGTGTGGCCAGTTTTAGAATTCAAAATATAATTGCATTTTTTATTGTAGAACTCAGATTTCAAATAATAATAATAATGTAATGATATCTGAAAGTGTACAGAAAACCTGAGAATTACTCCAGGATTAAGATGTTTCATTAAAATATTAATTTAATTAAAAAAGTAATTAAATACATTAAAACGTTTTATAACAATTAAAAATTTTTTTGAAATATGAATATCACATTCCATTTAACTATTATAGGAAATATCACTTTGAGGTTTAATTAAAAATTAAATTCTTTATCCATCCCCTCATATCTTGGCTTCTAATTAGACCGGTTTCAAAACCTAGGTGGTTTCATCATCAATAATTTCACTCAGCAGAGTAAGAAGCAGTGCTTCTGGATGACGATGTTGGCCGTGAAATTACTGACGATGAAACCACCTAGGTTTTGAATCCAGTCTAATTAGAAGACAGGATATGAGGCGAGGTAAAAATAATTTTATTTTAAATGACATTCCATGTTTATAAATCTACAATGCAGTTTTTAGACTACTAAGACTTTATTGTACAAGTGTTTATAGCCAGATGCAAGTCAGGTATAATTAAAGAAAAACTAAACAGGAATCAGTCAGTTGAAAAAGGAAAACATTTCAAATATTTACAAAATTAAGTAGTATTTCATTGACGTAATATGAGGACTACTAATTTTTTAGCATTGATCCGCTTGTAAAATGGTAGAATTTCTGATAGTACCACTTGGTACCAAAAGAATCTGGTTAAAAATGCATTGAATGATATCTATTGTCAAGTATACTTTGTGATTCTAGATCAATGCTTTTATTTTAAATTTATCACTCACACTGAAGGACAAATTAATATTTGAAGAGAAAAATTTATTAATATTTAAAGGAAATTTTAACACCTCACCTCATAATTGTAGATTTCTCGAAGAAGTATCTAAACTAAATCTGATTATTTGTTATTTTGACTTGCCTCATATTTTTTTGACATTCTGCAGACTATAGTTTTGTCGCATTTATGCAACATTATCGATGCATTTTAACTGTTGTATTTGCGGTTGTCGGTTCTGTAGGTTGATTTCTGCATTCAGGATACAGGACCGACAACCGAAAATACAACAGTTAGAATGCATCGACAATGTCGCATAAATATGACAAAACTTTAGTCTGCAGAATATCAAAAAAATATGAGGTGAGTCAAAATAACCCGCTCATAATAATTAAAAGAAATCTCATAATGTTATTTCCTACAAATATTAAATAAATCTGATTAATTAAGGTAGAAATCTGATTAATTTTATTATTGTTATATATTTTTTTACTCCATGGTGTTATAGACCTAGAAGGCTCTTGTCCCACCTGGCCTCATATTCACATATGTTAATCACAGAGATGGACGATCATCTAGCCAGCATAGAGGTGACAGGTGGTTGGTATGTCGAGTTTTCAGCTGTTATAGCTGGTTTTCCTAACCTTGAGCTGCTATTTATTTGTAGCTATCCAAATCCCTTACGATGCTGGGTGGACCCTGGTCCATACTGGCCGAAATTTCATGAGAAAATTAAAATTTCTATCCTATGGAGGGTTATATATTTTGGATTTTATTAATTATGGATACTTGGAATTTCTTCCATTTTTCAACTCACAGATTCATTATTATTATTATTATTATTAAGGGTAAATTAAAGTAATAAAACTTTAGAATGGATCAATAATAATTCAAATAGCTATATGGAAAATCGTTGCAATATTTTCTGTTGGTTCATTCAGTTGGGATTGATGACTATTTTATGATGTTTTAATGTATTGCATTTTTTTTTATAATAAAATAAGTGAAATTAAGAATTTAAGTGTATGTTGCTTTTTGATTTATGCTAAGACTACTTGGTTGTGCACTATTGCATTTGGTGTTGTTTAACTTTTAGCAAGTAAAATCTTGAAATATTTATTTTAAATTGTAAGTATTTTTACAAATGCTGCTTGTGATATAATTTCACTTTTTTTTTGCATTTAATATATTTATCATTGAGAGTAAAATTTAAAGTTTTTACTTAGATTTTCTATAACCTTGAATCTATTTTCATGTATTAGATGCTAATGGCTGCAAAAAATTAATTTCCCCACCACATTCTCTGGTTGTGCTTAAATGTAGTTATTAGGGATTAGTAACAGTGTTGCCAGGTTTATAACGTGATGAATATGACAAATACAAAGATTTTCAGAAAAGTTTGACATTTTGTCTGATCGTGTTCATCACAAAAGGATCTAAACAAAATTTATCTTTTCATTGAGGATTCTAACATCAAATGTAATTTTTAAATATATCTGTTCATTTACACACACACTTGAAGGAAGTCACATTATGTGGCAAATTCTTCTTCTTCCTTTCCAGGATTAGGTCAATGCGACCTGTTCCAGTCTCAAGTCCAATTTATCAAAGAAATAGAATCTGTTCTTTAAACCTCGCCTCTTACATGGTCCTGTTTCCTAGGTATCTCCATCATTGACTGTTAAGATGTCTGTTGAAAGCTCTGAATATCTTCCCTCTGGTGATTGAGCAGATAAACTTCACAATAAGATAATTTACATTGGGGTTTTCAAAATTCATTAATTTATCTTTATTTTTTCAGGAGAAGTGCATTCAGAAAATTAGAGACAAGTTAATAATGAATTTTGAAATTCTCAGGGAAAAAAGATTTGAATGTGTGTTTGCCCAGCACCAGGGGGAGATGTGCAGAACTTCCAATGGATATCTCAACAGTCATTTTTGACTGATGATGGAGGAGATAATTTTGAAACTGGTTCAGGTGATAGAACTAATAGGAGTTGAGGTGTAAAGAACCAATTAAATTTCTTTGATAGGAATTTATTCCAACGGAATTGTTTTCTCATGTAAAATTAATATTAAACTATTCAAACAAATAAGTCGTGAAAGTGACTGTGGAAAGCAAGTGGGAAATATTCATGGATTAGACAAAAGACATTACAATATATTGACTGAGCATGTGTTTGGTTTGTGGATTGTTTCCATCTGGAACAAAATTAGAATATTTCTTCCTATAGATCATGTTCCACTATACACAAACTTTTAAAACATATGCTCATCCTATATTCCTTTCTATACACAATACAAGTACACATCAACTATGTAAAGCAGTGTGCTGAAGTGATGTGTAAATCAAAAATAGACCACATTAACACCATCCATCTGCCTATTGCAGCAAAAAATGCAGTGGGTGGCATTGGAACACACTGAAACATTTCTTCTTAATGTATATATCTTTTTGCACTATGTAACTATTTTGTGTACTTCCTGTTATTATTGATGTGCATCGTAATTTGACATTCCTGCATATAATGTTGGTTGCTATGAAAACAAAGAGAAATCTCAATACTTTAAAAATGACCAAAAGCACTAGTGTGATAAGTAAAAACATTTAGGTAGAATATTTTTATCACTCACCTCATATTGTTCTTCTTATTTGATTATAAACTAGTTTCGGAACATAGTTTCTGTTCCATCCTCAGTATCGTCACGACCGTTGTTCTGTCGTCTTGAAGAGCTGTCCTTCTCTCCTTCCATTGGCTGACTGAAAAACCTCGAAACCAGGTCATTCTCACCGGGAATTTCAAAGTTCATTAATTTCTTCTTTTCGCTCTTTTGAATGTAGATCTTTTCCCAAACAGTAAGTTCTTTAGGTTTTTCTATTTGTTTTAATAATTTAGCTTCTTTCTCAATAAGATGTTTTTCAGACCATGCATGGGCAGTCACTGCAGATTTTTCTACTTCCCCTTTCTTGAGATTCCTGAGATGTTCTTTCACTCTAGTTTTCAAATTTCTTTTAGTTTTTCCTATGTAGAATTTCTCACATTCTTCACATTTAATTTGATAAATCCCTGATTTGTTTTCTTCTTTAATTTTCTCATTCTTATTAGGTCTAATCAGTCTACTGATGCTGTAGTCATTTTTGGGTGCTAACCTTATGTTGAAATCTTTAAAAAATTTTTGAAACTTGTGGTGTTTTAATGGATGATATGTGAATTTTCTAAATTTACATTATCTTTTTTAACTTTTAGAAGAGTGCTTTGATTAATAAATTTTTGTCTTTTGAACTTGTTTATTTTTTTGAGTATCATTTTTATTGCAAAACCATTTTTCGTGGCTACGTTGATTATGTGTTCTTTTTCTTTTTCATAATTTCTTTGTTCATTGGTATGTTCACTAATCTATGTGTCAAACTATTGAAAACTGCTTCTTTGTGAGCTATGTGATTGAAACCTAAAGCTTTTATGTAGTTATCTATATGTGTCTTCTTTCTGTAAATTCCAAATTCTATCTTATTTTCTTCTTTCGTTCCTTTTTAAGTTGAGATCTAAAAATGGTATTTCTCCATTGATTTCCTTTTCCATAGTGAACTTTATAGTTTGACTTTGAATGTTCAATAATTTTAATGCATCATCTATCTGTTTATGATTAACTATTGCAATTATGTCATCCACATATCTGCACCAGAACTTGAAAATTAAACGATGTCCATTAATTATCTTGTGTTCAAAATTCCCCATGAATAGATTAGCTAAGAACGGAGATAAAGGGTTTCCAATCGAAAGTCCTGAATTTTGTTTATAAAATCTTCCATTGTAGGTGAAAAACATATTATCGATACATAATTTCGTTAAAGTTTTATATTCGACTATCTTTACTTTTTCAATTTTATTATTTTTCATCCAAATTTCCAAACTATGGAAATTTTAGAGATTTGGATGAAAATAATAAAATAAAGAAGAACAATATGAGGTGAGTGATAAAAATATTCTACCTTAATGAATATACCTCATAGTGAGAATTCCTAAAATAAGTAAAAACATTTATTTTGAAATATTGATAGTGATTAAGTTATGTAGATAGGAAATAACACTATGAGGTTCTTTAATATTGTTTATTTTTTATCATTTCACTCACCTCATGAAGTATGAGGTGAGTGAAATGATAAAAAATAAACAATATTGATAGTGATACTGCAATTTGTATTAATTCATCACATCCAGCTTTCCACGCCTATTCTATTTCATCATCACTGCACAACTTTCTCCATAATCAGAAATAAATTCCAAATCAAATTGGTTTTACAGTTTTAACAAATATAAAATGGCCACATGACCAACAATACTTATTATTTCTCCATAGCAACACATATAGCCGATTCACGTTCTGAAATCTAACATTTATCTTCAATTATATTTATTAATATTTTAGCTAATAAATACACATAGTGCAAAAATTAGTATGCAATACTCATGTGGTAAACACACAACGGAATCTCAGAAATTTAAAAAACTCGGCACAAGCATCTCGTTTTTAAACTTTTCCTTGATCCGTATCAAGTGTTTACCACACTTGTATCACAATATACTATTTAGTGGGAGTGGAGTCTTGAATAAAAGTTTTCCTCTATATTGGCAAATAATTACTCTTAAAAGTATATTTAGAAATTTGTTCTGTGATAATCTGGCAACACTGTTAACACTTTTATCTTTTCTTTTTTTTTAATTACTGTCCAGCCTTGTTGTGCCGACATTTGCATTTTTTTTTGTTTTTTGCAATATTATTTACATTCCACCATTTGTAAAATAATTGTATTTATTAATTTAGTTTTTTTTCACAATCTTCAAACATTATGGTGGAGGAAATGCCACACTTGTTGACAAGAGTAACTACTGATATTTATTGTACTTAGTGACACACACTTTGTGTACTCGTAGTGCTTCAGAGTTACAACATTTGCATTGCTACTGTTTGTAGCTAAGAACTATATAAAAGTAGGCTATGTTAGCTACTGTTTATTTACTTTTTTTTTATGATTTCTTGAATTCTATGTAAAATGTTATTTGTAAATTAATTTTCCTCAAAATTCATTTATATATATTTTAATTCAAATGCAGGAAGTTTTCTCCACTGTAAATTTGTTTTTTTTTACGTAAATAAGAATTTATTTGAAATGTCAATATTTTTATACAGTGTTCATTTACTGATTAAGGGCTCAGATTTCATGACATAAAGTCAATATTTTTTATTATGAAAATTTATAAGCATCTCAAATTCTAAAATAATCTAATTCTTCAGTCATTTCAGATTTTGTCTCTTTTTTTTTTTTTAAGTTTATGTTGCATTTAAATTGCTTTTACCAAGAAAAATGACTTAGTGGCATTTTGAGAGACACATTTGGGAGGTCCTGGAGCAAATACCATATGTCAAGACAAATGCTGGGTTTGATTTTCATTATTGACTAAAAATTAAATTAATGGACATCTACTATGTTCATGGTTGTCGTATATGATGCATTATCTACAGCTATCTGTATAACAAACAAAATATTGTAGATGTAGTATATGTTTGTGGGTTCACATCGAGCTGAGATTTTTATTTAAAAATGTAAAAATACTTAATATAGTTTCCTTTGAAAGAGAACGAAAAGCATGGATTCTGCATTGCATATTAAAGGAAAATAAAAAAGAATTTAAATTATATTTGAAGAGAAAAATTCTCGCCTAGACCGGGACTCGAACCCGGGACCCTTGGCTTTCCGGGCCAAGTGCTCTACCAACTGAGCTACCGAGGCGAGTTACGATCTAGATGCAAATTTTTCTCTTATGTACGTTGTAATTCCCTCGTGCCAAATGCTTGAAACCAACGTACATAAGAGAAAAATTTGCATCTAGATCGTAACTCGCCTCGGTAGCTCAGTTGGTAGAGCACTTGGTCCGGAAAGCTAAGGGTCCCGGGTTCGAGTCCCGGTCTAGGCGAGAATTTTTCTCTTCAATGAGAAGTGTTAAATTAATAATAAAATCGTCAAAGAATTTAAAGTTTAAGGTGAAGTCTCTGAACAAAATATCAACCTTTTCAAGTACTCTTTAAATTGCATTGCCAATAACAAGATGTATTAGAAATCAGTGTTGATTAAAGTACTACCCATCCATCTGGATACAATATAATCTGAACTGTTCAAATATCTATAAATGAAAATTGGAATCATACTTAATTTAATTGTAAGAATATAACAAATTCAGCATTAGCATATAAAGCTAAAGATCCTGGGTTCAAACCCCGGTTTAGGCGCATATTTTTCTCTTCAAATAAAATTCAGTATTATCTATTAGAATATATAGGTAGCTGAGCTACTGTATAAAAATAAGCAGGATTTCAATTTGAAGAATTTATTCTTGAGATTTAATAATATTGGATATTATAAAAAACATTCCTTGAACTTATCTAGTCTGGACTAGTTTTTGAGATTGTAATATATTAAATTTGAGTTAACCACACATGTTAGTGAGTTTTTTTTATTTAGATTTATTTTTCATATTTAATAATTTCTAATTTATTGATTTTATTGACAGTTCCTTTGTCATTTGTTTGGATAACTTATTGTTTGGCTGAAGCTGATCATATGTTTTCTGATTTTGTTTTTAATTAATTTTCAGTTCTTGGAAATTTCCAAAGAAAATAAATTGCTCAAATAAATAATTAGTTTGCATCCATGTTCAAAGTTAAAATTGGGAAACACATTATGAGGTTCTTAATTAATAAATTAATGAGTCATTTTAACATCTTACCTCATATTTCATGTTTTTCAAACACGGTAACTATAGTTTTCAAATGACAAGATCATTTGAAAACTATAGTTACTGTTGTTTATTTTTTATTATTTCACTCACCTCATACTATATAGTATGAGGTGAGTGAAATAATAAAAAATAAACAATATTAAAGAACCTCATAGTGTTATTTCCTATCTACATAACTTATAGTTACTGTGTTTGAAAAACATGAAATATGAGGTAAGATGTTAAAATGACTCATTAATTTATTATTTATTGCATCCATGTATTTATTTTTATTAAATTAAATTTATGTAACTTTATTTAACATTAACAGCAAGAGACCACTAAATATGTAATAAATACTTTGTTATGCTTTTAGACTATTGTATACAGTTATTACTCATCTTATCATCATCATCTGCTTCATATGTTGGACTCTGATATATATATTATGGCCTCATGCCAGCATTTTCAAGGTCTCCTAAGTTTATTCATCTTTTGGTGTATAAACACACAATTCATGAGCAATTTTATCTCGGTTTATTATTAGAAATTAAGGGTACTTCATTTAACGAGGGAAATTATTTAAAGATTTGTAAAAAGTTTTAAATTTGTTTATCAATATTTACTGTTAAAGTTTAACAGATACAAATTTAACTGGATTTCTTCTAGCTCAAAAACTCAACTGGACAAAAATAGGCTATAACAATGCAAAACTGTTGTCCCTATCCTGAATTGAGTACTAGAGGGACTTCAATATATTCTTAAGATTTCTGTAATAGTTCAATATTTTTAAAACTTGAAACAGGGTGTAGCTGTTCACAGTTTATAATACCCTGTACTGTAAATTGAGATTACATTAACCCATGAAGGTGACTTCATGACATGTAAAAAATTGTTCTTTTTTGTGGTTGATAATAGATCAATAAAAAAAATTAAAAGTTTAAAAAAGACTACAAAATTTGTTAAAATTTAGTGAACTGAAAAAAAAAGTATAATTAACTATTTTTGTAGTTGGAACCGAATCCCATGAACATATGTAATGTAAACTCACCTCTAAAGGTTGTATATTTTAAAATGAGGCTTAGGCCTGGTGAATGGTTAAATAAATTCATCTTAATTATAAAGATATTGAATGCCTCCACGCTCTATAAGGTCCACATTTTTATCACGGCTGCCTTATTGGATTTATTAAAAAAACTAGTTTATGGGAAAGGCAAATCTTTTGACACCTAATTTGTCAAAATTAATTTACATACATTGTTAAATTCATGTCTTTTTATTTTATTTAATATGTCCCTTTTTTATTTCATCAAAAGTCTGATAAAAAAAGAACAATCAAACTCAAACTGCATTTCACAAATACTTTATTATTTGAGGATTTCTATTTCTTTGATTGTATACTAAAATTCAGATATATGAAATATTGCATGTCTTAAATTTTAACATAATTTCACATGGTCATGAAAATCTGGGCTCTTTTAATTATAATATTAATGCACTTCAAAGTCTAGTCATACTTTGAAATTGAACAAACACTTCAGGTCATATATTGTCCCTATAAGTAAGATTTTTTAGCATGATAAATGTTCATAGGACATGAAAGTTGTAAATAAGTATGTTAGAATGATATATAAATGATTTGCATTAATATTAATACACATGTTAATTTGTTATTAGCATTTCTGAGGACGTAATTTTTTTATAAAACATGGTGTGTAAAAGATGACAGTTGTTCACTTAATATGGTTCAGTGTCATAACTCATAATGTAATGGAAGGTGTACGAGTGCATTAGATCACATATATGCTAATATTGTAATATTACACTTGCTAGAGCAGTTATGATGCCATGTATAAGTTTGTGTCTATAAATTTCACATTTGTAAAAGAAAGCAAAACATTTTATTGTGCATTGGTGTAGTAGTGTGGATTGTATAACTTGAAACACCTTTCTCCAGTTTCATAAAATAAAACAATCTGAATTAATTTGTGGAGCATCACAATATACTTGTATTTATTAAATTTAGAAATTTTGACTTTGTCGGTCATGTTTCTCTTGAATTGCTTATTTTCTCTTTATCCTTCATCCTTTTGTAGGACTTACAAGCCAATTCCCTGGATGGGTTGCCTATAGGTAGAATGCAGGAAATATGAACCATATGTCATTAGACAGGTACTTAGTGGCAGATCACTTCGATCCCAGTTTCACATCCGAGGACAGTGCAGAATGTCTTATGTCAGTTCTGGTGATATAATGCTTGCCTCGGATATAAAGTTTGGAAGCTCAAATCTGGCTAGAATGGAGTGTCTTTTTCATGGAGAATGGCTGTGCCATGTTCTAGGAATGGATAAGATCAGAATTCCCCGAAAACTCTTAGATGATAAAGCTGGTGGTAGAAGTAAGGTAATGTTTGCTAGACAAAGCTGATGAACATAAACCATGAACAATTATTAAAGTATAAGATCCACAATACCCTCAATAAGTTAAAGTTATTAGTCCACCAATTAGAATCCCATATGTGTGACTGAAGAATAAGCAATTACAGACTTTAAATCAGTTTGACATATGGACAAGTTATGAATTATCTAAATTAGGGATTATATCAATAATATAAGTTATAAATTAATTTATATTATTGATAATTATTTTCTTCCTATAATGAAATTGAATCTTTAAATTATATTAGTCCCGCGCCGTAGCCGAGCGGTTAAGGTAGGAAGCCTTGGCGCAGAGCTATGGGACTTGCGCTGGTTCGAGTCTCCATGGGGGAAGAAATTTTCTCGTGGTATTTCGGCCAGTATGGGACCGGTGCCCACCCAGCATCGTGAGGCAATTGGGTAGCTACAATAAGTAGCGGCTCCAGGTTGAGGAACCAGCTATAATGGCTGGGGGACTCGACATGCTAACCACATGTCACCCCTACACTGGCTGTTGATCATCTACCTCTGTGATTGACACATGTGGATGTGAAGGGCCAGCAGCCGGCTGGTAAAAGGGCAACCGCTGAAAAGTGGAAAGACCCTCAATCGGAAATTATATTAATGTAACAAGTTTCTTGGGGTCAAGAATATTTTGACATTTAGAGTTTTTTTTTTCCCTTTAAGGATAGTAGACGCAGGCATAAAAAGATGAAGACTGAAGGCTTTGGATTGGAATGAGGGTGGCCAAATCTAGATTTAAAGGGCTGTAATGCCAATGATGATAAAAATTCTGAGTATATCATGCTTTGGAAGGGAAGTAAAGTTGTGGGGTCCTGTGTTATAGATTAGGAAATGTAAAGAAACCTCAGGGCTGAAATAAAAGACCTCGGTCGTGTCTAGCTTTGTAATGTGACAGTATCATTTGAGATATTAAAAAATGTCATTAAATAAAATACAATCAAAATGCCTTAAATTGCACATATATGAAATTGGCATTATTTTATTGAGTCATTTACAATAATATATTTTTAAAATTTTTAAATGGGACAATGCTGAGTTCAACTTCTTAAATGCTACGCCACTGCAGTTGTGTTAAAATTAAATAAATTATTTTATTTAAGTAGTAATATTTTCAAAATAATACCAGTCACTAATCAACTTGTAACCAGAATGGAACTGTATTTTAGTTTAGGCATTAAACCAAAATTTATTATTGGTTTATTCAGTAGAGTTAGAATAGATGCTATATAACTTAACATTCGACCCATGTTACATGGTGAGCACCTCTACTCTCCACTATAGTGCCATTGACATCTTGGGAATTATTTGAGCCCTTAAGTTTCATGACATCTGTCTCGCAGGTGAGGAAAAACCCTGAAGAATCCTTCTTCTTCTTCCTTCCAAGTATTAGGCCAAGGCCTGTTACGATCCTATAGAAAATTTTCCCTCCAGCATTTGAGGGAAATTCTCGTATAAGACTTGAAAGCATAATAATAGTCCCTTTGATTGGTTGCTGGCCAAGGGAAGGCAAGACCAGTGATGGGGCTGCCATCTTATAGCCTCTGGCCAGGCTTTTCTGGAGAAGAAAAGAAAATAAAGGAAAGAAGAAATGGAAGGAAGGAAAGACTCCCTAGCCCTCGGATGCCCTAATAGCATTGGGGTCGAAAAAACAAGAGTTAACCAAGAGAGGTTATATAGTAAAGTTAAAAGAGTGCAAAACACAAGTAAGTGGAAGAAATGTTTTGCACAGCTTGGGCACCTTGTGGTCGCCATCCACATATCCCCTAGATGAGGACCCCTGACCTCACCCAGGAAACTTGCCCCAATCAGGGATTGAACCTAAACCTACTGTATAAAAGCCAACAACATTACTCTTAGGCCCCAGCAGTAGATAAGGTTGCTTTTATTTTTAACTTTTATAGGAATTAATCACTATGAGGTTTAATTTATGGTGAAATTAAATGTTTCTTACCTCTCCTCATATATATCTTCTAAGTAGATCGCGATTTTGCCATCAGTCGCCAGGAAAGTGCTGAGGATGAGACAGTTGGGGTCTCAAAATCGCGATATACTTAGAAGATATATATGAGGAGAGGTAAGAAACATTTAATTTCACCATAAGGTTGCTTTTGTTTATACAAGCATTTGCTAGATCACACAAATGGTGGCTTCTTGTTTAAGAAGACATTTATTTGGGATTTCAACATTACTTTATAAAGCCAGTAGGGCTTCTTTTGATGTTTTTATTATTAATTTAACACTTCTCACTGAAGGATACATTGTACGTATTTGAAAAGATAAATTATACGCTCAAACTGGGGTTTGAACCCAGGCTTTCTAAGCCAATGCTCTATCACTGAGCTACCTGAAAAAAACTACAATCTAAATGCAAATTTTTCTCTTATACACAGTTAATTTCCAATAATGCTTAGTTTATGTTTACTTTTTCTTCTTCATATCTGTACTTTTAATGAAAATTCATTTTGTAATGATACAGATTACTGACAAAAACCTGATGATATTTTGGTCAGGTAATATGCACAATCTGGATACAGTATAATCAAGATGTTAAAAGCATTAATAAATTAAAATTCTGATTTTTCAATTGTTCTAACATATTTAATAATTGGAATAATAACATATAAGATAAAGTGATCTTAACTGCAGGTCTTAGTAAGTTAAGTGTCCCAGCTTTGGAGACAAACACCATGAGATGTCAGCTTTGCATGACAGCTGCTTTATCTTCAGAAAATGCATCTAATTCGATCTTAGATATTTAATTTATCACTTCTCACCGACTGACAAATTTTATTTGAAGAGATTTTATTTTCTGTTCAAATAAAAATTTGCATCTAGTACTCACTTCCATTAAAGACTGAATCAACTTCTGAGCCACGGTCCCGGCAGAAGGTTCAGACCAGTTAAAAAATTTGACTCCAATAGGAATCAAATCTGCAACTCTTTGACTTTTAGCACATTGCCTTAATCAACTGATACAGCATGCCTCCTCTAAACAACCTGTGCAAGTTCCAATCAATATCTTTATGATTGATATATTTAGGAAGTAACACTGAGTTTTTATTTAATGATATAATTAAATTAATAAGATTTTACTCTTCACCTCATATTATTAAATTCAGGACCGGTTTCGAAACAGATGCTAGTTTGCAATGAATGGAATTTCCTTTTCGAAACCAGTCTTGAATTTTACAAATATATAAGGTAAGGTGTAAAATCTGATTCATTTAATTATTATCTTTATGATTAGTTAAAATGTCAGCCATAGTGAACTAGTGGTTATGTTTATGTTCCTTGCATTTGGTCCTGCGGGTTGCAGGTTCAAACCTTGCCGATGAATTTTTTAGGGTTCAAAAATCCAAGAAGCAAGTCCTTCAGGAGGGACTTTGAGCCATGACTTTCTGAGCCTGAAGATTTTCAGACTTGTAAAAGAACCTTAAGCTTGAATGAAGAGGCCTCTAAGCAAAATTTACCAACCTCCTTCATCCTAGTAATACCTTAGTTTCCTACTAGATGTCTCATTGGGTTGATATGTTGCCTACATACCATTCATGACATCTTTAGGGAAATAAGCATAAAATTATATTTAATTAATGTTGGGAAGTAAACATTATGAGGTATAATCATTAAAATTCATCGGAGAACATATTGTTTAAACAACTCACCTCATAGGATTCATGCTTCCATGATATCGCGATTTCAAACATAATCATGTTCATCGTCGGAGTTATGGCTGACGATGAACATGATTATGTTTGAAATCGCGATATCATGGAAGCATGAATCCTATGAGGTGAGTTGTTTAAACAATATGTTCTCCGATGAATTTTAATAACAAAATTAACTTGGTCTAGTAACTCCTAACAAAAAAGAGAGGCTAAAGTCCATCATTGGGCTGTTACGTCATAGTAGATAGATTAGTTAAAAGTCAATGAGTGGAAGAAAAAAATTCATGTACTATTCATTATTTTAAAAACTTTTTCATTTAGGACATAAATTAACCTTTATTTGTCATATGTTTGCTTGGTTACAAATTAGTTGACTGGTGTAATCAGCAACGGAATGAAAATAGTGATATTTTGTATTGTGATATTATGTTATTCCAAACCATTAGCCTGGACATTAGATGAACAAAAATAATTTAAATTTTTTAGTTGTAAGTTTATGAGGTGTTAACACTGATCTTGTGCACTCGTGTCCCTGGCTACAGGGTTTGTAGCAATGACAGTTGTGAATTCCAAACATTATTATTGAGTGTTACACTAATGATATATGTTTAAGCTAAATGATGATACTGTGAACAAATTGATATTAAAACTATTCTGTTTCATTTATTGTATAGATCCACCTCTTCAAATCCATGTAGATAACTTTTTAAATCAAATAAAATACTTCTCCAACACCATATTGTTTTCTGTCCTCAAGATTTCTTTCATACCCTAACTTCTGTTTAATTCCTAACATCTTGTATGTGATTAGAGAACGGTAAGAAGCTAGTTATACTAATTCCGAGCTAAGTTCTAGTTGTACTGTAAACAAACTTGCATAAGATATTACTCTGCTGACTCCATCTTTTGGAGGAACCATGGTACTACTTTTATTGAGTACAATAGAAACATTTTTCTTAGGTAACGTCAAATTTTGAGGGAAGTTTTAAGACATAATACAACATAACATGGTACCAATAATTAGGAACTTCCTAAATTTCTTATTTATTTATGACAAAAAATGATGTATGGGCCTTCCTAATTAGACATTTATGCTTTTTACCATGTCAATAGATAATCATCATTTACCGGTACATTTTCATTATGAGCAGATTTTACGTTCCATGCTGACTTACCTGTAAATTCTGCTGTTATTTTCACACATTCTCAATGGTTAATGTATATTTTTTGATAAACTGTTAGAAAATATAAAAAATAATGTTTCTCTTTGCTTTTCAAATGCTTTATTTTATTCTCCCATATAACTTATATAGGCACATTAATATATATATTTTTTTATTTTTAGTATAAGAGAGCATATCGACGGTGGATAATGAAAACCTTGTAACTCCATCAGTCATTAGAAACCACATAACTCCAGTAGCCAGCACAGAAATATGTGATGCATAACCTGTTGAGAACATGACTTCAAATTTATCAATAACCTAACTTGTATTCTGTAGTAAAATATGTGGGAACTATTGCTTATCAATTTTCATAATTATTTAAAGTAGTTATTTGTTTCTTCTGAAAATTTACCAAAATGGAGTCATTGCCCACCATCTTCTTCTTCATCACGGTTTAGGCTTATTTACTAGCCTGTTCCGACTGCAAATTTCTGCTGTTTCCATCTTTTCTTTGGTCTTCCCAAACTTCTTCTTTCTCATGGTGAATAGCTGTATGCTGCTTTTGGTATTCTATTCTCAGTCATCCTTGCTAAGTGTTCTTTCCAGTTTGTTCTGTATTTCACTATTGTTGTGTTTAATTCCTCTACTTTTAGTTGTTGTCTTATTTCTGTGTTATGTTTTTTTGTCTGTTCTTTGATATCCTATTAGTCTGAGCAATTTCATTTCAGCAGCTTGTATTCTGGCAGATTGTTGTGTTGTCATTGTATATGTTTCGGATCCATAAGTAATAATAGGCACTGCCATTGTCTTGTATAATTTCATTATAGAGTCTTTCCAGGCTTTATTTTTCAAAGTTCTTTTTAGTGTTCCTGTTATATAATTACACTTATTTAGTTTGTTATTTATATCTTTTTCTGCTGTGTATGATATTTTGCGACCTAGGAAGTTATATCTTACCACTTGTTCTATTGGTTTATTTTCTAATATTATCTTTGTCCGAACTGGATGAGCGCCCTTGAAGGCCATTGTTTTTTATTTTTCTGATGACATTTCCATGTTGTATTTTTTTATATTTAATTTAGTTTATATAGTTCGTCCTCTGTTTTTGCTATTAAAATCTGGTCATCTGCAAAGGCCCTGTTTTTATTACTATATTTCCTAAGTTAATTCTCCCAGTCATCATTTGCTTCGATCTTATCATATCGTCAAAATAAATGTTAAAAAGAGTGGTCGATAGTGGACAACCTTGTCTAACTCCTTCTGTTATATGTATTGGTTTCCTTTGATTTATTTTTATTTTTGTTTTTTCATACATTTTCTTAATTACTGCTATCAAGTGTACTGGAATTCCTTTTTCACTTAATATGTTCCATAATTTTGGTCTAGACACTTTATCAAAGGCCTTCTTATAATCTATAAAGAGGATGTGCATCTCTAAGTTGAATTCTCTTCGCTTCTCTATTATTTGTTTTATAGTGAATACGTTATCTGTGCAACTTCTTCCTTCCTAAAACCTGTCTGCTCTAATGATATTATTGTGTCTACTATAGTTGTTAATCTTTGGTTGATCATTCTTGCATATATTTTGTATGCTGCACATAGTAAGCTTATGCCTCTATAGTTTTCTGGCTTTGTTTTATCACCTTTTTTAAATATTGAGTTTATTTTTTCAATTTTCCATTCTTCTGGTATTGTATTTTGTTTCCAGCACTTGTTATAGAATTTTAATAATCTTTCTTGAAAATTCTTTGGGGCATTTTTTATCAATTCTATGTGTTTATATTGTCTATCCCGCATGCTTTATTATTTTTACATTTCTTGCATCTCTAATTCATCTACTTCTGCATATTGTATTGCCCACCATCGATATTATATTTCCTTACACACTTAAAGGTGAAACCGTTATTTGACCAATGAAAATGCAGTTATACATCTGGTTTGTTTACAACTGGACTTAGTTCTGAAGAGGTATTGATGAGATTTATGCACATGTAAGTTCCACTGTTAATATTTTAATATCGAGGCAAAATCATGGATAAGGCTTATACTCTGAACTCGGTAATAATATAAAAAAATAAAACTTTCTCTTGATGTTCTACTAAATATGTCAACACTGTAAATTGTTTTGTCTAATGGTGCTTGAATTTCATATTTGATAAACTTGAAAGGTGAGGAGGATGGTAAAGCTGAGCTAGTGCAAACTTATACCCAAATTATTTCCTGGTCCAACGGGTTGTGTTTTATTGTAGTTCATTGAAGGTTTTGAAAAAGTGAAGGTTGAACATGGGTTGCATAAGAGCAAGTTATACTGCAAAATTAAAAGTAGAGATGATGAAATATGCAGAAGAAAATGGTAAGAGAGAGACAGGAAGATAATATAGAGAAAGTTTAATTTCTCTTACTAGAATCAGGCCTATACATGTGTAAATTTGATATACATTGGATCATCTAATTGTGACACCAGTCTTCGAGA
This sequence comes from Diploptera punctata, assembly GCA_030220185.1. Lineage (NCBI taxonomy): Eukaryota > Metazoa > Arthropoda > Insecta > Blattodea > Blaberidae > Diploptera > Diploptera punctata. The sequence goes on along the minus strand of JASPKZ010003868.1, from coordinate 5,172,345 downwards.
AATTAACAAGAAAATCTTAAGGGGACACCTACACCTTTAGCCATTAAAAATATGGCATATTTCAATATTTTTTCTCAGCAACAATGCTGGTTACAGAAATGAAATTTGGTATGTGATATCTATATTACAATGTGAGCATGTTTGTGTACTTAAGTACAATCTAACTTCAGTCGTTATGCTTATTAAATATTCAAAATGTCAACTAAAAATTTTGCATTGTCTTGCCGTTTCCCTGATAATTTCCCTAAATTTCAATATATTTTAATGATTCTTGTTTTATTTTATTCATTAATGTTGTAGATACAAAATATACTACAATTGTTTAATTAAATAGAGTGTAAATATTTTATTTTTCATTTTAAATTGATGCATACTCATTCTTGTTAAAATTTGCATTAAAAATTATATTTTAAAAATAAAGTATAATAGGTACATTACTAATTGAAGTATGTTTTGTTCATCTCTGTAAACTACATATACATGCAAAATTTCACCTCAATATCTTGAAAACTTCGAAAGTTATCAGGGAAACCGTATTGAAAAAATTAAGTTACGGAAAACAACAAACTTACCGAAGATGTAGGTAGCGTCTAAAATTAAAGGGCTTACTCGAGTGGCAGCATTGCACATTTTTAAACATAACTCAAAAAGTAATAGAAATGAAAATCTTTCACTAATTTAAAGATGATTCAATCTATATAAAAAAAATACTTTTTTTTTACTCTTAAAGGTGTAGGTCGCCCCTTAACAGAATATCTAGACAAGGGTCTCTAGAGCCAACACACAATAGCAACCATATGGTAAGAGATCTTCAGGTCATCCGAGGAAGAGATGGCTCAAGAACACCAGCATTTCATTCCTAACAGTTCTTCTAGGAAGGATGATGATGATGTATTTAAGGTGTTGATCCTGGTGCACTACTGATTACTGAGCTTACTTCTAGTTCCGAGGTTTGCAAATTCAAACCTGGATGAGGTTGATGGATTTTTCAGAGTGTAAAATACCTGAATATGGGTTCCTTTGAAAAGCAAGTAAAGCAATGAGTCCTGTGACATAGATTTATGGGATTTGAAAAGATTCTCAAATCCTGCACCATAGCATGATCCTTGGTGTAGAACTATGGGACTTGGCTGGGTTGAATCCCTACAGCGGAAGAAATTTTCTCATGAAATATCAGTTAGTATAGGACTGGTACCTATCCAGCAGTGTAAGGAATTTGGGTAGCTGCAATATGCTACAAACCCTAAGATCGAGGGTTCGAGTTCTGGTGGGGTCAGGATTTTTAAACTGACCCAAACTTTCAGGTGACATCATGGCCCTGGGATTGACTTAAGCCTCTAATGGAAATGAGTACCAGATGCTTGTTCTGGGGATAAAGGATGCTGTCATACATACCTGAAAAGTGAGAGCCTTGACCTCCAAGGGTCTCCTATGGCCTGTAGTGGGATCACTTTACCTTCTTTTGCATAAGTAGTGGCTCCAGGTTGAGAAAATGGCTGAGAGACTCAACTTACTGACCATACACCCTCCAAACTGGCTAAATGATCTTCCACCTTTGTGATTAACACATTGAAGTGTGAGACCACCAGCTGGATGGTAGGCCAAGAGTCTTCTAGGCCTGTTGCACCTTAGTTATTTTTTTTTATTTTAAATTTTGTTACGTGTAAATCAACTCCATTGGGATTCAAACACATGATATTCCAGTTTTTAGCCTATTGCCTTAACCTACGATGTGCCTCCAATGCAGAATGCAGATAAAACGATTTTACATAGTTCATTTTAACATTACATGACTGAATTTAATTCATTTTAAGCTAAATAAAACTTATCTTCCTGTCCAATGTAATAATTTTATATTCAGGACTATACAAATACTGACCTTATAAAATGAAAACCTCTTGCTTGGACATGTTTTGGAGATCATCATACCATTGGGAGGTGAGGCATAAAGTTTCCAATTCATGATTGTATTCCATTAATATTTATCTCATAGTGTCACTTCCATAAATTTTTGATAAATTATATACTTCCTCGAACCTAGTTTAATAAAACAAATAGAAAAATCAAAAGAACCCACGGAAAAAATTCACATTAAAAAAAAACAAGAAAGAAAAATTAATGAATTTTTAAATTCTGGGGAAGTTGTTTTGGAGGTTTATGTGTCCACCAACAGATGGAGTAAGAAGCAGTGCTCCTGGACAACAGAATGCCAGTTGTGATATAACTAAGGATAAAACTGCCTAGGTTTCAAAACCAGTCTAATTAAAAGACGGGATATGAGGTGAGGTAAACAGAATTTATTTTAAATTTTATAATTCCTCGTTTATCATAAATGAATTAACATTTTTTTCTATTTACGAGGGCGGATCGGAAAGTAACGCACAATAATTTTTTTCTGCCTTGGTATTGCAGCTAGAATGTTGAAATTTCACAGAGATATAGTTTGAAGTTTTCACTACAGATGGTATTTTTTTCTCAGGTGCACCTCTTGCGAGAGAAGCTTGAACTATGCAACAAAGATGGCGCGCATGCTGCAGTCGTCCACCTGTGAGGAACAGAGAAGTGTTGTTCGATTTTTGTGGGCCAAAGGGCATAAACCCAGTGAAATTCACAGGGACATGCGTGGCGTGTATGGGGATGATTGTATGGACCGTAGCAATGTCTCCAGGTGGTGCACATTCTTCCAAGAGGGACGCGTGAACCTTAGTGATTTGCCACACTCCAGCCGGCTGACAACAGCAGCAATCCCACAGAATGTCAGGCATTGAGGCGGCAATTCTGAACGACCGGCGTGTGCAACTGCGAGCCTTATCGCAGAAGTTCAACATTTCCTATGGTGCGGTGTACGATATTGTTCATGAAAATTTGAAATTCCGTAAAGTTAGTGCTCGCTGGGTGCCTAAGAACCTGACAGACGACCACAAGGGCCAGCGAATGATGGCAAGCTTGGACCACTTAACACGGTACACCGCACAAGGACATGACTTTCTGGAAGGAATCGTCACAGGTGATGAGCCGTGGGCGTACCACTACACGCCCGAAACAAAGCAGGCATCAATGGAGTGGAAACATGCTGGTTCCCCAGTAAAGAAAAAATTCAAAGTGACTCAATCTGCCAGGAAAGTGCTTGTGACAGTGTTCTGGGATATGCATGGTGTTTTATTGGTGGACTTTGCCGAACACGGGACCACTGTGAATGCTGCGGCCTACATTAAAACTTTGGTGAAGTTGCGTCGTGCCATTCGTGACAAACGTCACAACATTAACGTTAAACTTCTTCATGACAATGCTCGCCCCCATGTTGCTGCTGTCGTTCGTCAGAAAATCGCCGAATTTGGTTGGGAGGTGCTCCAGCATCCACCATACAGTCCGGATCTTGCACCATCGGACTTTCATCTGTTTGGTCCCATGAAGAAATTCTTGGCCGGCAAATGCTTTGAGACAGATGTGGAAGTGAAATCAGCAGTGTGCAGATGGCTACACTCCAACCAAATGGACTTCTACGAACAGGGCATATTGAAACTGGTAACACGATGGGAAAAATGTGTTGAGAAAGTTGGTGACTATGTCGAAAAGTAGGTAAAAGATGTAAGTTCATTTGTGATTTTTTTCCTTTTTTTTACTATTAAACTTTTTAAAAAAAAATTATTGTGCGTTACTTTCCGATCTGCCCTCGTATAAAGAGTTTGATAAAATGCTTTTACTTCTCACTTCATGAAGTTCTGTGTTTTCATGATATCAGTTTCAAAAGCCGTTTGCCTTCATCTTCAGTCAAACTCGAACTTGAGTTTGAATTTGACTAAAGATGAAGGCAAATGGCCTTTGAAACCAGTATCATGAAAACACTGAACTTTATGAGCTGAGATGTAAAACCATTTTATCCAATTCAATTATAAATTCAAAATACCTCATAGTGTTACTTCCCACTGTAATTTTGATTAAATTGTTTTTCTACTTGAATCTCAAAACTTTTAACAGTATATTTTTACATTATAAAATGGAAATTGTTTATTTTAAAGAAAATAACATATTTAAGAATGGGTTTTATGTTTTAGTTGGGCTTCTTTTTTTTTACTATTTTCAAACCAAACTTTAAAACAGATTTAAATTAATAAAAGAATATCAATAGGGGTTTTAAAATAAGTTAGTATTGTGTAAATACACTAAGGGTCGAATTTATAAACACATTAGACCGTAAATGGCGTTCTCTACTGAGAAAGTTTTATCCTAATACATTTTGCTTACTCAGAAATCTATTCATGCAATAATAATTGTAAGCTACCTGACGAGGTAACTTAAGATCATAGCTAAAGATAAAAACTTATCGTGAGAATCCCAAAGGGAACCGATGGTAACAGATGTAGTTTGAAATCTTGCCGCTTTATCCAAGATGTCGGACCTTGAAGACTTCGATCATGTTTTCGGTATACGCGGAGAAGAGGAATTTGATAGAGTCTACCAAAGAATTCAACTGGAAGAACAGGAGAATCGGCGTAATATTGCGTGATGCAGACGTCGTTGTATACGGTATTATTTACGGGATGCAAGCGTAAATGCATTCCTCTATAACAGACGAAAATAACGGAAGTGGTTTTATTGCTGAGAATTCTGGGAAATTTCTTGCCAATATTACGAAAACGACGACTTTCATGCATGACCAGTTAGTGGGTAGCTAATTTGATCTTTGCACTTGCTCACGGTGAGTCAGCTCACCAGTGATTGGAAGTAATTTGAGTAGAGATTAATGTATTTGCATACGACCCTAAGAAGTAACATTATGAGGTTCTGAGGGTGATAAAGAAGATATGTCGAAACATGTTTGAGAACAAATCAACATTAAATTGAGGTAAGATGATTCCAGATAAAAAAAAACTTAATTATGGGGTTCTACTTAATAAATAAATTGTTTTCTTTTATCTTATCTCATATTGGTTGTTTCTTGTAGGACATGTTTCAGAGCATCTTTGCTCTATCTTCAGCTTGTACAGACTGAACATGTCTTAGAAAAAACAACCTATATGAGATAAGATGAAAAAAGATTCAACTTATTAAGATAGTACTTCTTATATCTTTTACATTATTTCACTTATTCTCATAATTTCCTCTAAATTATGTTCCTTTTTTCTTTACCTTTATTTCTCTGTCTTCCATGTTTTTCTTTCTCTTTCAACACTCTCAAATCATAAATTAGATTGTCTTTTAGAAAAAGTGAGGATCAAACCTGGGACTTTCTGTGCTGCAACATTTGCTGATTATGAGACCAGCCTAGTCTAGAAGAAGTAACTGTACTTATTCCTTCTGAAAAAAAATAAATCAAATTGTCATAATTCCAGTCTGACTGCAGGTTTATTCTCCATATAAGTCTTTTAACTCTAGACGATTATTTGACCCTGTTTGGTGTAAAAATATAAGTGAATTATTACTATTGCTACGGCAGACATTATAAACTAAGCAAATAAATAAAGTGTATTAAAATTCATCGGAGAACATATTGTTTAAACAACTCACCTCATAGGATTCATGCTTCCATGATATCGCGATTTCAAACATAGTCATGTTCATCATCAGCCATAACTCCGACTGACGAAATTCTTCGGCCGTCAACTATTCTATTGTCGCCATCTTCAGTGCTGCCATCTATGGTTGAATTTATGAACTTCGAAATCAATGTAATTTCGTTATTTTTGATATCCCTAACGAAATTACATTGATTTCGAAGTTCATAAATTCAACCATAGATGGCAACAATAGAATAGTTGACGGCCGAAGAATTTCGTCAGTCGGAGTTATGGCTGATGATGAACATGACTATGTTTGAAATCGCGATATCATGGAAGCATGAATCCTATGAGGTGAGTTGTTTAAACAATATGTTCTCCGATGAATTTTAATGATTATATCTCATAATGTTTACTTCCCAACATTAATTAAATATAAATAAAGTGTATGTTCCAAGTTGTAGCTGAATTTTCTACCTACAATGCTAAACTAATTCTTTTATTAAATCATGGTTTTTTTATTTGATTTTTACTATGTCTATGGTAAGTACTTTAGTTGGGGGAGGGGGGGGGAAATTAAGGAAGACTCACCTTTACAGGAGCTTTCATAAAGATGCTATATAAACTACATAGAACAAGAGAATTTTTTGGACATTTTGTTTTATGGAACTTATAGGTGACACAATCGGCCACGGTGGACTAGTGGTTATGCTCCTTGCCTCTGGTCCCAAGTGTCGCAGGTTCACAACCGGCCGGGGTCGATGGATTTTTTTAGAATGGAAAAATCCAAGGAGCAAGTCCTCTGGGAGAGACTTTAGGCCGTGGGCCCCGAGTCTGTAGATTTTCAGGCTTGTAAAAAATCCTTAAGCCTGAATGAAAAGGCCTCTAAGCAAAATTTACCGAATTTTCCCATCCTAGTACTACCTTGGTTTCCTAGATGTCAGTATGAGGTGGAACACTGACCATGGACCACTAAAAATGACATCTATATGAAAACAAGTGTAACTAAATTAGTATGGTTTAAATTCTTCCCTGTAAGGGGAGAGCGCCTAAATCTCTGTTAAAGGAAACATGGGCTTACAAGAGAAGAAGATAGGTGACACATTCACTAAGGCTCTCCACTAGATCCTATCCTCAACCGAGTCCAGTTCATATATCCAATATCCTCTAAGATGCATCCAAATATTATCCCACCTATACCTAGGCCTTCCTAATGGTCTTTTTCCCCCCCAAGGATTTCCCAATAAAAAATTTACTTCACCCATTTGAGCTATATGACCTCTCTCTCTCTCAAAAATTAATAATAATTTAGGGCAACAATATAAATGTTGGAACCTCCTCAGTTCTCATTCTGTATGAAACTCAATATTTGTCATAGGATATTTTTTAATACTTTTAGCTCTTTCCTTTCCATACTACATTGTTTCATACCCATTAGAGTCTACTATCTACAATGGCATAACTGTCCAATGTTGAGCCTTAGCCTCTCCTTTGTTGAGAATTACCAAAATGAATTTAGTTATGCTTATTTGCCCATAGATGTCATGAATGTTATGCAGTCAACATACCGACCCAATGAGACATCTAGCAGACAATTAAAATGTTACTAGGATGAAGAGGTCAGTAAATTTTGCTTAGAAACCTTTTTATTGAGGCTTAAGGATCTTTTATGAGCCTGAAAATCTTCATAAATTTTCATGGTTTAAAGTCCTTCCCAGAGGACTTGTTCTTTGGATTTTTCATTTTAAAAAATCCACCAACCCTGCTGGGTTTGAACCCATGATCATTGGGAACAGAGGCAAGGAGCATAACTCCAGTCCACTGTGACCGACATAGCCATAGAGTACTAAAGAAAAAATTATTGTTTTATAAATTTTAATCTTTAGATTCTTAAATAAACACTAAGAAGATAGCAGACATTAAACAAATGCTAAAATGAAATTAAACATAAAAAATATATATATATATATATATATAAACCATTGATAAAGCGTCACTGCTATAAAGTAAAAATATTCTCTTTAATTTGCTTACTTGTTATAGTCAGTATGGCAGTGAAGACCGAGTTCTCGCAACATCTAGTAATAATGGAGAATATAATGTATATATAAGAAAGATAAGTGTTTGAATTGGATTTGCCTGGTGGTGTAATGGATAACATGCTGGGGTACCTAACCAGAGTTCTGGGTTCGAATCCCGTCCAGATATTTATTTTTCTTATCACCATATATATATATATATATATACAGGGCAAGTCAAAATGTTGTGCAGGTTTTCAGAAATTTATTATGTGAAATGTAATGAACATATAATATTGTGTAGACATATTGTATGAAAGGTTATAAACTCTCAAAGATTTTTTTTAAATTTTCACAGATGTTCTATCAGTGAGGCGCCTTTTGTTACACGACAGATTGTCAAGCCCGAGATTCAATCTCATGCCAAACTTTCTGTAGGAGCAGTCCGTGTGGTTCGATATCAGCAATGGCTGCTTTGATGAGGAAACGCAGAGTTCATGGCAAAGATGGTATTGTTGGAAAGGGTGGTACGTAAACATGATCCTTTACAAGACCCCACATGAAGAAATCACACGGGGTTAGATCTGGTGAACGAGGTGGCCAATGAATGAGTTGTTGATCACCCTGAGATGCACGGCCTATCCAGCGTTGTGGTAAAGCCGTATTCAAATGGTCTCGAACACTGCCATGGTAATGTGGAGGGGCACCATCCAACTGCAGAATGAAATCTGGACTATCCGCTTCAAGCTGCGGAAGGAGCCATTGTTGTAGCATATCAAGGAAAACATGTCCGTTCACAGTACGTTCATGAAAGAAAAAGGGCCCATAAACCTTTGCATGGGAAATGGCACAAAAGACATTCACTTTCGGAGAATCGCGTTGATGTTCCAGAGTTGCATGGGGGTTACCAGTTCCCCAAATCCTTACATTGTGTCTATTCACTTTTCCTGAAAGGTGGGAAAGTCGCTTCATCACTGTAACACTACCCTCTCATGGAACTCATTCTCTTCCATTAATTGCGAGAAAATCAACACAGAAGGACGCTCGCAAAGCATAATCGGCGGGTTTAAGGCTTGAACCAGTTGCAAATGGTAGGGTTTCATCTGTAAACGTTTCCGGAGAATCCGCCATACAGTTTTTTGTGGTAGTTTGAAGTTCTGTTGCTCCCCGGTAGGTGGATTTCTGTGGACTCCGCACGAAGCATGTGCAAACGCGTGTTCGACTGTCTCTTCACTCGTCGACGGACGGCCAGTCGATTTTCGTTTACATACAGATACAGCCTGAATCCCTAAATTGTGTGTACCACTTACGAATGGATCTCCCATCCGGCGGGTCTTTATCGTATCTGGTACGGAAATGTCGTTGAACACTAGTCACAGAGTTGTTTACATGGTTAATCAAGCCACACAGAAAGACTTCTGATCCCCAGTCAACGCCATTTTCCTTTACTCTGCTCTGCTGTTGACATCTTGCGGGTGAACGCGGAACTTTAGAAGTGGACAACTAAACTTTGAGAGTTTACCTTTCATACAATATGTCTCACGATATTATATGTTCATTACATTTCACATAATAAATTTCTGAAAACCTGCACAACATTTTGACTTGCCCTGTATATATATATAAACCTGGACAGTAAGGACCTGTTAGCAGAAGAAATGGATTTTTGGAGGGATCGACAAGAATTTCAAGAAGGGATAAAGTCAAAAAACAGCACAATAAGGGAAATTATGCAAGTTGAAAAAAAAAAAAAGAAGAAAAACATTTGAAATGGTATGGACACTTCATACGAATGGAAGAAGATGGTACGAAAGATGATCCTTGATTGGAAAGTAAATGGTAGAAGTGGAAGAGACAGACTTAGAGAACGTGGAGAGATGGAGTAAAGAGAAGTATGCAATTATATTATTTTTAGTCTGGACATCTTACCTCAATATTAATGTTGATTTGTTTTCTTGGACATGTTTCAAAACAATTCTGTTTTATCGTCTGGGAAAGCTGACGATAAAACAGAATTGTTTTGAAACATGTCCAAGAACAAATCAACATTAATATTGAGGTAAGATGTCCAGACTAAAAATAATATAATTAAAATAACCTCAAAATATAACTTCCTAAAATTAAATATTAAGAAGTATGGAAGCTAGATATTTGAGGGTCGAAGATGCTTTAGACAGGAACCCCTGGGGACAAATCACTTTGAGTTGAAGGAGGAACACTGTATTGTGGAATGTTTCTAATAAAACAAAATTAAATATAATATATGTCTATATATTTAGTAATTTATATTATTTTTTAAAAATAAAACTGGCATTTATTAGGGTATATTGAACTATAGGTTTACATTGGTCTGGACATATTAAGAGAATGGGACCAGAGTGATCAACAAAACAGGACTTTAGAGAATTGGAATGAGCAGGATGAATCAAAATGAGGAATAGATTGTTAACAATAATTGGTGAATATGTCTGAAGGAGGCTGTGTCAAATGATCTGCATAGTCCTGTAGAAGAATTTTTAAAATCAAATAAACCACAACAATTTGACAGTTAAAACCTTACTCGTAGCTGGATGGGAATGTGTTCACGGATGTAAAAAAGGATAATGAATTATAAATTGAAATACCAGTTTGATTTATTCTTTATTTATGTTAGATAACACTTATTTACACTGCACGGACTGGGGAGCTACAAGCTGTCTCATGGAATACAATTAAATTATTGGCATTTAAAGCTCGCTGGTTGGACAATAGGATAAAGTCAAACATAAAAATATAAAGCTTTGTAGTTAAGAATTTCAATTGTATATTACAAGGAGAATACTGAACCAGCTCACTGCCATAATTGTCATAAACATAAGAACCCAAACTTACCTGAATCTCTACATAAACTGTACAAATCAATCTTGATAACAGATGAATAATTGACAGCCATCTCGTTTTTGTAAAATATATATATTCACTGATGGAGATTTAGCTTATTTCAAAATCAAGAAATTAAAACTTTATAATTATTGAAATTATTTAAAAGTTATACAAGTGTACAGTTTTTATAAAAATGAATAGTGTGTCTAGAACTTAAGTATGCAATTGAATTTATATTGTGAACATTGTGCTAATATCACTGGGGTTAATAAACTGATTAATAGATTAATGACAACTAATCATAAAATTACATTATGTAGATAAGATAAGCATAAAGAGCTGCCTGATTTGAATGGTATAAGCTGAAATTTCACAAATTTTCTATAAATTGTGTCTTTGAAAATATCATATCTATGATGCTTATGCATTCCTTAATAATTAAATGCGTGAATTATATTTGCACTCAAATACATATATAGTGGTTTCATATTTTCCAGAGGTCTTAAGGACATATAAGTGCATTTGAAGATAAAAATATATGCATAGCCTGAGGTTTGAACCCAGGACCTTTAGCTTTATGCTAATGCTCTGCCACTGAGCTATCCAGGGCCTCCAATCTAAAGGCAAATTTCTCTCTTATATATATATATATATATATATATATATATATATATATATATATATTTCAGTTCCTGAGAGTGCCAAGGGCTTGCAAACTGTTGCTCGACATACAAATCTTCTTCTTCTTCCTTAGGGTCTACGGTCCTCTAAGAACCTTAGTCTCCTTCATAACAACTGCCCATTCTTCTCTATTCCTAGCTTTCTGTCTTCACCTTTTAACTTTCAGTTGTCTTAAGTCTTTCTCAACCTTATTTCATCTTAGTTTCTGTCTTCCAACCTTTCTTCTTCCTTCCTGTTTCCCTTCTAAAATTTTTCTTGCTTCATCTGCAACACATGTCCTACCCATTCCAGTCTCTTTCTTCTAATATCTCCTACCAGATCTAAATCCCTATATAATTCTTTCAATTCCTGGTTCATTCTAATTCTCTATACATCTTGTTCCTGTACTGCTCCATACATCTTCCTTAATATTTTTCTTTCTCGTGTATTTAATATGTACTTATCTTTTTCTGATAATGTCCATGTTTCGCTTCCAAACATAACTATTGGTAAATTAATGAGTCATTTTTACATCTTACCTCATATTTCATGTTTCTTTAAACATGTGAACTAGTTTTCAAGAGAAAAATCTGTTTCATTTTCAACTGACATTATGAGTCATCATTGGACTACCTATTAGATGCTTTCCCTCTAATTTTCCTTGTTCTTGGCCTACCTACTAGGTGCCTTTCCCTCTGATTTTCCTAGATTTCAATGCTATTTCATCCCCCATGTCCTGCCATCGCAGTCTATGAGACTGTTCTTATAATATCTGGTTTCCATAAAGATTATACAGTTCACTGTTATGTAGTCTTCTCCATTCATCCATCTCTGTCCATATCTCTTTGGTCCAAACATTTTGTTCACTGTTATGTAGTCTTCTCCATGCATCCATCTGTTCATATCTCTTTGGTCCAAAAAATTTCCTAAGAACTTTATTCCCAAATACTAGTAATATTTTCACCTCCCTTAAAGTAAGAGTCCATGTTTTGTATCCACACAATATTACTGAAAGCACAACAGTTTTATACATTATTAATGTTTTTTGAGAGAAGATGGGGATGACAAGAATCCCTGTAATGCATAATAGCATGTATTTCCAGAAACTGAGCTTATATTTAGCAAAATAAAACTTCTGAATAATTTTTGTTATTGAGAAAACCCTACAGCTGTATACTTATATTATTTTCACCATATAACTGCATACTTTTATTAAGCCGGGTTGCTCCAATATATAATTCTCAATTTTTGTGTATGAGTAGTTTAAGACTTCAAGAAACAAATTGTTCAAGTATTATATTAAATCTCCATTAGTTTTTAATATTTTTAAACTGAATGGCAGACAATTATTGACTTACCACTGTAGTAATATCATTAAAATAATAATAAAATGATTTAGCATTCGTTTACAATAATGTAAGTCAATAAAACTTATATATACATAGAATTATACAAAATTATTACGTTGATGTCAAACAATATATGTAATACACTCTACATTATGCATTCCAGTTTCATTACAATTAAATAACAAAATAAATGGAACTTATTATTAAATTAGTTGGTGTTGATTATAGCAGGGTTCTCAAACTATAGGCACCTATTACACGAGAATCAGAAACTTAGCTGCCTGGAGACAATGTATGTGATAACTCTTATCAATTACTTTTCAATATGTTTTATTGGTGTAGGGGACCATGCTCTCTTCTGAATCTTACTGGGGTCAGTGAGTTATACAGGCTTTAAACATCCTGAGTATAGCTTCCTTCAGAAGTAAAGTTGCAGGTTCAATTATATTTGAAGAGAAAAATTTTTGCCTAGACCGAGACTCGAACCCGGGACCTTTGACTTTCCGGGCCAAATGCTCTACCAATTGAGCTACCGAGGCGAGTTGCGATCTGGATGCAACTTTTTCTCTTTATACGTTGTAATTCCCTCGCGCCAAATGCTTGAAACTGTTGCTTCTATCTTTGTAGGTTCAATATTATGTAACAAGCATGAATTTTCAGAATGATTAGATTTGAGTTTGTAATAGCATTTTGTAAAACTGTTGATTGTTAGAATCATTTAACGCATTCTCCTGGAAGATGAGCCAGACTATCATGTTTTGCAGTATCTTAGGATGGCCTTATTTACAAAATGATAAGAAGGAACAATTAGAATATTTTACCACTTAAAAAAAATTGATCTGAAAAGGAGATATTAAGAAAAATTGATGGCCCAATATGCAACAAGGGAGAATAGCATATAATACATGAGCTGTAACAAAAATAGTGGCAACACAACTGTAGAAGCGAAACCAGATGGAGTTAACTGCTGTAACTTCTGTCACAAGTTAATATATGTGTGAACTATCTTACAGTAAATGGACTCGTCCGTATGTCTCAAAGCGAATGTGCTTTGGAGAGAGAAAGTTAGTCTCCTCTGAGTTGCTGCTCTAAGCTGTTGTATTTCGCCATTTTACAAAGCAGGAACAACGATCTTGGTTGAAAATCAATGTGTCATGGCCATACAGCATGATAATGTCATGGCCATACAGCATGATAATGTCATGAAGGTCTTGGGGAAGCATATGGGGAGATGGCATTACCATACAGGACTACCCAGATGCACATGGCACACCCAGTAGCTGATCTGTACCATCGCTGGGAGTGGGAAGTGCTTTTCCATCTACCACATTCACTGGATTTAAGCCCCTGTGATTATTATTTGGTTCCTAAGATGAAGGAACCACTTCGTGACATTCGATTCCAGAGTGTTGCCGAGACTCTGCTGACATTAAGACGGTCAGTCAGATCAACACAACAGGAGCTGCTACAGGGATACTACGACTTACACATCACTGGCAACAAGTTGTAGACAATGCTGGGTACTACACTGAAGGATTGTAGAAGTTCCACAGGTCTGTCACTTGTATACCCCCCCCCAGTGCCCCAGGTTGTCATTTCAACATTTCTGGTATTCTCTCCTGGCATTGGCTTAATTGTAACCCACTTCTGAAGTTGGGGCGCCTACAAGGCAGAGTTACGTTACCCGATGCTATGATGGATGATAAATGATAATGGAGCTCCAGAAGAGTTCTTAATCTAAACTTAACCTAAATTCCAGACCATGGGCAACCATAGGAATAATTCCATTTAAGGAAAAATTCCTATGGTTTGACCGGGAATCGAACCCGGGACCTCATGAACAGTAGTCAGAAACGCTGACCACTAGCCCATGAGGCTGGTTTGTCACTTGTATATTAGTAATAAATAAATAGTTGCCACTATTAAAGTTACAACCTAAGTATATAACTCTGAGCTCTATCAGTTGTATAAGTCTTCTGATGTGATTACATGAATTAAAATTTCAAGATTGCGATGGACAGGGCATATACAAAGAATGACAGAACATGAGATGCCCAAGAAAATCATGGAATGTAAATTTGAAGATAAAGGGAACGTGGGATGACCAAGAGTGCAGTGGATGGGTGGAATTTTGGAGGATCTGAGAATCGAAGTAAGGTGGTTGATTGTTAGAGAAAAAGACCTCGAAGGGGGTTTTGAACGAAGCTGTAGTGCTGCTGTTGATGATGACCCGAACTAATGTTTTTAAATCATTCTTGTATAATTCACTCCCTCAAATCATGGTTAATATTATTCTCCCATGTCATTCTTGGCAATTTCCCTGTTGTTTTCCTACAAGAAATTTCCATGCCCATCTTTCATTTTCCGTTCGTACCAAACATTCTGCCCATTGCACTTCTGGTATAATCCTAACAAAAATTAATAACGTATGAATAAAAGTTAAATGTAGGGCTGCAGTGTTTGTAATAACAGTTACACATATGGAAATTTAAAGAATTCTAACCAAGAGGAAGTATAATTATCATTGTCCAAACAAACAAGACTATAAAAAGAGTTAATTGGCATACTATTTAGTTTTTGTCAGGACATGAGGGCAAGACAATTTTAAAAAAGAGATAATCCTGTTAAAAACTGTACTAGCCTTGACCTAGTATTATTTTATTATTTATTATAACTTGTAGGGGATCATGGCTCATCTTTCACTGTATTTGTTAATTATGAATGTCCAAAAATAAAGAAAAAATTACAACATGGCTATTACATATTATCACACAAAACCTAATCACCAAACAAACATTTAAAAGTTGTAGATATGGCACTAAGAAGATGGCTATGATTTTTCAGAATTTCTGAAAGAGACCTCAAGATATTTAAAACTGAAGAACGTGGGTTTACATCAGCTTCACTGTAATTTGATCTATTATTATCAGATTGCAATAATATTGACAAATTGTTATTTAACAGTAAATTGTTTACTTTTGATTGGAACATTTTTAAATGTAAAAAAAAAGTATGATTTGTAAGATTTCATTAATAACCACAGCACATTTTAAAACAAAGGATATCTACTTCAGATAATTTCATCATTTTATTTCCCTTTTTCCTATGGTGCCATGAATAAATTTTATAAACCTAGAGCACACTAATAAAGTTTGTGAACCTCTGCTGTACACTCAATTCAACTTACACAAAATACACCATGTACATGAAATGATTTCACTCATGAATAATTACAAAACTCTTAGAGGTAAAGACGTATGGTTCTACTCATTGCTACTGTTCACACAAAAAGTTTCATCCATTTGTCATTTTATCTCAAGTTTGAAAAAAGTAATTTGCAGAACATTGATAACTCTCACAATTGAAATAGGAAAGGAGTCTCATGAGAAATGGTACAAGGTGTTCTTAAGATTCCTGACTACTGTGTAAAAAGTAACTTGTCAAATTATTTCCTCATAATCAACTTTTTTTCTGGAGCTTAAAAGTAATGTGAATTCCTCATGTGGAATTACTGATCTGACGGTAAATAATCCATTAGTAGGGCTGTTATCTTCAATGCTGCATTTCTTCAGCAATAAATGGAACAGCTGTTCTCCCATAACTGGTCATCAGAGTCTTGATAGAAATGCTCCAATATCGATGCAGGGACGATAGAGACCTGGACACCAACAGAAACTTCTTCTGGACCCTGTCTAGCTGGAATTGAAACGGGTCAATACTGGCCTAATTTTGTGTGTAGAATATGACGATAATGATAATACATTTTCAACTCTTAAATGAAAACAGAAATAGCTTGATAAATGATGCAATATTAACACAATCTCCATTTAAAACTATTTAATCATATAATTGAGGAAAAATGACAAATGCAACTTTTGAATTAACAAATGCAATGCAAGAAATTCTACAGTGGTTTCACTCTAGCCAGTCCAATCAAGGACTTTCTTTCTCCCCTATTCTGAGCAAATAAATGTCATATTCCCATATTCATTATTCAATGATTGAGTTTTATGGCATTCAGAAAGAGGAACAGTGGAGCAACACTTGGGCAGGCCTCATTAGAAGAACGGGGATTCCTACAAATGGCCTTGACTGGACTTGCCAATATGAAACCACTATAGGAGTTTTATAATTATTAATAATAATGAAATTGGTCACCGACTTCATGTACATGGTGTATATACAGGGCAGTGAAGAATTTTCACCCAAATACTCCACCATGCAATTCTAGAGGACATTCTTGTATGTATTAGAATTACTGCTAAACACAATGTGGTAAACACATAACTGCTAATTTTATCAGTAGAAAAATTTAAGAAATGTGCAAAACATTTCTAATTTAATACAAAAACATAAAAAAAAGTATTTTTAAAATGAATTTAAAAATAAAAATTTAGAATTTAATTAATTGTAATAAAATGTCATATGTTAGTCTCCACTCAGCCTAATTTTTAGTCCATAAAGAGAAGCACTGAACATTTTTATCAATACTTGATTTTCTAGCCATATTTAGTATTTCAATGCTGATAACATAAACTGTTTTCTTGTAGTGTTTAAATATGACAATTACATCTGTATGTAGACATTATGTTGGTGGTATTGACAATTACTGCATTCTGACCAACATTTACTAGGATTTCACAGATTATAAAAAAATAACTCGATGGTGTGAAAGGCCTAGATGGCCCTTGGCTTACCAGTTGCCTGCTGGTCTCACATCCATTTGTGTCACAGATGGTCAGCAAGTTGAGATTCCCAGCCATTAAAGCTAGTTTTCTCAACTTGAAGATGTTACTTATTGCAGTTACTAAATTCCTAACAATGCTGGGTGGGCACCAGTCTGATATTGACTGAAATTCCAAAAGAAAATTTATTCTCCTGGGGAATTAAGCCAGCACATGTCCTGTAGCTCTGCACCAAAGAATGAATGTCTGAAACTACTCGGCTATTGCACAGGACTTCACAGATTATCATCTATCCATCTATAATGGCATAACAGCCCAATGTTGGACATTAGCCTTTTCTTTGTTAAGAGTTACTAGACCAAGTTAATTTGTTATGCTTATTTCCCTAAATATGTCATGAAAGGTATGCGATTAACATACCAATCCAATGAGTAATCTAGTAGGCATGGCTTAAAGTCCCTACTGGAGGACATGGGATTTTTTCATCCTAAAAAAATCCATTGACTCCCGGTCAGATTTGAACCCACGACCTTGAGGACCAAAGGCAAGGATCATAACCACTAGACCACTACGGCCAACAAATTATCACTAATCTTATATAACATTAACATTTATTAAGATTATGGAATATACATAAATATATTATAAAAATGTTCATAAATTAATAATTAATTTTATTAAATTATATAATAAAATTAATATTTTTTTAAAACTTCATATATCACAGTTGTAATTATGTGACATAAAGTAAAAAACAGGAAATTGATAAAATTTGCTGCCATAAGGGAAAAAAATTGCAAGGCTGTGAGGACTATAATGTATGAGTTGTCAATCTTCTACTTCTGAGTTTACAAGATTCTGAATTATAATTAATGAAATTGCTATATCACACTTAATAACTAGATTCAAAATTAATTGTAATATTGCAAAATTTAGCACGTGAGTGAAAATTTTCCATTAACCTGATCTCTAACCATATTAAATCCAATAATATATGATTATAAATAATAATCAAAATGATGTGGAATAAATAGTACAGATGAAAAATTATTCACCAACTTAAATTTATATTTAAAACTGGAGAGCAGATTTAAGGCCTCTACTCTCTCTGTGATCAGATGTATTGAAACTTCAGATGTATTGAAACTTGCAGTTTCAAAATTGGGATCAAAGTTTTATAAAGAAAATCAAACTTGTTCTATGAAATATATTTTATTTACATATTTATTCTCACTTATTGATATTATGGCTATTGATTTGAGTTGAATGATTTAAATACATACACGGCTATTCTCATTTTGAATATGAAACAATATTACTATTTTTTAAAAGTTAACATCAGTTATACAATTTATCTAATAATTTTTAAAGTTTCACTAAATTGTGGCAATTTAAAAAAAAATTATTAGCATATCTTAAGAAATATAGTATATTCAATGCTTATATGGACAAAGTTATTCAACTTTATAACATGTTCAGTGTATTTTCATAGCCCACAAAAAAGTCATTTGTGAAATATTAAAAATTTGATATTTTAGAAAATATCCAACATTATAGAAACCGGTAATGTAGATGTGTAATTAGAAAAAATAATATTTTAATAATTTTTTATTGTTATTAATTTCTGAGGGTTTATTAGACTCAATTAATTTATTTATAATGGGGGAGGGATGGTGTCACCAAGAATGGTATAGTTAGTTGTCGCCAATATTCAACTAAATAATTAATTTACTGATACTATTGAACCTGTAGGTTCATGGCCACATTTACATAAGCTCTCCAATCCCTATTCTGAGCTAATGTTTTCCAATCATCTCTTGTATAATTTACTTCCCTCAAATCATGGTTAATGTTATTCTCCCACTTAATTCTTGACTAACCTACTGCTCTCCATCTGGTTTTCCTACAAAGTGTATACCATATATAAATATTGTAGGGTTAGACTGTCAATGGCTATTTATTATCTGTTGACAAGAGTATTGGGTTATTTGATAATGAGGCATTGTGTGTGACCTTGATAGTCAAAACAACACATTCAAATCTACATTCTGCTATAGTTATTCTGTCCATCTACATATGTCCAAAAAGTATAGTGAGAAAACGTAACAAATTAATTGTATGTCTCTTGTTTAAATTTAGACTTTTTTTTTGAAAGTGAACATTAGTTTGGAAAATGTATGTATAAACATATGAAAAAATGAGTTGACACATGTTTATGAGTAACCTCAAAATAGAATATTTAACAAATAAAATTAAAGTAATATAGTACAATACAAACCAGAGTCTTAAGTCACTCTAACATTTTCTTTTAGTCTTCTGTAGGTTGAATCTGGTGGTGGGTTAATATTTTTTTTCTTGAAGTAATGAATTATATATCCCTCATATCTGAAATTATGATTTCTTGAATATTTTCAAATGTAACATTCTGAATTTTGGTCCAACCACCTCATATGTAAAAATAAAAATAAAATAAATATTTTTCCTGTATTTAAAAAAATAAATTTGTAGAAGGATCTGTAAACCTACATGGTGAACCAAATTATCTGTCTATCTATCAATTTAATATTAAGCTAAAATTCCTAAAATAGAAAATTTGTAAGGTCTTCTTGTATTTAATATTTTTTTTTTACTTGCCATATTTTAGAAAATACAAAGATAAAACTGTAAACTATGAATTGTAAAATTATAATATCCTGCTTAATTCAATATGGCAGAACAAGTTTTCAATAAATGATTCCATTGGTTAAAAATGTACCTCCATTGATTAAACATTATTGTGAGGTACAGATGAGACGAAAAATCTGCTCTCTGTTAGCCTTGCCCCAGCCATACACTTATATCCTACTTTCCATATTCCATAATCACTGAGGTAATCTACAAAAATATTATTATTAACAAATAAGGCTTTGATATGACATCTGGTGAACCTGAGATCTTGTAATTTAATTGTAACAAAATACTGCACAAATCACAAACTCAGTATTTGGCACATCCTGTTAAATGAAAACTCAAATCAAGGGTCCTCTGTCTGCAATTGTTCAATAAACAGGATTTGGAAAAGTTAAAATTTTATTCAACATTAGCTGATATTAATTTAGAAAAATAAAATTCAATATTTAATTAATGGTTAAATAAAATTACGCAAATTTTTCCAAGCTGCTAAATACATATCTTTATTATATTTGAAGAGAAAAATATACACCTAGACCATGGTTCGAACCCAGGACATTTAGCTTCATATGTTAATGCTCTGACACTGAAGTCTTCTAAGGCCTCCAATCCTAAAGCAAATATTTCTCTTGTACATTTTAATTCCCGGGAACGCCACCAGACTAAATAAATCTATTCTAAAGGCTTATGAACTGTTGCTTGACATGCAAATGGCAGCTTCTTATTTAAGAAGACTTTTAATGGGAATTTAACATTACTTTATAAAGCCAGTAGAGCTTCTTTCAATGTTTTTATTATAAAACTAACATTTATCATGAAGGTCAAATTATATTTGAAGAGAAAAATATATAATCAATTGAATTGGTGTTTACTTGATGAAAATCCATATTTATTAATTAAATAAAAATAAAACTTAGTTTCATTTGATTTTCATATTTATTAAGATATAATTCAGTGACAGCTGTTTCGGTACACTGTACCTTCTTCAGGCATGTTAACAAATTGTCAGCTGTCACTGAATTATATCTTAATAAATATGAAAATCAAATAAAACTAAGTTTTATTTTTATTTAATTAAGAAAAACATATCTTTATTGCTGTTTTAAAACTCCTGTGTGGCAAAATCACAAAATTGTTTAGTCTGCTGTAACAGTTCAACATGATTGAAATATTATAAAAATAAACACTGGAAATAATGTAATTTTTGTTTATTAGTGTTTTCAGTAGAAAATATATGATTAAATTATAATATAAAGCTCAGATGTCTTAATACAGATTATTTTGTGTGGTATGACCTTATGACATTGGGGCTTATGCCTTTATTTTTTTCTAGAAAAAAAGCTATATTCAGGAATTTTAAATAAATAAATAACATGGCATGACAGGCCTAGAGGGCCCTTAGCCTACCAGCTTGGCCTCACATCCATGTGTGTTAATCACAGAGGTAGGTGATCATTTAGCCAATGTAGGAGGGACATGTAGTCAGCATGTTGGGTCCCCCAGCCATTATAGTTGGTCTTCTCAACCTGGAGTCGCTACTTATTGTAGCTACCCAAATATCTAATGATACTGGGTGGGCACCGGTTCCATACTGCCCGAAATTCCATGAAAAAATGTTTTCCTCCATGGGACTTGAACCAGCGCAAGTCCCGTAGCTGTGCACCAAGGCTTCTTGCCTTAAATCAGTCCACTACGGTGCAGGACAGTTAATTAAAAATATAACATCAAAATAATAAGCTGTACCGCTTAAAAGTAATGTTTAAATTTTCAATAAAAATACTTTGAATAGAAGTTGTCAGGTGACATTGTTGATAGTGATGGCTATCGGCCTTTGAATGAAAGGAGAATTGTATAAGTAGAAAGAAATTTGACATTCCTATTTGAAGTTCAAATGGTGTAGCAGTTATTGCACTGCTATACAAAGTCAGAGATTCTGGGTTCGACTCCTGGTTCAAGTTTAATTTTTCTTTTTAAAATGAGAAAATTTGTCTTATAAAGTGAATTGTATGTTTCCAATTTAATTTTAATTAGTTTGAACTCATAGTACAGTAAAAATAAACCTACACTTATGCCCTGCATACTGCCAGATAAAGAGATTCATGTATTTTTTAATTAATATGTTTAACTTTTGACAGGGGAGACATTTTTACATTTTGGCAGTTGAGGGAAGCCCCAATTAAAAAAAAAAAAGAGAGAGAGAGAGATCTGAGTTAGGTTTATGGGATACAGACAAAACAAGAAAAAATAATATAGGATTACCAAAATTCAGATGGAAAAAAATGGTGAATCTTTGCTAAAGATAGGACATACTATAAGATGATGTGGAAAGCAAAGTTCATTCTCAATACAGAGAGGACCCTTGATTTTAAACAGAGTATTTTAAAATTGAAAATTAAATTAAGAACCTGAGTAACTACTCTATTGGCAGGTATGACTTGATACAGAAAATACATAAATTGTAGCCAGACTATTGAGCAATAATGCTATAAATAATTACATTTACAAAATAAAAAGTAAAGAAAGTACTTAAAAAAAAAGAGATTCCCTTCCAATCTGAATGTCAATCAACTCGAGTTTGATATAGTTTCAAGTTGCAACTGGCAAGTACAGCATTCTACTGGCCTCTTCATGTTCCAACTTCATTTCACAAGATATTCTGTTTTACCAAAGTTTGCATTTCAATTCTGAAATACTTAAAGATAATACATAAATTATAACTATAATTAAAATATTAATAAGTAGATTCATGGTATGACAGGTCTGAAGAGCCAAGGTCGACTGAACTGGTTGCTGTCACTAACAAAAAGTAATGGTACAGGGAGTTATAATTCATCATTCTCAATTGAAATTTTAAAAAATCCAATTTTGCTACTTTTCATATCAAGTAGCTATTCAATCATCCTGACTGGTCTCTACTGCAGATCCTGTACACAAAGAAAAACTTCAAAGTTATAGTTACAAATTGTATGTGAGATGTCTGACCCCTGGGATGCCAGTCTGACATGGTAATCACTGAGAGCCTGGATTTGTATGCAAAATGCATGTTCTTTTTACACATTAAAAAGTATGCAGAAATTATTTACGCATTAAGTGGTATTTGATAATGCATAGAAATGCATATTCTGGGGGGGGGAATGCTTATTTTAGATTTTTAATGCATAAATGCATATTTTACTCCTAAATGTGGCATTAAATTATAATTTTCCCTTGAGCTAATTACTAGTAATTAATTAATTATGAATTAATATTTTTTAAATTAATAAAGCCTCTGCAATCAATTGGATATAAGCGTAACGTTTATATTTACATCTGTGTAAGAGGGGAATACCTGTGGGCCTTGAGAAATAATATTACGGTATTGCTAAAATCACATTTGATAAGCTTAGTAAAGTAATAAATAAAAATCCTGGCTACAATAGAATTTGTCAAATTAACAAAATGCTCTCTGGTGATAGTGAAGAAAACTGTAACCGAAGAGGAATTCACCGAAGAAGAACTGTGGTGTTTTTCACATGCACCTGTGACTTCATGTGATGTACAAAGGGCATTTTCATTGTATAAATCCTTCTTCACTGATAGACGAAGGAGCTTCACACAAGAAAACCTCCTAAAAAACCTTCCTTATCTGCTGTAACAGCGAGGAATAAGCTAAAATTACCCACAAAACAAATAATTTATTTGATTTTATTACAATCTGTTTTTGGATATTTAGGGTGCATATTTTCTCCATTTTTCATGCATATTTAGTACTTTATTTTGCATACAAATCTGAGCTCTAGTAATCACTATATCATAGAAGCAGTAAACATTTTAACAAATACATAACCAGAAAAACTAAACACAATATTCTTGTTTACTTGGTCTTCTGGTCTTTAAAGACTACAATTTTATTTAAACAAAATAGTTGACAAGAAAAAAGTTGGGAGAGCTTATTTTAGACGGCTGAATAGCATTGAACTTAATTTGGGAAATAAGCACATTTTTTTTTAAAATGACGTAACAGCCCAATATTGAGCCTTAGCCTCTCCTTTGTTAGGAGTTACAAGACAAAGTTAATTCAATTATGCTTATTTTCCTAGAGATGTCACGAATGATACATGATCAACATACTGACATCTAGTAGGCAACTAAGGTAGGGAACTAAGCATAATGAATGTAAAAAGAAGACAGAAGATGGTGTAAAGACTGTAGCATATGCTTTTGATGAAAAACTAATAGAAAAATATGAAAAAAAAAAGAAGAAAAGAAGATATATCTCCCTCTCTCTTTCTCTGAATGATATATTATGTACGTATCTTTTATCAAATTACAAAAGGCACAATGCATTTTTAATATTTGATTTTTTAGATTTCATTTGATAATATAGGAAGCTGCACACCATCAGTACTGAGCTATTAAAACATTTAAATGCCTTCTCAGTTATTATGCTAGTGTTTGTGGTGAAGTTATGCTTAGATCAAGAGGAAGGACAAGCTACTGGACCAATATAAGTTGAATCATATTTCAGTTGACGTACATGGACATTCAAGTTTTAGAGTCTAATGGACGTATTTAAATTAATGTGCTTATTTCTTCATTTTTCGATCACCAATTTTATTATAATGTAAAAAAAAATCTATATCTGGATACCCCTTACTTTCCCACGTGAGGACTGGGGTGCTCCCTAGTAGGAGTATTTTAACAAAACTAATTGACTTACTAAATAAAATTAGTGAGTTATTATTTCCCATAATTAATTTATGAAGTAATTTAGTTAGTCGTAACTACCTACATATGTCAATGAGTGATATAGGATCAGCACATCGTCTCAATGAGACATCTAGTAAACAACTAAGGTATTACTTGGATGGATAAAGGTCGTTAAATTTTGCACAGAGGCCTTTTTCATTCAAGCTTGCAGTTATTTTACAACCCTGAAAAACTTCAGGCTCGGGACCCACGGTTTAAAGTCCCTCCTGGAGGAGTTGTCCCTTGGATTTTTCCATCCTAAAATAATCCAGCGACCTGGCCATGTTTGAACCCTTGACCCTCGAAACTAGAGACAAGGAACATTACCACTAGCCCACCATAGCTGACTAAAAAAAAAATTCTAAAAAAATGTATAAAGAAAAGCAAGTAATTCTACAGTCAGTGTTGAAAGTGCAGTTTTAAAAAAGGTATAACAGAATACCTTACAGTCATAGATAAACACACCAGATTCTCACTAAACATAGTTTAATAAAATAACAATAGTGCTCAAAGGAACCAAGTTTTGCCCTTAAGAATATTAAAAAAAAAAAACCACAAGTGTGGAGTTGTCACAGCACTTGAGACAAGCAGAAATAAATGAGGTAGCAGCATGTAACATAATGTGAAACAAATGTTGTACCTTGGGATGACTATTTGGCAGTTAATAACACACAGACAGAATTATACATAATGTAAATAAAATACTACCACAGATGTGAATACCTCCCTCAAACAAGACTGTATGTCATATTTGTACAAATATTGAATTTGATCTAAAAGAGCATGACACATTACATTAAATATTTCTCTACATAAACAGATTTCTTTTATTTCTAATTACAAGTTGTGTTTGTTAGTTGTAAAGTTACCTATTCTAAAATGACACGTGTGGAAGATACAGATGTCAGTAAAAAAAAATTGTTTTTTGAGGGAGATTTTCATATTATGCTATTTTGAGTAAAATTTTACACTACCTCAATTTTCTTATTTCAAAATCTTCCAGTCCAAGTACTATTAATTAAAAGACACTTAAAGCAATTGTAATTTTGGAAAAAATGTTTAAAATGTTTACAACAGGGATTTCAAGTATGAATAATTCCTCCTTAAACACACAGGTATAACTTCTTTAACATTCATAAATATACCTTGTTAAAGGCTAGAATCTATTCATACTTGACATACAGAGTGTTTCAGTAATACCGTGCAAAAAGTAAACATGTTATAGGTGATGCTCTATTGAACAGTTTGAGGTACAGAACCTAGGATTTGCAATGCAGCATATGAGGATATATGGAATTCAACTTGCCTATCACATTTGTGTTCATCTTTACTGTTTTCTGACTTATTTAAAACAAGGTAAATATTAGCATGTATTTATACTGATTTGTTACATGTACCTTCTTATTTACACTATGTACATGTTTACATTTACATTCTTTACAAGTAACTGCAAATACCATAATTAGCACATGTTGATATTAAGTTGTATTTTCATTAATATATATTTGAAGAATGTGACATTATGAGGTTTATTTTAATTAATAATTCAGTTAGAATTTAACAACTCACCTCATAATTGTAAATTTCTCCAAGAGTAATTTCGATACTTTATACAGACCCATTAATGAAAACGGTGTATGGAGAATTAGAAATAATTTAGAACTTAAACACAGAATTGAACTTTTATAGAAAAAAATCACTATGATGTTTAATTTAAGTTTTAAATTAAAATTGTTTTATACCTCTCCTCATATCCAGTTTTCTAATTATACTGGTTTCATGTTAACTAAACAGAATGTTTATAAGATCTCAAGGAAGGAAGGAAGAAAAAAAAAATATAGATTGAAGGGTGCAGTGAGAAAGGATGCTAACCAGATGCTTGGTGTCAGGAACTGGAAGTCAGTTGCAGTGGATAGAGAAATGGGGGCATGCCGTAGCGTAGTGGCTAAGGCACTGAGCTACAAGCCGGAGGATCGAGGGTTCAAGTCCCGTTGGGGTCAGGATTTTTAAACTAACCCAAACCCTCTGGCGGCACTATGGCCCTGGGGTCGACTCAGCCTCTAACTGAAATGAGTACCAGACGCTTGTTCTGGGGTAAAGTCGGCCCTCACGCAGGGCTGACAACCCGGCTGACATAAAGTGTCGATTGTCTAGAAAAAGTGGGAGCCTTAACCTCCTACTACCCCAAGGGCCTCCTGAGGCCTGTTGTGGGACTTAAGAAGAACTGGATAGAGAAATGTAGAGGAAGAGGACTGGGGAGGCCAGGGCTCAATATGGGCTGTACCGCTACTTCTGTGTTTCATCCTGAGCTCTATCCAACTGGTGAATTGGTAGTTGGCGAACCTGTAGGTTGTTCTTACTCCCTCAGGTGGCTGACCAATTCAACAATTGTCTAGAGCTGAAGATGATACACAGGGGTATTGAAACTAGTCTTAGAGAAATCTACAATAACGAGATGAGGTGTGAAATTCTAACTCTATAATTAACTAAGTTGTACGCATTTCAAAACAGTTGTTCAAACTGCGTGTCACCAACCTCAATGCAAGTGTGACATCAGCATATAAGATTCTTAATCTTGGATATTAAATTTAACACTTCTCATCGAATATAAAATTTTATTTGAAGAGAAAAAAAAAAAAACCAGAGACATTGGGTTCAAATTCTGATTCATGCTTATATTTTTCTCTTTAAATAAAATATAAGATTCTGTCGCAGTCTGATGTCATTGTACATAAGCCAGAAAACAGTAATGATGTACAATAATGGGATATATAAGTTTATTCAAATACCTTTTAAGCTAGCTTCATAAACCATAAGTTTCCTACTTCAAATTATTCAGTCGAGAATTACAAATGCAGTGTTTCATTTTTGTGCACTTTTTCTGAAATATACTTGGTATATATATTTAGTTAATTCTGCATATGCTTGCCAGTTGGTAACACACACAAAAATACTCTGTTAGATTAATTTATTTTTTTTTTGGCAGGATTTAACATTGCACATAGAGTTCTACAGGAGACAGATATCACATGTAAACTACTGACACTCAGGAGTGGCTACTGGATGGCATTGTAAACATGATTGTCTCATGTTTTGTATGAGACTATGATGTCCATGTGCTCATTTCTAAATTTCTTATTTCTCACTAACTAGAGCAATTAAAACAACTTACACCGGAAACATGAAAATCTTGAACTGTTAATTAAGAATTAGTAATTTTTTTAAGAGTGGTAATGTCACTTTTTTTAAAGAACTACAGTAAATAATATTGCATTAAGTGAAAGCACTGCTATGTAAACTGCTATACTGTTTTAAAAATAAATAAAAAATCTCAGGAACTATAACTACATTAAAAGATCAAAAGCCTGCATATCTCGTATACTAATAATTAAAAACAAATGCACAAGTGACAGCTGAAAGTTCATGCCCAGAAATTTATAGTGTACAGGTAAGCACAAGAGCCTGAAACAGGGCTCAGATATCATCGGGTTCAAGCAGAAGTCACTAAGTCCTCAATTGGCTGTTTTGAGATATGTACACTACTATATTATGAAAATGATCAACACTAATAAAATTCATTGTTAAACCGTTGAGGTGGAGAGTCATAAAATAAAATAAGTTAAAATACCTTCTTAGGTAAAATCCGTCGTCCTCAACTTTTAAAATATGTGATCTTTATGCCTGTAGGCCTTTCAGGACATCTGTCGTGACACGACAAAGCCACATTAGAACCAGCAGCATCAAACATCAACCTGGATGCTGTAGCAAAGAATGAACTGCTGAAGATGGGATGGATGTCCTGAAAGGCCTACAGGCATAAAGATCACATATTTTAAAAGTTGAGGACGACGGATTTTACCTAAGAAGGTATTTTAACTTATTTTATTTTATAGACGCTTAATATTTTCTGGCGTAACAGACTTCTGATGTGAGATCAAATTTTAATATCGTATCTTAAAACAACAATTTTGGACTTAGTGAAATCTGCCAGAACGATGATGATATGATGCGCTTTCTTTCATAACCACATTCCTTTAATTCTTAATTCTAACTCATAAGTAGGAACTGCTTCAGTTTATTTAAAATATATGAGAATGAGGAGTGGAACATAGCTACATTATCTATTACTGCAATCATTTATATTATCATTGTGGTAGCCTTGCTCTTGAAACAAAATGTATATAAAAATTATGTTTTGTGAGACCTGAAAAATAAATTCCATACAAACAGAAAACCACATATCAAAACATTTATACATGCAGATGAAGTAATGCTTAAAGTAAATTAAGATAATAGAAAAAATAATTTGAAAAATGAAGACTGAAGCACCAAATGTATTAATTTAGAATACAGAGTTAAAATGATCAAGTAATTAAATTTGGAAAAGAGATTTTCCAACAGAGAGCAAAACAAGAATGTGCAATGTTCATTACACAGACTCCAAGTTTAAAAAAAAATGAGGGTGTTATGTGAAATGATAAACAGGGATATCTGAACACAGAAAAACTGAAAATATACTTTAAAAAGACTCAAATATTCAAAATTTCTAGGAAGTAACACTACGAGGTATTAATATTATAATACCCAAATTATTCAAATAAATATAAAAAAACTAGTTTTTTATTATAGAAAGAAAAATTAATGCTCGAACCAGGACTTGAACCCCAGAATTGTAACTCTGAACGTTACTATGATATCAATTACACCTTCCGAACGTCAACAATTCTTTCCACTTATATAATCCTCATTCTATATAATTGGAAAGAATGTTGACGTTTGTATCGGAGTTCGGATGGTGTAATCGGTATCATAACGTACAGAGGTGCAGATCTGGGACTCAAGTCCCGGTCCGAGCGTTAATTTTTGGTTTCTAATATAAAAAACTATGTCCAATTCTGGAAAGTGTTAATTTAAAATATAACATCAAAATAAAAACCCATAACCAAAGGGAGACCAAATAAAGACCATCAGAAAGATAAATCTACAGGAATAGGGAAATAATTAAGAAGAAGAGTAGGGAGATGAAATATATTAAATCATGTGGAATACAAATTTGATAACAGACATAAAATTAAATCTTGAATATAATTAAGATTTTTTGTTAGAAAAGGAAAAACTTTATTTTTTAAATTTGGACTAATTTCTATGAAATAAAGATATCCCATCATCAAGCTATGAAATTCCATGGGTAATCTGGTACATTTTCAACCAAGGGCACAAGAAGGCAATGATTGCTAGCCCAGTGCTAAAACTGAATTTGCCTTCACAGAACTCTCCAGTACTTATTTTAAAAGAAGTTGAGTAGGTCACAGAGTATATTAAAGAAATGAAGATAAAATGATGAATGAAGATGCATTTATACATTAACCAGCTACACTATAATATTAAAGAATGATAAATAATTTTGACCAAATCAATCAAAGCCGAACAGAAAAAAGTACGAAAGACAAAAGCAACGAAAACGGACATTGAATATAGATATAGAATTGAATAGCAAAATAATATCATCGTTAAATTCCATATGGTGGGATAAGCATATTTGGAAAGACACAAAAAAATATATTGGTAAAACATTGGTGGAATCTGTTGCAATGTATGGAAGTGAGGTATGGGCAATCAATAAGTACTACAAGAATAGACTAATAGCTCTAGAAATGGATTATTTACGCAGAAGTGCCAGAAAGTCTAGATTAGAACATGTCACAAATAAGGAAATTAGAAACATAATGGAAGCAGAAGAAAGCATAATTGAAAGAATCGAGGAGAAGGAATTAAAGTGGTTAGGACATGTCTTAAGAATGGAAGATGAGCGATGGCCGAAGCAACTATATGAATGGCATCCGAACAGAAAGAAGAAAAGAGGGAGACCAAGGTTAACATGGAAGGAAAACATGAAGACAGTAATGCAAGCTAGAGGGCTAAGCATCGAAGATGCCGAAGACCCTAGGCTTTGGAGGTTTGGCATGGGAAGAAGGCAGCAGCTGTAAAAACCCGAAGATACATAGATAGATAAATAATTTTGAAACATTTAAGCGAGTAACGATGAAATTATTGATTAGTTGAGTAAAATAATTATATTCTTTTGTATAGAAAACATTTGGCAAACATCACATTGTTTTATTAATAAAGAGGACCTTAAATATCTATAATATCAATAATAATGTGAAATAAATAAATAAAATAAATAAATAGCCTGAAGCTGATAAGTAGGTATGTGGTGGGTTTGTTTTATATCCTTTTATTTTTACAGATTAGAAACAGGAGCTAAAAAGAACTATAAGGATTCTTTAATATGATATCATAACTTATATAGCCCTTAACTAACTAAACATTAAATTCATGAACTTCAGTTAACAATATCTTATTACTATGAAAGTTACTTCCAACATTCTCACAAGTTGCTTAACTTGCATAAAGATAATACTAATCTGAATCAAATGAATCTTGATTTCTTCTTATCTCATATATCTATGTTTTTTAACACAAAACTGCAGTATTGGGAAATACAACATTCCCATCATCAGCTGTTTTCATGGCGATGTTTTTTAACACATTCAGTACCAGGCACTGAGCAGGGCATTTAAACCCACAGGCCAGCCATTTAAATACCCCAGCTACCCTTTTTGTGGCACTTCAGAAAATGGACCATTATTCACAAACTATTAGTCCTAGAAAATTCAAATTTTGTACATACCTAAAGGAGATATCCTAGTAGGACTTGATGGTGAAATAACTTGGGTGATTGACATCACATGGTATTGGCGTATCAATTTCAGGAAATGGAAGTTCATCTTCACTTTCACTTTGTGAATCTTCTAATTCAGGAATCAGTTCATCACCTGAATTATCATTATACAAAATATTCACTAATTCTTCTTCAGTGAGATATTTTTCTTTCGCCA
This sequence comes from Diploptera punctata, assembly GCA_030220185.1. NCBI lineage: Eukaryota > Metazoa > Arthropoda > Insecta > Blattodea > Blaberidae > Diploptera > Diploptera punctata. The sequence goes on along the minus strand of JASPKZ010003868.1, from coordinate 5,140,973 downwards.
TGGTTTCACTCACACACAAACAACAGCGCGATAACGAGAAACATACACGACTGCATTGGAGCCTGGAGGCAAGTTTGGGTGAACAAATTCCATGTGTTGTTTGTTTTAAAAATAAAAGGGGATTCACCAACGGGAATAGAAAATGTACATTTACATGCCATCTATGATCTCCAAGACATACTAAGCCAACACAATATTTAGGCGCCGAATATAAACATGGTTTGTTCGCGCCCGCTCTAAAACGAGTTAACTGACCGACGGCCACATACACGATAGTCTCTTTAAATGCCTTAACAGGTACTGAATGTGTTAACACAGAACTGCAGTAATGGGAAATATATCAGTCATGACAACAGCTGATGATGGGAATGATGTATTTCCCAATACTGCAGTTCTATGTTAAAAAAAATAGATGTATGAGGTAAGAAGAATTCGCGATTCATTTGATTCTTATTAAGAAAACCTCATAATGTAAAAATTCTCAAATTTATTATATTAATACTAATCTATTTATATTTAAATAAATAAGCAAAAATGATGTATTATTGCTATTCACACGTCATTGAAGATACAAACTGTATATCACTATTTCTTAAAAAAATATTTCAAAAACTCTTTTAACTATTTCCTATTAGTTAAAAAAAAACATAATAAGAAAATTCAATTATAAAACTTAAAGAAGTGTTATCATTTCTGAGTGAACCTTCAGCTACTTGTAATGCTTAATTTTCTATTACACTGTGAGTCAAACAAGAAACATCACACAAAAATGTTAACATTAGTAATGATTGGCAACTGCGTTTTCAAATTTATCTTAATTATTATCATTTATCTATGTAGTTTTATTTTTTGTTTCTCCTAGAAACAACTATTCAAGGAAATAGAACATATGGTTATCACAACAGTTTTTTTTTGCATCTAAAATTAGAACTTTATTCACTTCCACTTGTCCACTCAGAACAAACTCTCAACAGCTGAACAGCAGAACTACTTGCAATCCCTAAATTTGAATGGAGAACAGAAGTGTGAGCATTAATTACAAATCTTATTTTGTCTTTGGAAATCAAGGTATTTGTGGCATCGTCAAATACAAGTGAATAATAAAGTTTTATTAAAAAACCCTACATGTACATCCCAAGGTCGCAGATATGAGAGCTGGGAGGGATATTATTAAATAATTTAATTAAAACCAACAAAAATTAAAAGATTGATGAAGGCAACAAATTGGGGATTTATCAAATTGATTGTAAAGAAAACAAAAAAAATATACATAGGAAAAACAAAAAGGAATTTGAATACAAAATTGAAAAACATCTTAGAAAAGTTAATGGGAATAGAAAAGCCTGCAATAGCTACACATGCATGTTAAAAAAACAAACAAAAAACACAGAATAGAAACTAAGGCCAAATTACTGAAACAGTTAGAAAAAATATAAGGAACTCACAATTTGGGAGAAAATTTATAATCACAAGAATAAGAAGAAAACTATGAATTTTGAAATTTCTGGGGGAAAAAGAAAAAAAAATTGATTTGGAAGTTCATCAATCAGTCAACAGAGGGAGCAGAAATCAACATACAGGAATGACAACAGCAAATTTGGCAGTTGAGAGGCATTGACAATGTCACACAAGTGTGAAGAACTAATCTGCAAGAAATATAAAAAAAAATATGAGGTGAGTCTAAAACCCAAACTCATAATAATTAAAAAAAACCTTAGATATGGTCAAATTTAAATGGATGTAAATATGAGAAATCTAATATTTTATTAACATTGATTTTAAACTTCATGTTAGTTCCTCTGAAATTATATAGGCCCTATTAATTTTTAAAAAACTTAATTTATTTAAAAATATAATTAGTGTAGATATGAATAAAAAATATGCTGAAATTATTGACAGGATAAATAAGGGCAAATCTACAATATCAAAATTAAATGGTGTTTTATGGGATCAGAATATAAGTTCTAAAACAAAAACATTTTTAATACAATAATAAGGAGTACAATGACATACGGTGCACAAACATGGAAATTAAAATCTATAACAGTAAGTAAATTCAATTCTGCAGAAATGGATTTTTGGAGGCGTTCAGCTGGAATTTCCAGAAGAGTTAAAATAAGATTTCATAAAAAAAAGCAAACAATTAAAATTGTATGACCATGTAAACAGAATGACAGAAGACAGCTTCCCAAGAAGAATACTAGAATGGGTGTCACATGGCAAAAGAAGAGGACGCCAAAAATAATATGGATTGATGGTGTATTAAGCAGCATGAAGATAAAGGATTGGACAATGGAGATTGCAATGCCAGAGAAATCTGGAGGAGAATGGCAGTAGATTAAATTGGCGCAGGAAGATGTGAAACCTGCTAAAATAAAATAAAATAAAATAAAAATAAAGTAACTGGCAAATTTGAACCGAGAGCTTGATATATTGAATACTTTAAAATTAACTTCTTGTAAGATGAGAGGAGAAAAAAAAAATCTACTATGGAAGCCTACTTTGGAAGAACATTTCTGCTTGTTCAGTGCTGAGAGTCAACATTTGCTGGCTGGCAAGTCAAAGCTTACATATGGAAGCATCTATATACATGGTACGGTACACCAAATCCACCAACCTTGCTCATAAAATAGTTATCAGTACAGTTGTGTAAAAACCAAACCCTACAAAGTATATATCAGTCCCACAATATCATTCTAAAATACATTATATCTCTGATATAAAAAATCTCCATTCGGTATCAAAGTGTTATGAATTACAACCGCATATACACAACAACCGGCTTCTCACCACAACAAACAGTCTCTTCAGTATCGATGCTTTTTGTTGCTATTATATAACATGTATTGCACAAATATACGTCAGGAACAGATCTAACTCTCCTACCAAGTTAACATCTGGCAGTGAAAATCATTTTATTTGCTTTAATAATTTTCCATTATTAGAACCTTCATAATCACAGTCCAGTTCAGTCATTGAAAGACAATATGTACACACACACAAGGCAAATCTAAACAATGTATCATCAAATTATATCAAAGACAGTTTTTTTTAATTGTTACCATACTCATTTTGCATATTATAATATTATAAACAATTGCTAATTATGATTTTACATATATATTTGGTCCCTTCTGGGAAATCTAAAATATAAGGTTGCCAAATTTATCAATGTGTTCAAATTTTGTCCACCTTAATTATAAAAAGTATCCAATATAAAATTTTTACATAAAAATGTCTTCATAACTATATTATTAAAACCAACAGAACATTATGTAGAATAAATATGAATAGCACATTTTCTCAAAAGTCATTGTCATAAATTGGAAACCGATCAATATTTACTGCACCACATTGCTATAGTGTTCAAATAATTTTAGATTTTCTACTATTGTTTTAAGTATTACAGAATCTAATTTTCCCTTGAAGGCATGAAAAGATTATTTTATTCAGAAACTTCCAATAATGAAGTTGAGTTTATCAGAAAATTTTGTAAGGGAATTGTGCAACTTCACAGACTATATTTGAAGAGAAAAATGTTCGCCTAGACCGGGACTCGAACCCGGGACCCTTGACTTTCCGGGCCAAGTGCTCTACCAACTGAGCTACCGAGGCGAGTTACGATCTAGACGCAAATTTTTCTCTTATATACGTTGTAATTCCATATCGCCAAATGCTTTTGAAACCATTGCTTCTATCTTTGCAAATGGCGGCTTCTAATTATGTTTTTATTATTGATTTAACATTTCTCACTGAAAGATAAATTATATTTGAAGAGAAAAATTTTCGCCTAGACCGGGACTCGAACCCGGGACCCTTGACTTTCCGGGCCAAGTGCTCTACCAACTGAGCTACCGAGGCGAGTTACGATCTAGACGCAAATTTTTCTCTTATATACGTTGTAATTCCCTATCGCCAAATGCTTTTGAAACCATTGCTTCTATCTTTGCAAATGGCGGCTTCTTAGTTAAGAAGACATTTATTGGGAATTTAACATTACTTTATAAAGCTAGTAAGGCTTCTAATGATGTTTTTATTATTGATTTAACATTTCTCACTGAAAGATAAATTATATTTGAAGAGAAAAATTTTCGCCTAGACCGGGACTCGAACCCGGGACCCTTGACTTTCCGGGCCAAGTGCTCTACCAACTGAGCTACCGAGGCGAGTTACGATCTAGACGCAAATTTTTCTCTTATATACATTGTAATTCCCTATCGCCAAATGCTTTTGAAACCATTGCTTCTATCTTTGCAAATGGCGGCTTCTTAGTTAAGAAGACATTTATTGGGAATTTAATATTACTTTATAAAGCTAGTAAGGCTTCTCGTCCCGGTCTAGGCGAAAATTTTTCTCTTCAAATATAATTTATCTTTCAGTGAGAAATGTTAAATCAATAATAAAAACTTCACAGACTATGTTTGTATAATGGAGAAAACACTACATGGTTACACCATATGCTATCAACAAATAATATGCATTCAACTGTAGTTATTCACATAAATATTTGGTTAGAATTATGCAAAGAGTAATCTACAGAATTTGTAAAAAATAACCTAACAGCTATGTGTACTTAATTTTAAACTTTTATCAGCTTACAAAGTATTCTGTTAACTTCAAGAAGTAAATTTTAAAACTTTTTGTGAATTGATGTAAAAATATATATAATATTGCAAAACATGTGTATAATTTTCTTGCTATTATTAAATATTTCATAGCAATATTCAAAACAATTTATAGAATATTAATAATATGGCATCTTCTATACTGGTTCATAAAGTAATTATCAGAAAACACCAATATTTCTGGTCAATTAAGTGTAAAAATTATTTTGATCAATTGTACAGCTTCTTAATTTTAGTTGGGCAATGTTGAAGTTGGACATAAAGTGAGAATACTCTTTGTTTTTTGACTATAATGGTTATGACTGGCACAAAAACTTTTGCAATAGTTTAAAAAAGAAACTAGAAATTCAATATGGTGGAGATTCAATAAACATTGAATTCAGTACCATGTTCTGACAAAAAAAAAAGTTTCATATATATATAATTTAAGATCATGTTCATGAAGACATATTTTCAGCTGCTCTGAGTACAGAATGGACAAGGTAAGAGGTAAGGGAAAATCTTATGTTGTGCTACAAAATTGTATATATTGTCACCTTACTTCTAAAACCTCGTAAGTCTAAATTAACAAATTTTTCAAGAGAGCATAAAAACATTTTTGACATTCATAGTTAAATATGGGAATAACAATATGAGGTTCTTAATTCAATGAATGAATGAGTAATTTCTTATCTTACCTCATAGTTTATATTTTCTTAAACACAGGATGATCAGGAACTGATCTCGAAGTTCATCAAATCAACATCAGATGACAACATTATAGATGGAGATTCCAACGAAAATCCGGTAGTCATAATATCAGTTGAAAATGGGAGGGATGTTTCTATTAAATACCACAGTTCCCGTGTTTAAGAAAACATAAACGAGGTAAGATAAGAAATGACTCAATAATTCATTGAATTTTTGACATTGCTTATTATTTTGTAATTATGTTAAGAAATAAGAACTGGAATGAGAACAAGAGGACTGAAGGACATGGAGTGGATGGATAGGGACAGGTGGAGAAGGAAAATAAAAATTTTAGGGACAGAAAGATGTGTAAACATTGAAAATCTGAATATAAACAAACATTTTTTAATGTCTTATTTTAAATGTAAACGTTTAAAATAGAACATTGAAAACATAGTTACAAAATAACAAGCAATGTTAAAAATGTTTTTATGCTTCTCTGAAAATGTTGTTAAATTAGACTTACACGAGGTTTTAGAAGTAAGGTGATGATATGTTACAATTATATATCAATCATTAACTATGATAGTATTGAAAAATACAGAGGGAGATGTCCACTTCATACTTCTAGGTATTTGTTTACAATTCAAAAGACACATAATAAACAAAATTTGATACAAATATGAAGAAATAAATACATTTTAGTTCAGCACTCTTGAAGGAAATAGTAATTCTAACGATGTTAACATCACATGTAAGTATAAATCTGTTCCTGATTGATCTGTTAAGAGTAACACTTAAATACATCACACTTTCATTGAGAAACAATGACAATGCATTAGTTACAACATTTTGAGAATCACCACAGCAAATATTCAGGACTTTATAATTATTGAGCTGTGTAAGGTTTTAGTGAAACAACCACTAGCATTATATTAACACAATGCTAATACCTTAGTTAATAATGCATTATTCACCTTGGTCATGTGGAATTATGATTATATTAATAATGTTTAATTTGTTATACTTGATGTTTATTCTAATTTTCTTAGAAATAAAAAAAACCAAATCTAAATTGTATAAGAAAAAACATATGATTAATTGTGATGATCTTGATGAAGATTTTCGGGCTGTAGGCCGTGGTCGTGAGGCTTGTAGTTCCCCGACGTTTCGCCAAAGACTGCATCTGGCATCCTCAAGGGTTGTCTTGAGACTGGCAATTCTGTCTGTCGTCTGTCCTATTTATACGTTCACCGCGATGTGTTCGTAAGTTGTATCTGCCTTCTGATTAATATAACGTACAGTCGACTAGACCATCAAACAGCAATCTCATTGGAGCAATGGAAGTCCCTAATGCTGACCAATCAGAAGCAGATACAACTTACGAACACATCGCGGTGAATGTATAAATAGGACAGACAGCGGACAGAATTGCCAGTCTCAAGACAACCCTTGAGGATGCCAGGCGCAGTCTCTGGCGAAACATCGGGAACTACAAGCCTCACAACCACGGCCTACAGACCGAAAATCTTCATCAAGATCATCATAGCAACTCCGGCCGTGAAAGTCTACGTGAATACATATTATTAATTGTTAAAAAATAATAAATGTTTTATTGATATCCGATTATCACTTGCTATTTTTATGTAAACATTTTAACAAAGCTAATTATTTAAGTTAAATATAATTTATTCCCTTCTACATTAAGTTAATACATAGGTCTACATACCCACAAATATAATCAAAAAGTAAATTTCTCAATTCAAAATATCAAACAGAAAATATCCTATTATACACGGAAATTAAGTATTTCTAGGGAAGCAGTCACTAAAAAAAATATTTACTTATAATATTGATAACAAAATATTGCAATTTAATTAATAAAGTCACTTTTATTTATAATTAACATGATTAATAAAACTATATTATAACTTTAATCACTGGAAATATGGCCTTCAGGGAGGGGGAGGATATATTTTGTGTTTTTTTGAATTTTATATATCTAAAAACAGGTTTGATCTTTGATTATCAAATCCATTGATTAAATCATTACAAATACGCTGCAATCATCATATTCATAAGAAAAAATAAAACATTAATTTGTAAATTAAATCTACTAAACCCTTCTCAGTTTTACTGAAATAGGTCCATAATAATCTAAATCTTATTCCAAATGCAAGAAAGTTCCTCAAATACAATCCAACATGAAATGCTTTATATTAGAAATAAATCTATGTCCAATTCTGGAAAATGTTAATTTAAAGTATAACATCAAAAAATGAAATAACTTGTCTAATTTACGAGGGCGGATCGGAAAGTAACGCACAATAATTTTTTTCTGCCTTGGTATTGCAGCTAGAATGTTGAAATTTCACAGAGATATAGTTCGAAGTTTTCACTACAGATGGTATTTTTTTCTCAGGTGCACCTCTTGCGAGAGAAGCTTGAACTATGCAACAAAGATGGCGCGCATGCTACAGTCGTCCACCTGTGAGGAACAGAGAAGTGTTGTTCGATTTTTGTGGGCCAAAGGGCATAAACCCAGTGAAATTCACAGGGACATGCGTGGCGTGTATGGGGATGATTGTATGGACCGTAGCAATGTCTCCAGGTGGTGCACATTCTTCCAAGAGGGACGCGTGAACCTTAGTGATTCGCCACGCTCCGGCCGGCCGACAACAGCAGCAATCCTGCAGAATGTCAGAGGCATTGAGGCGGCAATTCTGAACGACCGGCGTGTGCAACTGCGAGCCTTATCGCAGAAGTTCAACATTTCCTATGGTGCGGTGTACGATATTGTTCATGAAAATTTGAAATTCCGTAAAGTTAGTGCTCGCTGGGTGCCTAAGAACCTGACAGACGACCACAAGGGCCAGCGAATGATGGCAAGCTTGGACCACTTAACGCGGTACACCGCACAAGGACATGACTTTCTGGAAGGAATCGTCACAGGTGATGGATGAGTTGTGGGCGTACCACTGCACACCCGAAACAAAGCAGGCATCAATGGAGTGGAAACATGCTGGTTCCCCAGTAAAGAAAAAATTCAAAGTGACTCAATCTGCCAGGAAAGTGCTTGTGACAGTGGTCTGGGATATGCATGGTGTTTTATTGGTGGACTTTGCCGAACACGGGACCACTGTGAATGCTGCGGCCTACATTAAAACTTTGGTGAAGTTGCGTCGTGCCATTCGTGACAAACGTCACAACATTAACGTTAAACTTCTTCATGACAATGCTCGCCCCCATGTTGCTGCTGTCGTTCGTCAGAAAATCGCCGAATTTGGTTGGGAGGTGCTCCAGCATCCACCATACAGTCCGGATCTTGCACCATCGGACTTTCATCTGTTTGGTCCCATGAAGAAATTCCTGGCCGGCAAACGCTTTGAGACAGATGTGGAAGTGAAATCAGCAGTGCGCAGATGGCTACACTCCAACCAAACGGACTTCTACGAACAGGGCATATTGAAACTGGTAACACGATGGGAAAAATGTGTTGAGAAAGTTGGTGACTATGTCGAAAAGTAGGTAAAAGATGTAAGTTCATTTGTGATTTTTTTCCTTTTTTTTACTATTAAACTTTTTTAAAAAAAATTATTGTGTGTTACTTTCCGATCCGCCCTCGTATCATATTTCTTGAAAATAAATCTATCTTAAAAAGACAAGATAATAAAAATATTTTTTTTTATTTCAGTTATAAAATTCCTATTAGGAAGTAATCACAGGATTTATTATTGCAATGTTCAATCTTTCAGGAATTGTGGCTTTGTTGAAACAACAAATTGTATTACTATCTTAATTTTAACAATGTGTTAAACAGTACTAAGACTGGAGATTCAAAACTTTCTACAAAAAAATCTACTTCTACTAACATATCCCATCAACTCTGCAACACGATAAAAGGTAAAATGTAAGGTGTAGTTAATTTGTTATTTAATCTGGGTCCTTTCTTGGCAAGGGTAACTGCTATTTCATTGCTGAGTATTCCAATAAGAGCTTGGTGATCATCATCCTTTCATGCTCTAGTCCTAAAAGGACTGTTATGGTCTACAATATTTTCTCTCCATTTCTTCCTAGGTTGACCCAATAATATTTTACCATGTGCTGCTAATTAAAAAAAAAAAACCCCTGGGGTTCCTAGATCTTGACATATGATTAACATACTGATGGTATCCTTTGAAAGCAGATCCAGTTTTTCTGACTTCGGATGAATTTTAAGCGTTTACTTAAGAATAATTAATTATTACTATTTATTATCTAAACTCAACTAGCTATAAATTTAAACTTATATTGTTTTTCATATTTGAAGAGAAAAATTATACGCTCACACCGGGACTTGAACCTGGGACCCTTGGTTTTCTAGTCCAAGTGCTCTACAATTTGAGCTACCTGAGCAAGTACCGATCTAAACGCAAATTTTTCTCTATATACGTTGTAATTCCCGCCCACCAAATGCTTTGAAGCCTTTGCTTCTATCTTTGCAAATGGCGGCTCCTATATTAAGAAGACATATTTGGGAATTATACATTACATTATAAATGCCAGTATGGCTTTTTTCGATGTTCTTATATTGTTTTTATTCATAATCATCCACTTATCTTGTCCTCCTTTCGGAAGGTTGATTCCAAATATGCCTCGAACCATATTTATTTTCCCATGCTTTGCTTCTTTTTAGGTCTTCCCTGTTGTATCCTCTCTCTTGTAGACTTTTCTTCACTTGGTTAATCCATCTTTTTCGTGGTCATTTTCCTTGCATCTTGAGATTTAACAGTCTTTGTGGTAGTCTTTCCTTTTCCATTCTTTTTTAAATGTGCAAACCATTTTAGTTACCCTTTTCTATGTCTGTTGTTAATTTTTCTGCACTTAATGTCTTCTTGATTTTGTCATTCCTTATTCTATCTCTCCTTGTTTTATGTAGCATTCCATGTAAGAATTTCATTTCTGTAGCTTGGATTCTGCTAAGTCCTTCTTTGTATATGTCCAAGTTTCAGCTGCATGTGTTATAACTGGTTTGAAATAAGTTTATACATTGCCATTTTACTCTTAGTGGGTATATCTTTATTCCAGATTAATTGTTTAGTTAAATTATAGACTTTTCTCTATTCTTTTACTGATTTCAGTCTGTATTTTCCAATTTTCATTTATCATTGTTTTTATTACCCATTCTTAATTTACATTTATTACGCTTCTTTTGTCATCTGTAATTTTATTTTTTCTATCATATAATATGTGAAATTACATAATTCCTGTAACAATGTAGTCCCTTATATAAAAGTTAATCTCCTGTTTACATAATAATTCAATTTAAAGTTTTCTCCATGTAAAATCAGAGATACATATGGGAAAAACATTATTAAAAATTATCATCATCATAGTACATTCATGAATTTAGGCCATTTGTTGACCTGTTTCGGCCTCAAGAGAAACACCATCCAAAAGTCTTTTGAGTGGACGTCCTGGTCTTCTTCTTCCTGCAGGTTGATATTTTAACATTTGTTTGGATATTCTGTGATCTTCCATTCGATGAACATGTTGCATCCATCTTGACTTATAATCAGAAATGTTGTTTTCTAAAGGTTCCATGTGTAATTCTTCTAAGATGTCTTCATTTTTTTTGTGATCTAGTAGTGTGTACCCTGCAGTCCTCCGAAGGTATCTCATTTCAGCAGATCTAAGTCTCTGTATATCCTTCTGTTTCAACATCCATACTTCACTACCATACAAAAGAGTTGGAAGAGCCTGTGTTTTATACACTTTTAATCTTGAATGCTTTTATTATCTTCTGGATAAATTAAGAACTTATTTAAAGTCTTGTACTTTACATATTATAAAATGTAGTTGTGGGCAGTGGCTTCAATATAAACTAAATACAGTATAAGAATGAATTAATTATATCTAATAAACAATATACCAACATGTAAGAAAAATCGGTTTTGAATCTAGCTTCAATTAAAAATCTGTGAGTATTTTCTTAGTGAAAACTTAATAAAAATTAAGATGGGCAACAATTTTTAAGGGGAGGGGGCCAAGCAAGTGAGTGTTAACATTATATTTAAAAAAATATATTCTGCAAATCTGATAATATGCTGGCAAATATATAACTACAATAAAAAATACAAATGATTACCAAGGAATATTACAAATATATATGTATATTATGTTTTTCTTTGTAGAAGCTTTAAGCTGGTATTCAAGAACCAAACTCACTAGGCCATACTATCTTCGTCTTCCATAAGCTGAGGCTATCCCAGCATTATAAGACTTTACATTTTGATAATAAATCACTAAACAATATGAAACTAAGCCTAATCCATCCCAACCAATTAAAATTCTAATTATATTAGGGCTAATAATCAAAAATATTATTGATATAACAAATAAAAGGACAAGAAAAATAAATCAATTAATATTTAAGTTTCAATTGTTCTTGGAATTTTTAAAAATCAATATCTTGTTAGTACATGATGTTGAATAGAGTGAGCCAGTTAGAGTAGGTTTTGCATGGCCCACATAATTAACCACGGAGAGATGGGCTGAGAGTCGCTCTTCCTGGAAAGCTTGATTCTTGAATACTGGCCTAGAAGTTCATTTCATGCTATGAAATTTTCAACAGGTGAACTAAAATATCAGAGATCTCCTAATTGTTGAAAAACAATAAACATATATAAATTTAAGTTATATAGGTAGGAAATAACACTTTGAGGTTTATTTTAATTTTGTTTAGTTGTTTCTTGACTCACCTCATACTTCTTAACTCCCACGCAGACTCGAGTTTCTTCAAAATGTCACAAATGCAGTGAAGAAACTTGAGTCTGTGTGGGAGTTAAGAAGTATGAGGTGAGTCAAGAAACAACTAAACAAAAAAAAAATGTTTATGCTGATTATTAGTTATTATTGATAATGGGAATATTTCAAATGGGAAGAATACTAATGATATAAAATCTTAGCAAAGATTATCAGTAATAAAACTATCCAATATTTAACAAGCAATTAAGTCATATGAGAATAATGCATTAATTAGCAAATAGAAATAGCCTACATAGTATATATATAAAACATTAAAAAAAGATTAAGATGTTCCCCAAATCTTCAGATTGTCTTCATATCACTTTAGCTCCAATATTAATCAAGAAAAGTCATGGGACTTCATAATTATAAATTATTTGTAAGTATTTTCTATTTATAGCAAAATAAAATTATAGTAATTATAAAAATGTAATATAATTTGTTCCATCCCTTCCAAGCATTGCAGGAAGCTAACGTTACAAGCAATCTTCAAGGCACAACCTTAGGACATATTACTTAGTGTAGTCTAACCAACATCTTTTGTCATAAATTTTAGGAAAACAGTGATTAGTTATAAGTAAACCAGTCTCAAATCCAAATACACTTAGAGTTAAATAAATTAACACACATCAAAGATAGTATAGCAGGAATCAAAGTAAGGCAACTTTACAGTCTATTTGCCATCATCAGTTAGCAAATATCTTACATCTCAATGCTGTGTTGAAATGGCAGTCCTTTATCCAATAAATCTGTTGTAAAAATAATACAATGGGCTTTAAAAAAGCTAAGCTAGAAAAAAATGTCATGTTATAAATTAATGGCTACAGTTATTGCTTTATAGCTTTCATTCAAATTGCAAACATAGTGCCTTTTTTTCCTGGACTGATGAGTAATACTGACTGGCTGCTTTAACTTCTAAATGCAATGTTCATACCGAGTCCTGAAATTTATGTGCGTGTGTTTCAGTCATCTACTGCCCTTTTTATGCTTCGAGTTTTACATTACACATTAATGTGCTTATTTTCAATTTACGCGTCACATTATGCAGATGTAACTATACACAGATGAGTATGTTTAAATGTTCATAAGTTGATTATGGGAAATAACATTATGAGATTCTTCAATTAATGAATGAGTCGATTATCCTAACTCATACTTCTCTAACACAGGAACTGCAGTTTTCAAGAGGCATCCCTCTCATCAGCCAAATCCACGACTACCAAATTTTACCAGATGGCAACTTTGTAGATGCAGATTCAAACAAAAATCTGGTATATTTGAAGAGAAAATTTTTTGCCTAGACCGGGACTCGAACCCGGGACCCTTGGCTTTCCGGGCCAAGTGCTCTACCAACTGAGCTACCGAGGCGAGTTACGATCTAGACGCAAATTTTTCTCTTATGTACGTTGTAATTCCCTCGCGCCAAATGCTTGAAACCATAGTTTCTATCTTTGCAAATGGCAGCTTCTTAGTTAAGAAGACATTTATTGGGAATTTAACACTATTTTATAGCCAGTAGGGCTTCTATTGACGATTTTATTATTAATTTAACACTTCTCATAGAAGGATAAATTATATTTGAAGAGAAAAATTTTCGCCTAGACCGGGACTCGAACCCGGAAAGCCAAGGGTCCCGGGTTCGAGTCCCGGTCTAGGCGAAAATTTTTCTCTTCAAATATAATTTATCCTTCTATGAGAAGTGTTAAATTAATAATAAAATCGTCAAAAATCTGGTAGTTGTGATGTTAGCCGATGATGAGAGAGATAATTCTTGAAAAATGCAGTTCCCGTGAAATATGAGGCAAGATAAGTATTGACTCATTCACTAAATGTTTAAGTGTGTTATATGAGAGATGTTGATGAAGAGAAGGGAGACCTGGTGCTGGCATATAGCCTAGAGGGTTTTTGTAGAAAATAGCTTTGCTGTTTTAGAGCAATTCTTGTTAGTAAACGTGTCCTTTTATGTGAGATTGATTTATTAGTTAATTCATTTTAAATAAATAATTAATTTTGTGGTGTAGGTGAACAAAGACTAACTGCAGCAGAAATTAAATTTACTGCAGGTTACTCAAGAACAGACCATAAAAGGAATTCTGAGATTCTCAAAAAATTACATTCATGGGATATGTACAAAAATATAGAAACTATTGGAAATCTCACATAAGAAGAATGAGCCGAACAAGAATACCATGTCAAATCTTAAATTACCAGGCAAGATATCTTTGGGCAGACCCTTCAAACATTGGATTGACACTGTAACAGACCCCTAGGTCCATCACATGAAAGGAAGAAGAAGAAAAAGAAGAAGAATTTCACTTATAACTTTGCCAAGAAAGTGAGTGCCCAATTTATGAAACAATACTTTTAAGGAACATATAATTATAATTATTTAATAGTTAAGAAGTGAACCTAATTATCGGAACAGTGGCTAGCGGAAAAGCCACTGAATCATCCCCTTCCACCGAAACTTGTTTTGCCAGGTACAGCCGTAGTCAAAAAAAAAGAATACATAACTAATATATCACATGTGGTTTACTCAGCAAGAATGTTCTCTGTGGACACAATCTATAAAATTCCAAATGTTAATATTGTTCTTTAGTAACCAAATTAGAATGATCACAATTTAGATTTAGCAGCAGAAGTGAAGATAATTGTGCTGTAAACTTATGTTGATACATGTAGAAAGAATGGAAGAAAGAAGATTACCAAATAAAATCTTCCATTATTTTCCAAGAGGAAGAAGAGATGTCGGACGTCCTCGGAAGAGATGGTCTTAGATCTATTAGTGAAGACGGAACAGGCAACTCTTGCCTAAACCAGGAAGTGAAGAAGAAGAAGAACTTATGTTGATGCTGTACTTTGTTAGGAGTAGAAGAGGGAGATATATTTCCATCTCTGTCACTCAGTCTGCGGCGTCAAGTGGCAATAATGTTCTCATAAGAGCGATACTATTTTCTAAACATGAAAACCCTATAGTTCTATCAAAAGCATGAACAGAGTGACAGGCTTGAAATCCCCATCTGATGGACAAACTGCTATAACAGTACCAGTAAATTATAAATAATTTAACATAAAAATATTAAGATTTACCACTTAAAAAGTAATGAGAATTCTCATTAAAAATGCTTTGTATAGAAGTCATCTGATGGCATTGTTAATAGCTCTAGCTAGCTATCTGCCTTCAGATGTAAGAGAATTGTATATATATATATATATATATATATATATATATAAAGAATTGATGTTTTTTTCTGTCTTGAATGGTGTAATGTATTGCATATCGATGTACACAGTTGGAAGTCCAGGGTTTGATTCCAAGTACTCATGTTAATTTTTCTTTTCAAAAAATACATTTTGAATTTATTGATAAATCCTTAAATAATGGATATTATTGAATGTCAAGGTATGAAGGCAAGAACTTGTGGTGCTTTATCCATTGCCCACTGGAAATGTTTTTTTTTAACTTATGTTTATAAACATTTATAATTCATAATTGAATATAATGTCCCACACTGTAGCCGAGTGGTTAAGGTAGGAAACCTTGGTGCAGAGCTACGGGACTTGCGCTGATTCAAGTCTCCATGGGGGAAGAAATTTTCTTATAGTATTTCGACCAGTACGGGACCGGTGTCCACCCTGCATCATGAGGCATTTGGGTAGCTACAATAAGTAGAGGTTCCAAGTTGAGAAAACCAACTATAACGTCTGGGGGACTCGACATGCTGACCAAATGTCACCCCTACACTGGTTAGATGATCATCTACCTCTGTGATTGACACATATGGATGTGAGGCCAGCAGCCGGATGGTTGGTTAAGGGCCTTCTAGGCCTGTCATGCCATGGAATTGAATTTTTTAAATGAATATAATAATGTAAAAAATTACATACATAATTAAAAATATGAAGTTTCTTTTAGCATTCATGAAATACTTCCAGACGTGGATTCTAAAAAATTCTCAGTCGTGCAATTATAATGTCGAATGATGGAGTAGTCAAAAAACAATATTATATAAATTGAAGCTTCCATGTTCAATATAAATAAATTCTCAAGTCTGCTTTTTTAAAACAGTATTTTTATCTAATTGTTAAAAGAATCTAATGCAATTATAGCTTTGAACAATTTTTTTATATTCAATGTCCAAGATTGTCATTTTGATATTCCTTGTGTTCTCTCCTGGCATTGGTGTAATTGTAATTCACTTCTGAGGTTGGGGCACCTGGAAGACAGAGTTACACTGCCCTAATGATATGATGTGTAGTGCGCCAGAACAGTCCTTAATTCTAAACTTAGTCTAATGATGATGATTATGATTGCTATGATGTTCGGGAGCCGTTTGAGCCTTGAAGTTTTCTGTCATTCGTCTTATAGGTGAGGAAAAACCCTGCAAAAAATCTCATCCAGGTAACTTGTCCCGATTGAGACTCAAGCTCGGGCCCACAGCAGTGGACTATAACTTTGAATGATGGCATAGATAAAAACATAACGTAAATTGAAAACTTTTATGTACAAATAATTCTCACATCTGTTTTTTAATAGTATATTATGATGTGAGGTTGGGAAGTGGTTTTACAGAAGCAAGGAAATGCTTAAAAACCGAGCAAGTTTTTAAATTCTGTAAAATATTTCATAAACATGCATTGCACATTATTTTTTGCGCGATGATGTTTTCAAAATAATAAATAATAGTAAAATAATAATATCTTTGTTGGAAATATTTGCGTTCATTATAAACAACTGACTAATGTTAACAGCGTGGGCAATGTTTATTAGTTGAGACTGCAGAAGGCTGTGACACCAATCAGTCATAAAATGGCAGCAAGTATGTATTTATTGGTTTATATTTTTTCAAATAAAGTTCAGTTCATTTAAAGTGCAGTGATTTTTTCGTATAATGTATATTAACACTACCTTTTGGATATATTTTTGTATATATATTGTATGTAGTATACATAAAAGGGCAGTGGTTTTACTTCCCGCAGGACAAATCCGACCATATGAACATTACAGAAGGAAGTTAACTCTTTTAATTGTGATGAGTAAAATCAGGTCTTAGTATCAAGTGTTAACATAATGCTAGATTATGATTATTTCTCTTAAAGTGGATGTTTCTTAATAATGCATTATAATGGAACTATGGTAAGTATTGCACTTCTCTAAAAAATTATAACACCTTTATACAATAAATATCCTATAGAACATAGATGTGTGGCAATACATATACAAACACCACTTGACAGTAACAAGTTAAGATGCGTGTTGTAGGAAGGGGGTAGGGAGAGAAGAGTGGTGAAACTCCATTAAAGTCTTCCACCGATAATATTGCTTCTAGAATTATACGCTTCACTTGCCTTAGTCAACCTGTGACCAAACAAACAATGGCACTATCAAAAATGTTCTTTAATATGCCTCGTATCACTTTTCATGGAAAAGGCAGTCTTGTACAGAAAATTCTAGATTTTTTTTCTTTTGGCAGTCGTCAGTTTTTTAAAGTTAATATCATAATGTTAATGTTACGTCTCCTCAGTTAATTATCATTCTAAATATCTACAAAAATAACATTAACATAAAATATATTACTGTATACTTACTTACATGCCAGTGAATAGCAGAATGCAAACCACTGGATTTCCTTCTTCATTCAATAGTTACTTATTCACTGAATACAAAGTATATTTGATTGCACTCAAAAAACCTGATTGCAATTTCCAGATAATTCTTTTGAACATATAAATGTAATATTAGACTGCCATGGAAAAACATAATGAAAATCATTATATATTTCACAAGAGATTTAAAAAAACTTACTCTCGAGTTGCAGTCTGTGACCTATGAACAGTTTAAACTTCATAAAAAGAGGAACAAGATACTAATTTCAAGTATCCCACACCATAGCAGCTGAATTCACATCAATAAATGAACAATATGATAATATTTATTGCTAAGATTGAGGATCCATTTGATACCTGGATATTCACCGCTGGGAGCTGTGGATGTGGGTTGTCAGATGTTTGGACAGATAATCAGCTCGGGCAAAGCATTTTCCACACATTTCACAGTGGTACGGACGTTCACCAGTATGGATGCGCAAATGTCGAGTCAAATCGCTCTTACCTCCAAATGCTCTGCCACAGAATAAACATACAAATGGCCTCTCTCCAGTATGTTTACGCACATGCAATTTCAGATTCTCTTTTGACCTCACACATTTGCCACAAAATGGACAAGCAAAACGCCGCTCACGCTGTCTTTCGGCAGCATCCAAACGCAGCAGATTGAGAAGTGATGCCTCCTGTGCAGATCTAAAAGCTTCTCCTCCACCATTTGATGCCATGGTGAGTGCAAAAGCAAGAGAATCAATGGTCTCATCTTGCTCACCATCTGACATTCTATCCGACTTGGCTCCTCGTTTTACAAGTGCACTGCTCCCTTCAGCAACATTATTGCTATTTCCATAGTAATAATCATCCAAAGAAAACTTGTAGAAATTCTGCTGCTCCATTTTGGATACAGGTACACTTGCAGATCGCTCAAAGTTGGATCCACTACAAGGATTCAGATCATCTGTAACATTGCTTACAACAGCTTCATTTGAGCTGGAAACTTGATCACTTCCATTTTCAGTAGTTGGTACCATTGCTGTAGGTGGGGCAGTAACCCGGCCACTCTCTCTCGGACCTGTCAGAGTTGGTGAAAATAAAGGAGATTCGCCATTCATCCTGCCCCCTCCTTGCATCATCAGCAACATTTTATTACTGAAATCTGTTGAGGATTCTGGCATGTTCAAAGTGCTGCGAAAAAGAGCTCTATCAGGAAATGGCCCACCATTATTTCTCATCACCCTACTAAATGTATCAAGATCGGGTGGGGACTTTGAGTGCAGCTTTTCCAGTGCATGATTGAGACGATGCTTCTTGAAAGACTTGAGGTACCGAAACTGCATCCCACATACATCACAAGTAAATAGCTTGTCTGCAGGAAGTCTTGCACGATGATTCTGTTCACGATGTTTTAGAAATGCTGAGCGATAGCGGTAACTCTGCCCACACTGGTCACACTTGAAGGGTTTCTCTTCTCCACCTTCACCATCTTCTGTTCCTGTGTGGGATGCATGCTGCAGACTCGTGTGCTGCTCCAGGAGCCATGCAGACGGGAATGCAGCAAGACAAATGCCACATCGAAACATTCCACCACTCATGGGACCAACAGAAGACCTACCTCCATCCTCAGATAGCGGAGAAGCTATCAGACCTTGTTGTTGTAGAAGACTTAGTATAGAACAGTTTTGTCTACTTGAGCCTTCTCCACCATCATTTGCCAGTCCTGTACCACCATAACTACCGGCAAATGGTGGGAAAGGAAACTGGAATGGTGTGGAAGATCTACTACTGTGGTTACTTATCTGAGCATCTGTCCCACGATGATGTGCAGCTGCCACTGCACACGAAGGTCCATACCTCCCATCCACTATCATCACATCCTGAAATTATACAATTTATTTGTAATTATCATTAATCTCTTCTTTGTCAGAATTGTAGTATATTAAGTCAAACGTAAGCTTCACAGGAAGTCATACTTAACTACAGTGTGATTCAGAAATATGGCTATACGTTTGATCACATTTTGTGACGAAAATATTATTATTAAAGGAAATACGATGTTATCATTGGAAAGGGAATCCTTCAAATTACAACAATAGAACAAAACAAATCACTTACAACAACACTAAGCAAGTCACTTTATTGCTTGAAACTGTTCACCGTTTACATCCAAGCATAATTGGCAATGCTTTGGGAAGTCATTCATTGTGTTATGATACATGTTTAGAGGAATAGCTCTAATTTCTTCCTCAATCACTAATTTCAGCATGTCGACGTCTTGAGGTTTCCGGGCATAAACCTTCTCCTTCAAATAACCCCACAACCAATAGTCACATATGTTATTGCCCATGCAGTAATTGTAATTTGCTGTTGCATATTCAATGTGGTTTTAACTAATGATGTAAGTTCTACGCTGTTTTGTTTTATTCCATTGTTGTAATTTGAATAATTGCCTTTCCAACGGTAATTTCATATTTCCTGTAATGGTAATATTTTCATCACACAATGCGATCAAATGTATAGCCATATTTATGATTCACCCCTTAAGTGACACTTATAAAAATTCTAAAATCAAAGAATTTATTGTGGAATTTCATTTTGCTAGCAAAAATTTACCTATCTTTCATTATTTTTACTAGTTTTGTAGGATATTATGCCAAAAAAATACAACTAGGTTACTGTTTTTCTTGTTGGCCAAAAATGTGAAATAAACAAACATCTGAAATTTTGTAGCATGGAATTTTACCAGCAGATGATATTTGTTAATATTAGGAAAACATTTTACTGCAAGTTACTTATTAGATCCTGTGAATCTAAACAGTCATGAAATTTCTATAAACATTTATTTTATATTTTCAAATTTAGAAGTGAAAGCGCTTTAAGTGATTATTAAATAGAATAGTGATATTTTTTTCTTAGATCAATATTTTTTCTTTTTTTAAAGTAAATTACCAAATATTTCATCCAATTTATCTTGATGTCAACTTTAATCAAGTGGTGGTATTACTTATAAATTTCTTTACCAAAACGAAAATACCCATATTTTTTTATAATAAATAGTTTGTGAATGTCCTTAAAAATAACAAATCTTCCTTAAAATCTTTAAAATAACAAATCTCAACAATTATATATTATGTAACTACCATACCCATATTATTCTAAACTCCATGTTATTGAAACTAAAATTCATAAATGTAAAAACTCTTCACAAACAGAAAAAAAGTGTACTATATGTGGTTGAAATTCAGAAAATTTTATTTTTACAAATCCCAAAAATTCATTTAGCTCATATAGAGGATGCACTTATAATACAAACTCTGACCTTCCTTTAAATGTTTGAAGATGTTTTAATTTGTAAGTAAATATTGAACAATTGAAAAGAATTAACAACAAAACTTTAATCTGATCCGATTGAGGGTCTTTCCACTTTTCAGCGGTTGCCCTTTTACCAGCCGGCTGCTGGCCCTTCATATCCACATGTGTCAATCACAGAGGTAGATGATCAACAGCCAGTGTAGGGGTGACATGTGGTTAGCATGTCGAGTCCCCAAGCCGTTAAAGCTGGTTCCTCAACCTGGAGCCGCTACTTATTGTAGCTACCCAATTGCCTCACGATGCTGGGTGGGCACCGGTCCAATACTGGCTGAAATACCATGAGAAAATTTCTTCCCCCATGGAGACTCGAACCAGTGCAAGTCCCGTAGCTCTGCGCCAAGGCTTCCTACCTTAACCGCTCGGCTACGGCGCTCATATCATTATATCATCCTATAATAATCTTGAAGTAACTCAAGGTTAAACATTGCTTGGTTCACTCAATTGTCAAATCACAATTGATAATTTCTATTCTTGATAGAATTCAGCCGTCCAAGCTCTTAAACGGTCCTGCATTAGTGGACTGTACTAATTTAATCATTTTACTAAGAAAAGAATTCTGATATTTATTAAACATACACTTCTATATGTTACAATACGTAGAATGTGAATTCTTATTTTTACACAAATTAAGCTGTAAGATGAAGCTCCAATAATTCCACAATATAGAAGGCCGCAAAGACACTAATCTTCCAGCACAACTATATACTAAAGTCCATCCTTTGGATATAAATTGATCATGATAGACCACTAAATGCTGATACCGTACCAGTATAAACTCACAGACGCTTATAACACTAGTGATCTTTCGCCATGAATTTTCTAAGAGTTTATAATATAATATAATAGTTTAACACTGAAATTCTAGACATTAATTACAATTTAAATTAGTAAAACCTGTCATCATTCAATATTAGATTATATAACATACATACAGTAGTCAACTTAACTTAAACTTCTTTGTAATTAACTGTAACTAGTAGGATGGCATGGGAATTTGATAGATGTTGCCGGTTCAAAACTTAAATTCCTGTCATGGAGAAGATGAAAGAAAAAAAAAATAAAGTTTGCCTTTGTGTCTAACCAGTAAATAATTTGTGTCACAGTCTCACAATGCAACTGAAAGTCACTACATCCAGCCTGGACAAGTTTCCCACTCATGCAAGCAACATATGGTGTAAATTTGCTAAGGTGCTGCATACATAATAGTTCAATTTATTGATGCTGGATTGTAAACTTATATTTTATGACATCTTTTAAATGAAACTGGTGGATTTAGATTTTGATAAAAATGCATATTATATAATTATACAATATACTATCTATATATACATGTATGTATTAATTATTTTTTTTAAATGCCCCAGGTTTGTCTTTCGACATTCCTGGTTTCTCTCCTGGCATGGCATACTTGTAACCCACTTCTGAGGTTGGGGCACCTGGAAGGCGGGGTTACGTTGCCCCGATGATATGATGGGTGATGATGATAATGGTGCGCCAGGAGAGTCCCTATCCTAAGCTTAACCTAAGATTAAAATATATATACAGTCAATATGCCCATTTCACCAATAAATGTTTAAAATGGTCAACAAGTTTCTACAGCCAAGCTGTCATTCTCAAGACCAGATATTGATCAGTCAATATCTGGTCTTGAGAATGACAGCTTGGCTGTAGAAACTTGTTGACCATTTTAAACATTTATTGGTGAAATGGGCATATTGACTGTATATATATTTTAATATTGTATCACCAAGAAGATCAATTGTGTATTAAATTAACCTAAGATGAATATGAATGATGATGATTGCGATGGCCATATGATTTCAGGGACCGTTTGGGCCTTAAAGTTTTCCTGACATTTGTCTTAGAGGTGAGGAAAAACCCTGATAAAAACCTCACCCAGAAAAACTGTCCCAACCGGGGATCGAACCCGGGCCTGCTGCGTGACAAGGCAGGACGCTACTCCGAGACCACAGCGGTGGACTATGTATGAATTATAATATACTAAATTTTGGCATTACCGGTAACACAAACATCATGCCCTGACTACAACCTTAATATACATATAATGAAATAGAGTTCCAGTTTTGAATAAATAATAATAATACTTTCTTGCTATTATTTAAGTGTCCAAAACTTAAGTCGGACATTTAAAAAAATATATAAATGAAGGTACAAAAAATAATTAAGTATGTTTCTGTTCACAGTCAAATAAAAAAAAATACTTTTAGTAAAAATTTAATTTAGAATGACATGGGTAAAGTATGGCACTTGTATATTTGCATATACTTTTTTTAAGAAAAATTTATCACCTCACCTCATATCCTTCTTATTAGACCTATTTCGGGACCTTTTAAGGTTCCATTCGATTGTTGTTATGCTGTCTTTTATTAGGTTCTATCATCATTACTTTCAAGACTACTGTTACGTCGCCTTTCAAATTTTCAATGACATAACAACGGTTGTGAAAGTTTTGAGCATGGAACCTAATAAGGTCCCGAAACAGATCCAATAAGAAGGATATGAGGTGACGTGATACAATTTTTCTTAAATAAATCATACCTCATAGTGTCGATTCCTAAAAAGTCAATACTTTATGAAATTGAGAGGAATTAGTAGAATTGTCACAGTTTCTAATATATACAGGAGGCAGATATCAAGAGCAAATAGATAAAAAGTGATTTAAATAAATGACATTACATTTATAAAAACAGAGATTTATAGGAATTATTTGGATTGAAGGAATCTAATGTGCATTACACTCTGTGTCAAGTAAGGTCTATGATATTCTTATCAGTTAAAATAACATTCAGATTGATTTTCCCAACCCAAAATTAAAAATAATGCATTAATAGAACCAATTTATGCATAAAGAGCATCACTCCATTTCGTTTTTATGAAAATGATATTGTATGTTAGAGCAATTAATCTTACAAGATTTATTTTATACAATTGGTTAATAACATTGATAATTTGAAGTTATTGTGGATCCTACATATTAATAATTTTTCAAATTTACAATAATTTAAAAGTGATACACATATTACTTACAAAATTAAAGAAAAACACAAAACATTAAATTTATAAAACAATCATTAAATGAATCAGATTTTAAAGCTCACTTCACATTTTGTATTTTTTCCAAGATGCCAGTTGGCAATGAGGAAAATTTCATTGAAATTATCCTGGAAAGAATACAAAATATCAGGTGAAGGGTAAAATACGATTCATCTAATGATTTTTAAATAAAACCTCATAGCATTATTTCCTATAAATATAAACTCAATTTATATTTTGTATTGAACTTCCATAAGAAAAATCACTGAGAGGTTTAATTTAAGATTTAAAATTAAAATTCTGGAAATACTTTATAACACGTGACAAGAAATTTTTTTCTAAGTTCCAAGCATACACCATGCGCCAACAGATGCGAAGCGGTTTACACAATGGAATCACAAAGTGCAGCCAAATATACATGATATTGCCAACAAACCTTAAAGCTACCCTAATGGAATTTAAGTACTCTAACGTGTGAAAGAATGCACACTGATTTTATTTAGTGTAAGTTAATTAGTACATGCTCTATGTTGGCTGCACAAGAACACACAATATTTGTCAAAATCAATATGGCTGCTACGTCTTCATGTAGTTTAATATCATGAAAAAAAAATTCAAGTAATCGATAAAAAACATGTAAAAATCATTGCAAACGGTGGAAAGTAGTTTGAAAAATTAAACCCTAATAAAATTTGACAAGAGTTTATGAAGTAATTTAAAAAAAGTCATGTCACATGTTCTAAAGTTTAGCCAAAATGATTTATACCTCACCTCATATCCAGCCTTCTAATTAAACCTGTTTCAAATCCTAGATTGGATATGAGATGAGGCATAAAGAATTTAATTTAAATCTTATATTTTATTGTAAATGTAAGGATAAATCATTGTTGTGATAAATTTCTGAGGCACCTAGTTCCATTAGTGCATAAAGCACAGAAATTAAATTCCAAGAAAATTAGACAATTGTACAATTTAACTTGTAATGCAAGTTTTATTTTTACATAAGTGATGTAACTCTTTTATGTCAGCAACACAAGATAACTAAGTTAACTACAGAGAAGGAAATCAGTTTTTGACCTTGGTTGATGTAAAAATGGATATTAGCAGAGAAATGTTACAGATTGCCTGTCTTCATTATGTATTATATATTTGACAAAGAGTGTAATACACTGGAATTAGGTGTACATGCTGCTCAGAAAAATAATAAAGAGTTCAAACAACTGTATATTTTTCTATGCTTGCATTTTATCCCTAATGTGGGTACAACTTGACTTTTATATCAAACAACTTTTTACAGCATTTTATTTGTCAAAAGTTTTTTCTTTTTTTTTACAGCTATGATATGCATGTTTTATTTTGAAGAGCATAAAAAATAAAGCCTTGCAGAATGGCAAACATATAACTTCTCTAACTGTAATAGTGTACGAGAACAGAAGCAAAATATATCACATAACGTAACAGTAAAAATAAAGATTACAAGCATAGGAATTTGCAACTGACTTAGACTCTCAAAAAAGCAGATCCATACTAGTGCATTTCAGATTGGTTATTTGTAAACAGGAACATATAAGGTCTGTCTGGAAAGATAGTCTAGGCACAGGACAATGTAATATTTGTTTTTCAGCAAGTACCTACTCAAATTCTTTGAAATTGTGAGTTAATTGTGTAATGTGCAATATTCAAAACAATCATTTAGGGTCGAATGTTTGAACGCATTAGATAGTAAAAGGCGTTCTCTGCTGAGAAAGTTTTATCCTAATACATTTTGCTTACTCAGAAATCTATTCATGCGATAATAATTGTAAGCTACCTGATGAGGTACCTTAAGATCATAGCTCAAGATAGAAACTTATCATGAAAATCCCGAAGGGAACCGATGAAGTTTTTCGGTCAGTCAAAAAATGGAGTGGAAGCCAATAATGAAAATTTCAACAGTCTGGAAAAATTGATGATGGTATACATATTTATCTATAGTGTTCTGCCTGAGAGCAGGTCTTTCACTGCAATCATAGCATTTTCATGCTATGGATTGCTGCTTTACTAGGGAATTATAGGTGTGGTAGCTTCCCGCTGCTTTCCACACCAGTGAATGACAATGATGGCTGGATGATTTTTGGGGACCGTTGGGCCCTAAGCTTCCTGACATTTGTCTTATAGGTGAGGCAAAACCCCAAAAAAACCTCACCCAGGAGCCTGTCCCAACTGGGAATCGAATCCCCTGGCTTGCTGCATGACAAGGCTGTGGTGGACATATACATGATATACCGAAACTAATTCAAATAGAACATAAGTTATGATTCCGGATTCACCTTATTATTAAGAAGAAACTCACGAAGTCACTTCCCAATGTAATTTATAAGTAAACATGCAGTCTGTCCAAATGGTAGAGCCATTCACCCCTAAGGACTGTATTTTATTAAGACTCTGGTAAAGGTAAAGTGATCCCACTACAGGCCTCAGGAGGCCCTTAGGGTAGTAGGAGGTTAAGGCTCCCACTTTTTCTGGACACTCGGCACTTGATGTCAGCCGGGTTGTCAGCCCTGCATGACGGCGGTGTTTACCCCCAGAACAAGCGTCTGGTACTCTTTTTTTAAAGGCTGAGTCGACCCCAGGGCCATAGTGCTGCCAAAAGGTTTGGGTCAGTTTAAAAATCCTGACCCCACTGGGACTCAAACCCTCGGCCTTCCAGCTGGTAGCACAGTGCCTTAACCAAATATGCTAAGGCGTGCCCCCTATTAAGACTCTGGTGCACTTAATTATTTTATGTAATGGTGAAAAAAATTCCTCATGGAATTTCAGCCAGTATGGGACCGGTGAGGCATTTGGGTAGCTACAATAAGTAGTGACTCCAGGTTGAGAATGAAGAACCCGACATGCTGACACATGTCACCCCTACATTGGCTAGATGATCGTCTACCTCTATGATTAACACTTGTGGATGTGAGGCCAGCAACCAGTTGGTAGGCCAAGAGTCTTCTAGGCGTGTCGCGCTTGGAGTTTTTTTTTTGGAGTGGAGATATATAAACTGTATCTTTTCTGAAAGCATTTTTTAAATAAAATGTATTATATTTCTTGATCCACTTAATGGCCAGTTGGTCTTTGGGGTCTATTTAGGTCTTTAAAATTTCCTGTCACTTGTCTTACAAGTGAGAAAATTCTGAAAATATCTCACCCAGGAATCTTGATCCCTACTGGGTATTAAACTTGAGCATACTGCATCTAGACCATAGCAGTGGACATTACTATTATTTCCATTAATTTATTTATTGGATACTATCTCAACATTGTAAACTAGATATCAGTTTAGGTTTTACACGACCTGTTCTATGTCATCTACATATACAGTACATGTATTGTTGTTGCCATCTTTACCAATGGTCAGCACACGTATTTCCTGTCTGTAGGTCTGAATTTTAGATCTAATTTTGGGATGGAGCTTATTGTCATACTTCACATTTGTTGCAGTCATTTTTCCAATATAATTTTCTCATCTACTATATTGTATACTTTTAGTTTTTCCTTGATGTCTGAATTCTTTTAGTGATCCAAACTTGTAAAGTCTAATTATGCTTTTATAATAATAGGTATTATTGCAGCCAATGGCCATGTAGAAAGAATTGTTTTCATGTCTCACAGAAGTCTGTTATCAATGTTCCCATGTTTTTACACTGTAATAGGTGATATCGGTCGCAGTGTGACCCATATAGTTTGCACTTGCACTTTTCTTCTGGGTTATGGCGCTTCACTGTGGTGCATATCCTGTGGTGGAAACCATGGACCGCGACTCTCATCACGGTGTGTCTGAGGTCGTATCTGGCTGCTGTCTATTCCCTGTAGATCATCGCATCCGTTGTGTAGAACTCAGGCCATATCTGGCTGCTGTCTATTCCCTGTAGATCATCGCATCCGTTGCGTAGAACTCAGGCCATATCTGTTCTCTCTTCTCGTTTAGTTGCCTCAGCTTTATTATTATCAATTATATATTTATAATTATGCTTTTAAGAACTCCATTTGCACTGCTTCTATTTTCTTTTGTATCTCTTTTATTCATAACACACTTTTATTACTATAGAGGAAAACAGGTTTCAAAATAATTTTACATAAAGTTAAGTTGGTTTTTGTTAATAACTGTTTGCCCAAGCAATTATTCCATTCATTTTGTCGTATATTTTTGTAATTTAGTGTATATATCTTTTCTATTATTGGCTGTTAGGTTTCCAAGATAAATGATAGATACTATCTATTACATTCAAGATAGAACTCCTTGCTTCTATGAACTAATCAGGTGATTCCTTTTCTTCCTGAAGTGGAATAGGACAGGATGGATAATCCTAGATGGTTATAATGTTAGTTAAAGCAAGTATTCGTGAGCTACCATTCAAGATGCATGTGTGTCTGTCTGTTCCATGATAACTACATGAAATATAAAACATAATTATCTTGTAAAATTTGGCATTTGTTACATAAAAAGGTAAAGTGATCCCACTACAGCACTTTGGAGCCCTTGGGGTAGTAGGAGGATAATGCTCCCATCTTTCTAGACAACTGGGACGAGATATCGGCCGGGTTCTCAAACTTGCATCATGGCCGCCTTTATCACCAGAACAAATACCTTGGCACTAATTATATTATTTGAAGTCTGTTTATCTTACCTCAATATGAATGTATTAATATTGAGGTAAGATAAACAGACTCCAAATAACATAATTAAAAGAACCTCAAAATACTGCTTCCTAAAATAAAACACTGGTACTAATTTCTGTTAGAGGCTGAGTTGACCCCTGTGGGATTCAAACCTCCGACTCCGGCTTTTACCATACTGCCTTAACCAACTACAGTTATCATATAAGTGCCCCCCTTGTCAGTTACATGCTTCCATATATATATATATATATACATACTAAAATATAGAACATTTTTTATTTGAAGATAAAAATATACGCCTGAATTGGGATTTAAACCCATGTCTTTTATTTGAAGAGAAAAATATACTCAATTCAGGCATATATTTTTCTTAAATTAATGAGTCATTTTTTTACATCTTACCTCATATTTTATGTTTCTTTAAACACGGGAACTAGTTTTCAAGAGAACCATTTCTCTCATTTTCAACCGACATTATGACTACTGGATTTTCGTTGGAATCTCCATCGAAAACAAAAACCCGGTAGTCATAATGTCGGTTGAAAATGAGAGAGATGGCTCTCTTGAAAACTAGTTCCCATGTTTGAAGAAACATAAAATATGAGGCAAGATATAAAAAATGACTCATTAATTTACAAATTAAGAACCTCATAATGTTATTTCCCATATTTAACTATGAGTATATTTAATAAAATAAAGTGATCCCACTACAGGCCTCAGGAGGCCCTTGGGGTAGTGGGAGGTTAAGGCTCCCACTTTTCTGGACAATCGGCACTTGATGTCAGCCGGGTTATGAGTATATTTTTCTCTTAAAATAAAGGATATCGGGTTCAAATCCCAATTCAGGTGTATATTTTCTCTTGAAATAAAATTTGTCTTTCGGTGAGAAGGGATAAATTTAACATGTAAGATAGAAAACACTATTTGCTCACTTCTATATTGGATTGCATCACTGCTATAAAACAAGATAATACTCCTTAGAAAAATTTCTAATACAAAACATAAGCACTTTCTGAATTTTTGTCTCATAAATAATGTGAGCTATGTGGCTTGCTGAAAAACAAATACGGTTAATTGTATTGGCCAAGATTTCAACAGTATGAGGAACTTGTTGTCAAGTGGAACACAGATTATTTATGCAATGGCATTATGGAACAAAAAAAGGGATCATATCCTTGCACAGTTAGTATGGCAACAATACATTAACTCAGCAACCAATGGATAGTTTTTTTTATATATCACTTGTATAACATGGTCTCATCACATGTTTTCATAAAAATCACACGCAGTCACTAGAGTTCACGAAATCAAATTTAGCTGCATCAGATCACAACATAACCTTTCACTGAAGAGTGGTATGTAATCTTGGAATGGCACACTATACAGATCAAAAGGAAAATAAGAATACCACAGTTGCAGTTCATGCAAATAAACTAACATTGTTCCTCAGATTCCAGGCCAGTTCAACAGCACAAATAAAATCATAATTAGAAAAAAACAAAGCTTGAGACAACACACATTGCATTTCAGATAAATTATAATAAAAATAATTCTGTTATAAATATGCAAATAAAATATTTGAGTTATTTATACCATGAAGGAAACATGTCACATTAGAAATAATAAATATTCTAGTGTTAAAATACTATTTAGACATAAGTTAATTACTGTTACAATCATCATTTCACTAGCTCACAATACCAATATTAATTACTTCTTGTGTTCTTTAAAAATACTTTTTTTTTCCACTTCCACTATAGTAAGTACACTACGTTAGTTTTTAATTTTTTAAATTAAATTTAAAAAGTCCACCGCTGTGGTCTCGGGGTAGCGTGCTGCCTTGTCACGCAGCAGGCCTGGGTTCGATCCCCGGCTGGGATAGTTTTTATCGGGGTTTTTCCTCACCTGTAATACAAATGTCAGGAAAACTTTAAGGCCCAAACGGTCCCCGAAATCATATGGCCATCGCAATCATCATCATTCATATTCATCTTAGGTTAAGCTTAGGATTAGGGACTCTCCTGGGGCACCATTAATCATTATCATCATCACCCATCATATCATTGGGGCAATGTAACCCTGCCTTCCAGGCGCCCAACCTCAGAAGTGGATTACAAGTATGCCATGCCAGGAGAGAAACCAGGAATGTCGAAAGACAAACCCGGGGCATTTGAAAAAAAAAAATTAATTTAATATTAAAATACTATGTCCATCCATAGTAATTCTGCCCGAAGGCAGGTCCTTCACTGCAATCATAGCATTTTCATGCTACGCTTACAGCTTTACTAGGGAATTGTAGGTGTGGTAGTTTCTTGTTTCTTTCCACACCGCTGAAGGATGATGATGATGGCCATGATTTCGGGGACCGTTTGGGCCTTAAAGTTTTCCTGACATTTGTCTTACAGGTGAGGAAAAACCCCGATAAAAACCTCACCCATAAAACTGCCCCGACCGGGGATCGAACCCGGGTCTGCTGCGTGACAAGGCAGCACGCTACCTCGAGACCACAGTGATGGACAAATAGTAATTCTGCCCGAAGGTAGGTCCTTCACTGCAATCATAGCATTTTCATGCTATGCTTGCAGCTTTACTAGGGAATTGTGAGGTGTGGTAGCTTCCCGTTGCTTTCCACACCGGTGAAGGATGGTGGTGATCATGATGATGGCCACATGATTTCGGGGACCGTTTGGGCCTTAGAGTTTTCCTGACATTTGTCTTACAGGTGAAGAAAAACCCCGATAAAAACTTAAAATACTATGTCATGTTAAGAAAATTAAAGGATTTCCTTAATTGTTGTTAGATGTTATTGATAACAGAAAGAGTTGCCCCGACCGGGGATCGAACCCGGGTCTGCTGCGTGACAAGGCAGCACGCTACCTCGAGACCACAGTGGTGGACAAATAGTAATTCTGCCTGAAGGTAGGTCCTTCACTGCAATCATAGCATTTTCATGCTATGCTTGCAGCTTTACTAGGGAATTGTGAGGTGTGGTAGCTTCCCGTTGCTTTCCACACCGGTGAAGGATGGTGGTGATCATGATGATGGCCACATGATTTCGGGGACCGTTTAGGCCTTAGAGTTTTCCTGACATTTGTCTTACAGGTGAAGAAAAACCCCGATAAAAACTTAAAATACTATGTCATGTTAAGAAAATTAAAGGATTTCCTTAATTGTTGTTAGATGTTATTGATAACAGAAAGAGTTTTGTTCCATTATTATATTCCATTCCATAGTAATTCTACACATGGGCAGGTCTTTCGCTGCAATCATAGCATTTTCATGCTATGCTTTGCAGCTTTACGAGGGAATTATAGGTGTGGTAGCTTCCCATTGCTTTCCACACCGGTGAAGGATGATGATTTTCGGGGACCGTTGGGCATTTGTTTTACAGGTGAGGAAAAACCCCAAAACACCTCACCCAGGAGCCTGTCCTGACCGGGAATCGAACTGGGCCCGTTGCGTGTCAAGGGAGCATACTACCTCGAGACCACAGCGGTGGACAATCATTATATAGTAACTAATAAAATAAATCTAGAATTTAACATATCTGTTTATGCAAAATTTCTAGTTTTTATTATAAATTTAACATTTATCATTAAAGGTCAAATTATATTTGAAAAGAAAAATATATGCCTAGATCAGGGTTTTAACCCCAGGACCTTTATATGCTAATGCTCTGCCACTGAGCTATCCAAGGCCTCCAATCTAGAAAACAATATGATAAAATCATATTTCTAAACTACTATATTTTCATCCCAAAGCCATTTTTTGCAAAAAAAAAAGTTACGTTCTGTAAAATTATATTTCATAGGATAAAATTTTGCGAGGGAATTAATCAAAATGTTAAAGGAATTAATATTAATGCTAAGAATGTTATAGTTCAATTTAATGATCAGTGGCAGCATTAGCATATAGAGCTAAAGGTCCTACTGGAGGCCTTGGGTAGCTCAGTGGAAGAGCATTAGCATATATTATTATATACAACTTTCCTCATTAGAGGATTGTCACAAGGACAAAGTGATACAGGCAATTAATTTTCTAAATTGATGAAATACATTTTGTAAATACATTAAAAAAATTCAAATTGTGTATTCTATAAAGTAGAAATTTTGTAAAGATGGTTTCTTAAAATTGAAATTGATCCTCTAATGGCAGTGATGACAATTCTAGAAAGATACATTCTGTCCAAATCTAAGGAATTCCAAAATTTAGCTAAGAATCCTGGTATAGTACCTCTGGCCCCGATCATAAATCCTGTAACAGTTATACTATCTAATTGGTATTTATCTTTGTATAGTCAATTGTTGGCTCATATATGGCTTTCTTTTCAGAGTCAACTTTCTGAGGTTGGCCACTATGAGTCTTAAAACGGATTGTGGGATCTAATATCATACCAATTTTAGAAGATAAAGGTCCTGGGTTCAACTAGGCATATATTTTTCTCTTCAAATAAAATTTCTAGTATTTATTGATGGAGAATTCTTAGTAAAGAAATTTATGGAATTATTGAGACATGAAAAAATTACAATATCTATTGAAGCCTTATGAATAATATAACTGGGCACTTTGAAAGAATGAATAATGAAAGAAGAAGAAAATGGATCGATTAGGAAAGATGTAGAGTCATCTGGGAATCTCAGATGTGAGAAATTGGAAGGTGAATGTCAGAGAACGGAACGCTGTTCTGCGAGAAGCCAAGATTCAATTTGTTGGACGTTGAGCCATTTTTATGACTCATATAACATTAGAATCAAATATATTTTTAGTTTGTTACATGAGATATTGGAATGCAAGTTAAGTAGTTTTGACCAGGTACAGATTCTGCTGCCAGCATCTCACTACCAGTCGGATGAAAATTCATCCTTGTTATTGTATAAGTAGCTAAATAACTTTATATATATATATATAGCTTATATTAAATTATAATAATAAGATTAATTTATTTTCTCTTATAAATTAATTGAAATAAAAGCCAATAAAATAGGATTTTGGTTTTTTTATCTCCCTCTTGAACCTGCACATAATAGTTTTGTAGTTGGCTGATGTAATTGTAATACAGTAACCATAAAGTTTCTCAAGAATATATTTTTATTGCATGCTCTTCTTTATTCATATTTTTCCAATAATTATTAATATTTTTTAAAACTTAAAATAACATTTCACAACATTATAAAATGCCAGCGAAAACAGTAAAAATGTTAATGGAATGAAATATAAAAATTAATTCCAATCTAGATCTAGAAGGTTTCAAATAAAATAATTAAATGTTATAAGAAAAGTAGCCTATTTTACTATAATCTTTTTAAATAGATCTTCTTGTAAGCCCATGTTTCCCTTAACAGAGAATTAGGCGCTCTCTCCCTACAGGGAAGAATTTGAACCATACTAATTTAGTTACACTTGTTTTTGTATAGATGTCATTTGAGTGGTCCGTGGTCAGCGTTCTGCCTAGATTTCCTAAATAGAAAGGATTTCTTTTTACATTAACTTATTTTTCCAAATATTTCTATCTCATATACCTTCTTCTCACAGACCAAAATTTTGCATATTTTTTAATAATTTTATATTTAAAAATAATAATTTTTTTTGTGAAATAATCCTTACAACTCTTATTGTTATGGTAAACTACAAAAATATTCATACGCTAACTGAACATTGTTTTTTTTAACCATAAATTTTGAATGACAAAACTGTTCTAATGTTGGAAGGAACACTTTTTAACAGTCAAAATAATCTAGACACAAGTTTATAAAGTAATGAAAAGACTCTGCTGAACTGGTAATCTTGTAAACCCATCCTACTGAAAATATTTTGAATTTCATTTGTATACAAAATTTTAACACATTCAACGTATATAGAGAAAGATTTGCATTTAGATCGGTACTTGCTCAGGTAGCTCAAATGGTAGAGCACTTGGACTAGAAAACCAAGGGTCCCGGGTTCAAGTCCCGGTCTGAGCGTATAATTTTTCTCTTAAATATGATTTATCCATCATTGAGATGTATGAAATTAATAATAAAAACATCGAAAATAGCCGTACTGGCATTTATAATGTAATGTATAATTCCCAAATATGTCTTCTTAATATAGGAGCCGCCATTTGCAAAGATAGAAGCAAAGGCTTCAAAGCATTTGGTGGGCGGGAATTTCAACATATATAGAGAAAGATTTGCGTTTAGATCGGTACTTGCTCAGGTAGCTCAAATGGTAGAGCACTTGGACTAGAAAACCAAGGGTCCCGGGTTCAAGTCCCGGTCTGAGCGTATAATTTTTCTCTTTAAATACATATACATAGACCTATTTAAATATGTTTAGTTTGTTCTCAAGTTGATTTCTTTTTAAATTAGTTCAATACATAAAACTAATTAATTCTATTTAAATATGTTAATGTGATAACTTATATGTGAAAAATATGAGACCTCTGAGCAAATGTTCTCACCCCTTTCATATCCAGATTTGAATGACAATGTATGTGGTTATTAAAAGTGTCCTTAAATAAAACACTAATTCTGTACGTATTATCTAATAAATGTAAGGATCTGAGAAAGACAAGCATTTTATTAATTAAGACATTTTGTCTGTACATTCTTACGTCTTATGGTTGTTTTTGTCAAACATATGTTTCAAGACTTCTGAGCCCCATCGTCAGCGATTACACACTGAATTTTCTCAAGTTGTCGGCCCTGATTCTTGATTCCTGCTCTCTTTGCTCCTGGTCCAATTAATTTACTAATGAGGTTCCTTTCTCCGGGAACTTCAAAATTCATAACAAGGAAAGTATTATGAATTTTAAAATTCCTGGAGAAAGTAAATTCTTTGGACCAGAGGCAGAGAGAGCAGGAATCAAGAATCGGGGCTGACAACTTAAGAAAATTCAGTCTGTAATCGCTGACAACGGGGCTCAGAAGCCTTGAACCATATGTTCGACAAAAACAACCATAAGAAGTAAG
Source organism: Diploptera punctata (assembly GCA_030220185.1). Lineage (NCBI taxonomy): Eukaryota > Metazoa > Arthropoda > Insecta > Blattodea > Blaberidae > Diploptera > Diploptera punctata. Next base: position 5,105,272 of record JASPKZ010003868.1, on the reverse strand, counting down.
AATATACAGACAAAATGTCTTAAATTATTAAACAAACCTCTTAATGTTACTTCCTATTGTATTTTAAAATAAGCATTTTATTATCTACATCCATAATTTACAGAAAGCATGCACTAATTGTAATTTCTGATAACTATCAATAAAATAAGTGCAAAACATATATTGACACCGTATCAAACACAATATAAGAGATTATATGCTCCAATAAATTAGCTGCAAGTATTGAGTTCAAAGTCCTGAGATTAATCAAGTTTTTTTCTGAGTCTGTGATCATCTTATTTCAATTAAATTGAGGTAAGATGATCACAAGACTCAAAAAAACTTGATTAAAAGAACTTCAAAATATTACTTCCTAAAATAAACCAACCTGAGATGAAGCCTGGAAGTTGGAAAATAAGACATCATCTCTATCAGCTATGCTCAAGACATGAATCTATTATTATAATGTCGTACTACTGTATCACTAGGATTTCATGATTTGATTTATATTATGTCTAGTTAAATCTTGCAACTACTATTTTTGAATGTGAATTTGCTATGAGGTAGTATAGAAGATACAAATTTCAAGGTAGGCTTACATATGAACTCAATGTAAATATAATTTTGAATTACTGTTTTTATAACATACTGTAACTTTAATTTTGATATTTTCTATGTATCTTCCAAAATTAGGTATTGTATTTTATCCCACAAAAATTAGAAACAAGTGATTAGATTACAGCAGCAGAAAAAAAAATGTCAGAATAGAAAAATACATGAATGAAATTGAGTAAATTGCCCTGCTTGCCTACCTGAATACTGATTTATCTGAATTCAAATTTGTTTTTCTCAAATACAAATTTGATAAAAGTAAAAATGAATTATACAAAGATATAAGCAGTTAAATTGCTATGGGCATGTATGACAAATGCAAGACGAAAGAAAGAAGACCTTGAAACTCGTGGATGCTAGAAATAAGAACAAGAGGACTGGAGGGCACGGAGTGGATGGATAGGGATGAGTAGAGAAGGAAAATAAAACTTTAGGCACAGAAAGATGTCCAAACATTGCAAATATATATATATATATATATATATATATATAAACTTTAGGCACAGAAAGATGTCCAAACATTGCAAATATATATATATATATATATATATATATATATATATATATAATGTTATATTGCAAGATTTTTGCAGATATAAGTATGAATAAGAAAGTTTTCTTGGGTTTTCTGCATCTTGGATTCAAGTTTGGTCTCTGGCCACTGATTCCGACGTTTTGGCATGATCTCACATGCCATTATCAAGGAATGATAAGTTCAAGTCACAGGTTTTAGGTCTTATATAATTAAACACACAGAGTTTACGCTGTGGTCCATTTCCAAAGATGTACACCCATCCAAGGTTTAGTTTTTATGTAGTTAAACACCTTCAGTTTTCAATGTGGTCTTTAACTACATAAGAACTAAACCTTGGATGGGTGTACAGCTTTGGAAAGGACCACACTGAAAACTGAAGGTGTTTAACTACATAAGAACTAAAACTTGGATGGGTGTATGTCTTTGCAAACAGACCACAGCAAAAAATAAGAACTAAACCTTGGATGGGTGTACGTCTTTGGAAACAGACCACAGCAAAAAATAAGAACTAAACCTTGGATGGGTGTACGTCTTTGGAAACAGACCACAGCAAAAACTCTGTGTGTGTTTAATTATGTAAGACCTAAACCTGTGACTCAAACTTATCATTCCTTGATAATGGCATGTGGGATCATGCCGAAATGTCGGAATCAGTGACCAGAGGCCAAACTTGAATCCAAGACATGGAAAACCCAAGAAAACTTTCTTATTTATATATATATATATAATTAATTATGCTCTAAAAAATGTCAGATATTTACAATGTGTAATTTACGAAAAGAGTGTATCCGACTTTAGGAGGATCAATATCATCAAGTAGTAGAATCTTTTCAGTAGAGTTCCACTATAACATTACAGTTATCCTGCTTTTCACAAAATCCATCATATCACAGAAACCTAAGATTCTATAATTTTTACTTTATCTACTACATATTTTTTTTCAATTTGAAAACATGTTGTTTCCTTCATGGTAAATACTCAACATTAGAGAATTTAGTTGAGTCTCTCAAGTTGAGAGATACTCACTTTTTTCACATAGAAAAGCTTCTCAACAAGATAATTGTTTTATACAAATAAGCTGCAGATTAGAATCGTTCATCACAAACTATCACAGTGTTATCTGCAATTCATGTTTTGTGTTCTTGTAAGAATAACTCACACATTCAACTTCACGCTTAGAAAAATACAACTTCAGTCGGGAAACAAGATTCTTGTACCAAGGCAAACCACAGCCAAATGAAGATCCCCTTCATTTTATCAATACCCACAACAATCCACCAAGAATACACTTAAACTCTGCATCTCCCAAGCTTCCCTTTAACCAATGTCATCACAAAAACTAACTGCAAATATCAAGTACATCATTCAAAATGTATCGTGCATTTTTCTAAATCATAAAATTGCAATTACTGAATTTCAATATATTTTATGTGAGGGACCCTTTCAAATTATTTCATGTTAAATTTTCTATTGACATGAAATGAATTTCCATATTACATAACCATATAACAGAAAGAAGTATAATAATGTTCAGTGATCTATCTATATGAAGGATATGTGCTTATTATTTGGGTTAGATTTACATATTTTACAGCTATTTATTACTTCATAATAATGATTAATTAATAATGTTTAGCTTTGGTATGTTTGTTCAAGCATCATGCCAAAATGAGTGAGAGAATTTAAAGAAACTATTAGTAGTCAAATGTTCCGGAGATTTGATCTTACATATTAAATTTATCACTTATTTTAAATAAAATTTGTCATTCGGTAAGAAATGTAAGAAATTATAAATTTAATATTTAAGATTGAATATAAGCTTCACTGGCTATAAATATGGTGTGATTCCTATTAAAGTCTTTTTGTTAAAGAAGCAGCTAGAGGCGTAGTGGAACAAAAAGTTCATACCTCGGCGCGGGAATTCATATAATAAAGGAGAGAAATAATGTGAGTTTGAATTAGAATACTTGTTAGCTTAGTGGATAGAGCACTGATGTAAAGAATCAGAGACATTGGGTTCAAATCCTGATTCAGGTATATATTTTTCTCTTCAAATAAAAAATAGGTCTGGAGATTGCTCATTTTTCTTCTTGCTTTCCAAAAGCGGCTGAAAAGGGATGTTATTAGTAAAAGAGAGACCCTTTAATTGCCCTATAACTTAGAGATTTGATGTAGAGAGTTAGTTAGTATATTTAAAAAAAAGGACAAAAGGCTTACTCCCAATAATAGCTATATTGTATTCCAAAATAAAAATATTGATTATGATCTTGTAGAAGATTTCCGGGCTGTTGGCCATGGTCTTGAGACTTGTAGTTCCCCAACGTTTCACCAGAGACTGCGTCCGGCATCCTCAAGGGTTGTCTTTGAGACTTGTAGTTCCCCAAGGGTTGTTGTCTCAAGACAACCCTTGAGGATGCCGGATGCAGTATCTGGCAAAACGTTGGGGAACTACAAGTCTCAAGACCACGGCCAACAGCCCGGAAATCTTCTACAAGATCATCATAGTAACTCTGGCCGTGAAAGCCTAAGTCAAAATGTTGATTATGTTTATCCAAATCCCTATTAGAGTGATTTTCAGTCTTTTTTTTTACTCCCTGCCTCGGCTGTCTACTACAGCTATTTCTGTGGCTCTTCTATGGGCTATATAAAACAATGTGTTGGAAGTTAGCTTAATCTGTGATATTAATAAGGGGCTTTGAAAAAGTTCTAATCTATTTTAATGCAAATGGACAATTTTTAAAAAAGTATACTAACATACAAGATACAAACATTCAAGAAGTTCACTATGAATAGTTATTTGTTATGTAAAGAAAACAGCTAACCTACCACTGTATTTTCTAGCTAGCACATTATGTGGATAGGCAGAAGAAACTCAGGAACACATTCTGCTACAGTGTCCAAAACCTTTCAGGCACTGAAATATGCGCAAATCTTGTTTGGGAAATGAATTATCACTCAACAAAATGTCCATGGGCACTTGCTGCGCAAACATAATCTAAGTTGACCGATTCAAGATGCTCGACATAAGGAGAACATATTAAAATCAAACTACCATTCACCTCAGACACAATATCAGTGTAAACCTGTGATAAATAGAAAAAGACCCATGGTTCACAAGGCAGTCTTTCAAGACGCACCAGGACACCACAGTGCAGAGATTGAAACTACTGCTAAAGTACATTTAACCAGAAGTAACGGGTTTTTTACTGTGTAATGCACCTAATCAAAAGTCAGCTGCAGTTTATGCTCCTTGCATCTGGTCCTGGGTTCAAACCCAGCCAGGGTCAATGTATTTTTTTGAATGGAAAAATCCAAGGAGAAAATCATCCAGGAGGGCTTTAAGCCATAGGTCCCAAGTGTGAAGATTTTCAGGCTTGTAAAAGATTCTTAAGCCTGAATAAAAAGGCCTGTAAGCAAAATTTGGAAGAAGAGATGTCGGACATCCTCGGAAGAGATGGTCTTAGATCTAATAGTAAAGATGGAACAGGCAACTAATGCCTAAACCAGGAAGTGAAGAAGAAGCAAAATTTACCGACCTCACCATCCTAGTAATACCTTAGTTGCCTACTAGATGTCTCATTGGATCAATATGTTGACCGCACACCATTTATGACATCTGTGATCAAATAAGCGTAACTAAATTAACTTGATCTAGTAAAACTCCTAACAAAGGAGAGGCTCAACACTGGGTTGCGCCATTATAGTAGAATACACATAATCAAGAAAAGATACACTTGACTTACTGTAGTTTCCATTCTCATAATAAATACTTTTGTTTTCTGTTATACAGTAAGTAAGTTACATATTTCAAAATACAATTTATAAAAATAATATTCTGTTTATATTGTGGTGTGAAAGAAACTTAATACCTTGAATAAAAAAAATGCACAATACATTGAATTCCAGCAGGTACACACTGTGCTCGTTTTAAAACATTTCATTCAAGTTAAAAATATGATAGTTTTTGGTCATTAAACAGCACCTGTTTAATATAGTCATGTGCATAGTACAGCTGCACCAAATAGTGTTAAAATTTGTATGCAATTTAGTTAGCATGTAATATGTACCCTGTAAACCTTATATATTATAACCATTCAAGTAATATTTAAAATATATAAAAACAAAGCATTCTTTGTCAAATTATGACTCAAATTCTCTTTGTAGCTTGAAAATTGATATGAAATTTTCAACCAATATATCTTAATGTGCTCCAAAATGATAAAGCAATAATTAGAATCATTTTGGATTTAGAATTTGCAGTTATTTTTATGATAAACTAAGAAACAATTCCAACAATAATCACAAAACTGATATATTATATATATGTATATGAATGATCCAACTGACGAATATTTCCTTACAGTTAAAATTTTTTTAAAACCATGATTGCATCATCTTTTAGTTACCTAGAATAGCTGTGTGGATTGTTTTTTAAGTACCACTCATATCCTTACAGGTACATTACCATCTGACCAACAACCAAAGAAAATTATACTCTTGGTTTGGAATGACCAATCAATCCACAGATAAAAATCTGCATATAATATTCAAAGAAGTTAAAAACAATTATGGATTTACAATAAATAAACTTTCTTTCTTCTTCAATATACAATTAACAGCTCATTAGTTATCATATGAAAAAGAAAATATTTCCTACTTATAGCACAATAAATAATTTAAATAACTATATACACCAACATATATATATTTATATATACTTAGGATATATAAAATCATTATCAATGTACAACCAATAGTTTTCTTTCTCAGTTTATCTGTTGACTCTGCAAGTGAAACAAGAGATACCCTCGTGTCCTTACAGGAACCACATTTTTTCACAGCCTTAGTTTTAACATTAGTAAAATTAATCTATACATTTACAGCATACTCATACAAAAATAAATATATTTCCACAACCTACAGTATGCAAACCATTGTATGGTAAATGTTTAGGAAGTAAAACAAAGTGGGACGTCTTTCATCACTATTAATTGTTTAAATTAACTTTCACTCAACTTTGTACTATATTTTATCCCACTTCGAGCATTTTTGTGTTTTAAGTCGGTGCTATAACCATGTAAACAATTAAAATATTATATTTATTAAAGAAGTATTAAATTCCCAAAAGAGGAGCTAAATCGAATTAATAAATATACTCCTGCTGTAACAAGAGTTGAAGAATCTAAAGCTGAGATGGGGGTAAGAATAAATAATAAAAAACACCCAATTAAAACATTTTCTAATTACTCTAGTAACTCTATTCAATGATTCTGTGAAAGTGAGGAAATGGTCTAACAGAAGGCTGGTTAAATGAGAAATTGAAGAGGGAAATGCACAATATACAGGGCCAGCACATTCTATACATTCAATGGTTCATTAAATCTTGAAGATAAATTAAATTAATTGAGTATAGGGAATATTGTAATGACAAATAGTGATCTTGAACTTTTCAAACAAGTTCCTCGAATATCCAGATACTCAGATTGAACAATATATTTACAGGGAAAATTTAGAAGTGCTAAGGTATATTTTTTTTTATCTTTGAACCTCTTGTAATTAATATGAAGGCATTGAAGATTGAAGGGGAAAAATTACTTATTTTCATGTCTTTGTTTCTGGTGGAAACTAATGAGTCAATCCAAAAGTCTCATGTTTTGAGCAGAGTTATAGCAAGATAAATAAGGGCTATTCTATGTCAGATATCAGTCTGTGAATCTTGCAACGGATCTCTAGTTATTAACTATATCGATAATTATTGATAACTTATCAAATAATATTTGTGCTATCAACATGGTTGCCAACATGTTTATTCAAAATTCTGCTATGTAAAACATCATCATCCAAACAAATTTAAGGCTCAAAGCATTCTCTGTCCATCTTTTGCTATAGCAAATTAACATTATTCAGGTTAGGTTAGATTTGGTAAGTTAAATTATATTAGGTAGGTATTCCGTGTATTTTTTATTAGTTGACTATTCTGTATTAGCAATGGAAATTTACATGTTCCATCAATATGGCTTATTTTAGGTTAGTTATATGTCAACTTCTCCTTCAATTTTAAGGCATTTACAGCATTTCTTTTGAAAAAAAAAATACACACATATATACTCATTGGGTAATTATTTACATATCTGCAACAATAGTTTTGCATTTTTTTAATTTCTATTTATGTAGACTGATACCTGGCATAAAATACTGTAAATAAGTTTAAGTTATTCCTATGATATTTGTTTGTTTAGACTTTCAATGTATTTATTAATCTTTGAACACATTAGACCGTAAAAGGCATTCTCTGCTGAGAAAGTTTTATCCTAATACAATTTTGCTTACTCAGAAATCTATTCATGCGATAATAATTGTTGAAATTCGTAAGCTACCTGACAAGGTAACTTAAGATAGAAACTTATCGTGAGAATCCCCAAGGGAACCGATGTAGTTTGAAACCTTGCTGCTTTATCAAGATGTTGGACCTTGAAGACTTCGATCATGTTTTCAGTATACGCAGAGAAGAGGAATTTGATAGTCTACCAAAGAATTCAACTGGAAGAACAGGAGAATCGGCGTAATATTGCACGACGCAGACGTCGTTGTATACGGTATTATTTGCGGGATGCAAGCGTAAATGTGTTCCTCTATAGCAGACGAAAATAACAGAAGTGGTTTTATCGCTGAGAATTTTTGGGTAATTTCTTGCCAATATTACAAAAACGACGACTTTCATGCATGACCAGTTTGTGGGTAGCTAATTCGATCTTTGCCCTTGCTCACAGTGAGTCAGCTCACCAGTGATTGGAAGTAATTTGAGTAGAGACTAATGTATTTGCATACGGCCCGTAGAATGTTTCTAATATATTTAAAAAATTGTAATTTGACTCTACTGCTGTGTTCTGTTTTTTATAAAGCATGACCTAGTTTATAATATTAACTTTTGCCAGAACAATATATTAAGAATGGAATAACTAATATTTGGAAAGAGTGTTTAAGTTATAAAATAAAAAAGCCAGAATGATGCACATTGCAGTTTATCAGTCAGTAAGCAAATGAAGTAATTTTCTTTTAATTTTATGGAAAAATTCTGAAGTGAATAGAACTCTTGATGGAAAATATGAGGGATATCAAAGATGCAAATGTCAGGATAATATTAAAAAGGCTAGCTAATCGGTAATGCATGAACTAGAAGAGTGCAGATTTAAGTCCATGCAGGTCAGAGGATTTCAAGTTTCTAAAATTGAAGTTAATAAGCGTATTACATTTTCTAAAATTCAAATATTGCAACAAAACTTTCTCTAGTTAAAGTAATTATAAATAATAGCAATTTTATAAAGTAACTTTCATTCAAAGGATAAAATTCAAAACTATTATTAAAAAATGCAAACCATTTAAAAAAAATGAAAATGCAAAGGAAATCCCTAAATATTGTATGGTGGGTAAAACAATAATTCTTATACCCTACTTTTTGTATCTAGTAATAAAATTAGACCCATATTTAAAGAAAATTTTATCACCTCACCTCATATTTTTTTTTAGACTAGTTTCAAAATCTTCATTGGTTTCATTCATAATAATTTCACAACTGTTGTTATGTCACCTTGAACAGCTGCCTCTTGCTCTTCAAGAAGACATAACAATGACTGTGAAAATATTGAGGATGGGACCAAAGATGGTTTCGAAACTAGTCTAAGAATAATAATAATAATAATAATAATGAGGCGAAGAGATAAAATTTTACTTAAATAAATAATACCTCATAGTAGCAATTCCTAAAAAGTTAATTAGTCCCATATTTCATGTAAATGGTATGAAAAATCAGAAGCAATTTCAAATTTAATTTTTTAATGATGTTATTACTAAAATATGATGCAATGTTAGATTACGATGGCTTAACATATTTTTTCTAAGTAGTACATAGTCATAGCACTTCTTAAATAAGAAAACACGTGTCATGAACATGTTTATAAATTCATTTTAAAGAAACTTGAACCGACATAATTATATTAAACAAAACTAAATCATAAAACATAAAAAAAATAAAACTGAATGCTAACAACACATTTACCATATTTTCTAAATTTCACTTGCAGAGTAAAAAGATGCTGGAGTTAATATATGCCATTTTTTACATGCATTAGAACTGTCCACAATTTCACTACTTTAAAACAACCGCTCAGTTTTTCTTATAAATACAATAAATAGTCTTTGCCTTATTTATTAAAATATATATATTCATATGTATTTCTCATTATTGCTTTATTGTTGTTTTTTAAAGTGTAAATTCTATGTGAAGCATTTGATAGAATGTGTATTGCTATGCAATAGTCATTACTAATTTCATTAACAGACATAAACTTTACAATACAACCACACATGTTCCCAAATATAAGTCATTCTGAACTTCAAGAGAAATGCAGAGAGTACACTCGGGTGCTATGGCCTGCTCAAACTTGAAGATAAAAAAATATTACCATACTGTTAAAATCATGCGTTTAAATTAAAAGTTAATCAACATATACTAATAAGAATACCAAAAGATTTACAGTATATACTGAAATGTAACTTACAGCAATTAAGTACAGAAGTATTTTTAAATTTAAAATTTATTACCAATATTTTTTTAAAACTTCTTTTTATATTTACTTCATAGCCATGTAGTAATCTTTAGAGTAGAATCTTTATTTTTAAAATGTATGATGTCAAATGCTAGCTGAATGGTTTTATAGTATCATGAAAATATAATCAGAATTTATTTAGGTCTTTGTGTATGGTTTTGAGTCCTTTAACTGTTGCTAGTCTATTGCATGTTAATGAAGTACTATTTTTTTAAGAAGTAATGTTTTGAGGTTGTTTTAATCAAATTATTTTGAGTCAATAATATCTTACCTTAATATTTTAATGTCGATTTGTTTTGGAACATGTTTCGATTAGAAGACTAATCAAAACATGTTCAAGAACAAATCAACATTAATATTGAGGTAAGATATTACAGACTCAAAATAATTTGATTAATGAAGTACATTTAATCACTTTATTTTTCCATATGGAAACTATATTTATGTCACTGTATAGTTAATCCCTTCAAAGTGAAAAAGTTTATTGAAGACATTGTTAAACACAATCTCCTTCACTGTCCAGCACTAAACCACATAGCACAAAGTCCTAACAACCTAATAAGTCTGTACTGAGATGAAATACTATCAATCTCTGTCAATGGTTAAATAAATAATAATATTAATAGTGCGTGGAGAACATATTTTTAACGACTCACCCCATATAATTTCAAATTTCTTTGATACCGATATCATGGAAGCCATGACTGAAGAGGGACAAGATATTCTCTGAAACCGCCGGTATCAAAGAAATTTGAAATTATATGAGGTGAGTCGTTAAAAATATGTTCTCCACTCACTATTAATGATATAACCTCATAATGTTTACTTCCCAATATTAATTTAAATATAAATATAATAATATTGTTACACGCAATATTAGAACAATGTCAATTTAAGTGGGGAACAATACAGCACTCCAGAAGCTACGCATTTTCTCGTAGGAGGTATTAAGAGTAATAATATGGATGATTCTGAAACTAATTAAGTCAACCACCACTTTTGAGAGCTTTTTTAATGCCAGTAGAACGTTACATAAAAAAACAAAAAGAGAAGAATAATGCAATGCCAGAGAAAGCATGTGTCATTATGTCCAGAATGGAAGCAGTATGTGACTGTTTCACTTAAAATCTACATAAATTAAATTGCATGCCTACAGATAAGTGCATGATTTGCAAAGATCAGGAAGCAAACCTAAATATGGAGAACAATCTGCAGAAGTGTACCAAATTGGATAGCAACAGAAAAACAAGCATTATTGGGAAACAAGAAAGAAGATGACGAAAATCAACAATCCTAACTGCAGACTATTCTAGGTGTAAGAAAGATTATTTTTTTAAATGTTGATGAACACTGGATGACACTGGCAGAAAATAAATGTTGCGGGTGATCATTCACTTTTGGAAAAATTCTATAAAAAAAGTTGACTTAGGGTATCACGGCTGGAGTTAGTACGATGATCTTGAAGAAGATTTCCGGGCTGTTGGCTGTGGTCTTGAAATTCCCCAACGTTTCGCCAGAGACTGTGTCTGGCATCCTCAAGGATTGTCTCAACAACCCAGCCAACAGCCCGGAAATCTTCTTCAAGATCATCTATAAAAAAAGCTTATTTCACTGGAAACAGTTCAATGTAAGTATAGGACCACAATATTCTAAGTTTAGATTTTAGACTAATTGTATGTTTTTGATAACCTTTACAAAGAGTAATTATAATAATCATGGCTGCTTGTTATTTTTAATATCCAAGAATCATTATTATATTTTAAATTATAAGTTTCTCAAAAGTTATTAATTATATACCTGGTGATTAGATATAGTAAAAAATTAAATTGCTACAAATGAAAAAAAATAAAAATCTTGACAATTTTCCCATAATATTCTGAGACATATATATCTTTAAGTAATCAATTAATTTGGTGTTTACTTGATGAAAATCCATTGTTTTATTTTATTTAATCACTAAATATATTTCTTTCATAATTTTATTACTGGTGCTTAGGAAAGGCACTTTTAGCATTTACAATTCAGTCAATTAAGTTGTTCATTGCTAGCAAAAACTTATGAGAAAATTATAACCAAACCACAAGCCATTTCAAATTCACAAACATTGATTGTTTTAACATCAATTTATGATTTACCATAACACCCGGGATTACTCCATTGTATAAAAGTTTAAAATTATGAGAATTATCAGTAATTATGGTAACATTCCAATCATTGCAAAATGTTTATGGTTGCTAAAGAATAATCTCTATTCATGAAAAACAAACCACCAAGAAATCTTATAAAATATAATGCATTTCTTTCAAACAAGTGTGATACATGGTTTCCTACTTGATGGATTGTAAAAATTTGCATTTTAATAGAGTAAAGCAAGGATAAGTATTTAACACGGGAATAAGCCTCTGCTCGAACTGAATGAAGATGTGAGATAAGTTTTAGATGAGAATGGAGATGATCACTGAAACATGTCCAAGTGAGAGGGTCATTTTTATACTGTGAGGTGTAAATTTTTTATTCATATTTGTATTGCTATTTACCTCATAATATCACTTCCCATTCATTTTTGATAAGCAAAAAATGAATATGCCATAGATATTTAAGTAATTGTATCATAAGGTCCGATAATATGTGGATCTCCCATAGGCGTTTATGGCTATTATGAGTTTACTTCAATTTAATATATTAAAGAACATAATATCAGATACACTATCAAAATTATTATTATTTTTAATGCCCCAGGTTGTCCTTCTGGACATTTCTGGTGTTCGCTCCTGCATTGGCGTAATTATAACCCACTTCTGTGGTTTGGTAGCTGCACCCCTTGAAGCGGTCGGGTGATCGGTCGCCCTCCGATGAATATTCATCTTGATGATAGGATGTGGCGTTAGCAGTAGCCCTCTTAGATCCTAATTCTTAAATCTAAGATGAATATGAATGATGATGATTGCGATGGCCATATGATTATTTCCTGTGCTAATTTATTTTGTATAAACAGTGATTGCGATGGCCATATGATTATTTTCTGTGCTAATTTATTTTGTATAAACAGTGTTTACATAATTCACTGTAGCTTTTCATGTTATAATTACAATTTATGATATTTTTATATCATTCGTAGTTTATATTTTATATATTTGTTTTGATTGAGTGAAATGCCCTATGACATAAGCACTGTAAGAATGAATAAATAATAATTATTAATTTAGTTTAATTATATATAAATTGCTTTAGTGTTCATGTAACATATTTACATGGGATTATAATCTCAACAACTTAAATTCATTACTAAAACATTAACCAATTACTCCATTTAACTTGAAGATTTTATCAATTGAGAAGAGAAAATAAATGTTTGATATATTAAACATCATAATAAATAAAACAATTCCAAAAACAATGAGGATGTAACATATTTACATGGAATTATAATCCCAACAATTTAAATTCATTACTAAAACATAAACCAATTACTGTATTTAACTTGCAGATTTTATCAATTGAATGTTGAACATTATAATAAATTAGTCCACCACCGTAATCTCGAGGTAGGATGCTGCCTTGTCATGCAGCAGGCCCGGGTTCGATTCCCGGTTGGGACAGGCTCCTGGGTGAGGTTTTTTCAGGGTTTTTCCTCACCTGTAAGACAAATGTCAGGAAGCTTAGGGCCCAATGGTCCCCAAAAATCATCCGGCCATCATCATTATCATCATCTTTCACTGGTGTGGAAAGCAACGGGAAGCTACCACACCTATAATTCCCTAGTAAAGCTGCAAAGCATAGCATGAAAATGCTATGATTGCAGTGAAGGACCTGCCCTTGGGCAGAATTACTATGGAAGGATGGATAGATAATAAATTAAACAATACCAAAAACAATGAGGATGGGGTGATATTCCCTTTTATCACTCTATGACACCGCTAATTGTCATGTTACTTAATTGGTTATAGAATAAAAGCATTTTAATAATTTTGAATTTAAGATTCTTGGTAGTTTACTTCTGTACATATGGAGATTATGGTGTAACAAAAACCACAAGCATTGGATTACAATTATTCTTGTACAGCATCCCATTTATCTCATTCACACAAAATAATTGTTTGAAACAACATATATATTTAAATGCAATATATATATGTTCCTTGTAATTCTGATTACCAATATATGAATAAAAATATTTAAATGACAGCTGAATTAAATTTTACTGAACTTATTTTTCACATATTGAAACCTTTAGGGTTTCAAGATGGCTGGACTACTCAAAATGAAAGTAAACATAAAATTATTTATAAACGTAGTATAAGGTTTCAAGATGGCTGGACTACTCAAAATGAAAGTAAACATAAAATTATTTGTAAACGTAGTATGTAATTAAAGCATACATAATGGAAAAATAGGTAATAAAACCAATCAATAAGATAACAAATGAACAGCTGATTTTAAATGGCTGCCAGTGATAAGAAGTTTTCACATATATGCAGATTGCAATGGACAATTTTCTTGATTACTTTAAACTGGCCATCTTGACATTAATAATAAAAATAAAATGGTTAAATGCTATTTCTGTATGATTACTTTTTAAATGCTTGTAACCTCAAAACAATGTAACAATGTCATTATTCAAATGCTGAATCATTACTCTCTAATTGGTTGATTATTATGTTTGACATAGATACAAACTTGAAAGTTTGGAATTTGCATACTTTCATATTAATGTCTGCAGTTAAGCTTATGTTGATTATTGTGAATGGTTCCATTAGTAGGCCTAACTTGACTTCAAACTTCTGGAATTTTGTTATGTTTATAATTAACTTCATTGTGAATGAATGAGCCTATTAAATGTATATAAACGAAATTAATTTTTTATAAGTAACTAGCTAATACCCAGCGTACACTGCTAAGCCTAAATAAATTATGTGCTTTTACCTTCAGCTGAATAAGTAAAAGGAAAAAAAAAATTATATCATAATTATTTTTAGATACCCCGTGCTGTTTACCTGGTGTTGGACAGAAATCTATATAATCTGATGTACTTTGTATAAATGAGCTGAAAGATTAAATTCATTATTTTGAGTTATTAGTAAATACCCACTGTGTGCTGCTATGCTTTCCCGGAATCTACTCATCCCGATCTTCTTGGCATCAATGAAAAACAAAAATGGCTAATGTGAATTATCTGTAAAAGATAAACATATGCTGTCGTGGACTTTTTTGTAGAATTTTTTGAGATATTCAATTCTGTGTACATTAATTTTGTGTAGGCCTATTTGTTATGGTTTAGGCAGCATAAGCCATTTAAGCACAAAAAAGGGACTTTTTTCACGTTTTTAAGGGTGTAGGAGTTGAGTATCATAACTCTCTTATAGCCTATGTTCATCCTGGGAATCTCCTGAACATTTTGCAAAAAAAAACCCCATCATAATCGGATCAACGGTATGGCTGCACATAAAGTACGAACAAACAAACAAACAAACATTAATTTTTATATATTAGATTACATTACTGGAAAAATGTAAAGCCTCCAAAGGAGTTAAGTAGCCTGACTTGAAAGTAACACATTAAAATTCAAAAATAAATCCATTAAATTTACAAAAATGGTAATGTTAAAAAGAATAAAGATGCCTCATTAATAGGGCATGAAGACCCATAATGATATAGATGCAAATATCTGTATATTTTGAAATTACAGCTCAAGGAGATAGTTTTGTTAACTCTATTCTCTGGATGAAGTTACCCAAGGAAAGTTCTCAGTATTTAGTTCAGAATTTACAAGCCAGAATCCAGATTAAAGACATACAAGTTATAAAAATAATATAGTTCAAAGGTAGAATGCTCAAACTGTCCAGATTTAAATTCAGCCAGTCGTGGTGGACTAGTGGTTATGCTCCTTGCCTCTGGTCCCGAGGGTCAAAGGTTCAAACCCAGCCAGGGTTGATGAAATTTTTTTAGGATGGAAAAATCCAAGGAGCAAGTCCTCTGGGAGGGACTTTAAGCCGTGGGTCCCGAGTTTGAAGATTTTCAGGATCGTAAAAGATCTTTAAACATGAATAGAAAGGCCTCTAAACTAAATTTACCAAATTTTGCCATCCTTGTACTGCCTTGGTTTCCTAGATGTCAGTATGAGATGGAACACTGACCACAGGCCACTCCAATGACATCTATACAAAAACAAGTGTAACTATTATGGTTCAATTTCTTCCCTGTAGGGGGAGAGCACCTAAATCTCGTTGAGGGAAACAAGGGCTTACAAGACAAGACAAAATATTTTGTGGCTATTGTTTTGATAGGGAATGTTTTTTATTAATATTTTGTGAATTTGCTCCTAGAGATATCCTACATGGCGTAATTCTATATATCCAAAGAGCCTAACATGATACGACCAAAGATATTATAAATCTCATCATAAAAGGTTATTCTAAATTAATGGTATAAAAAGGATATATTCCTATGACTGCTTTAACAAATTTATTTAACAAATACAAACATAAGATGAAAGTTTAACTCTCCAAAATTTTGGATACTCACAGACATTTGATGTGGGCACCAATTATAAGATGGAAGATGTAGACGCAATATCTTTTGGGATGGAAAAATCAAAGGAGCAAGTCCTCCAGGTGGGGCTTCTAGCCGTCTGAAGATTTTCAGGCTCTTAAAATAATCTTATGCCTGAATAAAGAGTCCTCTAGGCAAAATTTAGTGACTTTCTTCATCCTAGTAGCACCTTAGTTGCCTACTAGATGTCTCATTGGGTCGGTATGTTGACCGCATACCATTTATGACATTAATTTGCTCTATTAATTCCTAACAAAGGAGAGACTAACTAAAACTAACTCACTGGCACTATCAAACCTGTAGGTTCATGCCATGCAGACAAGCTCTCCATACATCCCTATCCTGAGCTAACGTTTTCCAATCATTCCCTGTATAATCTATTTCCCTCAAATCATATTAATATTATTCTACCATCCCACTCTTGGTCTTAACTGGGCATTTTCCTACAAGAAGCTTCCATGCACGTCTTTCATTCCCCAACAAAGGAGAGGCTAAGGTCCAATATTGGGCTGTTACGCCACTATAGTAGTACTTAATGAAAAAAAAATTCTTAAAATAAATAAGTCAGAATATCTCAGATGAAGGCCATAACATAATGGACAAATGTTAGCATATAAATCCTCTTACTATCAACTGAAAGGTAGTGAATGAAAAGTCTATAGAATTTTGCAACAATTCGAAAGTGTTTTAGGAGTTTTTTTTAAATAAACAACAGATTTGATAACAATTAATTGAAAACTCCGATGGCATGGGATTATAACTGAAAAATGAGTAGGCCATACCTATTTAAATTTTGTTGATATCTTCAGACTATATTTTTTGGCATTCCACTTCAAAAGCATGTAATGAAAATATTTTAATCTTAGGTAAACAAAGTTATAAAACCCTTTAAATAAGCCATGAGGGAGCTTAATTTTATCAAGAAATACATTTACAGAAGTTGAGTTCAATAAGAAATGCTAGAACGGAGAAATAAATGCTAAACCAAAATAATAAAATTATACCAAGTAGAGAAGCAGAAGCTACACCCAAGAGAATACTGCTCCTCCAATAGGGTTCACCAATTAAATACGTTACAAAAAATACTAGGTATAACCTATCGTAGTTGCATTTAAAAACATTTGATAAACTATGTATAGAAAAATTCTATGAACTCTCAATTATATAGGTGTGATCTTAAAATTATTTTTTGTTTAATATTGTAAAACTTAATGAAAAAGAAATTATAACCGATAATTTTGGAATTAACTTATGACATCTGAGTTTACATCAACATCTATTTTAATTTTTCTTTAGGATCCAGAAATTTTTATTATTATAATTCTTGTATATATTTTTTTATAGTTGATCATTAAACAAATTTGTTTGTATGGGATTAAGGACTGCATAATAATAAGCTATAAAATCAATATTTGCTATCAAAGCAGTGTTTAGTCTGTAAAATAGGATATAACACGAGACAAAATACTACTTCTTTGCTACATGTTCCAAAATTTTATACAACTTCTGGATCTAAACATAGTAGATATCTAGGACTAATATTATATAATGAATTAATTAGATCCAATCCAGAACTAAGTAAACTAAACACAGCTAGTTTTAAAAAAGCAATTAAATTAATTATTTTTAATTAATTAAGTGAATAAAATTAATCATTTGAATATTTTAAAATAATAAATATAAAGCATCTATTTTTGCTTATATTATTACAAAATCAATATATAACTAATTACTTTCGTCTGTATTGTTGGTTATAATCCATCACATTATATAGTTTATATTATCTTATGTATATCATTCTCCATTGCATTAATTATTTTCTTAGAATAAGTCTTATTCCCAATATATTATTTTTTATTTGTATGTGTCATAATTTATGTAAAAATGAAACTGGCCCCTAACTTTAAATGTATATATTTTATTTGTATTATTCGCGTACTGAACGGAACTGGAGCACAAGAACTTGCTCATTCGGGTGTCAATACTGTATATAACATTTATTTGTAAATAAAATTTATTCTTATTACCATTCAAATAATGACAAGTGATGTTGTTCCAGAGGACAAATGTCAAACCAAAACATATGCATAATATGTTGTAAGGCATATTTCCACTGTGGTTGGGATGTATCAGATTATCTTAGCCCAAAACCGATATGCAAAATTATTTTGAATAAGCAAGACAAATGGGATACTGCGTTAAGCAGCAGTCATAACATCCAACATATTTAATTCAACGTAATTAAAAAATACAATGTGACATTTAAATCTCTTCACAATAATTCAGAAAGAAAATTAATTCCAATTTTCCAACAACCCCAGCAATAACAAACACAGTCAGGTCACTGTATCACTTTTTCTTATTAAGTAAAACTTCAGTGACAAATTTAAACATGTTTTCAGAAAGCCCTGGATTCAAATCCTAGAGCTGATCACCTAAGTTTTTTTCATTGTTTCCTTCATTCCAAACAAATTTTAGGTTAGAATTTAATTATTACAAGAAATTTAATCATTTCTTAGTATAATTAAAACCAGTGGACTTCTATAGAAAACAAATTGCTTCATACACCAATAAAAATATATGTTTAATAGTTAAACTCGAAAGATTCTAGACATATACAACCTTAGATAAGAATACTTAAAACTTCTGCAGCTGTTGTGCAGCTGTTACTACTTCAGAGAGTTTTTAACTAATGTTTCCACCAACATGCCTTTAGAACTCTGAAGAAGGCCATGACATGATGGCAGAAACTTCGGTTGAAAAGTGTATGACACAGCAATGCTTACACAACAAAAAAACTATAATATGATCTATAAATAAGAATGAAAAAAAGTACTTTTTTTTCTGTGGACAGAACATTTCTCAAGAAGGTGTGTTTAATTATTTTTCTTAATTTGTTCTCCAGTGGTCCAACTCCAAAGAGAAAGTAAGCAAGCAATCCTAATACCAGCATCATGTGTCATTGTGGAGTGACTTAAATATCACCTTGTATATTTTAATTTAAACTTTGCTTGGTTCCTTCTAATGCTCGCAATCCACTCCAGCTTACAGAGTTAAACTTATTACAATTAACAATACAATGGTGTCCTTAATTTGCAGTGATCTATGAAGGATGGTTTTTGTAAAACATTAAGGAATATTTACCGATAATCTTACACTAATTTGAATATGGAATTTGTGAAAAGAAAGTTGTATATCATTTTAACAGGAGTTTCATTATCTTACAGTACTGATTATATCCGTTAGGGAAAAGTTATTAAGTATTAAAATGCAAGCCACACTTTTAAAAATAAGGTGAATCTGGTGCATCTCACCTCATAAATATTTATGTTTCATTTGACATGTTTCAATGTGTTGTCCATACCATCATCAGCTTGTCCAGATTGAGTCTGGAGCTAATGATGGTATGGACAACATATTTAAATTAATATTGGGAAGTAAATATTATGAGATTATATCATTAATAGTGAGTGGAAAACATATTTTTAACGACTCACCTCATATAATTTCAAATTTCTTTGATACCAGCAGTTTCAGACAATATCTTGTCCCTCTTCAGTCATGGCTTCCACATGACTGAAGAGGGACAAGATATTGTCTGAAACTGCTGGTATCAAAGAAATTTGAAATTATATGAGGTGAGTCGTTAAAAATATGTTCTCCACTCACTATTAATAAATTTATGGACAACATATCGAAACATGTCAAATGAAACGTAAATATTTATGAGGTGAGATGCACAGATTTTATTAAGAAGAACCTCATAATGTTATTTCCTATTGTAATTTATTAATAAAAGATAACTTTAATTATACATATACATTTTTGATGGAAGATCACTGTAGTAGCTTATCTGCCTTCTGATCAATACGTATGGTAGCTAGGGGTTCAATTCTCGGTGAGGTTTTAAAATGAAAATTTCATCTTTTGATGTAAGACAAGTAGTAAATTACAATTTCTAATTCCTAGATTGTGTAATAAGTGCCTGGATTAAATTAAAAACAACTCCTCCTTAATACATATGTTAAGAAGGAATATTAATCCAATGGATGGAGGATCTAAGCCTATCAGCCTCCTTGGTATTTACTGATAGTTGTATACCAGCACTTGATTCCCCTTCTCTTTTTTTTAATCATCATCATACAATGAAATAAACTACACATACACTAATCCCCACCTTCACTATTTTACCATTCACAAAACAGTTATACATAATTATATATAATGGGGTCCGCTGAAGTGGAGTTTAGATTGAAAATAGACCATACTATGCCATCTATGGAACCCGAAGCACAAAAAGTGCAGTGCATGGCCTTACAGACACAAACACAATGTACAAATTTAACTTTTTCTAATGAAAACTCAATTCATTCTTAAATGTGATATACAACATTCTTTGAGAGATATTCATATATAAATATATTAACACAAGAAAGAAATAACATTAACTGAAGTCACAAATATAACAAAAGGAATTTTCAATATAGCAATAATAATGTTATGAATCACATGATTAAAACAAATGATTATAATTGTGGGCTGTATTTAAAAAAAATTAATAGTTAAACCAAGAGTGACATATTTCTTGGTTAATGGTCAGAATTATTTTTTAATAATCATAAATATAACAACATCGCACCAACGTTGCCATCACTTGGTGGGCACATTACAATAATAATAATATATTAATAATAATAACAACAACAAAACATTATGTTTGTGTAATACTTGAACAATTACTAGCACGTGCTCTCAGCTGCCAGTACTCTGATCTGCTTTTACAATTAACCTAAGTACTATTGCGTAAGTAGTGGGATTGCAATTAAAACTTAAAACAAAGCAAACTAAATTGTGATGAAGCTCTGTGCTGCACAAGTGAAAAATATAGTGTTATACTTCCTTACTATTGTACTACTCGCTACTTATTTTACTAAAATAGGATCTAAGGCTGTACAAACATGAGTCACAGTAACACACCACAACAACTCAACAAACATTTTCTCATTGATATATCTTTATAAATAGAATTCAAAGTTAGAGGTTCAAATCTGGCTCAAAAAGATGGATTTTTAAGTTTCCAAACTCTATAAAACCTTAGCTAGACGTGTACTATGTTAAGGAAATTAATCAGTACAATAACAGCCAGTGAAATGAGATTTTTAGAGCAACACTAGGATATACTCGCATGGACCGCTAAATAAATGAAGATATCATATAAGCATCTCAATTACAGCCAATCTCACTGTTTATAAATAGATACCAGCTACAGTAGAAAACTCATGTGCAACAAATGAATCGTAATAGACTTCCAAAATGTCATGCTTCAAAACTGTCCTCAAGGGAAGAGATCTTTGAGATGTCCTAGAAAAGATGGACCGAGAATGCTTCATTGAAACCGTAACAGGCTTCAAGCCTTAAACTAGTTCGGAAAATGATTGATGATAAACTGTATAAGATATTGGAAATAATAAAGAAGCTGCATACATAGGATATAAGCTATTTCTCCACTAAATATGTAATTCCAATCCTCCTCTTACAATGTGGTATTTATGTTAACATAGGTGCTGACAACAGTGGAGCAAGGAGGCTCATATCTCATGTGAATTGAACAATTGGAGCATAATCCCACAGAAATATTAGTAAAATTAACATTTCATGAAGTTAGGTCATAAGAATCAAACAAATCGTGAATTGTTCTCACCTAATTCATCTATGTTTTTTTAATATAGAACTGCAGTATTGGGAAACATCATTCCCATCATCAGCTGTTGTAACGACAACAGTGAAGTTAGGTCATGTTGATCTGTTTTGATCTCAATAGAACTTTTATCCATAAATCTTTGAATTACACAAGAATATGGAATGAAAATGTCTATACAGTAAAACCTTGTTAATCTGGACCAAATAATTTTTGTCCAGATTAAATTAAATAAAAAATCACATAGGAATTTAGTGAATAAAATTATCATCTTCAAGGATTAGACCTGTTGGTCTGTTCTGACTCAAAATTACTCACACCATTTCTTTAAAGGTTGACCTATATTTCTTGCCCCTCTCGGATTATAATATAAAACAGTTCTTGCCAACCTAGTGTTTGGCATTCATAGGGCATGGTCTCTCCAATTATTTTTTATATTTTTCTATTAATGTTGTGATTGGTACCATGTTCAATTCCTTTCTGATATCAGTACTTTTTTGTGATCTAATAACGTATTCCCAGTTTCAAAGCAAAGAAATTTAATTTCAGAAACTTTGATTTGTCTTAATTGATCAGAAGTAAGTGTCCAACTTTCACATCCATATAATAAGAGTGGCAATGCAACCATTCTATGTAATTTTAACAGTGTTTCTCATTTTATATTGTATTTTAATGTTCGCTGTATTGTATCACAGAAGTACCTGAATCTATTCAATTTTATTTTGACGTCTTGTGATTTTCTGTATCCTGAAGAGTATCCCAAATAATTAAATTAGTTTATTTGTTCTATAGTTTTTCCATTTATAACAATTTTAGCTCTAATAGGTCCTTGGAATGCCATTACTTTAGATTTATTTCCTGACATTATCATTCCATGTTGAGCAGAAATCTGACCTTAACTATTGTATATCTTCTTGACTTTCATTTTCAGTTTTTCCAACTGTAATTTGGTCATCAGCGAAGAGCATAGTTGTAAAAATAGGAATATTGATAAAATTATTTAGCCTCTTCAACCGATTTCTTACGATATTGTCAATATATACATTAAAAAGTATATCAGGCCTACCTGATTTTAATTAAACATACTTTATTTTTGGTTTGAAGAAACTTTCAATTTTCTTTTATAGTTTATTACATATCTCTTTCACAATAATGTAAAAAATTCCTCATACTATTGTAGTACCAGAAATCTTTTTACTGTTACTTTTTTCAACAAAATCTATTACACAATTCAGATGCTGCTTAACCTCACTTTCAGGAAAACCAAAATCCATATCCTCAGATTAACTTAATGCACAGCAAGTGATTTATGCTTATGTTTCATGATATATTAAATTACATTTTGCACTCAATTTGTTTAAGCTTATAAATGAGCTGAAAAAAAAAAAACGCTATGTGTTAAATCAAATGTTCTGACGAGTTGAAAGTACCATAGTTGGTAGTGCAAGAGTGAGCGAAGAAGGGTCACTAATGGTAATCCATGCAATTCTAAGAAACTCCTAATGTACAGTCTATGCAAAAATAAAATAAGTTAATTAAGTTTGTCTTAGTACTGTGTTTTATTAAAAGTTATGTTGGCTGACTGATGAACTTCCAAAATAATCTTTTTCCCTGGGAATTTAAAAATTCATGATTTTCCTATTATTTTTGTGGATGTGAATTTTCTCCCAAATTGTGAGCTCCTTAGATTTATCTTAACTGTTTCAATAATTTGGCCTTGGTTTTGATTCTGTGTTTTTCTAACCATGCATAAGCAGATTTATCTATTTCCCCATTTTTAACATTTCTCAGGCATTTTTTCAATCTTGTATTTAAGTTCTTTTTTGTTTTTTCCTATATACATTTTTTCACAATCTTTGCAATCAATTTGATAAATCCCTGTCTTCATTAATCTTTTAATTATCTATTTAGGCTATAATGATTTCTTTATGTTTTTTTAATCTATTTATTTTATGTTATGACTCATCTTTTCTTCAAAACTATTCTCTTTGCTATTTTTAATGTGTGTTTTTTTCTCTGTATTAAAATTTTTCTGCTCATAGGGACATTCACAAGTCTGTATGTACATTAAAGACTGCCTGTTTATGTGCGATGTGGTTGAAACCTGTTGCTTTAATATAATTATCGGCATGTGTTTCTTTCCTGAAAATTCCAAATTCCATTTTTTTTAAATTTCTGATCAATTTTAGGTCCAAAAATGGCATTTGCTGGTTATTTTATAGTAAATTTAATTGTTTTATTCTGGGTATTCAAAAGTTTTACAGCATCTTCCAAGTGTTTGTAATTGACAATTGCAATATCGTCCACATATCTACACCAAAATTTAAACATCAAAGGGTGTGCTTTGATATCTGACATTTGAAATTACCCATGAACATATTTGCAAATGGATTCCCTATTGCAAGGCCTAATGGATTATTTTGGTCTCATTATTCATCCAGTAGTTCAGATCGATCTTGGCTTCATTCTCAACTGGATTGTATTTTAGTATTAAATGGGGCAATCTTTCTCTATATTTATTATTCATATGGGTTCAATTTTAGGTTGAAATGGTTCACATGGTTGCAAAACGAGAAATAAATTTTATGAAAGGCCTGAGATAGCTGGAATTGTTTGATCAAGATAGATAGATCACCGGTTGATTAATGTCTTTGACATCGTCCGATTCCCAATAGCCAATTATCTCGGTCCATCCAATC
The DNA here is from genome assembly GCA_030220185.1 of Diploptera punctata. Taxonomy (NCBI): domain Eukaryota; kingdom Metazoa; phylum Arthropoda; class Insecta; order Blattodea; family Blaberidae; genus Diploptera; species Diploptera punctata. The sequence goes on along the minus strand of JASPKZ010003868.1, from coordinate 5,080,594 downwards.
TCCTGGTTGTAGATGTTCTCATTCATGTATAAATATATTCCCTGACTCCAGGAGGTTTTAGGTCTTCCTCTGCCTAGTCTTCACTCAGGTTTCCATTCCAAAACAGATTTTGGTAGCCGATCCTCTTCCATTCGCTGGACGTGTCCATACCATCTTAATTGCTGAGTTTTAATATAATCTAAAATAGTGTCTTCAGTCTTCATTTTCTCCCTTATAACTGAGTCCCTAATTTTTTCTCTTCTTGAAATTCATGCTGCCCTTCGTATAAAATCCATTTCCGTTACCAAAATATACTTATTTGTTTTTGTTGTTAATGGCCAAAGTTCTGCTCCATAAGTAATGATGTTTCAACAATTGTATGATATATATTCATTTTATTTTTATTACTTATATTTTTATTCCACAATATTCCATTGAGGCAAGCAATTGCAAATTTTCCTTCATTATTTCTATTTCTTATTTCCTCTTCAAAACTTCCATTTTTATAAAAAGGCTGTAAAAGGGAAGATGCTAAGAGGGAGGAGAGCCTCTAATTGCTTTAAATTGTAAGACTTAGAGGAACCGACCTGCACATCTTCCTAGTATCCAATCCCACCTTCACATGGTGCAGCTCCACCAGGCTAAATAAATAAATCTAAAAAATCTGTTAGTAACCATATAACTTATGTGGTGAATGGGCTACTCACCAATCGCACTAGTCAGCATGGTGAGATATTGACCGATATGGTATTACTTCTACTTCCATACCATATATCTATTTTATTTTTCCTATCCAGTCTCTGTTTACTGAACACTTGTTGTTTTCCGATCCCGATGGTATTAGAATATTCGAGGCCTAGGGGATCATTTCATATTATCTTTCCTGTCAAATTCTTCCTTATTAAGGGCAGATCAGGCTCTTATCTGTAGTGAAAGCAACTGATCTAAGGATGGACATCTGAAAAAAAAATCCCTGGTCCTCCAGGTTGGGGGGTTGATGCGGTAGGCCAGCTCCCTCCCATCAGAAAAAAAATGCAATGATAAAAAAATCTAATAGAGATAAGCCGGTCAGATTAAAAGGAAGACGAATCAAGCTATGAAAATGAACTCTCTGCTAATTGGGACATAGAATGACCAAGATTCAAACCCCTAATAACTTAATGTGACTATTTATCTCATAAACCTCTTCCTGTTCATAATGAGAGATATCTCCACAAATTAACTTCTTTGACAAGGATATCGATTCAACAATGTACAATCAATATGGTACAGCAAGAAATGCCAAAAGAAAACTTCAAAAAATTACAAAAAAAAAAAAATGTTAGTTCTGTTGCTCTAAAAAAATATTAAATGTTGTATAATGAATCTGCATTATTGTTAATAGTTAATTCTTATACAATCATCTGTTATTGATATTTCCCAAACCCAAAGAGATTTAACAATAAAGATACACTATTTATAACTATACAGCCAGCTTAGAAATCACCTGGAAGTAAGATCGGAATACATAACCTCACATTTGGTAAATATTAAACAGTATAATTATTTTAGATTCTGATGTATTATTCACTAAATAGTCATTCCAAATCCAATGCGAAATTGAGTTTTTCATTAGACAAAATCACCTGCGACTTTGTCACTCATGATTTTTTCAGAAAAAACTCAACCTGTTAGAGTATTGTTGATCAAATGAAAGCTAAATATGAAGAAATATCTTCATAATATGGAAATTAATATACAAAGACAAACCATTTTAAGCAATGCCTGAACCTTGTGTTAAGAATTATCTTACTTTCCACATACAAATGTCTCATACAATTAATTAAAAATGGATCTTGTTACTTTTATAAAATATCAACACTTTTGAAATTCATGTTAAAGCACCATTGAGGTTATGTAATAAGATGTTAATTATATAATTTTTAACTGGTAAGTCAGTCGTTCTCAACTAAATTATTAAATAATCAATTGAGTTGGTGTTTACTTGATGAAAATCATTGCTTCGATCCAAATTTTGAAATTTTACATGTTTGTGATAAGGGTAAGAAGTTAGATCTTTTGGAGGCTGTAGAAATTAATAAATTTAAAAGTAGTAACAAACTGTTAAATTCTCAATTTGATTTGAATGAATCCCCTTTGTTAAATTAAAAAAATTAAATAAATATTGTTGTATTGTTGCTTAGATCAGTTGGAACACAATTTGTAATTTGTTAACATGTCTGAAGAAGGTACAGTGTACCGAAACAGCTGTCACTGAATTATATAATAAATATGAAAATAAAATAAAACTATGTTTTATTTTTATTTAATTAATAAATTATTAAACTTCTTCAAGTTATTTTAATATGAAACAATGTTTCATCTTTTATAAAATATGACAGATTGTGTCGTGTTTCTGTGACTTAAGTAAAAACAGCCTAGCGTTCTATGTGGAACATGGCATGTCAAGTTTATAAACTCCCATCCATACCTACCTATCAAAGTGCACTCTAAAAAGCACCACAACATTCTCTAGTTTACAAATCTCAGGAACTTTTTCATTAAGTGACTAGTCACATACAACCATTCAGCTGTCTGCGACAAAAATAATTATATATATATTTATTTATTTATATTTATATGCATATTAGTGACCAATTTTTAAAAAATTGCCACCAACAATAAAACCATCCTTCCCCTGCTTCCACATTTAAATAAAGCAAAGGCTAATAATTACTTCTAATAATGATAATAATTAACTAATATTACATTAATTAATTAATAATAATAATAGTATCACATCCGACTGCTGCATTGCGAGTCTGCATTACCTTCCCTATTGATGCAGCAGTCTTCACTCCATGCACAGGAATAATACTGTGAAATAATCTCTACAACTTAAAAATGTACGTAACAGCTCAGGCAACTATCACAATAGAAATTACATTAGCTTTCTCAACTTCTGATCCATTACTTATGGAAATAAATAGTCTTTAACAGAAGTGCAATACCGTACTTCTGTTGTATATTAACAAATGTAACTTTCACCCCCCTTTTGTTTTAACAACTCACGGAAATGCAATATTTTTTATCATATGTAAATGGAAGATCAGTACTTTTTTTGATATTAATTCGTGTACTATGCACTGTATTTACTCATTTACAAGAAAACTTACATATTTAAGTGATAATATGTGTTTGTAATGTTATATTTTTCACTGTCAGTCATCAGTTATGATTTATTAACAAGATTCGTTTAATATTCAGTGATCTGAGTTTAATAAAGAAAGGTTTGACCAAGCATAGTAATAAATTCTTTAAAGTAATTTGTTCAAAAACCCGATTTCTAATATGGCACATAACAAAATTCAATACCAAAACCTCTAAGAACAAGAGAAAAATGTTAAAAAAATTATTTTCTGTCGGTACTGGTCTAGTGGTTACTATGCATATCTCTGGAAAAGCAGAGTTAATGAATTTTTAAGGATATAAAAATCTTGAGCATGAGTTCCTTTTCAAGGTAAGTATAGCAATGATTAAATCTGATAAATTTAATTTAATTTTGAAGAGAGAAAAATTTACGCCCAGACCGCGACCTTTGGTTTATTGTCCCAATGCTACCGGGGCGAGTTCCAATCAAGATGCAAATTTTTCTCTTATATACGTTGTAATTCCTGTGCACCAAATGCTTAAAGCTATGGCTTCATCTTTGCAAATGGTGGCTTCTTAGATGAAGCTACAGCTTTAAGCATTTGGTGTGCGGGAATTACAACGTATATAAGAGAAAAAACTTGTGTCTAGATTGGAACTCACCCCAGTAGCTCAGTTGGTATGAGCATTGATACGGTAAACCAAAGGTCCCTGGTTCGGGTCCCGGTCTGGACGAAAAGTTTTCTCTTCAAATTTAATTTATCCTTCAATGAGATGTGTTAAATTAATAATAAAAACATTCATATGGGTACCATGTCTTGAAATATAAAATAACCTAAACTATAAGAGTGGTACTTAGCAAAATTTGTTTATAGACTGTTAGTCAATTTTTTCATTATCACAATCATTTGATAACTTATTGGAAATTACAATTAGTAAATTTGTAAAAAAAAAAGGACAAGATTCTGAGTTAGTGTATTCATTCCATTAATGCCTCTCATCTTATGGGTACTTTTACATATCACATGCCACCAGGGCCTCACAATGACACGACAAGTCAGGAGAGGGATTTTAACTATAGGTCAAATACTTTTTTTTCGACCACACAAACACATGGAGGGTCTTCCTGAATGAATGATCAGTTCAATGTCAGGGCCTCCTCTGAGAAAACACAACTCACTTACTAACTGGCACTATCGAACCCGTAGGTTCATGTCAGCACGGACATAAGCTCTCCATACATCCCTAGCCTAAGCTAATGTTTTTCAATCATTTCCTGTATAATCTACTTCCCTCAAATCATAGTTAATGTTATTCTCCCACCTCATTCTTGGTCTACCAACTGGGCGTTTTTCCTCTGGATTTCCTACAAGAAGCTTCCATGCACGTCTTTCATTCCCCATAGGCGCAAGATGTCCTGCCCATTGCAGTCTACGAGATTTACTGTTCTTATTATATCTGGCTTCCTATAAAGACCATGAAGTTCATTGTTATGTAGTCTTCTCCATTTACCTGTCTGTTCCTCTCTCTTTGGTCCAAAAATTTTCCTAAGTACTTTATTCTCAAATACTCGTAATCTCCTTTCCTCCCTTAAAGTAAGAGTCCATGTTTCGCACGCATATAATATAACTGGTAGAATAATAGTTTTATGTATTTTCAGTTTAACGTTTTTTTAAAGGAATTGGGACATCAAAAGTCTCTGTAATGCATAATAGCACGCATTTCCAGAATTGAGCCTATGTTTCTAGATGAAACACACCATTCACATTGAACATGGCAAATATGATAATGATGACCAGACAATGTTTGGGGACTGTTTGGGCCTTAAATTTTCTTGACATTTGTCTTACAGGTGAGGAAAAAACCCAAAAAAATACCAACTATCAGGAATCTTGTCCTGACTGGGATAGAACATAGGCCTGCTGTGTACAAGGCAGCAACACTACTCTGAGATCACAGTAGTGGACTCAGTGTATTCATACTTCCTTTAAAAGGGATATGTTTCAGAAAGTCCGTCGCCGAGGCGTAATCAGTAAAGTCCCTACCTTCCACTCTGGCAACCCGGGTTCGATTTCCTGTGGGGAGGGGATTTTAAATCTCCCCTTGGGTCTGGGTGTGTGTCCTGTACTTGTGTCTATATGTGAGAATATAAGAAAGTTAACAAAAACGTAAAACAAGAAGGAAAAATGGTGTGAACGAAAAAAAAAAGTCTCTATTTTTAAAGCTTGAAAAAAAAATCATGTTTGAAATATTTCTCAATTAAAAGAAAGTTTAGTGGAATGTAAATACTTTAACTCAAATTCATAACTACAATCACACCATTTAAATTAATATTGGGAAGTAAACATTATGAGGTTATATCATTAATAGTGAGTGGAGAACATATTTTTATTGACTCACCTAATATATTTTCAAATTTCTTTGATATCGACGGTTTCAGACAATATTATGTCCCTCTTCAGTCATGGCTTCCACTGATGAAATTCTGTGATTGTTGATTTCTCTAATGACATCACCTCTTGTGCTGCAATCTTTCATTGGGATTATAAACTTTGTAATTAAATTTTTATCCACCGGAATATCGAAATTCATAGATCAATATTTATTCTATGAATTTTGATATTCCGGTGGATAAAAATTTAATTACAAAGTTTATAATCCCAACGAAAGATGGCAGCACAAGAGGTGATGTCATTAGAGAAATCAACAATCACAGAATTTAATCAGTGGAAGCCATGACTGAAGAGGGACATAATATTGTCTAAAACCGTCGGTATCAAAGAAATTTGAAAATATATGAGGTGAGTCGATAAAAATATGTTCACCAGTCACTATTAACAATCACACCATGTTTAAAAACACAAAAAAAATCTGATTACATCTTTATTAATTATTATTTTTGTATTTATATTTATATATAATTTTTATTGCTGGGGCAGAGATCCTAGATGTGATAATATTATGATTTAAAGGATTAAAAGTGGAAGGTCATATTTTTATTTATCAATGTCTCAGGTCATTCATTAGTGTTGCTGCAAATCCGGGTGTAAAAGAATTGAAAAAAAAAAACTGCTGAAAAGCCTCTTATTTCAGATTTAAGGTTATTTTATGTCATAAATCTAAAACATGGGACACAGAGCTTTACTTCCCTACAGAAGAAAGTCATACTATGGATTTACATGCCCTGAAAATAACTACTGAGTCCCGTGCCGTAGCCGAGCGGTTAAGGTAGGAAGCCTTGGCGCAGAGCTACAGGACTTGCGCTGGTTCGAGTCTCCATGGGAGAAGAAATTTTCTCATGGTATTTCGGCCAGTATTGGACTGGTGCCCACCCAGCATCGTGAGGCAATTGGGTAGCTACAATAAGTAGCAGCTCCAGGTTGAGGAACCAGCTATAACGGCTGGGGGACTCGACATGCTAACCACATGTCACCCCCTACACTGGCTGTTGATCATCTACCTCTGTGATTGACACATGTGAATGTGAAGGGCCAGCAGCCGGCTGGTAAAAGGGCAACCGCTGGAAAGTGGAAAGACCCTCAATCGGAATCGGAAAATAACCACTGTCCCTAGCTAGTTTAAATCTTGGAACCAGAGGCAAGCATGGTAACCAGTCTAGTCCACTAGAAGCAACAAGAGTAGAAATTTCATAAAACTTATGGGAAATAACATTATGAGGCTTTCAAGTTAATAAATAAAATGAGTCTTAATTATCTCATAGGAACAACTGTTCTTAAAACCGTGGTTCAGTGCTTTGAAGAACACAGTGTGTATGAGGTGAGAGATAATTACAACTTTTTTTTTAAATCATTAGGAAGTTACATTATGAGGTTTAATTTAATATTTGAGTTTGTATTTTTTAACATTCTTACCTCATATGTTTATTTTGTTGGACGATTGTTTCAAAGCTATTTCTCCATCTTCAGCTTGTTTATAAATTTTTTTCTTTTCTTCGAGTTGTCAGCCCTGGATCTGTGTTCCAAAGAACTTGGCAATGAGGTTCCTTTCTCCAAGAATTTTAAAGTTCATAATTTTCTCCTTGTTCTTCTGTATATAGATTTTTTCCCATATTGTGAGTTCATTGGTATTTTCTAACTGTTTTAATATTTTTGTATTTATATCTATTTTGTGTTTCTCTGTCCAAACATTAGCTGCTACTGCCGATTTTTCCACTTCTCCCTTTTTTACATTTCTTATGTGTTCTTTAGTTCTAATATAGGGAAAACAAAGATAAATTTAAACATTAGAACTAAAGAACACATAAGAAATGGAAAAGTGGAAAAATCGGCAGTAGCAGCTCATGTATGGACAGAGAAACACAAAATAGATATAAATACAAAATTATAAAAGTTAGAAAATACCAATGAACTCACAATATGAGAAAAAATCTATATACAGAAGAACAAAGAGAAAATAATGAACTTTGAAATTCTTGGAGAAAGGAACCTCATTACCAAGTTCTTTGGAACACAGATCCAGGGCCAACAACTTGAAGAAAATAAAAAACCAGTTTGTGAACAAGCTGAAGATGGAGCAATAACTTTGAAACTATCGTCCAACAAAATAAACATATGAGGTAAGAATGCTAAAGAATACAAACTCAAATAAAAAAAACAACTGATTTTATTTATTATTAGAGTTAAAATGTCTAAAAATGCAAAAGTAAATATTATATGGTTTAGCTAAAGTACTTGGAATGAGAGGAATTGAGCAAGTTACTTGGGAAACAAACGTTACAAACACACACAATAAGGAATTTGTTAAATGGTATATAAAACTTTGTGATCCTAATATCAGATACCAATGACATTTCCAATATGATACAGATTAGCTTTTCTAAGAGTATCATAGATTAATAAATTAAGGGAAATATTATTTTTCAAAATCTACACTCTACTTACTAATACTGTGTTTCCCTTGTGTGAGATTATGTAGATGTCACTGGTATCACATCTTGGAAATGAGCAAATATGAGTGCCTAATTTCTAAAACTGATTGCTAACGCAACATTACACATTTGGTGATGAGAATGATTCACAGTCCAATTTCATTTAAAGCACACTGCTTCATATCCTTACATAAAGCACTTCACATTGTGAATATTAATTTATGCAGTCACTGTGGTGTTAAGCAATCTATGGTGAAATTTCAGACACAAACTAACGGGCCATTTTCACATTGCAGGAGCTAATTACATAATGGTCTAATTTTTAACTAACGAGTTTACAAATTTCTTCCAAATTACATGTGTATTTTTTTTACTAAAACATCAAACTATCAACAATCTTTTTTATCCCTCGGCGGATGATGGATTACTTTTACAAAGCACAAAAACTAAAGTTGCTCGCATTGGTGACAATTTTGTGTCTTATCTAAACAGCAAAACTAAGAAAATAATTGCCGAGACTAGATTCTTTCCTTTCTAATGACTCCAAATAAATATTATTTGTGGTACACCTCGTACTAATTTGATAGATTGCTTTTCTATTTTTTTAATACCACAAGCACCAACTGGGCAGCAAAACTTTGTTTTTTTGCTTACTTATTAGCTAACTTGTAAAGCACTCCAATGATGAAGAATTTTTAGAGTGTTTTTCATCAAACACTTTTTTTTGACATTTACGTACAATTAAATTATTTTGCAAAAATCTGCCCCAATATCAACCTGTACAATTCCATTCATATTTAACCAAGTAAGTGGTTCCCCTTTAAAAATCTATCAAAATAACCAAGAATCTCTCTAATATTGTATAGTGTAATGGTTAAACTACATGGAACAGTACAAGGGGGTTATACAAGTTATTGCTGCAGAGCGTTCCCCTGGTCATCGTGCACTTGTACCAACAGGTGCGTTATTGCTGCGGCGACTCCTCTTCAGTGTCCACCGGACTTGGGGAAAGGAACTTGCGCACATACTTGGGATAATGGGTTTTCTCATGAGCTTTAAGGATGGTGGAACGTGAAAATGTTTTGCCACAAAGTGCGCAACGAAAAGGCCGCTCTCCTGTGTGAACTCGACAATGATCTTTCATGTGGTGTCTCAGCTTGAATGCCTTACCACAAAACTCGCATTTAAAAGGGCGATCGCCTGTGTGGACTGGAAGGTGTGAAATCAGCGAGCCCACATCTGGGAATGATTTACCACAGAATTTGCACAGCACAACATTAGATGATGTGCCAACTTCTCCTGGGCCTCCTGCAGACGGTGTTGTAAAGTCCAGTTCCATAGCAGAATTTTCATGTGGGGAAGGTTCTGGCATTTCTTGTCTACAGCCAAAGTGACTTTCCATAAGATTGAGAGGCTCGGGAGCAAGGCCGGCTGCAGCCATCGACACGAGAGACTGCTGCTGGTGCAAATGTACCTGCTCGCGGTATTTCAACGTCTCGAGGCTATGTGATAGGATGTGACGGGTAAGTTTGCTCTGATAAGGAAAAGATGCACCACAATACATGCACGCAAACAATCTCTCCGGAGGCTCGCACGCCCCCAATGACTCCTGCAACAAAACAAAAGAACATCAACTTCTTTTTGCTTGGATTGTTGAAATTCTAGTTTTTTTTTTCCTGAACTGATGTCCCAAAAAAATTGGAGCCGAAAAAATATAGCACAAGAAGTTGACGCTCATTTTGTTTGGCAGTGTAGTATTGGGGGGTTGGTTAAACTTTTAAATAAACAGAAGAATCCACTCCTAATAAATGATCCCACAATAATTTACAATTATTCAATTAAACTATGAAAAACAACCATGGCCAAAATTGAAGGTCAACTTCTTGACATAGCAAGGCAGTTAAAATATTTTAAAAAGCATGCAACACAGGGCTTACAAAAGGTTATTCATTCAACATAATGCACATTTTAGCTTCTATTTAAGATTTAGTCAATAATAATGCAATTTTCAACTGAATTATCATTTGACTTTGCTTTAAGAGCAATAAAAGAGGATATTTTACGGTATCACTCCATTTGCATTTCACACAACCGTTACTGCAATACAGCATTTAATTTCCCATTAATTTTACCACATATCCACCTTCAATAAAATACACCTTTATTTACATTATAACCTCAAAATAAACAGATTATTTGAATATAAATAAAGGCATGTTCAGTCTTTTAAAGTGTTGATTTGTGATAAAATTAATTGGCGAATACTACATCACAATAACAAAGCCCCTCCCTGTCGCACCCAAGTCCTGATATCATTACAATCGCTGATAGGTCTGAAACCACACGACAGAATACAATACTTTGTAAAATGTTCAATCTCTAAGATTTAACTTTAATATTTCATTGTATTTATAAAATTTAATTAAGTAAATTGGAAATTCTGAACTCCTATTGAAGAATAATCAATAATCAATTGAGTTGGTGAAAATCCGTATCTATTAATTAAATGAAAATAAAACTTAGTTCTATTTGATTTTCATATTTATTAAGATATAATTCAGTGACAGCTGATTCGGTATACTGTATCTTCTTCAGACATGTTAAATTATGAATTGTGTTATTATAGTACAATATACAATATATTATAGTACAATATGTACTATAATAACACAATTCATAATTTGTTAACATGTCTGAAGAAGGTACAGTGTACCGAAACAGCTGTGACTGAATTATATCTTAATAAATATGAAAATCGAACAAAACTTGAGTTTTATTTTTATTTCAATAATAAATATGGATTTTCATCAAGTAAACACCAACTCAATTGATTACTCCAGATTCACCTTATTTATTTTTTATTGTTTTGTCATGTGGTTTAAGAGATGAGTGATTGTAACGTTATTGGAACTTTACGAACAGAATGCATAAATATCTTCATTTTTTAAAATTCTTTAACCAAAAAGTGCTTAGATAAAATGCGAATTAAATGGGACAATTTTAATTTCTTTTATAACAATTATTGCATGAATGAAACTTGAATGCCTTTCCTGTGATATTTTATTGGTGTGTCCTGCCATTTACATTCGTAAGAGTGAACTGTATCCACTTGTATACTTAGTTCTAGTTCTCAAGCCGAATGCAGACAGTAAATCAATAAAACATTAACAGAAAGAAGCATTAAAGGTTTCATGGTTTAAAATTAAATATTAGATTTAAAGCCCTGTTAGGTTTTTAGTATTGAAAAGATAGCACAGAAAGAATGAATGCAGAAGTAGCAATTAAAAAAAACATGCACAACACCAATGTACACATGCAAAATAACAATGAACAGGCAAAAGACAAGAAAAACAGCCAGAAGGAATGTCATATTGCTCATTAATACATCAGACTTTAACAACTGTGCATATTTCACTTTTATACAGAGTGAATTTATAAAAAGTGAGTAATGTGTTGGGTATGCCACAAGGAAGCAGTTGAGCTTGGAGTAATGCAGTAAACTTCCGTTTCAGGCTCAATGTTGTAATGGTTAATAAATGAGTTGGAGAAAATGTTTTAACATCTCACCTCACAAAGTCGTGTGTCTTCACAATACCGGTTTCAAAAGTATAGTATTACTTCCATCCTCAGTCAAATTCCAACTGTTGAAATTTTGTCGTTAACATCATATTCTTAATTGCCATCTGGGGTAGATTTTATGAACTTGGAGATTAATGACGAAATTTCAACAGTTGGAATTTGACTGAGGATGGAAGTAATACTATACTTTTGAAATCGGTATCGTGAAGACACGCAACTTTGTAAGGTGAGATGTTAAAACATTTTCTCCAATTCATTTATTAATATAAATACCTCACAGTGTTTCCTCCCACTGTAATTTTAATTAAAAGTTGTAACGGTTCTTATTAATAAAGTTATAAATCACTTGCTGGTTACTGACAATTGCTATTTAAAATTTTAAATAAATTATGTTCACCTCACGTCATTTCCAGTCTTCTAATTAGACCACTTTCAAACCCTGGGCAGTTTCACCATCAGTAATTTCATGACCAATTTTCTGTCACCCAAGAGCACGCTTCTTACTCCATCTGTTGGTGGACCAATGAACCTCCAAATCCAATCAACTTCCTTGGGAAGTTGAAAATTCTTTAATTTTTTTTAATGTGGATTTTTTTTCCCCCAAACCATGAGCTCTTTTGGTTTTACTATTTGTCTTATTAAACTAGCCTTTCTTTCATTTAGATGTTTTTCTGACCGAGTATGAGCAGATACTGCTGATTTTTCTATGTCATCATTTTTGACGTTCCTATTATGTTCCTTAACCCTGATTTTCAAATCAGCAGTAGCCACTCATGCTTGATCAGAAAAATATCAAATTGAAAGAACGTCTAGTTAATAAAACTATTAAAAAACCAGAATAGCTCATGATTTGAGAAAAAATCCACATTCAAAAAATAAGAAAGAAAAACTGGTGAATTTTGAAATTCCTAGGAAGTTGATTCGGTCCACCAACAGATGGAATAAGAAGTTATACTACTGGAAGACAGAACATCGGTTGTGAAATTACTAATGATCAAACTACCTAGGTTTTGAAACCGGTCTAATTAGAAAACGGGATATAGGTGAAGTGAACAGAATTTATTTAAAATTATACCTCATAGTGACATTTCCTATAATAGTTCAATTTTAAAAATATAAAATTATGGAATAATACCTCAACGGAACACATCATGAATCATATAAAAGTTGAATAGTTCAATTGCTTATTAAATTAATATTAAGAAGCTAAAGCTGTTACTATGATTGAAATAAGTATATTAAAGTACACTACTAAATTATTGTAATCAAATGGTAAAGAGAAAAATTTATGCCTGAACCGGGAATTGAACCCCGAACCTTCAGCTTTCCGTGCTGATGCTCTAACCATTGAGCTAATCCAGGCTTCCTTCCCATCCAAGCATAAATCCTTCCTTTACCTTACTGTCTTGGTCCCACATTCAAATGCTATGAATCATCATTCACAAATACACAATGAATGGCTTCTACCTGAAGAAGACAGTAAGGTAAAGGAAGGATTTATGCTTGGATGGGAAGGAAGCCTGGATTAGCTCAATGGTTAGAGCATCAGCACGGAAAGCTGAAGGTTCGGGGTTCGATTCCCGGTTCAGGCATAAATTTTTCTCTTTATCATTTGATTACAATAATTTAGTAGTGTACTTTAATATACTTATTTCAATCATGGTAACAGCTTTAGCTTCTTAATATTAATTTAATAAATAATGCTATAGCTATGTGGAGTCCCTTCATGTCTTCTTCAGGTAGAAGCCATTCATTGTGTATTAGTGAATGATGATTCATAGCATTTGAATATGGGACCAAGACAGTAAGGTAAAGGAAGGATTTATGCTTGGATGGGAAGGAAGCCTGGATTAGCTCAATGGTTAGAGCATCAGCACGGAAAGCTGAAGATTCGGGGTTCGATTCCCGGTTCAGGCATAAATTTTTCTCTTTACCATTTGATTACAATAGTTCAATTGCTATTTATTTTTGTGAGGCTGTGGTTGTTGCCAACTGAATTATTTATTTATTACTGTTTTACTTAATTCTTTCATCGCTAAATTATTTGAATGACAAAAATAGTTATTTTGTAATTTGTCAAACAATTTCTAGACAACATTTTTCAAATTCCTTTTTACTATAACCACACACATGTGGAGTTATTGCAGCTTTCAGGAATAACAATATAAATCTTTTAGCTTAAATTTTACACAAGAATGTTAACATTTAATGTTGTCATATGGCTATAGCAGGGATGAAAGCATTAAATAGAAGCATGATATACCATCTTCAAACAGTCCGGGTGGGGTCAGAATTTTTAAACTGACCCAAACCCTCTGGCGGCACCAAGGCCCTAGGGTTGACTCAGCCTCTAATAGAAATGAATTTTAGACACATATTTTGGGGCTAAAGGCAGTCATCATGCAGGGCTGACAATCCAGCTGACATTCAGTGCCAATTGTCTTCCTAATACCTCAAGGGCCTCTTAAGGCCTGTAGTGGGATCACTTTCTTTTCATATCTTGAAACAATATATTTTTATATATGACTGCTACACGAATATGACAGAACGCCCATTAATAATTCAGTGAATAAACTGATAACTTCAATAAAAAATGATAGAAAACATATCAAATTCTAACAGAGATCAATTTGAATGAAAATGACGATCAATTTCAGCAGTACATGTAGTCATGTGTCAATTCATATTACTTTGATGTAGAGTTAAGGTTTGGAGTCTTATGAGTGACCAAGAGCTTTCCTAGCCACTGGGCTTGGATGGGAAGTTTGCTGCATTAGCACAAGCCTGCCACCTAGCAACCTACTCAGCAAAGAGCTGAGGTCTTAAAAAAATTCACTCTGTACAAGATGTAACAAAAATGTACGTAAATATTTTTGAAACAGGAACGAAATGTAAATTTGTTCACATGAGCAGCCTACTGGTGTTTGGTCGGAGGCTATTGCTAGATTTCAGTTTTAGAACTTCGGGTCTCAATTTTAAAACAGTCTGCAAATGGTGTCAAACATTTTGAGGTAGATTTCGATATGAGAACATTAACAGTTCCCTTGTTATTATGACAGCTGTTATGATATGCCAGAGATATACAAATTTAGCTTGTGCACTTTATGCAGAGGAGTGGGAAAGAACTCTGTCAAGGAAATGAAACGTTTATGAATGATTTATTTTTACTCATTAGATGTGAGAGACGTTTATATATTTTTGTTACGTCTTAAATAGATTATGAGATACATGAAATATATTCACAGTTTTTTGAAATAGATACACTTACCATAAAAACTCTGATATCTAATATATATCATACACAAACCCTTATCAATAGTAATAGAATTAATTACAAGAATTCTTCAAGTACAGAGTGTCTAAGGAACTGTTCGTCAATGTATGAACAACACCAGCTACTGTCAATATACTGCATCCTCATATTAAAAATAATTCAGTTCATAATTAATTAATATTATTGAGTCATGAGAAATCTCACCTCGTAAACTTCAAAGCACGGGTCTATGGTTTTCTGGAACAGCTTTTCCTCTTTTCAGTCATTTTTACGACTGTTGAATTTTTCATCTTCTGAACTGCCATCTGAAGAAAGGAACAACTGTTCCAGAAACCATCACCCTGTTCTTTGAAGAACTCGGAGGTGAGATTTTCATGACTCATTAATATTTATTAACAAAAAGCCTCATAATATTATTTCCCATATTAAATTTATGATAATTAATTACTGATTAATATAATGATGCAAATATTTTTATTTTTAAATGTGTACTAACCTGCGCTAAAAGACTCTGTTTTCATATACTGGTATACAATAATTTTCTGTTAAAGTGTGGCATTTCAATAGACTAATTTTATCTTATTCTTTATTTTTTATATGTCCAGATTGGAGAAACGACACATATTTTACAATTGAAATAGTAGTATCTTAATATCCGCTTTCAAAATGTGCTTAACTGCTTTCATAATCTGAACACATTATCATTAAGTTGAATATGGCTAATATTGAAATACTATTCATGTCCAGTAATACAAGTATGAAAAACATACATAAAGAACAAGGATTAATTTAAACAGCTCTGGTTTAAATTTAATATAATTTCAAATTTTAATATAGGAAATATCATTTTAGAAATTAAAATATATAAACAAACAAATTTTAACACAAGTGCACAAATGACTCTAACATAAATGGAGTATTTTGCTATGGCCATTTCCATATAAATGCCACATACCATTTCTTCTACAAAAATAACAGCATTAAATTAATTGAGAAATATTTTCATATACAACAAAATTACTAAATTCCATACTGAATTTTTAATTCAAAGATCTTATATTACTTAGAAGATTATGATATCTTTGAAAGGATAATGACTTGTTAGAAGTTTTATTTATTTTGTAATATTGTATTAATCTTTATATTTGTGAAAAGTCATCGTGGAATTTTCTTTCTTCACTCAATCATAATATTCAGTATAGTATAGCTTTAGTGTTTCCACACTTTTAAGGTACTGAGGTCCATCTCAGTTGGATATTACTCTCATAAAAAAGTTTTGTAATAATAATAATAATAATAATAATAATAATAATAATAATAATAATAATAATATAATAATAATAATAATAATAATAATAATAATAACAACAACAACAACAATAAAGAAAAAAGTTACAGGCTATGTGCAAAACCAAAAACGCAAGGATTTAAGTGTAAGACATGGCAACAGTTTTTTATGAGAATGTAGAATCATCATTAAATGTTGAAATATACAGATGGAAGGGTTTACATATATAACAAGAAATGCTGAACAGGCCTCTGCATTTCTTGTTTGGATTTGAAAAAAAGATAAAACATTATTATCAGTATATGCTACTATCAGAAAGCACAAATTAGCAGTAACAGAGGAGGCATAGAAATGAACCCTATACATTTTTATATACAAGGGCATATTGGAAGTAATGCACAATTTTTTTCTACGTTGGTATTGCAGCTGGAATGTTGAGATTTCACCGAGATATAGTTTCAAGTTTTCACTACAGAAACAATGTTTTTTTTATTTGTAGCTCTACTGAGAGAAGCGTGAATGATGCAATAAACATGGTGTGTGTTACTGTTAATGTTTGAAGAGCAGCGAAATATAGTGCGATTTTTGTGGGCTAAAGGACATAACCCGACTGAAATTCACAGGAACATGTGCGTAGTGTATGGAGAAGACTGTATGGACTGTAGCAACGTCTCCAAGTGGTGTACATTCTTCAAGGACGACAGTGAGAACCTATGTGATTCACCACATTCCAACCAGCCAGTTACAGTCTACAACCCTGCAAAATGTCACAGCCATTGAGACAAAATTTTCAATGACTGGCAAATCCAATTCCAAACCTTACTTCCGCAATTCAACATTTTATGTGGTGCGATGTATGACATCATGCAAGACATACTGCTATTTTGTAAAGTTAGTGGCTTGCTGAGTGCCTAAGAATCTGATAGATGACAAGGGTCAGCAAATGATGACTAGCCTGGACCACTTATTTTGCTGCAGAAGGACATGACTTACTGAAAAGAATTGTCGTACCAATACATGCCTGAAAAAAGCAGACATGCTGCTTTCCAGTAAAGAAAAAAATTCAAAGTAACCCGTTCAATAACTGACACTAAACAGTACTACTAAAATATGATCACAAAGATCTGTGAATACAAGCAATGAATAATATTTAGTCGGCACTTGTTTTAAATATATAGTAAAAACTCTATTTATTTATCATTCCTGGTTTTATAGTTTTCCCAGATTCACCAATGAATTTCTACAGCACATTTAAACTATTAGGAAAATAAAAAAAAATTATTGTTCGTTGATAGATCGTTATTCTGCATTTATTGATTAAAATTATCAGTTCAGAACGATATAATTCCTGGACTGAACATTTTTAAGGGTGAAGTTAAATTATTTTATAAGTTACTCATAGATGTACTACGAATTGTGTTTTTAAAATGTGCTATAGTAAGTCACAGTATGGAATTTTTATATTTATTTATGATTTTCTCTTTGATCTCCCTTACAGCATGATATAACGGGCTTCCAATATAAACCCGGACCGGCCTCACGGGGTTTCACCCGTCAGGCAGCACTCTCTCCTCGTCCACATTTCACT
Organism: Diploptera punctata; assembly: GCA_030220185.1. Lineage (NCBI taxonomy): Eukaryota > Metazoa > Arthropoda > Insecta > Blattodea > Blaberidae > Diploptera > Diploptera punctata. The sequence continues at coordinate 5,062,869 of JASPKZ010003868.1, read as the reverse complement.
CTGCCAGCCGCTCGTCCTTGAACTAGTCAGTTTACTATCGTTTGACAAGATTTGACGTCAGCTGACATTAGAGCAGCGCATTTATGTGTGTAAATATTATAAATACGAATCAGTTCGTCGCGTTCGTGAGGAATTTATTCGGAACTTCCCTGGACAATTTCCTCCTTCCAGATCGAGAATCCACGATCTTGTGACTAAATATGAGACCACTGGTTCAGTACAAAATAAACACACGCGAAGGCGTACGGTTCTCACCCGAAGAAAAATTAGACGAAATTGGCGAAAATTTGGATCGTTCACCACAAAAAACATTACCGAAATTAGCACAACAAGTTGGGATTTCAGTATCTTCTGCACATACAGCAACAAAATTGTTAGAACTCAAAAACCTTACAAGTGTACACGTGTTCATTGTCTAAACCAAGGTGATCCCATAGCACGTGTGCGTTATGGTGAGTGGTTTTTTTCATCAGTGACTGAAGGGTTAATCGACTCTCAGCTTTTGTTCTTTACAGACGAATCATGGTTCCACCTAAATGGTCGTGTGAACACTCACAATACTCGCTATTGGTGTTCTGAAAATCCAAATCGAATACAGGAAACGCCTCTTCATGATCAGAAAATTGGAGTTTGGTGTGCGATTAGCGCAAAGCGCATAATCGGTCCGATTTTTCTACGAGAAGACTGTAACTGCAGAGAGGTATCGAAATGACATTTTGACCCCATTTTTTCTTGAACTGACTGAAGAAGAGAAATCATATGGGTGGTTTCAACAAGATTCTGCTACTGCTCATACAGCAGAGGAGTCCATGAATAAAATTAGGGAAGTGTTTGAAGATAGAGTGATTAGTGCTGGTGTATGGCCCCCTCGCTCCCCAGATCTAACAGTGTGTGATTTTTATTTGTGGGGTAGCCTGAAAGACAAAGTGTACAAAACAAATCCGCACACATCAGAAGAACTGAAGAACAACATAAGAAATGAAATCAGAAACTTGACAGTGCCCGAACTACAGCGTGTCAATCTAAATGTGTTTACTCGGTATAATGCCTGTTTAACTACGGGAGGACAACATTTCCAGCATTTTCTATAAGGTAAGAAACAGTTCAAGGACGGGTGGCAGGCAGGGTGAATTGCGGGAGGAAGAGACAGCACTGCGTGCCGGGTGAAACTCCGTAAGGCCGGACCGGTTTTATATTGGAAGCCCTGTATATCTGATTTGACAACAGGATCTGGGGATGAGTGACCCATTCCACTTTTAAGAACTAATACTGACAAGCCTATCAGTCCAAACTTTCACTGAATTATATTTGAAGAGAACATTTTTTTTCGCCTAGACCGAGACTCGAACCCAGGACCTTTGGCTTTCTGGGCCAAATGCTCTACCAACTGAGCTACCGAGGTGAGTTGTGATCTAGATGCAAATTTTCCTCTTATATACGTTGTAATTCCCTTGTGCCAAATGCTATGAAGTCTTTGCTTCTATCTTTGTAAATGGCAGCTACTTAGTTAAGACATTTTTATTGGGAATTTGAACACTACTTTATAAGGCCAATAGGGCTTCTATTGATGTTTTTATTATTAAATTAAGACTTCTCACTGAAGGATAAATTATATTTGAAGAGAAAAATTTTCACCTAGACCGAGACTTGAACCCGGGATCTTTGGCTTTCCGGGCCAAATGCTCTACCAACTGCTACCGAGGAGAGTTGCGATCTAGATACAAATTTCCCTCTTACATACGTTGTAATTCCCTTGCGCCAAATACTTTGCTTCTATTTTTGCAAATGGCGGCTTCTTAGTTAAGAAGACATTTTTATTTCACTGAATTGTCTGTTCCTCAGTTTAAACAACCATTAAGTCACTACAAGTTTGATTCTCGATTCTTCGTTATTCTATCAGATTTTAAAAGACATGGCTGCTAAACAATTTCAACTTTAGAAGAAAGACTGCACCCTTGAAGTAGTAGAGAAAAGAGTTGATATAGCTAAGTGTCTAAGCTTTCCATGATGAAACCCTTAATTCAATAATTGCAAATGAAGACGAAATCAGACAGCAGGTTGACAAGAGCCAAAAAAGAGGAAGATGGGGAAAATTAATGATTACCCTACTTCACGAAACAGCTTAATGTACTGTAATTGAAGATGGTTAAAAATAATTAAATAATTACTGTGTTTCTTGAATACATGCATACAAATTGGATAATTTATATTATTTTTTACAGGCACTCACATTAATTAATATTCCATTTCCATTGATTATTTTTAGGTCTCCCAACACAAATTATTGAGATTTCACTGAATATATTTTTACTGCAAGAGTCCCAGGTTCAAGCCCTGGTCTGACCTTATATAATTTTTTTCTTCAAATATGATTTATCCATCAATGAGATGTATGAAATTAATGATAAAAAAAAGCCTTACTGGCATTTATAATGTAATATCATCATCATCATCATCATCATCCATGCAAATATTAGGCTGTGTGGCCTGTTATGGTCTCAAAGAGGAATTTTCCATCCAGCGTTTTTTGGACGTCCCAGCGATCTTTTGTCTTGGGGGCAGTAGTGAAATATGGCTTTTGGAATCCTATGAGACGGCATTTGTTGAAGATGGGCTTTCCAGTTGTTCTGGTAGTTTTGCATATGGTGAAGAATGGGTTCTACATCCAACTCTTCCATAATTTCCTCATTTCTTTATAATGTAATGTATAATTCCCAAATATATGTCTTCTTAATAAAGAAGCCGCCATTTGCAAAGATAGAAGCAAAGGCTTCATAGCATTTGGTAGGCAGGAATTACAACGTACATAGAGAAAGATTTGCATTTAGATTGATACTTGCTCCGGTAACTCAGTTGGTAGAGCACTTAGTCTAGAGAATCAGGGGGTCCCGGGTTCAAATCCCGGTCTGAGCGTATAATTTTTCTCTTTAAATATATTTTTACTTATTTTATCTTGAAAAAGTCCTAACAATCACAATACATACTTCACCTGCATTTGCAAAGAGAACTTGATCATTGGAGTAGAGAAGGAGGTCTAAAGTATTTATTTAAGTAAAATTTTATCACTCACCTCATATTCTTCTTCTTCTTAGACCGGTTTCAGGACCTTCTTTGATTCCATCCTCAGTATTTTCACGACTGTTATGTTGTCTTAAAGAGCTGCCAGCTTCCTCTGTTGGTAGACTGAAAAACCCAACAGAGGGAGCAGGAAGCTGCTCTTTAAGACAACATAACAGTCGTGAAAATATTGGGGATGGAACCGAAGAAGATCCCAATCTGGTCTAAGAAGAATAATATGAGGTGAGTGATAAAATTTTACTCAATAAATATCTCATAGCTTTAATTCCTAAAAAGTCAAAGATAATATTAAAAAATAAACCAATAGAACAAGTGGTAAGATATAACTTCCTAGGTTGCAAAATATCACACACAGCGGAAACAGATATAAATAACAGACTAAATAAGTTTAATTATATAACAGGAACATTAAAAAGAAGTCATGTCTAAAGTATTATTTATATGGAGATGGATGTTACCAAACTCCATTGTGTGATGGCCTAGAAGGCCATTTGCCTAAAAGCCAGTTGTTGGCCTCACTTTCACATCTGTTAATTACAGAGGTAGATGATCATCCAGGCAGTAAAAGGGTACATGTGTCAGATCCTCCACACATTATAGTGATTTTTTTTTCAATCTGAAGATGCTACTTATTGTATCAACCCAGATTCCTTATGATGGATCCCAATGCGGCCAGAAATTCCATGAAAAAAATTCTTCAGAACTAGCACAAGTCCCATACCTCTGCACTAAGGTATGATGCCTTAAATTGCTCAGATAAGGCATGGAACATGTTACCAAGTACCGGTATCAAATTATGTAAAAATAGAAATATCACCATCATCACTCCAGGGATTAGGCAATTGACCATTCCAACTTCATAATGCAACAGCCCAACATCTTCTAGGTCTTTCTTCCAACATCACGTCTTCGTGCTTGATAATTTCTTGCTAACAATGGATATCTCTCCTTACTCATTCCATCCATATGATCAATCCAGTTCTGTCTGTAATTCGTGACCTTATCTAATAAAGGCTGTACTTTCAATTCTTCTCTTATATCCTCATTTCTTATTCTATCAAGTCTTGTACATCCTTTAACTTGTCTTAGGAACCTCATCTCCGCCGTCTGTATTCTATCCTTCTGTTTTTTCATTGGTGCCCAAGTTTCACATCCATACAATATTGTAGGAACTGCCATAACATTATACATTTTTATTAATATTTAATTTTAGGAAGTTATATTTTGAGGTTATTTTAATTATATTATTTTTAGTCTGGACATCTTACCTCAATATTAATGTTGTTTTGAAACATGTCCAAGAACAAATCAACATTAATATTGAGGTAAGATGTCCAGACTAAAAATAATATAATACATTTTTATCTTTGTTTCTTTGCTAATTTTATTTTCGAATGTACTCTGTATTGTTCCACACACCGTCTGAAATGTATTTATTTTGGAGTCAATATTTCTTTCCACATTATAGCCAACATCACAGCCCAAATATTTGAAACTAGACATCTGTTCTATACTTTGATTTTCTAAAATAATTTTGGATCTCACTGGATCTCTTCCTCTAAAAGCCATGGTCTTCGTTTTCCTTACAGAAATCTTTAGATCATATAAAAAAATAGAAATATACAGCACTATTTATTAAAACTGATTTCATACCCATCAATAGGAATCTAAAACTCAATGCTATTCTTTTTGCAGACGATTTAGCTCTTCTGGCACTTTCCGAAAATGATTTGCAACGATCAATTTATAATTTACAAAAAATAGCTGCCAAATTTAATATGGAAATATCAATTAACAAAACTAAAATTGTGGCATTTCATGGGAAGGACCCCATACAAAGTAAAATCTGTCTCCAGAATAAAATTTTAAAGAGATCTAATCAATTTAAATATCTTGGATATTATCTCTCTATCTGGGATGAAAAGGATATCCCTGAAAAAATTACTAGTTATAATAAAAGTTTGGGAATTATTAATCAAGTTATGAAACCATCCCTCGTACAAAAAAACACCAGATTACGTTTATATAACACTTTGGCCAGACCAGTGTTGACCTATGGTAGTGAAGCATGGACACTAAAAAGACAACATGAAAGCAGAATAATGGCTTGTGAAATGAGATTCATGCGCAGAACAGCGGGTTACACCAGATGGGATCGGAAAAGGAACATAGATATCTTAAAAGAATTGAAGACTACGCCAATTTTGGAATATACTAAACAGTACCAACTAAACTGGAAACACCATCTTGAAAGAATGAGTTCAAATCGGATCCCCAAAGCTGTTTATAATTATATACCAAGAGGACGAAGACCTCTGGGCTGTCCTATGAAAAGCTGGAGGGAAAATTTTCTATAGGATCGTAACAGGCCTTGGCCTAATACTTGGAAGGAAGGAAGGAAGAAGAAGATTTTATTGTATTTGAAAAAAATTACCATAAAATGTTTATTACAAATAATAATATTTATAATGTAAAATTGTATACTTTCACAGCCGATGTCTTGATTACTGTTTAGTTGGACTTCTGGGCTAAAAGGCCGTTATCCAGGTTAATACAAACTTGACATTTTGTCTACTACTGCAATAGATATCCTCAGGAGATTCTGTGTGCTCTCTATGAACTCCTCAATTGTAAGCAGCAGACTGGCTGGACGTTGGAAATGGTCTCTCTATTTATAGGGCGTTCTCTAGGCAGTACGCTACTTGTGAGCTGTTTTCTGATTGGTTGCCCCATAACACAAGGACTAAGACTTCTGCAGTTGGTGTCAGGGGCAGCCAATCAAAAAATAGCTCACATGTAATGGACTGCCTAGAGACCATCATCAACTGAGAGCCACCTATAAATATGGAGAGTTTCCAATATCCAGCCAGTCTGCCGCCAACAGTTGAGAATTTCACAGAGAGCACACAGAATCTCCTGAGGATATCTACTGCAGTAGCAGAAGAAATGTCAAGTTCCTACAAAACTGGACAAGGCCATTCAGCCTGTAAGACCAACTAAACAGGAATATTTATAATTTTTTAATCAAAATTAAAGTGGGAGGTAACACTATGAGGTATTTACATTAATGAATGAGTTGGAGAAAATGCTTCCACATCTCACCCCATAAAGTTGCGTGTCTTCACGATACCGGTTTTAAAAGTATAGTTTTATTTCCATCTTCAGTCAAACCATACTTTTGAAACTGGTATCATGAAGACACGCAACTTTATGAGGTGAGATGTTAAAGCATTTTCTCCAACTCATTCATTAAGATTTATAATGTTTTTATTTTTATTTCACTTATTAATTATTAGATGCTTTACTAAGATGTTATCAAGACAATATTTTTAAAAATTTTTTAAACAATATTATGAAATGGGTCTAGGTAATGAAATTCCATTTGCCTTGATTGAGGAAAATTGGGGGGGGAAAAAAATCTGTCAAGATGGTTGACAAGGGGATTTAAAGCCACCTCCCAAATACGAGTCTCAAATGCTAGGCTTGACCCAAATTGTTTAGTTTTATAAATTTTATAAGCTGAGCAAAACATTGCTTCCACTTACTTGTGTTTTGCTCCTTACTAACTGATCTGGTATTTCTTTCTTTTCTAGTACCAGATCCTTCTTTTTACTTTCCTATCCAGTCTCCCTTGTTTTCTTTGACCCGGATGGTATTAGAGTATTCGAGGCCGAAGGGTTGATTTCTGTCTTTCCTATATCTCTTTCTTTTAACCTCGTGGACACTCACCTTGAATGCCCACATAAGCTGCATGTTCAAATGCAGCCCCATTGCAACTTATAGCATAAGTATACAATGGATTCGTGTCATCAGCTATGGCTGGATACACGTAATGAAGAAGATGATAATTTTATATATGTGCAAATGTTGCCATTCTGCATGGCATTGACACACCACTGAATCACTATAAGCCACTGCATGTTACTATAACCTCATGAAATTCTAAAGTACAAGTGCCATGTTCTTTGGGACTTTCCTTCATACTCAACTTTACAAAAAACAACTGCCAAGTCTCATGCATGAATCTTCATGTTTTTGTTTTAAAAAGTACTGTATCTACTTACAGGTTCATGTGGATGCCTATAATCTGAGGAACTTTCTCCCGTAGTGCTTCTGTCATCTACATTACGATCCCAGTCGACTTCCTTTTTCAACGACTGTAATCATTACAAATACAATAATTATTTTGATGTTATATTTATTTTAACATGTTCCAGTTCTGGACAACAATTCTTTTAAAATGAAAATTAATGTTTAAACTGGGAACCGAACCACAGACCTCCAATTCTGTACATTGGTGTGCAGCCCACTACATCATTCCAAACATGACACAAACACCAACATTTTTTTTCACTTATATAATTTCTTAATATCCAAAGGCAGAGAGCCAGATCTTTCAACAATGCCATCAGAAGACTTCTTTCAAAGTATTTTAAATGAGAATTTTACATTAATATTTACATTACTTTTACGTAAAGTAATGTAAAATTCTAGTTAAAAATACTTAGAGTACTACGTAGAAGTCATCCAATGGCTTTGTTGATAGTACTCTATATCTGCCTTTGGATGTTTAATAATAATAATAATAATAATAATAATAATAATAATAATAATAATAATAATAATAATAATAAATAATAATAATAATCATAATTTTTTGTTTATTCTGGAGTTAAAGCCATAAGGCCTTCTCTTCCACTCAACCAACACAAATACAAATAAATATTTGACAAATATAGATAAACACTATACTTATTTTAGGAATTCTCACTATGAGGTATATTCATTAAGGTAGAATATTTTATCACTCACCTCATATTGTTCTTCTTATTTGATTATAAACTAGTTTCGGTTCCATCCTCAGTATCGTCACGACCGTTGTTCTGTCGTCTTGAAGAGCTGTCCTCTCCTTCCATTGGCTGACAGAAAAACCTCGAAACCAGGCCATTCTCACCGGGAATTTCAAAGTTCATTAATTTCTTCTTTTCGCTCTTTTGAATGTAGATCTTTTCCCAAACAGTAAGTTCTTTAGGTTTTTCTATTTGTTTTAATAATTTAGCTTCTTTCTCGATAAGATGTTTTTCAGACCATGCATGGGCAGCCACTGCAGATTTTTCTACTTCCCCTTTCTTGACATTCCTGAGATGTTCTTTCACTCTAGTTTTCAAATTTCTTTTAGTTTTTCCTATGTAGAATTTCTCACATTCTTCACATTTAATTTGATAAATCCCTGATTTGTTTTCTTCTTTAATTTTCTCATTCTTATTATGTCTAATCAGTCTACTGATGCTGTAGTCATTTTTGTGTGCTAACCTTATGTTGAAATCTTTAAAATTTTTTTGAAACTTGTGGTGTTTTAATGGATGATATGTGAATTTTCTAAATTTTACATTATCTTCTTTAACTTTTAGAAGAGTGCTTTGATTAATAAATTTTTGTCATTTGAACTTGTTTATTTTTTTGAGTATCATTTTTATTGCAAAACCACAAGTTTCAAAATTTTTTTAAAGATTTCAACATAAGGTTAGCACCCAAAAATGACTACAGCATCAGTAGACTGATTAGACCTAATAAGAATGAGAAAATTAAAGAAGAAAACAAATCAGGGATTTATCATAAGTAATGCCACGAGTGATTTCCAAATTATCGATAAATTCACGACTCACGAAGTGAGGAGTGAATTTGGAAATTAAGAGTGGCATTTGTTAGGACTATTTAACGAATAAAATTAAGCTGTTTACTCACAAATCATTATTTAACTGTAGTTATTTCAAAATATTTATATATTTAATGCAAACGGCGAAGTTTGAAAACAAATGAGAAACGATAGGTACGCTTCTACTGCTTCTTTTGTTTATATAAAAAGGAGGAGCTTTGTTTAATATGGTAATTATAACACTGATAAATATTTCGTGAAACACGACTCTGATTGGTTGTAAAACAGAAATCATTGAAACGTGATTGGTCATTGACTCCCATTTGGGGCATGAGTTAAATAGTCAAATTAAATGTGAAGAATGTGAGAAATTCTACATAGGAAAAACTAAAAGAAATTTGAAAACTAGAGTGAAAGAACATCTCAGGAATGTCAAGAAAGGGGAAGTAGAAAAATCTGCAGTGGCTGCCCATGCATGGTCTGAAAAACATCTTATCGAGAAAGAAGCTAAATTATTAAAACAAATAGAAAAACCTAAAGAACTTACTGTTTAGGAAAAGATCTACATTCAAAAGAGCGAAAAGAAGAAATTAATGAACTTTGAAATTCCCGGTGAGAATGACATGGTTTTGAGGTTTTTCAGTCAGCCAATGGAAGGAGAGAAGGACAGCTCTTCAAGACGACAGAACAACGGTCGTGACGATACTGAGGATGGAACAGAAACTATGTTCCGAAACTAGTTTATAATCAAATAAGAAGAACAATATGAGGTGAGTGATAAAACTATTCTACCTTAATAAATACACTATACTAATTATAAACAGTTAAAGATACAGTAAATGTAGCAATGTAAATTTCATGTACAAACATTTTTATACGATAATAACAATAATAATAATTGTGCAAGTGGAAAGAAATGGTGTGGACTGCACACCGATGTACAGAATTGAAGGACCACGGTTTGGTTTCCAGTTCAAATGTTAATTTTTCTTTTCAAAAAAGTACGATAATTATATTAATAATATTCATTTTAGGAACATATGGTCATCAGCTCCACCGCTGTGGTCTCGAGGTAGCATGCTACCTTGTCATGCAGTGGGTCCAGGTTTGATTCCCGGTCGGGACAGGCTCCTGGGTGAGGGTTTCCTCACCTGTAAAGATAAATGTCAGGAAGCTTAGCGCCCAATGGTCACCAAAAATCATCATCACCACCATCATTCACCGGTGTGGAAAGCAAAAGGAAGTTACCACACCTAATAATTCCCTAGTAAAGCTGCAAAGCATAGCATGAAACTGCTATGATTGCAATGAAAGACCTGCCCTTGGGCAGAACACTATAGAATAGAATGATCATCAGCCAGGCAGAAATCACAGTCCACATTGTTTTTGAGATATAATAATTTTTTTTAAGTGTCCCGCGCCGTAGCCGAGCGGTTAAGGTAGGAAGCCTTGGTGCAGAGCTATGGGACTTGCGCTGGTTCGAGTCTCCATGGGGGAAGAAATTTTCTCATGGTATTTCGGCCAGTATGGGACCGGTGCCCACCCAGCATTGTGAGGCAATTGGGTAGCTACAATAAGTAGCGGCTCCAGGTTGAGGAATCAGCTATAACGGCTGGGGGACTAGACATGCTAACCACATGTCATCCCTACACTGGCTGTTGATCATCTACCTCTGTGATTGACACATGTGGATATGAAGGGCCAGCAGCCGGCTGGTAAAAGGGCAACCGCTGAAAAGTGGAAGACCCTCAATCGGATGATTTTTAAGTTAAAAGTTTAATCTAAAAATTAAGTAATATTAATACAAAATACAAGTTAGATATGCAAGACTCACCTCATACAAATATGAGATGAGTCGTATATATCTAACTCCTAATATTTAAAATAAACCTCATACGTAGTGTCACTTCCTTTAAATATTACATAATATTGATACATATTTAAAAAGAAAAATTACGTATATAAGAGAAAAAATTGCATCTAGATTGTAACTCGCCTCGGTAGCTCAGTTGGTAGAGCATTTGGCCCGGCAAGCCAAAGGTCCCGGGTTCGAGTCTCTGTCTAGGCGAAAATTTTTCTCTTCAAATATAATTTATCTTTCATTGAGAAATGTTAAATTAATAATAAAAATATTGATACACTTTAACTTATCCTTCAATCTTAAACAAAAATTTCAAATAAATTGACAATGATACATGTATCTGGTATATAGAACCATCTCTACAGAATCATCAGAAGCAAAAGTTAGTAGCTCAGCAACCTTTTCCTGAATAGAATTGGTTTCCGATAGGCCCACATATTAAAAAAAAAATTAAACAAGTTGAAGATGATGGTACCTTACAAGAATCATTTTTATATTACAAATTTTATAATGTAATGAAAACTCTAGTTTTTTTGTTAAAATAAATTAAAAGTGTTATGATATTGTGACATTCAAGAATAACTTAATTTAAAATTAAACTTTAACTTAAAAATCATTACCGGATGTCTCAAAAACTTAATTGTAGACTTAAGTGAATTCTGCCCAAATTATAACAAACTTAATTAAACTACAACTACCCATTAAGTAACATACTTAATCAGAGGAAGGTCATACAAATCGGCTTTTTTCTACTTTTCTTTTGTTCTGCCTATATATAGCAGTAAAATATTTTTTGCACAAGTGCATTTTATCGGACTTACAGCAATGGCAACCATGATCAAAAGTTCAAGTTCCTACATTTCGGGGTTGCCAACCTAAATAACTATACTGTAATATTACACGTTACAAAATGCATATGGGAAGTAAAACCACTGCCCTCTATGTATACTATATACAATGTATATACAAAAAATATCCAAAAGGTAATGTTAATAAACATTATATGAAAGAAATCACTGCATTTTAAATGAACAGAACTTTATTTAAAACAATATAAAACAATAAATACGTACTTGCACAACTTTATAACTAATTGGTCTCACAGCCTCCTGTAGTTTCAACTAATAAACATTGCCCACACTGTTAACATTAGTCAATTGTTTATAATGAACGCAAATACTTCCAACAAAGATGTTATTATTTTACTATTATTTATTATTTTGAAAACACCAGAGCAAAAAATAATGTACAACGCACGTTTGCGAAGTGTTTTACAGAATCTCGGAAATTAAAAACCGAGCGATAGCAAAGTTTTTTAATAATTTTCCTTGATTCTGTAAAAACCCTTTCCAAACCTCGCATCGTAAAATACTATATAATATGGGGCTATACCAATGTGTTAATTTTTTTTAAACCTAAAATTGTAGATTAAGAGAAATCATTCAAAAACAGCAATTTTATTTCCTCTGGTTGCTTTTGCTCCTGAGTTGAAGCCCGGCCGGGATCGATGGATTTTTAGGGTGGAAAAATCCAAAAAAGAACTCCTCCATCAGGGACTTTAAACCATATGTTCCAAGTCGGAAGATTTTCAGGTTTGTAAAAGAACCTTAAGCCTGAATACAGATGTCCCTAAGCAAAATTACCAACCATCAACATGGTAATACCTTAGTTGCTAACTACATGTCTCATTGGTCAGTATGTTGACAGAATACCATTCATGACATCTGTTGTGAAATAAGGATAAGTAAATTAACTTGGTCTAGTAACTCCTAACAAAGGAGAGGCTGAGGTCCAACATTGGGCAGTTATGCCATTAGAGTATTAATAAGAGGTTAAGGCTTCCACTTTTTCTGTACAATCGGCACTTGATGTCAGTCGGGTTGTCAGCCCTGCATCACGGCCGCCTTTACCCCCAGAACAAGCACATGGTACTCATTTCAGTTAGAGGCTGAGTCGACCCCAGGGTCATAGTGCCGTGAGAAGGTTTGGGTCAGTTTAAAAATCCTGACCTGACCAGGACTTGAACCCTCGACCTTCTGGCTTGTAGCACAGTGCCTTAACAGCTACGCTACAGCGTGCCCTATTATAGTATCAATAGTATTTTTAATTAATGAATAGACCTATAGCCAGCATAAAATTTGGACTTGCTGGACTACAACAACAACTTTAAAATTTTGTGGCTTAGAACCAATCACTACTAAAACCAAATATACAAACTTTATGACAAAATCCAAGAAATTTCCTTTATTAAGTAAAAACACAATTGGCAAAAAATTGTTCATACTCATAATTTTGCATGAATATTGTCGCTAATGCTATGTTTACTAATTAACTGGTACTATCGAACCCATAGATTCATGACAGCGTGGACATAAACCCTCCATACATCCCTATCCTGAGCTAGTGTTTTCAATCATTCCTTGTATAATCTTCTCCCTTCAAATGGTTCCACTTCATTCTTGGTCTACCAACTGGACATTTTCCTCTGGTTTTCCTACAAGAAGCTTCAATGCTATATTTCATTCCCCATTCATGTCACATGACCTGCACATCACAGTCTACAAGACTCAACTGTTCTTATTATATCTGGCTTCCTATAAAGACCATGCAGTTCACTGTTATGTAGTCTTCTCCACTCATCTGTCTGTTCATCTCTCTTTGGTCCAAAAATTTTCCTAAGAACTTTATTCTCAAATACTCATCCCTTAAAGTAAGAGTGTCCACCGCTGTGGTCTCGAGGTAGCGTGCTGCCTTGTCACGCGCAGTGGGCATGGGTTCGATTCCTGGTCAGGACAGTTTTTCTGGGTGAGGTTTTTATCAGGGGTTTTCCCCACCTGTAAGACAAATGTCAGGAAAACTTTAAGGCCCAAACGGTCCCCGAAATCATATGGCCATCATCATCAATATCCTTCACCGGTGTAGAAAGCAACGGGAAGCTACCACACCTACAATTCTCTAGTAAAACTGCAAAGCATAGCATGATAATGCTATGATTGCAGTGAAAGACTTGCCCCTGGGCAGAATTACTATGGATGGATGGATGGATGGATGGATGGAAAGTAAGAGTCCAAGTTTCACATCCATATTATATAACTGGTAAAATAACAGTTTTGTATATTTTAAGTTTAACATTTTTTACATTATTCAAAATTAATAAAACAAAACTTATGTGTAATAACATTACTATATGTAAATATAATGCTTTTATGTATAAATGTAAGATATAGAAATATTTTCCTTAAAACTTGAAATATATGTCAGTGCAAAAAATAGAACAATTGCCTAAACACTATCTGTCCACGTGAGAGGATTATAAATAAATAAAAAAAGGCCAATGTATACACTGAATAATTATATAAACAATAAGATATAAAATCATCCCAGTTAAAATAGAAGATGAAACATTGATTTTGAAAGGCCTCCATATTGGAACTATTTAATAATTTAGTTGAGGATGACTGACTTAGCAAGTACCAATTTTATATTTAACATCTTATTACATAACCTCAACGGTGCTTTAATACGAATTTTAAAAGTGTTGATATATAAACAATGAGAATATTACTGTGAATGATTTATTATATTACACTTTTTTTTACAATGCTGTAATTCTTCTCAACCCCATAAATTAAACATAATTTTCATTTTACTTTCTTTTTTCTTTAAATTGGCCCATATTCACAGCATCTATATCTTGCAGTCCTTTTTATTTATATGCTTCCATCTTCCTATATCCAGTTGACATTTAATTTTCCTTTCTTATTTATTCCTTCTGGTCTCCATTACTTATTTCCTTCAGTAACCTTCTTTATTTTAGATAGATAGATCATCGGTTGATGTCTTTGACATCATCCGATTCTCAATAGCCAATTTTATTGGTCCATCCAATTTCCTGGTTGTAGATGTTTCTCTTTCATGTATAAATATATTCCCTGACTCCAGGAGGTTTTAGGTCTTCCTCTGCTTCATCTTCCCTCAGGTTTCCATTCCAAAACAGATTTTGGTAGCCAGTCCTCTTCCATTTGCTGGACATGTCCATACCATCTTAATTGCTGAGTTTTAATATCATCTAAAATAGTGTCTTCTCCCTTATAACTGAGTTCCTAATTTATTTCTCTTCTTGAAATTCTTGCTGCCCTTCATATAAAATCCATTTCTGTTGCCAAAAGATACTTATTTGTTCTTTATTTTATAATTTCTATTAAATCTTTTAGTGAATTCTGATGGAATGAAGCTATTGAGGTTGTTCTGAAGGAAATATTAAAAAAAAATGTTTACAGAACTTCACCAATTGATTGTATTTAACATTAAATTCAGATTAGTTGTTTAAGATCAAGTCATCAAATGGACCATTATCACCTCTCTTAGAGTACTTGTAGTTCCTGTCATAGCTCTTGGAAGCATAGAGCCTTCGTGAAAGCATGCTACCAGACTCTGTTTTCTCCCAAATTCCTGACTTCATTACAACTTTTTCCTTCTCGTTCAATTTCTGTTGTTACAGTGCTGCGCCTTCTAATTTTTGGTCTTCCTCTTTTTTCTAGACAATCGTTTGATATGGTTTATAGCTACCAGATTCTCAAAATAAATTTCAGGCATCTGTTTATACATTTTACTTTATGGTTAAGTAAAAAATGTTTCTTCTTTCTATTCTCCGTGGAAGACCAAAATTAATTGAAGGAACCACTGTTTTATTCTAATTATAGAACACAGCTGTCAGCATTTTTTATATTCATTCATAGTGTTCTGCCCAAGAGCAGGTCTTTCACTGCAAACTCAGCATTCTCCACTCTTTCCTTAACTCAGCTTTCCTTTTTGTATCCGCATACAAACCATCTATTTTAACATTGTCTATCATCTGATATCTTTTCCTGCCTCTAACTTTCTTTCCGTTGATCATTCCTTCTAGGGCATCCGTTAGCAGGCAGTTTCTTCTCAGCCAGTGGCCAATCCAATTTCTTTTCCTCTTCTTTATGAATTTCAGCATTGTTCTTCCTTCACCCACTCTGTCTAGCACATCTTTATTTTTAATTTTGTCTGTCCATTTTATACGTTCCATCCTTCTCCATATCCACATCTCAAAAGCTTCCAGTAGCTTTTCCTCATTCCATCGTAATGTCGAAGTATTTTTTTAAATATATATTTCTAATTTCCTGATTGTTCCACGAAAGTGGATATCATATTAGAAACAAATGTATCTGTCTTTTTATCTTTTGAATTAAATCACTCATTCTGCAGTCAACACATTGTTGCTACTATCTTTGTAATTGGAGTTCGGCTACCAGCCTTTGTTGCCCTACCTCCTATGTTATCTTGTGTTTATCAAGTGTTGGTATTGACATCTATTTTAAAAATACAATTCCTTTATTATGCACAATTCAAGTATATTTTATGAAATTCGGAACGTGTAACTGCAAATTACATGTAAATGCATTAAATACAAATCTAACTTTTCAATTACATTTAGCTGGAGTTACAAACATTTAAGTGTAAAACTGAATTATGCACAACCAAGTTACGTATAAAGCAGGTTCAACTGTGTGTGTTTGTATATATACAAAGTGTAACAGGACCTCACCGACAAAATGATAGGGATGATAGGCCGTGTAGAGAGGATAATTTTTTGTGAAGGAACATATGGTTGAAAACACATCGTTCATGAGTTATGCGCAGATGAAGGTGTTCACCCATAAGAGTCGGAATTGAATACAAACAATTGTACATATATAATTTTATTGAAAAAGACATGTTTTTACAATAAGTGTTTTGACGACGTCTAAAAGAATCCTGCCATGCTTGGCCGATCGTTTGCTGCGACGATATCAGACATGTAATGAGACATAGGGTCGAATGTTTGAACACTTATTGTATAAACATGTCTTTCTCAATAAAATGATACGTGTATAATTGTTTGTATTCAATTCTGATCCTAGTGGGTGAACACCTTCATGTGCGCATAACTCATAAACGACGTGTTTGCGACTATATGTTCCTTCACAAAAAATACTCTTCTCTGCATGGCCTATCACCCCTATCATTTTGTTGGTGAGATCCTGTTACACCCTGTATATTTAGATGTTATAACTATATTTTTGACATTTAACAATGAAGGCAAATATGACATAAAGTAAATATTCTCTTTAATTATGCTTACCGGCTGCGGAAAGGCTACTGTCTTTAACAGAGAGGAGACCCTTTAATTCCTTCCATCGAAGGCTTAAAGGAACCGACCTGGACAATAACCTAGTGTCCAATCCCTCACCTTCTCGTGGTGCAGCTGTTAGTAATCATGCTTATGCATGATGAACGAAAGGGAAGGGCTACTCACCAACAAGCACTGGTCAGTTTGGCAAGTTTTTCTTTTTTGACCGAATTGGTATTACTTCTCCTTCCCATACCAATTCCCTCTTACAACTTTTCTATCCAGTCTCCCTTGACTGACCTCTTTCTTTCGACCCTGATGGTATTAGAGTATTCGAGGCCTAGGGGTTCATTTCTCCTTCCTTCCTATACCTACTTTCTCTCTATGGGTGATGTAACCACCACATTTGGTGCCTACTACTAAACGGTTACAACTAGTTTATTGTACTCCAGCCTTTCTGCTAAATATTGGAGTGTAAGAGAGCGAATGATTTCATTATCAAGTGCTCGACATTAGATACCAACCAACCAATTATGCTTACTTGTTATAGTAGCCACTAGATGGCAGTTGGAACAATATCTCGCTACCTTTCGTGTGAATTGAGAATATATATATATATATATATATATAAGAAAAATAAATGTTCATGTTAGGATTCCTGAGAGCTCAGATGGTTAGAGCGCTAAACATACAAAGTTTAGAAACTCGGTTCAAATCCCACTCAGGCATTTATTTTTCTTTTCAGGTCATATTTGCCTTCATTGCTATATGTCGAAAATATAGTTCTAACATCTAAATATACAAGCGTTACTGCTATAAAATAAATATTCTCTTTAAATATCCTTACTTGTTATAGTGGCCACTAGATGGCAGTTGGAACAATATCCTGCTACCTCTCATGTAAATTGAGAATAATATATATATAAGAAAAATAAATGTTTGTGTTAGGATTCTTGAGTAGCTCAGATGGTTAGAGCGCTAAAAGTACAAAATTAATATAAAATTATGGAATATTCACCTGAAAGGTCCGTCTCCTCAACTTAATTAATCATTTAACTGTAGCGCTTTTGGGACTTGTCCCATCATCGGCAGGATTCAAAACTGGTGTTTCACTGAAGATCTGAAACACCAGTTTTGAATCCTGCCGATGATGGGACAAGTCCCGAAAGCGCTACAGTTAAATGATTAATTAAGTTGAGGAGACGGACCTTTCAGGTGAATATTCCATAATTTTATATTAATTTTGAATAAACCTCAACGGAACACATCATGAATCTTATAAAAGTTAAAAGTACAAAGTTTAGAAACTTGGGTTCAAATACCTACCATGCCATTTTTTTCATGTCACGCACGCACGCACGCACACACACACACACACATATATACATACTAGGGTGCCGTTGCCGAGTGGTTAAGGCAGGAAGCCTTGGTGCAGAGCTACAGGACCTGCGCTGGTTCAAGTCCCCATGAGGGAAGAAATTTTCTCATGGAATTTTGACCAGTATGCGACCGGTGCCCACCCAGCATCGTGAGGCATTTGGGAAGCTACAATAAGTAGCGACTCCAGGTTGAGAAATCCAGCTGTAACAGCTGGGGGACCCGACATGCTGACCACATATAACCCCACACTGGCTAGATGATCATCTACATATGTGATTAACACATGTGGATGTGAGGCCAGCAGCCGGCTGGTAGGCCAAGGGCATTCTAGGCCTGTCGTGCTTGGAGGTTCTTTTTTGAGTTAATACCCGGTATGCAATGCTACGTCTAAATAAATGAAATGTTAAAGGTTAGTTAAATTGTATGGTATACGCTGAGATGAACAGACATGGTGGTTGCTAGCAAATTTTTAATTTTGGATTTCAGGTAAACCTCAACATCTAATTGTCAGATTTCACTCATTTTTGGATAATAATACCTATCTTGGTTTATTTTAATAGGATATATTGAGTTTTGTTGTGAAATATAAAAAAAAAAGTAACTGCTAGAGCGATTTTTAAATTTTCAGTTCAGGTGAACTTCTACATCTAATGTTTTTAAAGGGCCCAATTGTGAATCTAAAACATCCAGGAATTCACTAAAACATACATAAAAAATTTCATCAAAACCGGTCCAGTCATTTAGGCCGTTTTTAATATCGGATTTCAGGTAAACCTCCACTTCTAATTGTCAGATTTCACTATTTTTTTACAATACCCACCTCAGTTTATTTTAATATAATATACTGAGTTTTGTTGTGAAACATTAAAAAAATGTAACTGCTAGAGCGATTTTTAAATTTTCACTTCAGGCGAACTTCTACATCTAATGGTTTTAAATGGTCTAATTGTGAATCTAAAACCATCGAGGGATCCAATCAGACATACACAAAAGATTTCATCAAAATCGAATCAGTTGCTTAGGAGGAGTAGAATGACAAACACACGTACAGAAGAATTTTATATATATACATCCATCCACAGTAATTCTGCCCGAGGGCAGGCCTTTCACTGCAATCATAGCATTTTCATGTTATGCTTTGCAGCTTTACTAGGGAATTATTGGTGTGGTAGCTTCCTGTTTCTTTCCACACCGGTGAAGGATGATGAAGGCTGGATGATTTTTGGCGACCGTTGGGCCCTAAGCTTCCTGACATTTGGGGAAAAACCCTGAAAAAACCTCACCCAGGAGCCTGTCCTGACCGGGATTCGAACCCGGGCCCACTGCGTGACAAGGCAGCATGCTCTTGAGACCACAGCAGTGGATATATAATAAAAATACAAATATACAGGGTTACTATAAATAATCTCCCCGATGATATATTTGTTGGCATTTTTAAGAGTTAAAAGTGATAAAACAAAAAACAATAGAAAGTAAAACTCACGAAGTTCTGTTTAACTGTGGCAGGAGTAGCAAATATAAGTTAACTGGCCAACAGGTACAACAGTGAAAGAGAATGAGAAATTGGCTAACACAGGAGAACAGTGAGCATTCTACGTTCTAGAATTTCACACAACTCAGTCTGTAATAACAGTTCAGAGGAATTATCAAACAAGTTTTGGAGAACAAGCACCATCCGGTAAGACAATCCATGCTTGGTAATTTCATTTTAAATGAACTGGATGTTTATATAAGAGAAAATCTATGGGCCACCCATCAGCCTCAGAAGAAATGTTGATTGGATATGGGAAAGTTACCAACAAATTCCACTAAAATCGACAACAGTAAAGGTAAGCAGGGAGCTAGGAATACCACAGCAGACAATGTGAAGGTGCTATACAAACAATTAAAATGAAACCACATCATTTGCAGCTCCATCAAACTCTAACAGGGAACAACCAGAATCTGCATCTTGAATTGTCCACAACTTTTCAAGAAATGCTGAAAGTGGACAGGTTTGCTGACAAATTAATTTTTAATGATGAGGCTACCTTCCATCTATGCAGTAAGGTTAACACACATAATATTTTTTAAATCATTAGGAAGTATCACTATGATGCTTAATTTAATAACTGAGTTTGTATTTTTTAACATTCTTACCTCTAGTGAAGTAAATTAATAAATGACAAGACATAGAAATCATCCCTTCCATTTAGTTGACAAAAGACCTTGGCCTTATCAGGGGCAATTGGAGCTTTAATTATAATAACAGGCCTTATTAAATGATTCCACCTCTATAATCAAGAACTAATATTTGTAGGAATAACAATCATGTTACATTAATTCAATGATGACGAGATATTGTACGTGAAGGAACCTATCAAGGTCTCTTTTGTTTGTTTTGTTGGACAATCGTTTCAAAGCTTATTGCTCCATCTTCAGCTTGTCACAAACTGGTTTTTTTCTTTTCTTCAAGTTCTTTGGAACACAGATCCAGGGCCGACAAGTTGAAGAAAAGAAAAAAAAACAGTTTGTGACAAGCTGAAGATGGAGCAATAAGCTTTGAAACGATCTTCCAATAAAACAAACATATGAGGTAAGAATGTTAAAAAATACAAACTCAATTATTACACATGTTAATGGGGAACTGCAAACCCTAAGAGTTTTTTGTGGAAGTTGTGCAGGATTCTCCTAAAATAAACATATTTTGTTTTTTTTTCCGGCGAGAAGGGGTACAGATCATTCTTTTTTGCTGAAAAGACAGTAAATGGATAAAACTATCTGGATATACTGATATACAGGTTGTTACCACAGATCTTGGAAGACAAAGCAGATTTCATCTTTCAACAAGGTAGTGTTTTTTTTCAAATGCCCCAGGTTTGTCTTTCGACATTCCTGGTTTCTCTCCTGGCATGGCATACTTGTAACCCACTTCTGAGGTTGGGGCGCCTGGAAGGTGGGGTTACGTTGCCCCGATGATATGATGGGTGATGATGATGATAACAGTGCGCCAGGAGAGTCCCTAATCCTAAGATGAATATGAATGATGATGATTGCGATGGCCATATGATTTCGGGGACCGTTTGGGCCTTAAAGTTTTCCTGACATTTGTCTTACAGGTGAGGAAAAACCCCGATAAAACCCTCACCCAGAAAAACTGTCCCAACCGGGGATCAAACCCGGGCCCGCTGCATGACAAGGCAGCACGCTACCCCGAGACCACAGCGGTGGACTCAACACGATAGTGCTCCTGTGCATTTTCAAAGCCAAGTCTATGGATATCTAAACAAGTAACTTCCTCAACACTGGATTGAGCGCGGCACACCCGACAACAGGGCTCTCATCAAATGGCTTCCCAGATTACCTGTTCACACCGTTCCAATTTTTAGGGTCAACAAATGACTGCTGACTGAGTATTTTGTAACAGAGAATAAATTATCAGAAATGCACCAAGAGATCACAGTACACCAGGCCAATCACTGCAGCAAGGATACTAAACAAAATAATTGTTCACACACTAAATTTGAAGAGAAGATTTTGGTTTATGTGGCAGAAGCAATATCAATGAGCAAATGAAATACATGCTTTGAAGGAAACTATGTAGAGATAATGGAGGAAGCAGCAATTACACCCATATGATCTATTATAGGTCCAGACCATGGGTGCCAAATTTAATATGGAAATATCAATTAACAAAACTAAAATTATGGCCTTTCATGGAAAGGACCCCATACAATGTAAAATCTGTCTCCATAATAAAATTTTAGAGAGATCTAATTAATTGAAATATCTTGGATATTATCTCTCTATCTGGGATGAAAAGGATATCCCTGAAAAAATTACTAGCTATAATAAAAGTTTGGGAATTATTAATCAAGTTATGAAACCATCCCTTGTACAAAAGAACACCAGATTATATTTATATAACACTTTGGCTAGATCAGTGTTGACCTATGGTAGTGAAGCATGGACACTAAAAAGACAACATGAAAGCAGAATAATGGCTTGTGAAATGAGATTCATGCGCAGAACAGCAGGTTACACCAGATGGGATCGGAAAAGGAATACCGATATCTTAAAAGAATTGAAGACTACGCCAATTTTGGAATATATTAAACAGTACCAACTAAACTGGAAACACCATCTAGAAAGAATGAGTTCAAATCGGATCCCCAAAGCTGTTTATAATTATATACCAAGAGGTCGAAGATCACTGGGCCGTCCTATGAAACACTGGAGGGAAAATTTTCTATAGGATCGTATCAGACCTTGGCCTAATACTTGGAAGGAAGAAGAAGAAGACCATGGGGGGGGGAGTTCAGTTCTGTCAATTGTTTATCCAGTGCTGTACTACATAACCAATCTTCCTACAACGTGTATTGTTCAAGAAATAAACCGGACACCTGGAAGGCAGAGTTACATTACCCCGATGATATGATGGGTGATAAATGAGAATGAAGTGCCAGGAGAGTCCGTAGCCTAAATTCCAGACCATGGGCGACCACAGGTATAATTCCATTCAAGAAAAAATTCCTATGGTCTGACTTGTAATCAAACCCAGAATCTCATGAACTGTAGCTAGAGGTGCTGACCACTAGCCTATGAGACTTGTCTGGTTCTCTATCTTAAAATACTCAAACTATAATGTATCATAAATTTGACCTGAAAGTTTGAGAAATGCTAAATGTATCATGATATCTTATAAGCAGGGCTGGAGGTTGGGACATAGAACATATGAAGTTAATTGCATCACAATCCACATAAAGTGAGGTGTTGTCAACTATCAGAAGCAAAGATGGTTAGGTAAACAAAATAAATTATTTGTCCTTTATTGTAAAATAATAATCTCTAAACTCAGCTACAGCAGAGACAACATTTCACTCTTTATTGGTAGCATTTTTAAACCCTTCCACAATACTTGGCTAAAATACAACTGAATTCTTGATACTGTATAAGGTAATGTTTAGAAAGAATGAACAGAAAATTAAAATAACTAACTCACTGGAACTATCGAACCCGGAGGTTCGTGGCAGCAGGGGCATAAGCTCTCCATACATCCCGATCCTGAGCTAATGTTTTCCAATCATCCCCTATGGATGAATCTTTATCGCCATCCACATTTTTATAATTTTAATTTGATTTAATATTGAATTTATTAAGTACATATGTTATATAGTTTGCTCTTGCACATAATTCAAGGCATCAAGCTGTTGCCCGAGATGTAAAAAACATTCCTTCTAGAACAATTTCAATAAGCAGAAAGAACACCTGCAATGATAAAGAAAGGTTTTTCCCCGGCATTATGTCATTTTGCTACCATCAGCATTTCAGTCAAGTTGGTAATATATGTTCTGTCTCTCTTATGGGAAGCGGCTTATTAAATATAACATTTTTTAATTGGATACCTTAGTATTTTGGCATGGTTCTGAAAGTCTCAGTTCTACCAACTTAATATTTATTCTATGGAACTTTACAGAAAGTCCTGCCTCCATAAGCTTATAAAAAACTCCTGGCACAACAGGCCTAGAAGGCCCTTAGCCTACCAGCCGACTGCTGGCCTCACATCCACATGTGTCAATTTCAGAGGTAGATGATCATCAGCCAGTGTAGGGATGACATGTGGTCAGCATGTCGAGTCCCCCAGACATTATAGCTGGTTTTATCAACCGCTACTTATTGTAGCAACCCAAATGCCTCACAATGCTGGGCGGGCACCGGTCCTATACTGGCCGAAATACCATGAGAAAACTTCTGCCCCCACGGAGACTCGAACCAGCGCAAGTCCTGTAGCTCTGCTCCAAGGCTTCATGACTTAACCACTCCATAAGCTTATACATGCAGTAATTTCTTTGTCCCTCCAGATGCGGTAAAAACTTACACCAAGCAACATCATGTCGACCGGTCTCCGTGTACATCACGTTAAATATAAATTTAAAAAGTTTTCAGTGCAAGTGACGCAGATTAATAAAACTAACAGGAAATTATAATATGTGAAGTGATTATAGTTAAGTGTTATTTACATTTTTTTACAGTAATAAATATTTTTAGTTCTATGATTCACCTATGTATATTAAATTTATGAAATTAGTTATGGTTCTCCACTCTCACGCCATTCAACAGAGATCCCTGAACTGGGATCTAGGTGATCCACCCTGTATAATCTACTTCCCTCAAATCATATTTAATGTTATTCTCACACCTCATTCTTGGTCTACCAACTGGATGTTTTCCCTCTAGTTTTCCTACAAGAAGTTTCCATGCACATCTTTCATTCCCCATTCATGCCACATGTCCTGCCCATCGCAGTCTACGAGACTTAACTGTTCTTATTTTATCTGGCTTCCTATAAAGACCATGTACTTCACTGTTTTATGCAGTCTTCTCCATTCACTTGTCTGTTTAGCTCTCTTTGGTCCAAAAATTTTCCTAAGAACTAATCTCCTTTCGTCCATTAAAGTAAGAGTCCATGTTTTGCATCCATATAATATAACCAACAAAATAATAGTTTAATATATTTTCAGTTTAATGTTTTTGGAAAGGAGTTGGGACGTCAAAGAGTCTCTGTAATGCATAATAACACGCATTTCCAGAATTGAGCCTATGTTTAATTTCTTTGTGCATCTCATTCCTATTTGTGATTATTGTTCCTAGGTATTTGAATTCTGCCACCTCCTCAAAATTCCCCTCATTTGTCATTAGCTGTCCATTTCCATTATATAATGTATTTCTATGTGTGACCATATATTTAGTTTTATTGATATTTACTACAAGTCCCAATTTCTTAGTGTTACTCAATAGTGTGTGCATGTTGGCCTTTAGTATCTCCTTGTTATCGCCCAATAGTACTACATCATCAACATAAACTAACAGCTTATTAATACCATTAAGTTGTAGGCCTTCTTCATCCTCTAAAGATTTGATGGCATGCTCTAGTACAAAATTAAATAGCAGAGGAGATAGTGCAACTCCTTGCTTCAACCGATTGTGGATTTCAAAAGTATCCAAAAACTGTTTGCCTACACGCACTCTAATCTTTGTGCCATTTAGACACATTCATGTAAGTCTAACAAACTTTTTAGGAATTCCAAAAATTAAAATAGCGAGTCATAATTATTAGAGATGGAACAATTCCTTCATAAACACGATATCAGCCTATGGTTGATGCAGCCACTGTACATGATGTCAGAGGGAAGGGGGGGGGTTAGAATAATTTTCTTTACCGTCTAGTTACAGCAACATTGTTGAACTGTGTTGTTTAGTATCTATCCAATATCCAAAATAACTACTTTATATTTGCTATATTTTACTCCAAATGTTCCGAACAATCGGTGCATAACTTTTATGTTCCACCTAAAGTATACTTTGTCTCTAAGGGCCACATGCAAATACATTAGTCTCTGGTGAGTTGAGTTTTCCGTGAGCACGTGCAAAGTTCGAATTAGCAAGTCGCTGACTGGTCATGCATGAAAGTAGTTTTTTCGTAATATTGGCAAATTACCCAGAATTCTCAGCGATAAAACCACTTCCATTATTTTCATCTGCTAGAGGAACGCATTTACGCTTGCATCCCGCAAATAATACCGTATACGTCTGCATTGCGGGATATTATGCCGATTCTCCTGTTCTTCCAGTTGAATTCTTTGGTAGACTCTATTAAATTCCTCTTCTCCTTGTATACCGAAAACATGATCGAAGTTTTCAAGGTCCGACATCTTGGATAAAGCAGCAAGGTTTCAAAGTACATCAGTTACCATTGGTTCCCATCGGTTTGCTCATGATTCGTCCTCTGCAAAGTCACCTCGCCAGGTAGCTTAGGAATTTCGACAATTATTATCGCATGAACATACTTTTGAGTACGCAAAAAGTCTTTGGATGCAACTTTCTCAGCAGAGAACGACTTTTACGGTCTAATGCGTTCATAGATACAACCCTAAGTCTGAATCCTGTTCTTGTTTACATTTGACTGCTGTTTAAGAGCTCAGAGTGACCTCTACTGTATGGTTAAACCTTAGCCAATTCACATCATTGGAACAGAGATGTCATCTTTAGTCATAACGCAATCAGAATTCAGTTAAAAAATCTATCCCATATTCATTTGACAACGTTGAATAAGAATATTGATGTACAGTGGAATTAATGGATCTGTGTACTACTGACAGCTACAATGTTGCTGCATATATGCAATGATGGTGGAAGAAGCACCACTTGCCACAATTTGTAATTTAGGCATGTTACATCTTGCCATAAATATTAATAAATAATAGTTTAAAAAAACTAAAACAACATGCTTTATTAGAAAACCGAACTAAAAAATGAAAAATAATTTTAATTTCCAACACGTTTGGGATAAAATTAAAGTGGTCAACAAAAAAATCATCTCCAACACATATAGAATAAAACTAGAGTTATCTAAAAAAAATAATTTTACCATCAAAAGCGTGTAGTGCTCTATATCAATTAATATATTTGATAATAAACAGATATTGGTAAAAGTAAAGTCTCTAAGAAGAAAACGTAAAAACTATAAAAAGCACCCCACACTTTTGATGGTAAAATTACTTATTTTTGTAGATAATTCTAGTTTTATTCTATATGTGTTGGTGATGATTTTTTTTGTTGACCACTTTAATTTTATCCCAAGTGTGTTGGAAATTAAAATTATTTTTCATTTTTTAGTTCGGTTTTCTAATAAAGCGCGTTGATTTAGTTTTTTTAAACTATTATTTATTTTTAAGTTTTAATATTTTACAGAATAAGATAAAAATGTAAATATCTTTAAATTCGATACTATTGTAGTATGAGCTAAAAGTAATACTCTACTAAAAAAAAATCCTCCTGGCCGGATTTGAACCAGCGACCTATGGTTGACTGAAATTATATACCCTACAGTCCACTGCTCTACCAACTGAGCTCTTACGATTGAGTAAGAAGTTGATAAGTCCGCAACCTATTATACCAGTTTTTATTATTTTGACTTTCTGCTGATTCTGGCCAGGATTTTAGAAAAATTTATGAAATTATTGTATTGTCATTGGTCCTTTACAAGTATACAAAGTTTCAAATCGATCCAACGATTTTAAGTGGGTGAAAATCGTGTTTAAAGATTCAGTTACATAATTACACAAACACTTTTTTTTGATTTTCTGATGATTCTGGCCAGGATTTTGGAAAACAATTATGAAATTATTGTATTGTCATTGGTCCTTTACAAGTATACAAAGTTTCAAGTCATCCAATGATTTTAAGTGGGTGAAAATCATGTTGAAAGATTCTGTTACATAATTAAACAGACACTTTATTTTTTTTTATTTTCTGATGATTCTGACCAGGATTTTAGAAAAAAATTATGAAATTATTGTATTGTCATTGGTCCTTTACAAGTATACAATGTTCCAAGTCGATCCAATAATTTTAAGTGGGTGAAAATCGCGTTGAAAGATTCCATTACATAGATAGATACAGGTCAAGCTAATATAAAGCGTGTAAAAATAGGCACAATCATTAACTTAGTCCATCGCTGTGATGTTGGGTTAGGTCGCTGTCTCACATGCAGCAGGCCACGGTTCGATCCCCAGTCAGGACAGATTTGACAATTTATTCACATATTAATAAATAAGTTTGGTCTGCCTTCATCTTACTTCATAATACATTGTTTATTGTAAGATGTGTTTCAAAGCTTCTTGCAAGAAACACAAATTAAGAGTTAAGATAAAGGCAGATCAAATCTATTACAGTCAGATTCAACCCAGGTAGTTACTGTGTGTTTAGAATAGGAAACTGGGTTGCCATTTAACAGTATTTTTTTGAGAGAAATCCTTATATAACACTGAAGATTGCAACACAGCAGGTACATAGTTGTAAGTTGTAGCCGTCCAAGCCACCCCGTCTTAAAGAATAAAACAGTTACCACTTGTCACTGAGCTTGTGCAGATCTGTACTATCCTGTGTGAAAGTGTCGACTCTCATATTTACTATAAAACTAGTTTGCATGCCGTAAAAGGAAAACTATGTTTTTTAAATGTATAGTACATAGAGTTGGAGAAAGTACTGCTAACCTTGCCCCTCCACCCCTCCCTAAACAAACAAATACCGTTATTATGAGTTTGGCAACATCTATCGTCTGTATGTAGGGGGACACTGGCATAACCCATAAGGTCTGTAGTAACTTCCTGGGTTGAATTAGAGTGTAAATAGAACCTCATAATGTTACTTCCTGATATAATTTTATAATTATTCACATATATTCTCTTGGTCACAAATCCCTGAAAGTGTGTATGCTCATAACCAAATAGTGCTTTCTACAATAACTTTATACTTACAAATTTTTCATTTCTGTTTGTCTAAAAAGGTTCTATAAGAAGCATTTAAAGCTGACTCATCAACTAATAATAAATTTTCCTCTTAGCTTCTTCTTCCAAGTATTAGGCCAAGGCCTGTTACGATCCTATACAAAATTTTCCCTCCGCATTTCATAGGATGGCCCAGAGATCTTTGTCCTCTTGGTATATAATTATAAACAGCTTTGGGGATCTGATTTGAACTCATTCTATCTAGATCGTGTTTACAATTTAGTTGGTACTGTTTAATATATTCCAAAATTGGTGTAGTCTTCAATTCTTTTACGATATCAGTGTTTCTTTTCCGATCCCATCTGGTATAGCCCGCTGTTCTGTGCATGAATCTCATTTCACAAGCCGTTATTCTGTTTTCATGTTGTCTTTTTAGTGTCCATGCTTCACTACCATAGATTAACACTGGTCTAGCCAAAGTGTTATATAAACGTAATCTGGTGTTTTTTTGTACAAGGGATGGTTTCATAACTTGATTAATAATTCCCAAACTTTTATTATAACTAGTAATTTTTTCAGGGATATCCTTTTCATCCCAGATAGAGAGATAATATCCAAGATATTTAAATTGATTAGATCTCTCTAAAATTTTATTCTGGAGACAGACCTTCCCATGAAATGCCTCTTAGCAGTTTGATATCGTAACTGTCAATCTCTACAATGCAAAAATAATTCTATATACATACAGAACTTGAATCCTAAGAATCAAACTAATATGTTTAGATTTTATATTAATAATTTTTTAAGTAAAATTTACAGTTTCAAAGCCCTAGGCCTATACACTTGAATTTTAAGAATGTATAACTGAAATGTAAATTTTTGGGATAGTTATGTTTTGTAATTTATCATTTCAGAAGTATCGGTATTCTTTTCAGTTTTGTTTTTGAGCCAGGGAAATAGTTAACTGATATAATAAATATTAATTCTAAGATCTTATTTATAATATCTCCCACATTCACTATACCTCAATTTTGTTACGTTCATAAAACATTATTTGGCCTTGAATAGAAGGAAATACAACTTAACTGATTCTATAAAGAATAATTATCACATTTATGGATATTAATCATGAACAATTAAATTTTTTGTCTTTCATATTATATACCTTATTTTTATATTTCTCTTTAAAAATTGATACTGTATAATTTATCTATATGCTGTGTACTGGTTATAACTCCTTATGGGAGCCATTTCATTTCTGATTTGTTGTGTTTAAGTTGTATAATAATAAATAAGTGGTAATAGAGTTATACATAAGAGTGGATTCCATAGAAGCCCTTGATGTCTACTGGTTTCAGCAGGCCATGATAGAGAGGAGTTGGACAAAAGCTAACCAGGACCAGCGACATGTTGTGACACGTTATGCAGTACACGGTTTTCATCACAAAGTGTGTGAAAACAAGAAGTACCACGACCCAAATGAAAAATGTATATGTGCTTTGTGTGGTCACAGATGCGAACGGTACCACATACAGAAGTGCCCAAAGAACACAAAAACACTGAACGAATATAGAAAAGATTAAATATAATCAATGCCCACTCGGGCGAACCTTTTACTTTTTATTATTATTATAGAGTTATACATAGGGGATCTATTTTAACATAAGTAATGCCACGAGTGATTTCCAAACTATCTAGATAATTTGGAAATCAAGAGTGGCATTTGTTAGGACTATTTAACAAATAAAATTAAGCTGTTTACTCACATATCATTATTTAAATATTATTTTAAAATATTTATATATTTAATGTAAATGGTGATGTATGAAAACAAATGAGAAACATTATGTTTCACTTGTTTATCACTGCAACCAGATCATATTATGTATTGCCAAAGGATCACAATTATGTAAGAATGCACCCTAGTGGGGGAAAAATGAAACACATCAAACTGTACATTAATTAATTTCTGATGTCCTATGATGTAAATATGTCAATTATATTTTTCTGGAACGTTATTACCTGGGAAAAAAATATGTTTAAAAAAGTGCAAACAGTGGTTTCTTTTTTTTTTGTAGTATAATCAACTGCTACAAATGTTTTTATATTATCTCTTGCAACTGTGATAAGGTTACATTCGTGCACTATATATACAATCTGGTAGCCACATGTCGTCACTGCAAAATAATGCTATGACCTATTCAGAATGTTAAAAAGGAGGAGCTTGATTTTACAGTGATAAAATTAAACTGATAAAATTGATGTGAAAAACGACTTTGATTGGTTGTAAATAAAAAATCATTGAAATGTGATTGGTCATTGACTCTCATTTGGGGCATGAGTTAAATAGTCATTTAAGATAAAGTGTTTAATATATTTTTACTCATTATAGTTGATTAGTTAGTATATCATTTAATGAAACTAAAAGCAATTAAAATGTGGGCATTGTAGCAATTTTTATTCATGGGTCTTTTATTTTAGGCTTGCAGTTTTTATGTTTGTAAATTTATGAAATGGGATTCTTGGCTTCACTTCTCTTCTGAAAGAAACTAAGCCTTCAGGATTTTTTATCACCTTACAAATGTATCAAACCATGCAGGTTTGAACCTGCAAAACCTCGGAACCAGAGATGAGAATGATAACTACTACTCCACTAGGACTGAAAGTAATATTAATTAATATACAGGGTGAGGCAATGAAACGGCACGATTTTGAAAAATCACCAATAATATATTTACAAAAAGAGTATAATTATTTGAACATGAATCTTAAGTACATGAGTGGAAATTAATGTTTTACCTTAAAAAACAATCATTTTTTGAATATGGTGCCAGTAAGGTGACGTCCTTGGTTTTGCACACATTGTTGGAGTCTAAGATGAAATCCACCCATGGCGTTCTGTAGCATCTGCAAAGGAATGTTGTTAATTTCCTGCTGGATTCTCTCCTTCAGATCTTCTTTTGTTCTTGGTGCATTTTCCTCGAAGACTTTGCATTTAAGATAGCCCCAAAGAAAGAAGTCTGGGGCGGTCAAATCTGGCGAACGTGGAGGCCAAGGGATATCACCATTCTTGCTGATTAGCCGTCCTGGAAAAGCGAGTCTCAGCAAACCCATTGAGACATTAGCAGTATGGCTTGTTGCACCATCTTGCTGGAAGAGTGTTTCTTCATCTGGATCATACTGATCGATGCCAGGCAGACCAAAAGTTACTAACATGTCAGCATAACGTTCAGAGTTCACCGTTACTGTGTTACCATGTTCATCTTCAAAAAAATAGGGTCCCACGAGTCCACGAGAAGATACTGCACACCAAACTGTTACTTTTTCAGAATGGAGAGGTTTTTCATGAAGATCACGTGGGTTATTTGCGGACCAATACCGGAAGTTCTGCTTGTTAACGTAACCACTAAGGTGAAAGTGGGCTTCATCACTCATCCATAAGTTATGCACTCTTTCTCCATTTGTTCCGATAACATTAAGCATCGCTTGGCAAAAGCGTATGCGATGATTGTAATCGTTAGGTTGTAGGGCTTGCACTATCTGCATTTTGTATGGGTGATAGTGTAGGTCATTCTTCAAAATCCGTCTCACTGATCGATTGCTGAGACCAAGTTGAGCGCTGTGTGCCGCCTTGCTGATTTTCGCGGACTTCGTGTTAATGCATCGCGCACACGATCAATGTTCTCTGGGGTCCTGATTGTTTTTTCACTACCACCAATTTTCTTCGTCGTGCTTGCAGTGGCTTCAAAGTTTTTCACCCACAGGAGGATAGCTTTCCTCGATGGCACGGGAGCCCGTGGCGGTAGATTAAACTTAAGACGGAAAGCACGTTGGGCACCAACCACACTATCCATGTTTTTATAATATGCTTTTACAGCAAACGCACGTTGCACGCTTGACCAACGCTCCATGGCTACTGAAATTTCCACTTGTCTAGATGCTCAAGGTCGTTTCCCCCACTCCCATAACCCCCCCACTGCGCCCGTCAGCCGGAGTCCAAATCGTGCCGTTTCATTGCCTCACCCAGTACAACAATTTAATTAAATAATTCATCAATACTTTTGGTATAAAGTTGGAGAAACTGCAGTTTAAGTTTCAACATAATTTTTTTAAGTCATGCAGAATAGTAGCATGCATGTGCAAGGGTTATGAACTTGCTCCATAGATGGCAGGGCGATCAGTGCAGTTGGTATTACCGATCTTCGCGATAAATTCCCATACTTGCTTTTAAACATAGATGTACACTAACATATAATTTGTAACCTAACAAAGTAAATCGTCGGCCACGGTGGACTAGTGGTTATGCTCTGGTCCCAAGGGTAGCAGGTTCAAACCAGCCGGGGTCGATAGATTTTTTAGGACAGAAAAATCCAAGGAGCAAGTCCTCTGGGAGGGACTTTAAGCCGTGGGTCCCGAGTCTGAAGATTTTCAGGCTCGTAAAAAATCCTTAAGCCTGAATGAAAAGGCCTCTAAGCAAAATTTACCGAAATTTCCCGTCCTAGTACTACCTTGGTTTCCTAGATGTCAGTATGAGGCGGAACGCTGACCACGGACCACTCAAAATGACATCTATACGAAAACAAGTGTAACTAAATTAGTATGGTTCAAATTCTTCCCTGTAGGGGGAGAGCGCCTAAATCTCTGTAAAGGGAAAACATAGGCTTACAATACAAATACAAAGTAAATCATTTACATATTATTTCAATAAACTATAAACTAATTTGGTCTGCAGTAACTTACGCCTTCTTAACCTAACAAAATAAAAATAAAATAGTAGTGCAGTTTCTTATCTGAAGGTTGATCATACCGGACTGCCATCTGTTGATGAGGACGTGTACTAGTTATGTAGAAATTAGAAGAAATTATTGAGAAATTTCGCATACATAAATAAATACTTAACAATTGTAAAAAATATTTTAAGAATCATTGGAAAATGTTAAAAATAGAAGAAAATACTAACAGAAATGGAAAAAGTAAATAGTGCAACAGTGTCATATAAACTGTTGCACAGTGTAGCTTAATGAGAGCATTTGTATAGTTGAGCCACAAAGTTTTATTTCAAGGATGGAATTTGGCAACATTGGACCTTTATATTAACCAATCTTGACAATGTTATATTAACCAATGTACACAGTACCGGTAAACCAGAATTTACTGACCTACAATATTACTAATATTAATTTGACTCATTCCTTAGATTCTTTAGGTTCATTGGTAAGCTTCCGAAATGATAAGTTAGGAGCGCTGAAGTATGGAAGTATCATAGGAGTACTAAAGTACGAGATTTCCTGGGAATCCTGTATTTTAGAGCTATGAAAACTATGTTTTGATTATCAATAATTCTATATTTTTTTAGATTTCAGTGAAAATTTAACTTAATTATTTTTTTAATAGTTTGAAATTTAATGATTTTATAGGGTTAACTAATATTGAGATTATTTTATCTGTGTTTTTCAGGAAATTTTAGTTTTTCCATTATCAAGTATTTTCTCAGCTGCCCCCAAGAGTCTGAGTGGCATATATAACATTTATATGGTATAGCTAGGAATGAATCTGAATTCTGGGATACAAATTACCATTACACTCAAGAGATGGGCATTTTGAGATTATCAGCTATTGCTTTTAATATATGCTGCTTTTCACTAATTGTTGAACAGAACATATAACCACAGAACCAGGACAACTATGACTTGTGTATATAATACTGTATGTTTAAGATGCCATTCTGCAGTAATAACAAATTAACCTTGTTTTGAAATTTTACTATAAATCATAGTTAAATGTTCTGGTTTCTGTTATTAGTTGTAATTCCTAAGATATGGAAAATGTGATACTCTTAAATTTAGCCTACATATAGAGCAGAAGTCTACTTTATGCTTATTTACTTAAGTAAATGTTCAAAACCAGTCAGTGCAGTAAAGACAAAATGTGAGCATATTCCAGCACTTTTTTTTTTGTATCTGTTGGCCATTTTAATGATGATGCTAGTTAGGTACGTAAATTTTGTTTTCTTTCAAGTTACTTCAGTTTGAAATAGAATTTTTAAATTAACATTTGAATCAATATTTAAAATTGTTCCCTTATTTTTTTTTAAATTTGTTGTTTGATTATTCTGAATAACTATAGGTAAAGATGCCATACTTAAGCTTATGATTTGTCTAGCTTTTTGCCAAATAATCATCAATATCAACATATTCTTGTCTTATAAGAATGCTTTCTATTAAAACAGTAACTTTCATTAAAAAAAGTGATTTCATCTGCATACTCAGTGACATATTAGGCCTACAAAATGTTAAATAATTAAAATTAGGGTAATACATGCATGATTATGCACTTTTAAGAAAACTGGTGATTGTTGGAAAGCAATCTCCAACTAATATTGCCTAGAGCAGTGATAAAGAAAACATACTCATCCATTTCAAACTTTGATGACTGTTTGGCAAAGATAGCTGATTTAATCTGATGATACTCACAAGAGGAACCTGCTGAACTGGTAGCATGCCAGATGGGCCGGGCATGGGCTCACTGCTGTGAGGTGATGGCAATCTGCTGGAAGCAGTGGAACAGGTGGCAGTGACTGTGGTAGCGGGCGGATTACATGAGGTTGTATTTGTAGTTATTGACATGTCACTCGGTCCTGCACAACCGCCAAGATCATCAACATCTGGTGTTTCTACCCTCCCACCCCCACCGTCATCGCAACTCTCATTATCATCACAACCAGAATCACGTCGAGCTTGAGCTGCCCTCTTGCTTGGCGGTGGTGATAAGCTTCCACCAGGAGGAGTTGTGTCAATTTCTTCATTAATCAGTCTTGTGCTGGCTGCCACTTCTGGTGTCACTGGTGCATCTGCTACATTAACATTGTTACCACTGTGTTTTGGTTGTTGCTGGTGTCCCTCGCCTCTGTCGTCCCTTGCAGAATTTAAATTTGTCATTTCTGCTAGACCCTTCACTTTCAGGCTTTCAGCAGTTTTCAAGAGGGCCGATAACTGGCAGTACTCTACATTCACTTCGCCCTTGTACATGAATTCGACAAGAGTTCTAAGTTCTGCAAATCGCACGTCTTTCAAAATGACTATGGGATGTCGATTTGGATGGTCCACAAACAGGGTCTGGAAGTAGGATGAGCACGCCGAGAGTACCACCTTGTGAGCGCGGATTGAATGTCCCTCGGCACAGGCGAGTGTCACGTCTACAAGGCTCTCGTCTTGAAGTAGCTGACTGAACACACCCAATAAATTGCTTTGATGATTGTTCCACCTAAGGCAGTAATGCTCACTTCCCATGTCTGTGATCTCACCCTGTATAACAAATTCAAACAATTCTATTAGAGGCTAACACATAGGCTACACACACATGCAACAATTATAGGTTAAGGAACGACTTCCCTATTCCCTACAACTACATGCGTTGTAGAAAATATAGTAACACTTGCATACAGCATTAGACACCAAAAAATCGAATGTAATAAGCAAAAAAGCTTATTTTGGCTGTAACTTCCATATGCGCGGAGACTGGACCACCATGTTTAAAAACAAATGTCACAAAATGATACGTTCAACGAAACCTATGATACGGAAACACAACTACTATGACGGCCATCTAATGGAAAAATAGCATTTAAATAATTTAAAAGAAATAAAAATAATTTTTCCACTGAACGAATGACCACCCTCTTCAAAATGGCGGAAATTTTCTGCAATGATTCTTAAGGGCCCTTCGTCACATTTGGCAGCTTGACCCTTTGAAATTAAGAATAAGACACTTACACATAGAACATACCACACTAAGTTCACAGACGAAATATTAATGAAATAATAAACTGACACATAATCACTAACAGAAAATCACTGCCAATTTTCAAACACACAAATATTTACCTTGCTACATGAAACGGAATAAGGCCTGCCACTTCAGCAACGGCGGCTCACCCGGCCTACTGTGACGTCGCCGGCCTACTGTCAACCGCGCAGTAAAGTAGTCAGATAAACTATCTATGTTCATTGAACAAATTCTAATGCAAAATACTTTGTAATATCAAGTTTTAACACAATACATATGTCACTAAAATACGTTAGTTCATTTATAGATCGATATTTAAACAATACCGTGGTCGCAGTGCCAGCTTACACTGATGTTACGTCGATTAACGGAGTACTTGGTTTGACTAGCGTCAGCGGTCAAGTGAGGGGAGTGGGGGTGGGAAACGCTCGTAGCACACGCACGTCTCCTGTTCGAATATTTTCGAACCATTAGTCTATGCTTCCGTATCAGAGGCTTCTTGCGTGAACAAGAAAAATACCAATCAAAAACGCGCTTAGAGTTATAGCTTATTAACGATTTATTAATGTCATTTTTTGTTTGCTTTAATTAAGGATATATGGGTCATAAAAATCATACAAATTACTGAGGAGTCTTTTAAAATATTACTTTGTAACAATACAAGTAATCAGTTACAATATTTATAGAAATAACATCGAGTATTATTGTTTCATTTTACAAAACTACATCATATTAATTACATAAAAAATATATAATTAGTTTCATAAGAATAAAATAAATAAGTAAATTTTAAAAGTAAAATTACCGTTAATGTGAAATCATATGTAACAAACATATTGGAACTCAAACTCGAAGGTTCATGACCGCGTGAACATATCTAACTCACTGGCACTATCGAACCCATATGTTCATGGCCGCTCGGATATATGCTCTTCATACATCCCTATCCTTACCTAATATCTTCCAGTCATCCCTGTATAATCTACTTTCTTCAAATCATGGTTAACGTTATCTTTCCAGCTCATTCTTGCTATACCAACTTGGTGTTTTCTCTCTGGTTTTCCTACAAGAAGCTTCCATGGCCATATTTCATTCCCATTCGTACCACATGTCCTGCCAATCGCAGTCTACGTGACTTAACATTCTTATTATATCTGGTTTCCTATAGAGATCATGTAGCTCTCTGTTATCACCTAATTTTGGTCCAAAAATTTTCCTAAGAACTATCCTCAAATGCTCGTAATCTTTTCTCCTCCCTTAAAGTAAGAGTTCTTGTTTCGCATCCATATAACTGGGAGAATAACATTTTTATTAGTACCATCATTTTTTAAACTTATTACAAATCATCCAATTTTCTTAAAATATTGTTAAAGTAAACCTATTTAACATTTTTTCATGACATGTTTAGAAAGATGTTAATTATATAATTTTTACCTGGTAAGTCAGTCGTCCTCAACTAAATTATTAAACTTCTTCAAGTTATTCTGGAACAGTTCCAGTTAAAACGCACAAGATGAAACACTGTTTTCGAAAGGCCTCCATATTAGAATAACTTGAAGAAGTTTAATGATTTATTTGAGGACGACTGACTTACCAGGTAAAAATTATATAATCAACATCTTATTACATAACCTCAACGGTGCCCTAATATGAATTTCAAAAGTGTTGAATGTTTAGAAATTAGAGGATTATATGAAATTTAGTATTTTTTTTTTCTGTTCAATGATTCTGTATGACAATATAGCCTATAATACATATACATGAGATATTTTTAATTGTTTGCAACTAACAGATCGGTCCTATATAGCAGATTAGTGTAATCAAGCTCATCCGTGGTTGGCGATCGAAATCGGTAGATTTTTAAGACCATAAAAACCTTGAGTGAGACTTTCTTATGAAGGTAGCAAATCGTGGGTCCCGACATGTAGAATGAAAATAACTTAAAGCAAGAGGCCTCTGAGCAAAATATATTGGCCCTATCATGCCCAGATTTGAATTGCTTTGTAATTATCGGAGTTGTTAGAGAATGTCATTAAATAAAATGCTATAGTGATCGACTTCGTTATTTGTGTTAATAGGAAAAAACACTGTATACAATTCATTTTAAGACTTTTTTATATCTAAGCTACAATATCACATATGCAGAATGTTTAGAAAAAATCGGACTTGTAAAAGGCAATCAATAGATAACAGTGTTCCATAGGAACTCATTCGGAAATGAATACTACAAATTTTGTTTGTGAGAGTACATAGAGGCAGCGATATATACTCTGATCACTATCTCGTGATAAGCAAAATAAACATAATAGCTAAATGGCGGAAAAATAACATAAAGAACAAAAGAAACCAAGAAGAAGTATATAAAATATATTTATTACAAGATCAAAGTATTAGACAACATTATGAAAGCAGAATGAATAAATATATATCAGAGATAGCGACGTCAGAAGATATAAATATTGAATGGGAAAATATATCAAATGTAATACATAAAAACAGCCAAATGAGATATTAGGAAAGAAAAAATAGAATAAGGAATAGGAAGGGCTTGAGAACTTGGAATGCGAATATACAAAATGCAGTGAATGAAAAACAAAAAGCATATCATACATACTTACGACTGAAAACAGAAGAATCTTATGAAGAATATAAAATGAAAAGGAGAATTGCTAAAAGCATTATAAGAAAATCCCATCAGGAGTCATGGGATAAATTTATAAGCTCAGTAGAACATGATATGTATGGAAGACAAGAAATAGGTTATAAATTAGTGAAACATCTAAATCAGACTGAGAAAGATTCTGCCAGATTGAATATAATCCCAGAACAAGAATGGATCCAGCATTATGAAAAACTTTGGAAAAAGGAGGAAATTGAAGGAAAGAGAACAATGAGGAAGAAATAAAAGTGGAAAATATTGATGTAATAGACATAAATGAATTAGAAATGGCTTTGAAAACCACTAAGAATAGGAAAGCAACAGGATTAGATAATATAAATATGGAATTAATCAAATATAGTGGAATATTGTGTAAACTACGAATACTTCATCTAATTAATATATGTTGGCAGACCTATGGGATTCCAACCACTTGGAAAACAGCAATTGTCAAGAATATATTCAAAAGAGGAGACCGGAGAAATTGCGAGAATTACAGAGGGATTAGCTTAATGAATACTGGCTACAAAATATATACGAAAATAATAAATAATAGATTGAGAAACATAACAGAAGTAATAATAAGTGAAAATCAAAGTGGATTCAGAAAGGGAAGGTCATGTATAGACAATGTCTTTACACTGAAACAACTCATAGAAAAGAGAAGAGAACATAACTTAGAAACTCACATAGGATTTATAGATTTGGATAAGGCCTTCGATCGAGTAAACAGACAAAAATTATGGGAAATATTACGAATGAAAGGATACCCGCTGTGCCTTGTTGAAACAATAAAGACATTATATGAAGACACAAATATAATTATAGATACCGGATTCAAAAGAACAGATGCAATCAAAACAAATACTGGATTACGACAAGGATGTAGTTTATCACCCACTTTGTTTAATATATATATAGACGATATTTTTAATAAATGGAAAGTTTTAGTAAATCCAGGAATAACAATGGATAATAAAATGTGCATAAATAATCTTTTATTTGCTGACGATGTAATCATAATACAGAAAAATGAAGACGACTTACAGAAATCAATGCATGCATTAAATGAAATATGTAAATTATACGATCTAAAAATTTCTGTAAGGAAAACGAAGACCATGGCTTTTAGAGGAAGAGATCCAGTGAGAACCAAAATTATTTTAGAAAATCAAAGTATAGAACAGGTGTCTAGTTTCAGATATTTGGGCTGTGATGTTGGCTACAATGTGGAAAGAGATATTGACTCCAAAATAAATAAATTTCAGACGGTGTGTGGAACAATACAGAGAACATTCAAAAATAAAATTAGAAAAAGAAACCAAGATAAAAATGTATAATGTTATGGCGGTTCCCACAATATTGTATGGATGTGAAACTTGGGCTCCAGTGAAAAGACAGAAGGATAGAATACAGACGGCAGAGATGCGGTTCCTAAGACAAGTAAAAGGATGTACAAGACTTGATAGAATAAGAAATGAGGATATAAGAGAAGAATTGAAAGTACAGCCTTTATTGGATAAAGTCACGAATTACAGACAGAAATGGATTGATCACATGGATGGAATGAGCAAGGAGAGATATCCATTGTTAGCCAGAAATTATCAAGCAAGAGGAAGGCGTGATGTTGGAAGACCTAGAAGACGTTGGGCTGATGCAATATGAAGTCGGAACGGGCAATTGCCTAATCCCTGGAGTGATGATGATGATGATGATGACAAATTTTGTTAGATCATATAACATTTGGCAAAATTTATTATTTATGGATTAAACTACTGTATATATCCAACACTCACCAGTTCAATTAAGTGGTCTTTCTTTTTACACGCTTTATATTAGCTTGACTTGTATCTATCTATGTAACGGAATCATTCAACACGATTTTCACCCACTTAAAAATATTGGATCGACTTGAAACTTTGTTTACTTGTAAAGGACCAATGACAATACAATAATTTCATAAATACTATATAATATAGGGGGCCTATAATAGGTTGCGGACTTATCGACTTTTTAGTCCACCGTTGTAAGAAATTAATATTATATCCTCTGGTAGCTCAGTTGGTAGAGTGGTGGACTGTAGTGGTATATAATTTCAGTAATCCATAGGTCACTGGTTCAAATCCGGCCCGGAGGAATTTTTAGAAGAGTATTACTTTTAGCTAATAGGCCTACAACAATAGTATCGAATTTAAAGGTATTTACATTTTTAGAAAACCAAACTAAAAAATAAAAAATAAACAATAGTTAAAAAAACTAAAACAACACGCTTTATCAGAAAACCGAACTAAAAAATGAAAAATAATTTTAACTTCCAACACGCTTGGGATAAAATTAAAGTGGTCAACAAAAAAATCATCTCCGACACATTTAGAATAAAACTAGTGTTATCTACAAAAGAAATTGCCATCAAAAGCGTGTGGTGCGCTATATCAATTAATATATTTGATAATATACATATATTGGTAAAAGTAAAGTCTCTAAGAAGAAAACGTAAAAACTATAAAAAGTACCCCACGCTTTTAATGGTAAAATTATTTTTTTGTAGATAACTCTAGTTTTATTCTAGATGTGTTGGAAATTTTTTTTTGTTGGCCACTTTAATTTTATCCCAAGCGTGTTGGAAATTAAAATTATTTTCCATTTTTTAGTTCGGTTTTCTAATAAAGCGTGTTGTTTTAGTTATTTTAAACTATTATTTATTCATTTTGCTACGGAAGTTATACTGCTGCCTATGTGTACTAGAAGACATTCAGATTGATAATTTTGTTTGAAAACTTTATACTCTTAACTATATCTCCCAACAACACTAATAAAAACTTATGAGAATAAATGTGATCATAACAAAAGTACTAGATTTGGGATTTTTCCGAATATGTAGTGACCTTTCTTCTTAATGTCTATATTCTGTAGCCATTTCCTTTAATATTAGTACTAGCGGACCCGGCAGACGTCCTGACCGAACGTTCAATTCTCGTGTCATGGCCGGACGATAAAAATATAAGTTACTTTTTTACCATAAAATTCACTGATTAAGACGTAATTAGATATTATTAAATAAGTTAAGAAAATTCCTCACTGCCATCTGTTGTGGCTCAAGAAGCGTGCATGATAACTTCATATTGTTGTCACAAGTAATATGTCGATAATTCAATTGACAAAATATCTGACATAAAAAAAAATCCTGTAACACAATCGCAGCGCTACCTACCGGGTCCAATTGTGAATCTAAACTATTCAGGGACCCTACAAACACACAAAAGTCATCAAAATAGGTCCAGTCGCTTAGGCAGTTTTTAATTTCGGGTTTCAAGTAAATCTCCACTTCAAATTGTCGGATTTAGCTCATTTTTGGATAATACCTACCTCGGTTTATTTTAATAGTATATACGAAGTTTCGTTTGAAACATCGAAAAATGTGACCGCTAGAGCGATTTTTAAATTTTCACTTCAGGTGAACGCCTACACCTAATTATTTTAGAGGGTCCAATTGTGAATATAAACTATCGAGGGACCCAATCAGACACCCACAAAACATTTAATCAAAATCGATCCAATCGTTTAGGAAGAGTAGAGTGAAAACACACGTACAATAAAATTATACATGTAATGATGAGTATTCATTAGATGAGAGTGAGGAAATTCTAAAAGCCAAGACACAATCTATTAAATAACATTAAGAAACTGGGTCACATAGATATACATTGTATCATGCAAATAGACGTCCACCGCTGTGGTCTCGAGGGTAGCGTGCTGCCTTATCACGCAGCGGGTCCGGGTTCGATTCCCGGTCGGGACAGGCTCCTGGGTGAGGTTTTCCTCACCTGTAAGACAAATGTCAGGAAGTTTAGGGCCCAACGGTCCCCGAAAATCATCCGGCCATCATCATCATCCTTATCATTGCCATCATCCTTAACCGGTGTGGAAAGCAACGGGAAGCTACCACACCTATAATTCCCTAGTAAAGCTGAAAGCATAGCATGAAAATGCTATGATTGCAGTGAAAGACCTGCCCACGGGCAGAATTACTATGGATTGGATGCAATTGACAGTTTATTAATAACAGATGAAGGAAATTTCAAAGCAATGGTTTTATTCAAATATCTCTGAACAATAATTTCAAACAGGAATAAGGCGCAGAAAGAACATGAAGAAAGTACAACAAGAGGAATCAACTCTAGAAATACATGTTCTTTATTATAAAAACTGCTAAAAAATTATAAAGGGTGTCTAATGCCCTCACTGCACTTTTCGTGCTTCGCGCTGGATGTACAGATGACGTTAATGTGGCCTATTTTTATTTTCGCATATACAAAATGAAAACTTTAAACTAAAAACATACAGGCCTATAACAATTATTCTTCTAGATTTATTATATGGATACGAAAGATCTCTTACTTTAAGGAAGGAGAAAAATTAGAATTATTTCATAATAAAATGTTTAGGGAAAAAATTTGGACCTAAGAGAGAGATGAACAGACAGAAGAATGGAGAAAAACTACACAACAGTGAGCTATATGATTTTTATGGAAAATTGGACATAGACTAATAAGAAAAGTTAAGTCTCGTTAAAATGTGATAGGCAGGACATGTGGTAAGAATGCGTGATGAAAAGAGGCATGGGAAATTCTTGTAGGAAAGCCAGAGGAAAAGCGACAAGTAGGTGGCCCAAAAACGAGGTGATAAAACAATATAAACCATGGTTTGAGGGATATAATTTATACAGGAAATCAATGCAAAACATTAGCTCAGGATAATGATGTATGGAGAGTTTATATTGGCGCGGCCATGTGTGGTTAGATATAATAATAATAATAATAATAATAATAATAATAATAATAATAATTATGGTAGTAACAATAACAATATTATTTTTATTTAAGGAGGTATGGACAATCAATAAGTACTACAAGAATAGACTAATAGCTCTAGAAATGGATTATTTACGCAGAAATGCCAGAAAGTCAAAATTATAATATGCCACAAATAAGGAAATTAGAAACATAATGGAAGCAGAAGAAAGCATAATTGAAAGATTTGAGGAATTAAAATGGTTAGGACATATTTTAAGAATGGAAGATGAGCGATGGCCGAAGCAACTATATCAATGGCAACCGACCAGAAAGAAGAAAGGAGGGAAACCAAAGTTAACATGGAAGGGAAATATGAGGATAGTAATGCAAGCAAGAGGGCTAAACATTGAAAATGCCCAAGATCGTAGGCTTTGGAGGTTTGGCACGGGAAGACGG
This sequence comes from Diploptera punctata, assembly GCA_030220185.1. Lineage (NCBI taxonomy): Eukaryota > Metazoa > Arthropoda > Insecta > Blattodea > Blaberidae > Diploptera > Diploptera punctata. The sequence continues at coordinate 5,018,794 of JASPKZ010003868.1, read as the reverse complement.
CATCAGCTATAAAAAAACCCGAAGATAGATTTAATAACTCTATAATAAGAGCCGCAAACTCAAACTTTGACATGAAATGACCAACAAATTTTGTTCAGAGGCCTCTTATTTCAGGCTTGAGTTTACTTTACGTGTTGAAATGTAGTTGTTTTCTTATATCATCAATATTATTTTGACCTTAGAAGTTTTAAACATTCCGAAAGAGTTTTCCGTTAGTTGCATGTTAGCGTAATCTCGTCAGATAACAATTTAAAAAATCAAAACCTTGACAGCGGAGTTCGAAATGACTTAAAAAACTACAAATTACCGTAGGTCTACGTGGCTTGTACTACTGTAAGAAAACTTGAACAGTTACGAAATAATGGTATTTATTTTTTTCCCTTTCTGATTTTACTGAATGGTGCAAATTGATTTACTAAACTTTATTTAAAAAATGAAATAGCTAAATATAAATATTTCTTCATGTTGAATTTTAGTATATTCTTTCAGATTTTTTTCATTGGGAAGGACATTTTGCAATATACTAATTTATTTACCATAAAACATGGGAAAACAAATATGGTAATATATTTGAAATAATAATAATAATTAGGAACTCAGTTATAAGGGAGAAAATGAAGATTGAAGACACTATTTTAGATTATATTAAAACTCAGCTATTAAGATGGTACGGACATGTCCAGCGAATGGAAGAGGATCGAATACCAAAATCCGTTTTAGAATGGAAACCTGAGGGAAGATGAAGCAGAGGAAGACCTGAAACCTCCTGGAGTCAGGGAATATATTTGTATATGAAGGAGAAATATCTACAACCAGGAGATTGGATGGACCGACAAAATCGATGTCAAAGACATTAATCAACCGATGATCTATCTAATAATAATAATAATAATAATAATAATAATAATAATAATAATAATAATAATAATAATAATAATAATAATAATAATAATGCATTTTATATAAATATTATATTTCTAATACGCAATTCAAGTAACAAATGAAATACAGTAGCTGGTAATACAAGATTGTAATGAAATTGTATTTCAGTTAAATTAAAATTTGACTGGAACGTAAAATAGCAATGATTTTTAAGTAATATATAAAATATTTTGTTTATTATGACCAGATAATGTTAGTACATATTATTAACTGTAATGTGGGCGTGGAAAAAAATACTTATTGAAAAAATTAACTTTTGGAAGGCAACAATAAAAACAATAAAACATACAGTACAGGTAGCTTTCCAGAGAATTCAAACTAACGGTGAATTGAAGAGGTTATTGAACACAAAATCATAATAAATTATATCAAATTTCAAAGATATGTATATTTGATAAAATACAATAGGAAATAAATGAAAATAATAAATCAGTTGAGTATGGCAAGATGAAGGGCTTTTGGCGAGAAGGTCAAACTTTACAGTACCTAAGAAAAATAATAATGATAATAATAATAATGTGGTATGAATGGGGAATGAAAGAGGGGCATGAAAACTTCTTGTAGGGAAACTAGAGGGAAAGTAGGTAAGCCAAGGATGATATGAGAGAATAATATTAACCATGATTTGAGGGAAGCAGATTACACAGAGGTGAATGGAAAACATTAACTCAGGAATAGGGATGTATGGGGAGCTTATGTACGGGTGGGCCAGAATAATTGTGACCATGCTGGAGCATCAGTAGATTTAGCGATCTTCTCACTTGGCATGAATCTAAGGGTTCGAGAGTGCCAATGAGTTAATAATAATAATAATAATAATAATAATAATAATAATAATAATAATAATAATAATAATAATAATAATAATAATAATAATAACAATAATAATAAGTTATTTATGTTGTTAACATAGCTGTAATATTAAATTATGCAATTGGTATGTCGAATTTATTTTATTTTTATAGAATCAGCCATTTTAATTAATAATCCAACCTTGCTCTTTGGAAGGCCAACAATAACCAATCCAATAAAATCTTTTATCAGAAAGAAAGCTAATATTTAAGAGGATGTCCACCGCTGTGGTCTCGAGGTATCGTACTACCTTGTCACACAGCGGGCCCGGGTTCGATCCCCGGTCGGGACAAGTTTCCTGGGTGAGGTATTTTTCAGCTTTATCCTCACCTGTTAAGACGAATGTCGTAATTATTTTTAGGTAACCATGTTGATTAACCGGCGATGCCCGGGAATTTACTAATCCTGATCTTCTTGCCATAAATGAGCTAAAAGACGAAAATTGATATTTTTATGTTTAATTGAACAGGCAAAAGCAAAAATTTATATCGTAATTATTTTTAGATACCCCGAGCTGATTACCCGGGAGTCTACTTATCCCGATCTTTTTTGGCATAAATGAGCTGAAAGACGAACATTAATGTGTTTTTACGTTTAGTTGAATATGTAAAAGGTAAAATGTATATCGTAATTATTTTTAGATACCCCGTGCTGTTTACCCGGCGTTGCCCTGGAATTTACTTATCCCGATAATCTTGGCATAAATGAGCTAAAAGGCGAAACTTAATGTGTTTTTATGTTTTGTTGAATAAGTGAAACGTAAAATTTATATCGTAATTATTTTAAGATACCTCGTTCTGATTACAGGGCGTTGCCCGGGAATCCACTTATTCCAATCTTCCTGGCATAAATAACCTGAAAGACGAAAATTAATGTGTTTTATGTTTATTGAATAAGCAGAAGAAAAACTTATTATAAATTTATATCGTAATTGTTTTAAGATACCCCGTGCTGATTACCCAGCGTTGCCCGGGAAACTGCTCATCCCGTTCTACTTGGCATAAATGAGCTGAAAGACGAAAATTAATGTGTTTTATGTACAGTTGAATAGGTGGGAGGAAACATTTATATTGTAATTATTTTTATATACCCCGTGCTGATTACCCGATGTTGCCCGAAATCTGCTTATTCCGATCTTCTTGACATAAATGAGCTGAAAGACGAAAATTAATGCGTTTTTATGTATAGTTGAGCAAGTAAAATCAAACATTTATATCGTAATTATTTGTATATACTCCGTGTTGATTACCCGACGTTGCCCGGTAATCTACTTATCCCGATCTTCTTTGCATAAATGAGCTGAAAGACAAAATTCGTTATTGTGAGTTATCCATAGAAGAATTACCCGCCGTGCCCGCTGCTTCGCTTGCCCGGGAATCTACTTATTCTGATCTTCTTGGCAAAGACAAAAATGGTTTTTGTGAGTTATCCGTAAAAGATAAATATATGCTGTCGCGGACCTTTTTGTAGAGTTTTTTATATTAAATTCTGTGAACATTAATTTTGTGTATTTGTTATGGTTTAAGCAACGTAAGTCATTTAAGCCTACTGATTGCGACTATTTTTTTCACGTTTTTCATTACAAAGGGTGATTTTTAAGGGTGAAGGGCTTCAGTATTAAAACTCTCTTCTAGCTTATAACCTACCCGGGAAAATCCTGAACATTTTGCAAAAGCCCTATCACAATTGGATGAATGGTATGGCAGCGCACGACGCTTGCGCGGGAATCTACTTATCCCGATCTTTTTGGCATCAATGAAAGACACAAATGGTTATTGTGCGTTATCTATTAAAGATAAACACATCTTGTTGCGGACTTTTTTGTAGAGTTTTTTGATATATCCAATTCTGTGTACATTAATTTTGTGTATTTATTATGGTTTAGGCAGCGTAAGCCATTTGAGCGTCGAAAAAGGGACTTTTTCACGTTTTTTTACAAAAGACGATTTTAAGGGTGAAAGGGTTGAGCATTACAACTCTCTTAACTTACGTTCATACCAGGAATCTCCTGCACATTTTGCAAAAAGCCCCATCACAATCGGATGAACGGCATGGCAGCACATAAAATACAAACAAACATTATATATAATAATAATGTATAGCGCACAATGTGCAAAGATTAGTTAATCTATATTAGTTTATCTGTCCATACAGAGTCCTGTCAGAGATTGCCCTCTGTTTTTGCACTTTAGCACATGGTATTACTGACCATGAATGCCAGAACATCCACTTACACCAACTGCTTACTCTGCATAGAGGAGAAAATATGAATATATAATAATAGCGTATAGCGCACAATGTGCAATTATATATAAGAAGCTAAATGGAAATACAGAGAAAAAGAACGTTTCAATATTCTTCTTGTTCTGTTAAGCATTTGTTTAAAATACATCAGTAAATAGAGTGGTTAAGAATTTGTGCGATTGGTTAATGATCACATTGTGCCCATTTTGTAAGTTTCGCTATTATTAATGCGTTGAATTTGGAAAAGCTGAAAACATTTCAACAACAATCAAGGTTAGATGTGTATACGTTTCTCCTTTAAAAGTTGCAGACTGAAGAATGACCTTGCATGATCCAATTACAATATTTCTATCTCTTTCTCATTGCTATCACAGATTAAAAAGCAATCATTATAAACTGACTACTTCTTAAATGGGAACATCTTGTAAAAAGTGCTAATTTTACTATGACATTATGTAGTTTTCTCTATGGTACTCTGCAGATGTGAAACGTGGCCTCCTACAACAAGGAAAGAAATAATCAATTGAATTGGTGTTTACTTGATGAAAATCTATAACCCAATTAATTAAATAAAAATAAAACTGTAAGTTTTATATTTATTTAATTAAATAAGGAAAGAAATATTAAAATAAGTACTTGATATATCAGTTGTCCTTAACCAAATTCAATTTCTGTTTGAAAAACTTCGTCAAGTATGTAGATCTTTCAGAATAATGTTCCATCTTCTTGGTACCAAATGAAATCAACATGATTCTAAAAGACCTACATTGTTTTGACTATTTGACGAAGTTTTCAAAGATACATTAATTTAGTTGAGGACGACTGATGTATTAGGAACTTAAATAGTATATTACAATGCCAGGTTGGGAAGTGGTTGTTACAGAAGCGAGGAAATGATTAAAAACCAAGCGATAGCGAGGTTTTTAATTTCCGAGATTCCATAAAACACTTTACAAACGTGTGTTGCACATTATTTTTTGCACGATGATTTTTCAAAATAAATAATAATAGTAAAATAATATCTTTTTTGGAAATATTTGCGTTCATTATAAACAACTGACTAACGTTAACAATCTGGCCAAATGTTTATACGGTAAATGCCGAAAATAATTTAGTTGAGACTACATCAGGCCGTGACACCAATCAGGCATAAAATGGCGGAAAGTACGAATTTATTGTTTTATATTGTTTCAAATAAATTCCAGTACATTTAAAATGCAGTGATTTGTTTCGTATAATGTACCCCGTGCCCACAAATATAGTATCATGCTTTAAACTACTACTATATCGCTTTGGATAATCGTATCTAAATGAAATTGGTGACAAGCAAAATAGAAACTAAAAGTTTTTGCTATGCCCCATAGACATTGAATGTGGCCCCCGCGAGTGACGCTGCAGACATCGCTTGTCTGCTAAATATCCAACAATGAACCCACATCGACCACAAAAAACACGATTAAATTTAGTTTAGTTTCTGTATTGTTGTCCATTATTCTCCATTCTTGACATTAACATGCACAAAACTTTTTGAGTTTCTCTTTTGATTGTCACTAATTTCATTTAGATTCGATTATCCAAAGCGACGTAGTAGTAGTTTAAAGTATGATACTATATTTGTGGACACGTAGTACATGAAACACTGCCTTTTGGATATATTTTTGTATATACATTGTAAGTAGTATATATAAAGGGCAGTGGATTTACTTCCCGCACTAGGTAGGTAATTTGTAATATTACAGTATAGTTATTTATAGGTTGGCAACCCCGAAATTTAGGAAATTGAATTTTCAATCATGATCGCCATTGCTGTAAGTATGACAGATCACATCATTGTGCAAAAATAAGATTTTAAGATTTTATTACATAACCTCAACGGTGATTTATATTGTTCTGGAATGAAAAAAATTGAAATTACATGTCTTCTAAATATAACCACCTATTACAGAAGTAATTATGACAGAAATTAACTAATGTTTTTATAAATAAAATGTATAAAAAACTTTAATTTTAGATAAAAACTATATAACGACACAAATTTGGCAAAATATAACCATAATGTACCTTAGGTGAAATAGGATTTATACGTTTTGGATATTAAAAAAAACAAACGATGGTTTATAATGAATTTTAGAAGTGTTGAAGAGAAGAAACTAAGCTAAAAGTATTCGACAACAGAATTTTAAAATGAATATTCTGTGCCATAAGAGACAAGAAGTGTTATAAATGAGGAGCACCATATATTTATATCGTTGTCCTAATATTGTCAGGTGGAAAGCAACGGGAAGCTACCACACCTACAATTCCCTAGTAAAGCTGCAAGCATAGCATGAAAATGCTATGATTGCAGTGAAGGACCTGCCTTCGGGCAGAATTACTATGGATGGATGGGATATTGTCAGAATTAACTCTTGTTAAGTTGGTCTTTCGGGTTGAATGGCCATAGATCAGATTTGTTTAAACTCGACGTTTCGTCTACTACTGCGGTAGACATCTTCAGGAGATTCTGCATGCTCTCTGTGAATTCCTAAATTGTTGCGTTCAAGAAGGAATATGCTAGGAAATGTGTTTGACCATTAAACATTAACATATAAATAACAAAAAGAAGGGGAGGGGAGAAAATCACTCTTCAGAAATTTTCTCTTTAAGTCCATTCTTATTTAATATTATAATGGATAAAATTATTGAAAACATACCACCACGTTTGGGCTATAAAATGGGAAACACTACATTTCACTTGATATGTTACGCAGATGATATTCTCCTTTCAGAATCTGAAGATAATTTAGAAACATCTTTACATCAATTTAATATGAATGCCAGAAAATACAATATGGGAATTAATACGAATAAGACTAAATTCTGAACAATATGAAAAGAACCAGAAAGATGCAAATTAGAGCGGAAAGAAAAATTATGGAACAAGTATCAGAATTTTATTATTAGGTGTATTAATAAACAAACACTAAAAATTTAATAAAATAGGTAAAGAAACAAGCTGATAAAGCAGCACAAATATCAGGATATACGCCTATGAAAGATTTAATTTGGTGCAACAGATATGCCAATAGAAAGCAAAACCCGCATATACAAAACGATAGTTCGACCAGTTATTGTATATGGAGCAGAAACTAGGGCTGATACAACAAAAACTAAACAAATAATAAGCACATGTGAAATGAAGATCTTAAGAACTATTCAGGGGAAAACATTATTTGATAGGATACACAAAACAGAAATTAGAGACAAATGTAAAGTTTAAGACATAACCAAATTTATTATAGATAGACGAAAATATTGGAAAGGTCATATAGAAAGAATGGAAGACAACCGACTTGCAAAAAGAGCTAAAGAAGATAGACCAATGGACGGGAGAAGAACAAGAGGAAGATCAGCCAAGAGATGGATAGACAGTGAATGCACATCCAATACATCTTCCTCCGAGGAGAGATTTTGGAAATAAACAGGATGAAAATCCTACAAATTATGAATAAAAAGAAGACATTTTCTCAACTGTCCTTAACATGAATACAGAGAGTCTGACCTTACCTAGAATAAACACCTAGATTTAATATCGTATCTTGTCAGAGTTGATATACTGTTTTGCCTGCAGATATCATCACATCTCAAGCGTCGGAATTTATGACAATAGGAAATAAAGCATTCACCAGTTGGTGATGTCGTTAAACGAAAACATTAAATGAACTAACATTCTTGTATTTGTATTTGAATTTGAATTTATCATTATTGTAACATTTAACTGAAAACCGTAGCTGACCATTCGTTCCAATGCAGTTTGATTGCCAATTTTCTGAGGAAAAAAGGAAACTTTTTAACGAAATGCTATAAATTAACTAACTAAACTAATTCACTGGCACTATCGAACCCGTAGGTTCATGGCCACGCGGACATAAGCTCTCCATGCATCCCTATCCTGAGCTAATGCTTTCCAATCATACCGTATAATCTATTTCCCTCAAATCATAGTTAATGTTATTCTCCCACATCATAACGAAATTCTATAGACATGGTAATCTCATTAACAGCAGGACCAGTAACCTAATATAATTTTTAAATTACTTTAATTTTATTTAACTTGGTGGACTGTGAACAATACATTTTTATTTCTCTAATCACATATTCTTGTTATTATTATAAGCAATTAAATTGGTATGGGCACGTACGACGAATGCAAGAAGAAAGATTACCCAGGAAAACATTGGAATGGTGTCCACCTGGAAGAAGGAGGAGAGGAAGACCTCGAAACTCGTGGATGCAGGAAATAAGAACTGGAATGAGAGCAAGGGGGCTGGAGGACATGGATTGGATGGAGAGAGACGAGTGGAAAAAAAAATAAATAAATAAATAAAACTTTAGGCACAGAAAGATGTGTAAACATTAAAATTCTGTATATAAAAATATATAGTATTATTCAACATCAGCATCAAAGATTAGACCTGCTGGTCTGTTCCGATCTCATGTTAGAATTGGTCTATCCATCTTTTACTCGGTCTTCCAACATTTCTTCGTCCTAGTGGTTTGTAATGAAGAATCTGTTTCGGAATTCTATTGTTATCAATTCTATTGATGTGGTCCACCCATTCATCTCTGTATTGTGTAATTCTATCTAATAGTTTGAATATATTCAGTTCTCTTCGTATATCCTCACTTCATCTTTGATCCATATTGTATAGCCAGCCACACTCCTCAGAACCTCATTTCTGACGATTCTATTCTTCGTTCCTGGTTTTTTTGGTTAAGACCCAATGTTCCGATTCATGTAGTAGTGTTGGAACTGTCATTGTTTTCTAAACTTTTAGAAGTGTCTCCTTTCTAGTTCCTTTGAGACTTCGTTTTATGGTGCCACACGTATATAGGCCTAATTAAATTCATTTATTTTGTTTTCAATGTCTTCACTTTTTTATATGATGATGATGATGATGATAATAATAATAATAATAATAATAATAATAATAATAATAATAATAATAATAATTATTATTATTATTATTATTATTATAGATGCTGAGGATAGAAATCGGTGGCGGAGCAAAATACGTTTGGGCTGAAGGATAACTACTGTAATGTAGAGAAAATCCGTAATAAAATATTATTATTTTAGGATGGAAATCCCAAGGAACAAGTCCTCCGAGAGGGTCTATAAATCGTGTGGCCAGACTCGTAAAGGAAACAGAAGCCTGAATAAAAACAAATCTGTGCAAAATTTACCGACCGTTTCCCATCCAGTAATATCTTAGTTATCCACTAGAGGCTAAGGATAGCAGCTATGCAGGAAAATATAGACATATTACTTATACAAGAACCATACTCTGTAAGGGGGAAGGTACTCGGATTTGGTGTGAGAGACGTAATACTAACTGGAGCGAAGACAGGCGAACGTCCTTGGGCAGCCATGATAATTCTAAACCCAAGACTCACAATATTACAATACAAAAATTTAAGCACCTCACACACTGTGGCTGCAGAAATCAGTAACGAATCTGCAAGCTATATATTTGTCTCTTGCTACATGCAATTCTCGCAACCAATAGACAATTATCTAATAGAGCTAAGGAACATCTGCAACGAGCACAAGAACAAGAAAATTATAATAGGAACTGATGCAAATGCAAAGTCACCTCTCTGGGGTTCCCGTGTATTAGATGCATCAGGCTCCACATTGGAAAACTTCATTGCGGAAATGCAAATGGAAATCCACAACGACGGTGACCAAGGGCCTACCTATATTCATGGTGCTGGATCCTCGTTCATCGATGTAACTCTGACAACAACAAGGGTGGGAGGACAGCTACAAAGATGGAGATTGCGCCCTGACATCACACTCTCCAGCCATATGATTATTCAATTCGAATTATCGTATAAGCGACATAGAGAAGAACACAGAGCGCCACCTCCAAGATACAACCTCTCCAGAGCAAACTGGGAAGAATACAATACCAAATTGCAAATAAATGTTTATAGTCTTCCACAAATCCACAATAGACAGGATATCTTTCAATACACAAAGGAATTACATAAAACCATCCAAAGAGCAGCAGATATGAGCATACCAAGACATCGAAGTACCAGGCGGACAGTGATGTGGTGGACAAATACGCTCACTGACTTGAAGAGAATGACATACGCCGCACGTAAGGACTACCAACGTGCAGACAATACGAACAGAAGAGACCGCCAAGAGGCTTATAACACAATCAGAAGAATATACACAAACGCACTCAAAGCCACAAAAAAGGAGAGTTGGCGAGACTATGTGACCCAACAAGCCTCTACCAACCAATGGGGTCTAGCATATAAACTCCAAGCGCAAAAACAACTGCCAATACAAGTTCTATCTGCAATCAGGCTCCCTACAGGTTACGCTCAGTCATGGACCGAATCTGCTGAACACCTAATGACATCACTAATCCGAACAGATAATCCCGCTACAGACAACGAGCAGCAAACTATAATGAGAAACAATTCTGAGGTAGTACCAGATACACCAGAAACTGGAGATATCGACATGATAGATCTAGAAATTGCCAGAGATCAAATGAAAGACAAAAAAGCGCCTGGAATAGACAACATAAGTTCCGAACTGTGTAAAAAAAGGATGGACACACATAAAAGATGGGCTATTACAATTATACAATGCTTGCTTGAGACACGGTGTTTTCCCTCATCTGTGGAAGGAAGCACAAGTAAAGGTAATTTTAAAAGTTGGAAATAGAGACCCGACCAACACTAAATCGTATAGACCAATATGTCTTCTCCCAGTCCTAGGCAAGCTATATGAAAGGATTCTGCGAAAGCAATTGCAGCCCACACTCGAATATGGTGCGTCGAATAACCAGTACGGCTTCAAGCAAGGATGTGGCACTGAAGATGCTATCACAGCTCTCTTCGCCACAGTGGAAAACTGCGCCGAAAAGCTAGTGATGGGAATCTTCATAGATTTCGAAGGAGCATTCGACACAATCTGGTGGCCAAGTATACTTACCGCCCTCCAGAGAAGAAATTGCCCTTCAAATCTGTACAAAGCAAATAAAAGACTACTTCAGAGGTCGAGCTGTAAACCTGATCGAGAACAACAACCAAATCCGAAAACATGTTACCATAGGTTGTCCCCAAGGATCAGTTCTGGGCCCCAGTTTCTGGAATCTGGTAATGGACGATCTGCTCAACAATATAGAAGCAACACAAAATGCATTACCAATAGCATACGCAGACGACTTAGTGATGATCATTTCTGGACAGTCCAGAAGACAACTGGAAGAACGCTCCCAAATAGTCTTACAGCAGCTCCAACAATGGGCTAGCTTACACAAGTTAACCATATCTCCCGATAAAACCATGGGAATGATTCTCAAAGGACATCTGAATGAACAACGCCCGCCAACCGTGAGAATTGGAAATCGCAATCTCCGCTTCACACAAGAACACAAGTACCTGGGAGTAACTCTCCAGAGCAGATTGCGAGTCGACCAGCACATCAACAATGTCACCAACACGGCGAAAAACCTATTCCACGGGATGGCACGGCTTGGAGGTCAAAACTGGGGATATGGAACAATAAATTACCTAACGCTCTACAAGGTATTGTTCCAACAAATTTGCGGATACGCAGCACATGGCTGGGCCCGCAAGTTAACCACACTTCAAAAGAAGAAGCTACTTTCTGCCCAACGCCAAGTCCTCATAAGAGTTACAAAAGCGTATAATACGGTGTCTGGGGTTTGCCTGCCTGTGATTGCAGGAGTCCTACCTATCGATCTGTATATCGCTCAAAGAATACAAAACTTTAAAGTCAGAAGAGACCAGACGATACTAGTCGGCGACACTGTTATCACGCCAGACTTATTCCAGACACCAGATGAACGAGACACACATCAGACGGATTATCCAGGAAAGTATTTCCGAGGAATGGCAAGAACGATGGGAAGCGGCAGAACATGGACGCATAACATATGAATTTCTGCCTAACATCAAGGAAAGGCTAAAGAAAACTTGGATCCAACCAAGTCACCATATCACGCAACTCCTGAGCGGCCACGGCTCTTTCAAAGTCAAACTCCATGAAAGAGGCCTCTCAAGAACGCCTCATTGCGATTGCTTTGGAACAGAGCTGGACACTGTACAACATGTCCTGTACGAATGCATCAAATATGAGGCCAGACGAAGGGACTTACATGAGGCTGCACTAAACGGTGATATGAACTGGCCGCCTCCTCTACGGTTTTGGACAGAAAAACAGCCATATAAGCAGTGAGAAAGTTCATCGGATGGGTCCTTACTCAACGCCAAGAGGAGGACATCCGCAGACAAAGAAGAAGGGATTATATATAATCTAGCAATAAGTTAGTTGTAAGTTAGTAAATTAAGTATTAGTTTTAACACAACACCATGTAAATATTACTAGATTAGGTGGTAGATTTAAGACTTAGGTTAAGGATTAATATGTAAAAATAACTGTATATAAGTAGTATTAAGAACAAACACCCGAAACTTGTATCCTGAAAATGAACATAATAAAAACAGCAGAGAGTAATTAGGGACAAGAGCAGACCTGGGGATATGGGCATTAAGCCCGAGGAAACCCAGGGGGATGGTGGCGGGGCTCTTAATAAAAAATAAATATCCACTAGAGGCGCTCGGGCGACCCCCATCACTCGCTGACATCTATGGGGAAATGAGCGTAACTAAGTTAACTTTGTTAATAAGTTCCATTAGGGTGCGCTCTAATCCCGGCACAGAATGGAAAGGGCTTAAGCTTAAGGAGAAATTATTATTGCACCGCTACAAGTATAGAAGGCGAATTTCTTGAGGGCGACGGAAAACCACTGTATTGTGGACAAATTCAGAAATAAAATATTTTTATTATTACTGATTCTAAACACTGTCAAAGCTAACAAACCAATAACCGTTAGAAGTAGAAATGAATTCTTAGACGGGATCGGTACGAATTGTAGGTCTGTATAAAACAAAGGACAGTATAATAAGAGGAATTATGTAGGTCAAAAGACACGTAATAGAAGAAATAGAAGAAAAGCGTTTGAAATGGTATGGGCACCACATATGATTGGAATAAGAGAGAATACCAGAGAAAGTTCTTATTTGGAGGGGCGAGGAGAGAAGGGAAGAGATAAAAGATAGACCAAAAAAAAATGTTGGATGAATGGAGTAAGAGTATGGAAGCAAGGGACCTAAGGAAGATGATGCGTTAAACAGATATCTGCCGACAAATCACTTTGGGTTGAGGAAGAACCACCGTTGCGTGGAATTTTCTTAATAAAAAATATTATTGTTATTATTATTATTATTATTATTATTATTATTATTATTATTATTATTATTATTATTATTATTAACAGTTCGGGCCATTAGAGTTACTATTTAAAATTGGATGTAAAAGGGTGGGAACTTTTTGAAATTTTCTTCAGCGGTCTCTTATATCAAACTTGAGCCATTTTATGTGCCGTATATCTACGGGAAGAGGCCCACGATACTGCTTCCTTTCATAAATATTCATTGACTTCGGTCGGATATGAAACCGCAAACATCGCAACCAGAGACGAACATGAAATAGACCTAAAAAATTGTTAAATACAATAATTGAAAACAATGAGATAAAGATAAATATTCCTCCTTTTTAATATTCGTATAAGCAATTAGTGTTTAAAAAAACGTATGTATAGGCTACAACTTGTATGTACATATCCGCTCGCATATGAAACTCCATTGTTGTGATCAGTTTTATTGTACTGCGTTTTATTAATATTTATACGATCGGAATTTTGATCTCAATTTAACAATTCTTTTTCTAATGCCACCAGGTTGTCTTTTATGACATTTCTGACTTTCTCCCCTAGCATTGGTAGAATTGTAATCCATTTCTTAGGTTGGGGCACCTGGAAGGCGGAGTCACATTACCCCGATGATATGATGGGTTATAAATGACAATGAAGCGCCAGGAGAGTTCTTAACCTAAACTTAAGCTAAATTCCAGACCATGGGCAACCATAGGAATAATTCCCATTTAATAAATCTACCTATAAAACTTTAGTCATGGAATCTGACTGGTCGTTAACCCTTAAATTCGTAATGTATCCTTTTGGATACATCAGTTGGTTCAATTAATTTAATATTGTAAATAAATCAGAAGAAAACGAACAAAAAGAACCCACTTAAATATGTGTATATTTATAAAATATACCTAATAATAACAGTTACACAAGATTCCGTTTTCACTGCGGTCCGCTAAATTCAAATAACTAACAAGAAATTTGTGTTTTGTCAATTTCAGGGTTAAAAGTTAAATCTCTCTTTTTGCTGGTTTAATGCAGTGATATACAGACATTGACAATTTGGCACGTTGTGATTATTTTCTATAGATTTGCTTCGGCCTATATTATTTCTGTCATACTCTTCTAGACCTGTATCGGGCGCTCGCATGATCGAAAAGAAGAAAAAAAACCTCCAGGGAATATCGGTCAAATTCATGTCCAAGTTTATATAGCCTCTATCATAACGATGATGCTACCGAACGCAATGTTTCAAAGAGTAAAGTTAAAGACTTCATACACAGGAGATCTCGAATTGGTTTAAGAGGCCATTACTTGCCTTCAGTCAACTGATGATTCTCTTAAATTAGAAATTCAGTTAATAAGTTTATTTGTCGAGATTCTAGAACCGATCAACCAAATTGTTTCATGGTTTTCCTCAGTCTTCATGGACAAATGCTGGATTGGAATTTCATTACCAACATCAATTTCACAATTATTCATACTCTCCCAATTAAATATGATGATAAATGATCCTCGTTCGTCCCACTGCGGGGACATGTGTGCTTCCCTAGTGGGAAATTTCTTAACCAGACGAATTTAGTTACGCTTGTTTCCCTACAGATGTCATGATTGTCATGCGGTTAGCATTCCGACCCAAAGAGACATCCAGCATGGAAATAAGGTAAATTTTACTTAAAGGCCTCTTTTTTCAGGTTTAAGGTTCTTTTACGAGCGTGAAAATATCCAGACTTGGGACCCATGGCTTAAAGTCTCTCCCAAAGATCTTGTCCTTGGATTTTTCCGCCCTAAAAAAATCCATCGACTCCGGCCGGGTTTGAACCCGCGACCTCCGGAAACAGAGGCAAGAAACGTAATCATATAGGCCTACAACTGCGGCCCACTATTATTAAATATTCTTCTTTTTCTTCTCTTGGATCTAATGTGCTCTAAGAACCTTCGTCTCCTTCCTGGCATCTGCCAATTCTTCTCTATTTCTAGCTTTCTGTCTCCATCTTTTAACCTTCAGTTGTCTTAAGCCTTCCTCAACCTTATCCAACCATCTTAGTTTCTCTCTTCCAACGTTTCTTTTTCTTTCTGGTTTCCCTTCTACACTCCTTTTTGTACTTCTTTCCTGCTCCATCCGCAACGCATGTCCTACCCATTCTATCTCTTACTTCCAATATCTCCTATCTGATCTAAATTCCTATATAATTCTTTCAATTGCTGGTTCGTTCTAATTCTCCATGCATCTTGTTCCTGTATTGCTCCATACACTTTCCTTAGTATTTTTATTTCCCATGCATTTAATATGAACTTATCTTTTACTGATAATGTCCATATAATTTAATATGGGCCTATTTAATTATCAATTTTAGGCTATTTGCTCAAGACATATGAATACACACAACAATAGACATATAGGCCTACAGGTCTACACTCAAAGATTCTATATGCGATACAATTAAATATATCCAAGTCATTTAAAAATACTATTCTATTATACCCAACGTATTGGCTCAAGGGTAGAATTTGAGACTAGTATTCGGCAGATTCCGAGTTCAGAACCCTTATGCCAAATATCCTAAGATTTTTCTTAGTTTTCCTCACTCTTCTATACAAAAGCTGATTTTAAACTTCATAACCCGTTTCAGTTACATCATAATCACCATTTAATATCACTAAAATTAAAATCAGGTCGGGCTACTGTACTAATTCCGAGGTAAGTTCTAGTTGTATTGCAAACAAACTTGCATAATGTATTACTCCACCGACTCCGACTCGTGGTACTACTTATTACCGCCATATGAGTGAATTGTATGCGATAGAAAAATTGTTCTTAGGCAATATCATATTTTACGGGAAATAAGATAGAATATAAGGTAATATGGTACTAATAATTTTACGGGAAATAAGATTGAATACAAGGTAATATGGTACTAATAATTGTACGGGAAATAAGATTGAATACAAGGTAATATGGTACTAATAATTTTACGGGAAATAAGATTGAATACAAGGTAATATGGTACTAATAATTTTACGGGAAATAAGATTGAATACAAGGTAATATGGTACTAATAATTTTACGGGAAAATAAGATTGAATACAAGGTAATATGGTACTAATAATTTTACGGAAATAAGATTGAATACAAGGTAATATGGTACTAATAATTTTACGAGAAATAAGATTGAATACAAGGTAATATGGTACTAATAATTTTACGGGAAATAAGATTGAATACAAGGTAATATGGTACTAATAATTTTACGGGAAATAAGATTGAATACAAGGTAATATGGTACTAATAATTTTACGGGAAATAAGATTGAATACAAGGTAATATGGTACTAATAATTTTACGGGAAATAAGATTGAATACAAGGTAATATGGTACTAATAATTTTACGGGAAATAAGATTGAATACAAGGTAATATGGTACTAATAATTTTACGGGAAATAAGATTGAATACAAGGTAATATGGTACTAATAATTTTACGGGAAATAAGATTGAATACAAGGTAATATGGTACTATTAATTTTACGGGAAATAAGATTGAATACAAGGTAATATGGTACTAATAATTTTACGGGAAATAAGATTGAATACAAGGTAATATGGTACTAATAATTTTACGGAAATAAGATTGAATACAAGGTAATATGGTACTAATAATTTTACGGGAAATAAGATTGAATACAAGGTAATATGGTACTAATAATTTTACGGGAAATAAGATTGAATACAAGGTAATATGGTACTAATAATTTTCGGGAAATAAGATTGAATACAAGGTAATATGGTACTAATAATTTTACGGGAAATAAGATTGAATACAAGGTAATATGGTACTAATAATTTTACGGGAAATACGATTGAATACAAGGTAATATGGTACTAATAATTTTACGGGAAATAAGATTGAATACAAGGTAATATGGTACTAATAATTTTACGGGAAATAAGATTGAATACAAGGTAATATGGTACTAATAATTTTACGGGAAATAAGATTGAATACAAGGTAATATGGTACTAATAATTTTACGGGAAATAAGATTGAATACAAGGTAATATTGTACTAATAATTTTACGGGAAATAAGATTGAATACAAGGTAATATGGTACTAATAATTTTACGGGAAATAAGATTGAATACAAGGTAATATGGTACTAATAATTTTACGGGAAATACGATTGAATACAAGGTAATATGGTACTAATAATTTTACGGGAAATAAGATTCATACAAGGTTATATGGTACTAATAATTTTACGGGAAATAAGATTGAATACAAGGTAATATGGTACTAATAATTTTACGGGAAATAAGATTGAATACAAGGTAATATGGTACTAATAATTTAGAGCGTCCTCCATTTCTTTCTTATTTATGAGAGAACATTATATGTGGGCCTACCTAATCAGACGTTTATGCTTTTTCCATAATGTAGATAAATACTCTTTTTTACAATTTCATTACGGGCAGAATTTAGATTTAGATTTATTATTTAGCTGGTGGAGTTAAGGTCATGTGGCCTTCTCTTCCACTCACCAGGACAAACATATATTACACCAGAATATAACATTCTCAATTAACTCTAATATTAAATACTAAATACAAATTTGATCAAGGAAATAATATCTATTAGCCTATATTACGATCTATAATACAACTAGTTAATGTTAGTTAAAATTAAGGCTAACACTAATAATAAAATGTATACAAGCAAGACATAAGTTATTAAATTGTCCCTGTCTAATGTATATAAAACAAAGAAAAATAATGAGATATAGAAAACTAATTTTACGATTATACAATATTTAAAACAAAACAAATGAAAATATATGTTAATCTTAATATTATTTTCATAAATGATTAAATTTATTAATTGTTAAAAGAATACTTTCAGTGAGGTGTATAAGTTAGTTTGTATTAAATGATTCTTTAGTTTGTTTTTGAAGGATGTTATAGTTTGACAGTCTCTGACATAGGGCGGAAGAGAATTCCATGTTTTGGCAAGTGAGACCGTAAAAGATAATGAATAATACACAGTGTGATGAGGACAATGTGCTGATGGGATAGAGTGTCAAGATTATGTGTGTAGGATAGTCTGATGAAGCGGCGTGATAAATAATTAGGCGATGATGTGTGAAGTATTTTATAGAGAAGGGAAAGGGAATGGACAGTCCTACGATCTCTTAGACGAAGCCACGATAATTGGTCAACTTATGTTCCATGCTGACTCTCCCGTAAATTCTACTGTTATTATCACCAAATCCTCAATGTTTATTGTAGGATATTTTTCACTAAACTTTTTTGAAAACATTAAAAAAATAATCTGTTTCTCTCCGATTTTCAAGTGCTATCATTTCCAATGTTTTAAGAAATTGTATAGAAGCGACCATTTTAAACAACTGAACTCCCAACGGATACTGCACTGCGCGTGCGTAAGAATTAAACAATGTTTATTTATTCTATTAAATTGTAATTATATATTTCAAGATTCTCCCACGTAACTTATATAAATATGCCCTAGATAATATATAATGTTATTATCTTTATTTCCTTCATTTTGAGTGCTAGAGAACGAATTGCACTTTCTTACACGCTTAAATATAAAACAATTATTCGACCAATTGAAATGCAGTCACATCTGGTTTGTTTAGATAACTGGCACTTAGCTCGGAAGGATTCGTGTCACTGGTTTCGAATCTGCGAGTTCAAACTCGGTTAGGGTGGATGTAATTTTAAAGGAATAAAAAGCCTAATTATAAATTCCTTCGGAAGGGAAGTAAATCCATGGGCCCATTATCATAGAATTACCACAAGTAAAGGTGCCTCAAACCTGAAATAAGACGTCTCCGAACAAAATTTTTCATCATTTCCATGTCCAAATTTGAACTGCGATGCTAATTGACTTAGACTAAGCTGTTAAGATAGTCGTTACGTAAAGTACGAATTAACTAACTTCAAATCAATGTTATGCACAAAACATTCAAACAACAAACATTGACGGTCTGCTGAATACCTCAGATATGAAAACGTCAATAACTAATTAACTCTCTGACACTATCGATCGGAGGTTTATGGCTGTGCGGACATAAGCTCTCCATATATCCTTATACCTTTCAAATCATTCTCTGTTTAATTAATCTCCCTCAAATCATGCTTAAGATTATTCTCCCATCTCATCCTTGACCTATCTACTGGGGAATTTCCGGTGGATTACCTACAGTAAATTTCCCTGCCCTCTTTATTTCTCCATTCCCCACTATATTGAAAACAATCTTTCTATGAAAACAAACTTCTCTATTCGTTGATTAAGACAGTAGGTCAATATTATGATACAATGATGGAAGAAATATTCAATTTTCTTCCTCATGAAACAATGTTGCCATTATGAGGTATGTGAGGTATGTAGCCTAGTTTTTTGTAAACTGAAAGGCTTCTATTTATAGTAGTGAACGGGTTTAAAGAGTAAGCATCGCTTGAAGGTGGGTTTGAAATTTGTCTTTCGGGATATAGGCCTATTTAACATTTTCCAATACTGTTATTTTAACACAGTTACAATAATGGATCATATTATAATGATATTGTGAAAAGAAATATTCCTGGTTCAGACATTAATTTTTCTTTTCACAATATCATTATAATATTATAATATAGGCCTATATATATATATATATATATATATATATATATATATATATATATATATAATTCGTCCACCGCTGTGGTCTCGAGCTAGCGTGCTGCCTTGTCACGCAGCGGGCCCGGGTTCGATCCCCGCTCGGGACAGTTTTTCTCGGCGAGGTTTTTATCGGGGTTTTTCCTCACCTGTAAGACAAATGTCAGGAAAACTTTAAGGCCCAAACTGTCCCCGAAATCATATGGCCATCGCAATCATCATCATTCATATTCATCTTATCATCATCATCCTTCACCGATGTGGAAAGCAACGGGAAACTACCACACCTATAATTCCCTAGTAAAGCTGCAAAGCATAGCATGAAAATGCTATGGTTGCAGTGAAAGACCTACCTTCGGGCAGAATTACTATGGATGGATATATAATTCCTGTTTCGGGATATATATAACAATGGAGAAGAACTAAAACCTAGTATTGAATACACTTATTTAGGAACAAAATTAGATCATTCAAGTGACAACACATAGCATTTTAACATATGGTGCTGAAGTTTGGCAAATTCCTACCAGGGAAATAAAAATAATTTTAAGTACAGAAATGGATGTTTTAAGAAGATCAGCTGGAAAATCTAGAATGAATAGAATACGAAATAAAGAAATAAGGGAAATTATGGGTGTACAAGGGGAGTCGGACATCATAGACATTATAGAAAAGAAAAGATTACGGTGGTGTGGCCATGTCAAAAGAATGCCAGAGCAAAGATTGCCTAAAATTGTCATGGAATGGATCCCAATAGAAAGGAGGAAGAGAGGAAGGCCGAAGAAAACTTGGATAGAAGGGGTACAAGCGGTTATGAATATCAGAGGATTGGAGGAAGATCAGTGGATAGACAGAGAGGAATGGCGTTTGGTTTCCGGAAGACGGCGGCATCTGCCATAATACCGGACGATGATGATGATGATGATATATATATATATATATATATATATATATATATATATATGTATGTATAATTTGTATACCAATTTTCAATGTTTACACATCTTTCTGTGCGTTCAGATTTAATTTCCTTCTCCACTCGTCCCTATCCATCCAGTCCATATCCTCACAGTCATCTAGTTGTCATTCTAGTTCTTATTTTTTGCCTTAATGAGATTCGAGGTCTTCTATTCTTGCTTCTTCCAGGGTACACCATTCCAATGTTTTTGTTGGAAACCTTTCTTCTTGCATTCGTTGTACATGGCCTTACCAATTTAGTTGCTTAAATCTTATACAATGCATTATTGAATATTTAATATTCATTTTTTCTCATATGATTTTATTTCATATTTTTTACAATTTTGGACATCTTGCTGCTCTCCTCAAGAAATCCATTTCCATCGATATTACGTTTTTGTTGAATTTTCATACTTCAGCTCCATATGTGACAGCACATCTCCCTATTGAATTATATATTTTATTTGTAACTTATTTCTTCTGTTATATGTCTGTTCCTTAGTACACCATTTAACTTGCTGTTATTGCTCTACCTTTATTTATTATCTTCTTAATGCCACTTTCTCGTTTATCCACTTTATCTACTTTTACCTCCAAATACTCAAATTTTTCATATCCTCTAATATCCCCCTACTGATGTTCTAATATTAAATCTTTGATTTCTGCTATATATAGAGTATTCTTAATATTGGCTAACGTTAAAATGAGTCACTGCACGTTATATTTTAGTTTTTATGTTGGTGAAAGTTGGTAAAGGGTTGTGGTAAAGGTTCGAGAACAGTAAAAGTTCATTTTTCACACTCAATATAATAATGTAAACATATCAAATTCGACTCAGTATGAAATAAAGTTGTTCGCTCTAATTGGTTGTATATCTAACAACACCTGATAGATACCGTGCAGATACGTGTGATATATAACTTCCTTAAAGGGAGTTTGTACTTTACTTTAAGAAATTGATCTTTGCCCATAATATTACGAATGGCGGTATTATCGAAAACTGTTTGTGACATTAAGAGTGAAGGTCATTTGGAGGACGTCTCGAGTTGGTTAGGGGATGCAGCAGCAGCAGCAGGCTGACCTACTAAGAGCGCAAGGTACACGGGCCTTACGTTGTACAGAGGTCAATGAAGGACCTCGCCAGATAGCCCCTAAAGTATTGATCTCCTTCGCCATATAAAGCCCCGCCCGCCCACCTACTAATTTTATTCTTCCAAGTCTTTGCGTCTGCCAGCCTTCTTTACTGTGTCCACCATCTTACTTTATATTCTAGCTGTGATCCCCAAATTGCAACATTTTCCTTCTCTGCTTGATTTTTCTTGTTACGTAATAATTATTTTTTAAAGAAATGTCACTCTTTATTTTTGTTTTGAGAAAATTAATTATGGATGATATTCCCTTTTAGGCAATGCCAAAATTAGGATTTTTGGACACAA
The DNA here is from genome assembly GCA_030220185.1 of Diploptera punctata. Taxonomy (NCBI): domain Eukaryota; kingdom Metazoa; phylum Arthropoda; class Insecta; order Blattodea; family Blaberidae; genus Diploptera; species Diploptera punctata. The sequence continues at coordinate 4,996,384 of JASPKZ010003868.1, read as the reverse complement.
TAAGGAAATTGAGGGATAACAAAATTGGAGATCTATGAGGAAATATGTATTATTAGTAATACGAATTTAAATATGGTATTTGTTTTCGATCTTCACTTGTATTATATTATAAGTTGAATAGCCTTCTAGTGCATTTACTAACTGCGGCGGGGGAGGGGTTGGGGGTGGTATGCGCTTGTATATGTATATGTGTGTGTGTGTGGGGGGGGGGGTTCTTTCATTTTTAAATCTGTTTTGTAGATTTTTTTTACTATTATGCAAAGTGAGAGATTTTTAAAATTTTTATATCTGTATACATGTTCTTTTTATGTACGAGTGTAGATGCGTATTATTGCGTATGCGCTGTAGACGTAGATTTATATATGTCCATTGTTTTTATGCATTTTTTATGTATGAGTGTGGGTGTACAGTCATATATGTATTTCTTTATATATATTCGTATGTTTCTTTTATTCATGGAACAGAATATGCACGTACGACCAAACAGGCCCACGCAGAATGTAAATGAAAATGTATTTCCTTTCTTTGGAATAAATGCTAATAAATTTCATTACAACTACTCATATTTTTAATAACCCTATGGTTTTATTTATGAGGAGAGAAAAATTGTAGGATAAGATGATAAGTAAAGTAATCCCACTACAGGCCTCGGGAGGCCCTTGAGGTAGTGGGAGGTTAAGGCTCCCACTTTTTCTAGACAATCGGCACTTGATGCCAGCCGGGTTGTCAGCCCTGCGTGACGGCCGCCTTTACCCCCAGAACAAGCGTCTGGTACTCATTTCCGTTAGAGGCTGAGTCGACTCCAGGGCCATAGTGCCGCCAGAAGGTTTTGGTCAGTTTAAAAATCCTGACCCCACCGGGACTTGAACCCTCGACCTTAGGATAAGATGAGAGTGAATACTTTTAAAATTCATTCTGAACCACCGTTGCGGTTATTGTATAAAAAGTTTAAATATTAAAACTTGTACCTGAGATTCAGTCGTCCTCAACAAATTGTAATTAAAATTGTTGAGGACGGCTGACATGTTTTACTGTTTGAACTTTTGATAACGAGAGTTGGACAAAATATTGCCTAAAATAATGTTTCTTTGTTGGTGTTAAATTAGCATATCTGTACTAATATCGACGTTAGGGGATGTATTCATTTTATTATTTATTTATTTATTTCACCTGATTAAGTTAAGATCATAAGGTCTTCTCTTCCACTTCACAAGGTTAAATTATACATATAATCTAATATATAAAAATGAATGTTTGTTTGTTCGTACTTTATACGCGGCCATATCTTTAATCCGATTGTGATGGGGCTTTTTACAAAATATTCAGGAGATTCCAGGGATGAACATAGGCTATAAGATAGTTGTAATACTCAACCCATTCACCCCTAAAAATCACTCTTTGTAGTGAAAAACGTGAAATAAAGTCCCTGTTTTGACGCTTAAATGGCTTACGCTGCCTAAACCATAACAAATACACCAAATTATTGTACTCGGAATTGAATACCTCAAAAAACTCTACAAAAAAGTCCGCGACAGCATATGTTTATCTTTTACGGACAACTCACAATAACCTTTCATTGATGCCAAGAAGATCGGGATAAGCTGATTCCCAGGCAAGCATAGCCGCTCAAGGCTGATGGTAAAAACACATTAACATTTATTTAGGAGTAGCCCTGCACGCCGGGTATTAGCTAGTCTAATATATAAATTATCTACAACTTATTAATAATACATAATAGGCATAGACTACACAATATACAGATGACAAGGAAAGAAAAAAAAATCTTACTTTAAGGGAGTAAAGGATATTACCAGTATTTCAGAATAAACTCTTATGAACATTTTTGGACCAAAGACAGATGAACAGACAGGTGAATGGAGAATACTACTTAACAGTTAGCTACATGATCTTTAAAGGAAGCCAGATATAATGACAGTTAAGTCTCGTAGACTGCGATGTACAGGGCTTGTGTCACGAATGGGGAATGAAAGAATGAACATTGGATAACCGTCACTACCTGCCGTCCGCTCCGCATTTAGCTCACTTCACTCTTATTTATACAGGAAGTCCAGTGTACTCCGTACAGTAGCTTAACATTGTTGGATTTTAGGTTCGATTTCTGTACCTTGCAGTTAAAAACGGTAGATAATTTTTGGACACGGCCTTGGGACATCATAACGCTTCTCTGGGAGACATTTCAAGATAGGTTTCGGCATGTAATGGTTGACAGTTCCCTTGTTAGATAGGTCCTACTCAAATTTCTCATTTCTTATAACTCGGCCAATGTTTTTACAGATCACGATTCTTTATCTCATATTGTTTGTATAAAAGCCACTCTGTAAGCCATTAAAATTAAATGATGTAATTAATTTACATAATATATTATATTATATAATGTGTACATATACTCTAGGGCATTATATATGCAAATTAAATGCAGACTAATGAGAGATTGGAGCTGTACTTCTAACCAAATATTTTAATATAATCAAATTAACGTTTTAATATAATTCAAATAAAACAGTCTTCAGAAATCTTTACCGCCAGTTGTCATGCACTGCACAGAGACTACCTTACACATTTCACTTCATAACGAGCGTATGGAACTAAAGCGGGCCTTCCTTGATTCTCGGAACATGTTTTAAGAACTACTTTAGTGGTGTATGGCAGGCTGCATATGAGAACGGCGTTACGTACACATTTTTTTAAACAGTATAATTTATAATCAATTGAGTTGGTGTTTACTTGATGAAAATCCATATTCATTAATTAAATAAAAATAGAACTTAGTTTTATTTGATTTTCACATTTATTTAAGATATAATTCCAGTGACAGCTGTTTCGGTACACTGTACCTTCTTCAGCATGTTAACAAATTATGAATTGTGTTATTATAGTACATATCAACTGATCTAAGCAACAATACAACAATATTTATTTAAATTTTTTAATTCATATCAACTGATCTAAGCAACAATACAACAATATTTATTTAAATTTTTTAATTTAACAATTAAAAAAATATTGTTGTATTGTTGCTTAGATCGGTTGATATGTACTATAATAACACAATTCATAATTTATTAACATGTCTGAAGAAGGTACAGATCAATCTAAATAAAACAAAATATTTAAGATGTATGAGAAATAAAACAAATTTGACTGAACTAACTATAAATAGTGACTGTATTGATCAAATTAACTCCTTTAAGTACCTAGGCACAATACTAAACGATAATAATACTGTTGAAGAAGAAATCAAAACAAGAATATCGCAAGGGAATAAAGCATATTTTGCTAATTTCGATATCAAAAAATGTTAAATTCAAATTATATACAGCAATAATAAGACCAATCATATGTTATGGAGCTGAAACCTGGGTACTAAAAGAAGCAGATAAATTAAGACTATTAACGTTTGAGAGGAAAATATTTAGAAGAGTGCTAGGTCCAGTAGAGGAAAATGGAACTTGGAGGTTGAGAAGGAATGACTAATTATACCTCAAGAATAATAAAGAAAATATAGTTAGTTTCATCAAATCCAAAAGATTACAATGGTTTGGACATACACTAAGAATGCCAAAGGGAAGATTGCCGAATGATATTTTAAATTGGAAGCCACAGGGAACAAGACCAAGGGGAAGACCCAAGGATCGATGGGAAGATGACGTAATTGAAGATTTGAGAGAGATGGGGATTTTTTATTTGAAATCTACTGCACAAGATAGGAAGAAGTGGCGTAAACTGGTTGAGAAGGGCAAGACATTCCACTGGAAGTCGTAGAGCCTGACGAAGAAGAAGAAGGTACAGTGTACCGAAACAGCTGTTACTGAATTATATCTTAAATAAATATGAAAATCAAATACAAACTAAGTTTTATTTTTATTTAGTATAATTTATATTAGTTTTGTGATAAAACATGCTGTACAATACACTACTGTTGAAAATAATTAATCACACATTGAAGTATTTGTAACACTGTCGTGACTACATACGTATTCAATACTCGGAAAAGGCGTTACTCCAGTTTATTATAGTAGTTTAATGCTACTATTGTAACTTGACAAAGAGAGACATGGAGATATAAGGGTAAATCCCTGACTGTTTTTGCTCTGGTACAAAATAAAGAACCCACCCTGTTGTCAGTTTTCGTCTTCCCCCTTTCCCCTATTAACATCTGGTGAAGAAAAACTGACAACACTGGCGCGAGTGAGAGAGGTGAGTACAGCTGTCTCTTTCTACAAATTTCTCGCAAAGTTAAGCTAAACGAATTACAGTTGCAGAATCTAGACATTCACATTGCTAGGTAAAGAGGAAGACAGAAATATAGATTAATGTATCTATGTGTATTAACTAACTAACTCACTGGCACTATCGAATCCGTAGGTTCATGGCCGCGCGGACATAAGCTCTCCATACATCCCTATCCAGAGCTAATGTTTTCAATCATTCCCTTTATAATCTACTTCCCTCAAATCATAGTTAATGTTATTCTCCCAACTCATTCTTGGTCTACCAACTCGGCGTTTTCCCTCTGGTTTTCCTATAAGAAACTTCCATGCACATCTTTCATTCCCATTCGTGCCACATGTCCTGACCATCGCAGTCTACGAGACTTAACTGTTCTTATTATATCTGGCTTCATATAAAGGCCATGTAGTTCACTGTTGTGTACTCTTCTCCATTCACCTGTCTGATCATCTCTCTTTGGTCCAAAAATTTTCCTAAGAACTTTATTCTCAAATACTCGAAGTCTCCTTTACTCCCTTAAAGTAAGAGTGTAGACGGTGGCTTTGCTGCCGATAGGGTTACCCATGCCGGACTCGTTGAAGATGATAAGCTAGACGAAAAAAGTACCTTGGTCGAAAGACTGACGATCTTTCACCATAAAAATACAACCGTCAAGAAATGCGGACATGGGTTTCACTGGAGTAAAATTTTCCGGAGGTAAATAGTCCCCCATTCGGTTCTCCGGGCGGGGACTATTCAGGGAACCCATGCGAAAGGCTCAAACACGGGGACATGTTCCTAGAAACATGGAATGTTAGAACTTTATACAATAGCGGGGTGCTAGAGGTATTAGCGCGGGAATTAGATAAATCATATAATGTGTATCACAGAGGTAAATATAATACATGCTTTTTATTGAACACAAAACACAGCTATTCAGTCCAATGTTTCCAATCTTGTTGAAATTTTTCTAAGAATCCAAAAAAATTGTGTTACTATTCAGTTTAATTTATACAGTCTTCATGATTTTTGTCCAAGAAATCTAAAAAATCGTATTACTAATCAGATCTAAGTACCGATATCTAAAGATTACCATTTCTACCACAATTACCAAGACACAACTTTTTGGGAACTAGTGTTTCAAAGAATTGTTGAAAAAGAATATCTAAAAAATAAACTAACATTACCATCCTGTAACATAGCCCCATTTTGCAGTGGGCATTTAAACTATCTATCGGTATCTTCATTGCATGTGGGATGGAGTGAAGTTAGTGAAAATATGAAATGAAGTGAGGATATGAAATTTGTTTGAAACTATTGTTATTTGAATTGAGGAAAAATGAAAAGTTATCACTACTGCCGGTGCGTCTATTTGTATAGTCACATCTCTATGTGAGTGTTACACAGCATTTTTATAATAGCAAAGTGCCTAGGATAACATTTCTATTCTATCTGTATCACAGCTCTTTGTTCCAGTTGACAACTAATGGATCCCTTTACGTATAGAGAGAGACCTCTAAATTATAATTTTCTTGTTGTTATATTTGAAAATAGAACGGAATATAGTATTTTTTTATAAAACATACATTTTTTTACAAAACATATAATATACTTTAATTTGTTTTCATGAAATATTATTATAAATTATTACCCAATGACGTGTTCATAATTCTTTCATACGTTTTGTATTTGGTATTCGAATATTTGATCACATTACACTATCCCTGGAACAGTTGTCATGGCTTCGTCTACAAGACCGTAGAACCGTCCTTTCCCTATCTCTCCTCTATTAAATATTACACACATCATTACTTAACTATTTATTACGCTGCGCCGCTTCGGTAGACTCTATGATACATATAAATCGGTAGACTCTATGATACATATAAATTAGATATTAATTAAATAAAAATAAAACGTAGTTTTATTTGATTTTCATATTTATTATATAATTCAGTGACAGCTGTTTCGGTACACTGTACCTTCTTCAGACATGTTAACAAATTATGAATTGTGTTCCAACTGATCTAAGCAACAATACAACAATATTTATTTAAATTTTTAAATTTAACAAAGGGGATTCATTCAAATTTAATTTGTTAAATTAAAAAAAATAAATAAATATTGTTGTATTGTTGCTTAGATCAGTTGGAACACAATTCATAATTTGTTAACATGTCTGAAGAAGGCACAGTGTACCGAAACAGCTGTCACTGAATTATATAATAAATATGAAAATCAAATAAAACTACGTTTTATTTTTATTTAATTAATAAATATGGATTTTCATCAAGTAAACACCAACTCAATTGATTATATAAATTAGATACCCTATCCCAACAGGACATTATCCTTTATACCCCTCCTCAGCACACTAGTTATTATTCGAAATATTTTACAGTTTCTCTTGCTAGAACATGGAGTTGTCTTCCACCCTATGTCAGGGACGCCAAACTTTACCACATTTCAGAAACAAACTGAAAATAAAATTATTAACAGAAACATCTCACTAATACAATTTTTAACAATTAATAATTTGTTTTTCCTTTATTAATTAAGATAATATTAAGATTTATTAATATTTTCATTTAATATCTTATATATATATATTGTAAGCGATAGATTAATTCATTACAGTTTATTACTTTCTTTGTACTTTTTTTGCTTTTGATATATAATAGATTCGAACTGTTATTCCTTTGTGTACATATTCTTTATTATTTTATTAGTTTTAATTTTAATTGTCTTTACTGTTATTGCATTATTAGATATTTTTATTATTGTTCAGTTTGACCAGATAATTAATTGTTTAGAATGTTAAATAATTGTAAATGTCCACCGCAGTGGTCTCGGGGTAGCGTGCTGCCTTGTCACGCAGCGGGCCCGGGTTCGATCCCCGGTCGGGACAGTTTTTCTGGGTGAGGATTTTATCGGGGTTTTTCCTCACCTGTAAGACAAATGTCAGGAAAACTTTAAGGCCCAAACGGTCCCCGAAATCATATGGCCATTGCAATCATCATTATTCATATTCATCTTAGGTTAAGCTTAGGATTAGGGACTCTCCTGGCGCACCATTATCATCATTATCACCCATCATATCATCGGGGCAACGTAACCCCGCCTTCCAGGCGCCCCAAACTCAGAAGTAGATTACAAGTACGCCATGCCAGGAGAGAAACCAGGAATGTCGAAAGACAAACCTGGGGCATTTGAAAAAAAAATGTAAATGTTTGTTTTTAATTGTAACGTATGTTTGTCCTGGTGAGTGGAAAAGAAGGCCACATGGCTCTAACTCCACTACGCTAAATAAATCATTGTTGGATTAAAACTAATTTTGGATCCCTCGAAATGATTCCTTTATTACAAAACAATAGAACAATTATTCTTTTGTGTAGCAACATGACTTATTCTTCTCCATCGCAGTTTTAATCTGACATTATAGGCACTTTTACAAGCTCCACGCCACACGACACGACCTGTTGTCCAGTGGCATATTTTTTTTTTACCACACAAGGATATGTCCTTAATGCCACTTTCTTGTCTATCCTCTTTACCTACTTTTACCCACAAATACTCAAATTCTTCACATCCTCCAATATATCCCTTCTGATCTTCTAATACTAAATCTTCGGTTTCTCCTCTACGTCACACATGTATTTTTTTTAACAAACCCCAATTATCGTATTCGTACAATAATTTTCTGAACATAACCTCCATGTCTTCATATTTTTGTGTAATTATCTGGTCATACGTTCTTGATGCATAAACTCCATGTCTTCATTCATATTCCTCTGTAATTATTATTTGGTCATCCGTTATTGATCATAATAATAATAATAATAATAATAATAATAATAATAATAATAATAATAATAATAATAATAATAATAATAATAATAATAATAATAAAACAAGCCAATAAGCTGTTAGCAGTAGAAATTGATTTTTGGAGGCGATCGACGAGAATTTCAAGAAGGGACAAGGTCAGAAACAGCACAATAAGGGAAATTATGCAAATTAAAAAAAACATTAGGAAAAACAAAAGAAAAACGTTTGAAATGGTATGGACACCTCATAAGAATGGAAGAAGAGAGAAAATCAAAGAAGATTCTTAATTGGAAAACTAATGGAAAATGTGGAAGAGGCAGGCCTAGAGAACGATGGATGGATGGAGTGAAGAGAAGTATGGAAGTTAGAGATTTGAGGGAATAAGATGCTTTAGACAGGAACCTCTGGCGACAAATCATTTTGGGTTGAAGGAGAAACACTGTATTGTGTGTAAATAAAAAAAATAATACCTGTAATACTACTACTACTACTACTACTACTACTACTACTAATAATAATAATAATAATAATAAAATAATAATAATAATAATAATGATTTATCTACATTCTCGATGAACGAGAGAAACTTTTAGGCTCGTAGAAGTACACACGACAAAAAGAAGGGAATATAATTTCAATATTGAAGAATCGTTATACAAAGTGACAACACGTATATAACTAACAGTTACTGGAGTATTTGATACACACCCTTGTAACCTGGAGCACCAAGAAGAGAATCTCATTTTTCGATCGCACACGAACGAGGGCATTGTTTGGCGGGTCGTTGGACTGGCACGACAGGAATAAAGGTCACTGCTTCTAATGTTATTCAGCTCTCTCGTTCAACTTCAAAACTAAAATATCTTGTAACTAAAATAATAACTGTAAAAATGTGAAATATAGTTCAGTTGGTACAATTTTAGAAAAGTCGCAGGTTCAAACCCCGTTATCTCCCCCTTATCTTTTTTTTGTGGTTTCATTTCATGGAGGCAAATTATGGACAGGATTCTCATTAACACAACCCAGTTAGTATTTTTATGAACGACACTCTTTAACAACTCAGGTTGACACATTTTTCTCATAGTCTTCTTATATCATGGCTTCACGTTCTTCCACATGCCATGAATCTGTAATAAGGGATCCACGATTAAACTATATTTCCAAACGGAACTATAGACCAGCCTCATGGGTCAGTGATCGACAGTTAATGAGGTCCCGAGTTCGATTCCCGATCAAAAAAGGAATTTTTACTTAAAGAGAATTATTCCTGTAGTTGTCCATGGTCTGGATTTCGGATTAAGTTTAAGTTAAGGACTCTTTTGGCGATTCAATATCATTTATCACCGATCTTATCATCGGGGTAACGTAACTCTGCCTTCCGGGCGACCCAACCCCAGAAGTGGGTTACAATACGCCGATGCCAGGAGAGAATAACAGATATGTGGAAATGACAAACTGATGGCACTGAATAAATAAATAAATAAATAAATAAATAAATAAATAAATATATATATCCATCCATAGCAATTCTGCCCGAGGGCAGGTCTTTCACTGCAATCATAGCATTTTCATGCTATGCGTTGCAGCTTTACTAGGGAATTGTAGGTGTGGTAGCTTCCGGTTGCTTTCCACACCGGTGAAGGATGGTGGTGATGATGATAACGATACGGATGATGATGATGGCCATATGATTTCGGGGACCGTTTATATATATATATATATATATAGAGAGAGAGAGAGAGATAGAAAGAGAGAGAGAGAGAGAGAGAGAGAGAGAGAGAGAGAGAGAGAGAGAGAGAGAGAGAGAGAGAGAGAGAGAGAGAGAGAGAGAGATTGATGCTGGATTGGAATGCTGAAGGCAGGGGGAGGAGGGGAAACACAATGAACAGTGGATGGATGAAGTGAGAAGAAACATGATCAACAGAGACCTCAAAGAAGAAGATGCTGAGGATAGAAACATGTGGCGGAGCAAAATACATTTGGGCTAAAGGATAACTAGTGTAATGTAGAGAAAATCTTTTATACGTATACTAGCTAATATCCGGCGTGCGAACGCCAAAATAAATTAAATATTGAGGGTCAATTAATTATATGGTATACACTGCGACAAACTGTGGTTGCTAGAGTAAATTTCAGGTAAACACCAACTTCTGATTTCGCTGATTTGTGGTTAATACAAACATCGGTTTATTTTAATATGATATTCCGAGTTTTGTTGTGAAACATTGAAAATTGCGATTGCTAGAGCGATTTTTAAATTTTCGTTTAAGGTCAAGTCCTACACCTAATGATTTTAGAACATAATATATAACGGCTAAACACTCACCGAATCTGAAATTCTGTACATACAAATTTTCACGAAGATCGGTTGAACGGTTTAGAAGTCTATAAAGGACAAACAGACATATATTCGTTTATATATATATAAGTTATTATTGTAACATTATTATGTAATTTGATGCAAATATAAGTAATTTCCACTCATTTGTTTTTCTATTTTATCCGTATATATATTTAGATGTTATAACTTATAACTATATTTTTGACATTTGGCAATGAATAATGAGGATATATATTAATATTAATATATATCATTGGAACGCATGTCCGCGTTTCTTAATAGTTGTATTTTTATAACGAAAGATCGTAACTCTTTCAACCAAGGTAGGGACAACTTTCTTACCCTGGCTTATCGACTTCGACCTGTCCGATATGGGTAACCCTTTTGAGCAGCAATGTTACCGTCGGTATAACTCACGCAAATTACTCCACAATGACAAGGTAAAAGTATTAATTAAAAAAAAATAATATAAGTACCTGTATTTATATTTTATATTGAACCGAAAGTGCCTTTCTGCGGTTCAGTATGGTATCTTTGTTCTCCTCCCTACTACAGAACATTTATGAAATATGCCAATGTCCTCTTTTCCGTGTGGCTACCCCTTCCCTTTTCATCCTTTCTGCCGCGCATCTCTACAGCGCATATCCCCTCTACTTGTGAACCTTTATATGCATTGTACTCTTACCGAGCATCATCATTCGATCAGCCTAGCAAGCGGCGTTTAGTTACTTAAAAGCGGATTCAAAAGTAGAATCCAATTCTAACTCACCATGCAGCTGGGAAGTTAATATGGTGGTCTATGTATAGACAAGTTGATTAAGACCGAGAAGAGGTCGATTTTGAGTTAGTCCAGCAATGTACGGAAGAAGTGATTCCTAAAAAGCTTGGACATCTGTGTGAGTGTGGCATTATGTCTGGTACGTTATTTGTTCAGTTGTTTCTACAAGCTATGCTTGATTGATTGATCAAGAATAATTTTTTTGTTATTAATTTATTATTTATTTTATAATTCAACTTGTTTATATTAAAAGCTTATCTTTTATACAACGCCCCTTTGTTATTATTGAAGTATAGTAGTTGCTCACTATCCTGTAACAAAATCATTCACTGTATGCATTTAGTAATCAGAATCTATATTTGTATGTATGTTCATCAGGGAAAGAAAGATGAATTAATAGCTGCCTTTCATGGGCCCGAGGCAGGCTGCTTTCTTATCGATAACATCTTTGAATATCACGAACAATAATAAATACAGCATTAACAAAACTCGATCCCGGACAAGTGTTACGCTGAGCGCGGTTTGCTTTTCTAACGTCGTAAATGGTAGCAGTAGTGTGGTTTACTTATCCACAAATGGTAGCTTGCAGCATGGTTGTGTTCAAATAAAAGTGCTACAAATGGTAGCGCAGCGAGGTTTTAAGAGTTCTTTCAACCCCCCCCCCCCCAGCACAAATGGTAGGCAGACCGTGGTTTTGTTCTTTAAAACGCCACAAATGGTAGTGCAGAGCGTGTGGTTTTGTATCTTTCACTTTGAAAGATATGCTCTATTTTATTAACTGTGGTTCTAGTAGTATCGATTTAAAAATTTTCTATTCAAATTTTGGAGTTTTGGTTTCAAGTGCCAATACGAGGGTATAAAACTCTGTATGGTCGTAAATGAAGTTTGGAATTAGAAAATCGACATTTTTTCAGAGATATTACCCTGCGGACAACTATTTGTTTTCGATACTTGGTATTTATGTTAAAGTTAATGAAAAGCATTGATTTACGCGTTTGTATTATGTTACGTAAATGATATTGACTCATCTTTCTTTATACGTAAACAGAGAGTGATTTATGCATACTAGGCTACGTTCGCTTATAGTTGTTTACATCTTTTGTTCATTGTACTTTGTAAACATGCCTAGTTGGATAGATGTAATATCTAAAGATAATCTCGTCCGAGAGTTAAGCTTACTAGGTATTGAGGTGAAGGCGATGTAAATATACTACGTCAGCGACTTAAAATTCATATGAATTCTCTCTCCCCGGCTGAACAAACATTAATTAAGCGTAAGTTTATTGTAGACAGCGCAATTCAAGAGGAGTATTCTGCAGAACAGAACAAGAATATAAGTGATCGTAGACTTAGCTCCATCAAGGATTTTTCTAGTGGAACAGTCCCCAACCTTTCTTCTCATACGGAGGAAAATAATCAGCGAATTTTTCGAGAGTTAATTAGAAAAGTTGATCCCTGCGATGGTGATGATAAGGAATTGCTAGTTGTCTTCCTTATTAAACTTAACTCGATCTTCGAATTGAAATTGGTTCCCGATGAGTATTTTGTAAACTCGATTTTGAGTTGCATTGGAGGAATACTATTGAAGGTTTGGAGTGAAGTTGTTAAATTGAGATTTACTTGGATGGAGAGTTTAGAATATGTAAAATGTTCGTTGTTGCCTCCTAGATTATTAGAGGACTATTGAATTAAATTTGTGTCACGACGATTCAAACTTTCTAAAGAATCTTTGCTGGAGTTTATCTCCAATATTCATATATTTGTTCGGGATATTTGAGTAAGCTACTTATGTATATTGGTATATGAGCTGATTGTGCCAACCTTTTGGTTGTAGGAGTTGCTAGAGTGAGTTTCAGTATACGTGGTCCAGGTTTTGCTAATGAGACGCTAACTAAACTCTAAAACGAGGGTAACTAGAAGTTAGTAAGCGTCCATGGACACGTTTTAAATACAACATGTTAGTCAAGCTAAACTATGTAATGCTATGGAGTAAATCCAAGCATGTTTGTAGTGGAAATATCTGTATGTTAAACTAGATATTGGTTACAAAAGACATTTTGTATTATGGCACATGTTGAACTAGTATGTCTGTGGTTCCGTTTTCCTGTCTTCGCCTGTTTTTTGTTTCAGTTTACCTTTCCTTAACATTGGCATTACGACGCAGCCTGGAATGTTCGGCAGTCGAGCGCTTGGAGGATCCGGCCGACCCCCCGAGTGCCCAGCTGACCGACATAGTGGCTCTAGAACTACAGATTCCTGGAAAGCGGTGGAGCGGGATTGCGTTCCGGCAATCCAACTATAGTATCGTCACCCGGTTCTTCACCTGGAACACCGTAGAGTTGCACTATGGCGACTGTGTCCAGTTGGAGTTAATTTTCAGCGCCTGGATAGTCAACAGGGAAGCGAGTGTGGTGATTGTGATTTAGGGGACGATGGAAGATTTGTATTGAAGTTTACCGCTGGAATCTGATAGTGTTGATGTGCCCCTCCCAACGTGGGATTCTTCTACCGGACATTATTTTGAAGTTTATGGACTGTTTTCTTTTACCCGGAGGGCGCAGGGGGAGTTATTGAACCGAAAGTGCCTTTCTGCGGTTCAGTATGGTATCTTTGTTCTCCTCCCTACTACAGAACATTTATGAAATATGCCAATGTCCTCTTTTCCGTGTGGCTACCCCTTCCCTTTTCATCCTTTCTGCCGCGCATCTCTACAGCGCATATCCCCTCTACTTGCGAACCTTTATATGCATTGTACTCTTACCGAGCATCATCATTCTATCAGCCTAGCAAGCGGCGTTTAGTTACTTAAAAGCGGATTCAAAAGTAGAATCCAATTCTAACTCACCATGCAGCTGGGAAGTTAATATGGTGGTCTATGTATAGACAAGTTGATTAAGACCGAGAAGAGGTCGATTTTGAGTTAGTCCAGCAATGTACGGAAGAAGTGATTCCTAAAAAGCTTGGACATCTGTATGAGTGTGGCATTATGTCTGGTACGTTATTTGTTCAGTTGTTTCTACAAGCTATGCTTGATTGATTGATCAAGAATAATTTTTTTGTTATTAATTTATTATTTATTTTATAATTCAACTTGTTTATATTAAAAGCTTATCTTTTATACAACGCCCCTTTGTTATTATTCAAGTATAGTAGTTGCTCACTATCCTGTAACAAAATCACTCACTGTGTGCATTTAGTAATCAGAATCTATATTTGTATGTATGTTCATCAGGGAAAGAAAGATGAATTAATAGCTGCCTTTCATGGGCCCGAGGCAGGCTGCTTTCTTATCGATAACATCTTTGAATATCACGATCACATTAATAAATACAGCATTAACAAAACTCGATCCCGGACAAGTGTTACGCTGAGCGCGGTTTGTTTTTCTAACGTCGTAAATGGTAGCAGTAGTGTGGTTTACTTACCCACAAATGGTAGCTTGCAGCGTGGTTGTGTTCAAATAAAAGTGCTACAAATGGTAGCGCAGCGAGGTTTTAAGAGTTCTTTCAACCCCCCCCCCCAGCACAAATGGTAGGCGGACCGTGGTTTTGTTCTTTAAAACGCCACAATATAATTCATTAAGTTTAGGATTAAGGCCTCTCCTGGCGCATCATTACCATCATAATCACCTATCATATATCATCGGGGCGCGTACCTCCGCCTTACAGGCGCCTCAACCTCAAAGGTGAGTCACAATAACGCCATTCCAGGAGAGAATACCAGAATGTTAAAATGACAATGTGGTGACATTGAACAAAAAAATCTATCTTCCTTAATTAGAATTGATTTTTGTTCTTAAAACTTTGTTAGTTACTAAAATCATGAAGACGTTTCAAAACATGTTTCATCTTCGGCATTTGGTACCAAATATCATGCCGAAGATGAAACATGTTTTGAAAGGCCTTCATGATTTTAACAATTAACGAAGTTTTTAGCATGCCGAAGATGAAACATGTTTTGAAAGACCTTCATGATTTTATTAATACACGAAGTTTTTTTTTGAACAAAAATTACTTGTAATTGAAGAAGGCTGATACAAAAATGGTATTTATGCATATATTATTATTAAAATTACGCAACCTCAATTGTGATAGGTCCACCGCTGTGGTCTCGAGTACTGCCTTGTCACGCAGCGGGCCCGGGTTCGATCCCCGGTCGGGGCAGTTTTTCTGGGTGAGGTTTTTATCGGGGTTTTTCCTCACCTGTAAGACAAATGACGGGAAAACTTAAGGCCCAAATGGTCCCCGAAATCATATGGCCATCATCATCATCATCCCTATCATTATCATCATCATCTTCATCCTTCACCGGTGTGGAAAGCAACGGGAAGCCACCACACCTACAATTACCTAGTAAAGCTGCAAAGCATAGCATGAAAATGTTATGATTGCAGCGAAGAACCTGCCTTCGGATATAATTACTATGGATGGAATTGTGATAGCAATAAATGTTAAAAATATGGAAGAGGTAAAAGTACCAAGAACATCATCTGACAATGATAAATAACCGTATCATATTCACCTTATTAAAAACACGTTACAAATACAAAAGGGAAATACACACTAATGGTTAGGACTACACCTATAGATCCTAAAATGTGCTATTACCTTGATGTTAAACCGTCTTTAAATACATTTTTTTTCAAATTTGACTGTACATAGTCACATTTATTAATTAAATGCAATAAACCAAGGGTAGTCTATTTCAATTGTGGCTGTACTAGTCGCTTGAATATCCATTCAAGCACGAGCTAATGCCTTATTTGATAGTGGACCTTCTTTTGTTTGGACCATTATTGACAGAGCAAGTGAAATTATTTCACAATTCGTGGATTTGTGGTTATTTGAGGAGATTGATATCGACATTAAGCGCATTTGATTAATTAATTCGGACATATAATGAGAAATAAATACGAGGCGGGATATTGATGATATCCTGATGAGAAATGAATTGATTATTAGTTTGACATCGCATGTTTTCATTAACACCATACATTCCTCTAGAATACATGGAGCAATAGTAAAACGCAAATAATAAAACAAATGAACGAACAAATAAAAACAAAAAGTAAATTAACCTACAGATAAATAAAACATGTAATTAAATATATTGAACAAATAAATAAAATAAATGAAATAAAAACAAATAAAAAGTAAATTAACATACTTATAAATAAAACAGACAAATAAATTCAGCAAATATATACTTAATTAAAAGTGATATTTAGAAAATATAGTGCATTATGATGCGAGGTTGGGAAGTGGTTTTTACAGAAGTGAGGAAAATGTTTAAAAACCGAGCGATAGCGACGTTTTTAATTTTCGAGATTCTATAAAACACTTCACAAACGTGTGTTGTACGTTATTTTTTGCGCGATGATGTTTTCAAAATAATAAATCATAATAAAACAATTATATCTTTGTTGGAAATATTTGCGTTCATTATAAACAACTGATCCACTGCTGTAGTCTCGAGGTAGCGTGATGCCTTGTCACGCAGCGGGCCCGGGTTCGATTCTCGGTCGGGGCAGTTTTTCTGGGTGAGATTTTTATCTGGGTTTTTCCTCACTGTAAGACAAATGTCAGGAAAACTTGAAGGCCCAAACGGTCCCCGACATCATATGACCATCATCATCCTTATCATCATCATCTTCATCCTTCACCGGTGTGGAAAGCAACGGCAAGCTACCACACCTACAATTCCCTAGTAAAGCTGCAAGCATAGCATGAAAATGCTATGATTGCAGTGAAGGACCTGCCCTCGGGCAGAATTACTATGGATGGATGGATAAACAACTGACTAACATTAACAATATGGGCAATGTTTATTAGTTGAAACTACAGGAGGCCGTGATACCAATCAGTGATAAAATGGCGGCAAGTACGTATTTATTTTTTATATTGTTTCAAATAAAGTTCAGTCCATTTAAAATGCAGTGATTTGTTTCGTATAATGTATATTAACACTACCTTTTGGATATTTTTTGTGTATATGTATATATATATATATATATATATATTGTCCACCGCTGTGGTCTCGAGGTAGCGTGCTGCCCTGTCACGCAGCGGGCCCGGGTTCGATTCTCGGTCGGGGCAGTTTTTCTGGGTGAGATTTTTATCTGGTTTTTTCCTCACTGTAAGACAAATGTCAGGAAAACTTGAAGGCCCAAACGGTCCCCGACATCATATGACCATCATCATCCTTATCATCATCATCTTCATCCTTCACTGGTGTGGAAAGCAACGGGAAGCTACCACACCTACAATTCCCTAGTAAAGCTGCAAGCATAGCATGAAAATGCTATGATTGCAGTGAAGGACCTGCCCTCGGGCAGAATTACTATGGATGGATGGATAAACAACTGACTAACATTAACAATATGGGCAATGTTTATTAGTTGAAACTACAGGAGGCCGTGGTACCAATCAGTGATAAAATGGCGGCAAGTACGTATTTATTGCTTTATATTGTTTCAAATAAAGTTCAGTCCATTAAATATGCAGTGATTTGTTTCGTATAATGTATATTAACACTACCTTTTGGACATATTTTTGTATATACATTGTACGTAGTATACATAGAGGGCAGTGGTTTTACTTCCCACACGTGGTTTGTAATATGTAATATGTAATAGGCTATTACAGTATAGTTTTTTAGGTTGGCAACCCCGAAATGTAGGAAGTTGAACTTTCAATCATGGTCGCCATTGCTGTAAGTACGACAAATTGAACTATCGCGCAAAAATAAATAAATATGCTAATATTAGATACCATTGACGCAGTTTAACCTCTCGCGTTATAGGTAGGCCTACTTTTCCGTACCACAAGCCAACCAGACCTTACAGTGGCTCGAACCTGTCGGGAGAGGGATTTTAACTATGGATCACACACATATTTTTTTGACCGCTCAAGCACATGGAGAGCCTCTCCGAATGAGGGATAAACTCAATGTCAAGGCCTCCTCCGAGACAACACAACATTAAGACGAAACACACCATACGCACACATACTAAACATGGCGAATATGTTAATGATGAATATGATGACCAGATGGTATTCGGGAACCATTTGGACCTTAAAGTTTCCTGATATTTATCTAAGCCCCGAAAAATATCGGCATATAGCAGAGACATAAACTAATGCACTTTTGTGTGCGCTTTTCCTATTATTATTAATATCACAGCGGTGGACATATAGGGAGTTATAATTTGATAATTGTTATGAATACGTAGTCTTTATATATAGTTTTTTTTATTGTTTTATAGATTATTTTAATTATTCAAGCAAAGTCTTTTGAAATATAGTTTAGACATGATATAGTTCGGAGCAAAGTTTTGCTTAAGCTAACTGTAAACATCCCTACATTTAGTTCATTGGAATGTTAGTGAGTACAGTTAGGGTGACTTGAGGTCATTTTGAGTATATAACACTTGAGAAGTGAGGGCCTCGTGTTTGTCTGTGTGTGTAAACGGCTGAAGGGTAAGTCACCGACCATTTTTCTTAATATGTAGTCCGTACATTTATATTTTGAATCAAGTACAATTAACATTTTTGATAATATAAATTCAAAAGGGGATATAACATTTTTAATCATGTAGGTTAGGTTAGATTTATAAATTCCACAACTCCCTCTTCTCAACCCCCCAAGATAGTACTGTAGTTTTTAATATAGGCTTAGATTAGATTTAGGGCTAGACTACTTAGGGTTTCTAATTATTTATACTTTAGTAATAAAATAGTTTAAAATAAGACTCCATTTGTTTATTTCAAAACATGTATACTGTACATCCTCATACTAACGCTCGGCTAGATAAACGCTACCAGATTTTCCAAGTCCCGAAGGTCCTTTAAGCCTAAGAAATCCAGTTGGGATCATAACAATAATGTTTAATGTATTTCAGATTTATTTATGGTTTATTTTTTTAACTATACCTCTATCTGACACTATCGAACCCGTAGGACCATGGCCGCGCGGACATAATATCTGCACTCATCCGTTTCCTGAGCTAATGTACCTCCATAAGATTTTACCCTACTGGAACCCATGTCTGGATTTCTCGATGGTTGTATTTTAAGGTGAAATGTCGTCACTCACTCGACCAAGGTACTTTTTTCGTCTGGATTATCGCCTTTGACCTGTCCGGCATGGGTAACCCTTTCGGCAGCAATGCTACCGCCGGCATAGCTCTCGGGGTCATTTAAGCACGCAAGCCACTCCACCACGATAAGATAAAGATACCATGGAGGGGGTGGATATATAGGCTAATGTGATAAGTAAATAAACAAATGAATAAATATACCTAAAATAAATAAAATAAGTGGGAAAATGGGATAAGTGGTTTGTTTAAATTTAGTAAATAATTAATAAAATATACTAAAATTTTAAAAATATATAAATAAGTACCTATTTGATCTACATGGTTTTAACTAATTGATGTAGTTTTTTAAACGTAAATGCAGTTTAATTGAGGACAAATGACACATCATAATATTTTAATATTAAAAAAAATACTACATGACCTGAATTGTGATTTACAATAGTTTTAGAAGTATTAGCAATAAACAAACCATCACCACTTTTGAAATTCATATTAAAGCACCGTTGAGGTTATGTAATAAGATGTTAATTATATAATTTTTACCTGGTAAGTCAGTCATCCTCAACTAAATTATTAAACTTCTTCAAGTTATTCTAATATGGAGGCCTTGCGAAAACAATGTTTCATCTTCTGCGTTTTAACTGGTACTATGAAACATTGTTTTCGAAAGGCCTCCATAATTGAACAACTTGAAGAAGTTTAATAATTTTAGTTGATGACAGGTTAAAATTATCTACTTAATATCTTAGTAAGCCAGTCGGAAGTGTTGTCCACCACAGCGGTAAGGTTGCACGCATGTATTATTGAAGTACTAGATTCAAAACCTGGTGTCGTTCTACCCGATTCGTTTCCCCTCAATCGGTTGAAATTTCGTTATAGGACTTATTTCATCACCAGTGCCTTTAAAACTCATGCTAAACCACCATTAAGGGTATTAACTTAAATTTTAAAATCTGTACCTGATGTATCAATCTTCCTCAGCTAAAACAAACTTCTGTTTATAAAAGTTCGTCAAACATTAAACAATATAGGTCTTTGGGAAAACAATATTCCATCAAACAGCATATAAAATGGTACCACCTTCCAGTCAACACGAACATTTAAGACAAGATACACCATTCACTCATGATTCATACTAAATAATGGCGAATATGATTTGGTATTATCGCCTCACTATGATGGTTGTCCAGCGGCTCGCTTTGTTCCCCCGCAGCTGTTATATATAATTAAATACAAAGAAGCCGACTACCGCCACTATAATAATTCCGCATGTTAATCATTGTTAAGCATTATTGCGCGGCACCCGCTTTTATATAAACTGACAACCATCATAGTGAGGTTACAATAATTGGGACACGCCATAGCGTAGTGGTTAAGGCAACATTCTACGAGTCGCAGTGGAGTCAGGATTTTTAAACTGACCCAAACCTTTTTGTGACACTATGGCCCAGGAGTCAATTCAGCCTCTAACGGAAATGAGTACCAGACGCTTGTTCTGGGGTAAAGGCGGTCGTAACGTAGGACTGACAACCTGGCTGACATCAAGTACCGATTGTCTACAAGAAGTGGGAGCCTTACCCTCCTATTACCGCCAAAGGCCTCCTAAGGTCTGTAGTGGGATCACTTAACTTTTTGATGTGGTAACTATGATGGCCAAATGGTATTCAGGAAATATTTGCGCCTTAAATTTCCTTGATATTTGTCTAACAGTTGAGGAAAAACCACGAAAAACATCACTCGGGAATTAGGCAAAGGTTTATACCTGTGTGTCCCGCACCGTAGTCGAGTGGTTAAGGCAAGAAGCGTAGGCGCAGAGCTACGGGACTTGTGCTGCGAGTGTCCATGGGGAAGAACATTTTCTCATGGTATTTCGGCCAGTATGGGACTGGTGCCCACCCAGCATCGTGAGGCATTTGGGTAGCTACAATAAGTAACGACTCCATGTTGAGAATACCAACTATAACGGTTGGGGGATCCGACATGCTGACCACATGCCGCCTCTACACTGGCTAGATGATCGTCTACCTATGTGATTAACACATGTGGATGTGAGGCCTGCAGCCGGCTGGTCAGACAAGGGCCTTCGCCTGTCGCGCTTGGAGTTTTTTTTTATTCCTATGTTTATCATAAGTAATGCCACGAGTGATTTCCAAATTATCGATAAATTCACGACTCACGAAGTGAGGAGTGAATTTATCTATAGAATTTGTAAATCAAGAGTGGCATTTGTTAGGACTATTTAACGAATAAAATTAGGCTATTTACTCACAAATCATTATTTAAATGTAGTTACTTTAAAATATTTATTTATTTAATGTAAACGGCGATGTTTGAAAACAAATGAGAAACGTTATGTTTCGTTTCTCCATCCACTGCAACAAGATCATATAATGTTACTTATTGCCATCTGGCGTGGGAAACTTGAAATATCATCGCAATATTATAAGAATGCATCCTAGCGGAGAAAAAATTTAACACATCAAACTGTATATTGTAACCAAAATTATAGGTTATTAATTTATTTTTTAGTAAACAACTCGGTAAAATCATTATTTAAAACACAATTATAGAACACAGAATCATCAAAAGAAACTCGGTAATATCATTATTTAAAAACACAATTATTGAACTCACAATTGTCAAATTTGTATTTCGTCTATAACTTCATTTGAAGCACAGCCAAATCTTGTTTCTGCCATTTTGAACATTCAAATATGGTTGCTTTACTGTTGGCTCAGTCACTGCAAAATAATGGTCAGACCTGTTCAGAATATTAAAAAGGAGGAGCTTTGTTTAATATGGTAATTATAACACTGATAAATATTTCGTGAAACACGACTCTGATTGGTTGTAAAACAGAAATCATTGAAACGTGATTGGTCATTGACTTCCATGTGGGGCATGAGTTAAATAGTCAAAAAAATCTCTCCGTTCGAGGTAACGACATATCCCACACTGCTGCGATGCATCAAAATATGTATTTATATCTATTCCAAGCAAAGTTCCAGTTGTAATGTAAACAAACCAGATATTACATTTTCATTTTAAGTGTGTAAGAAAATATAGTTCGCTCTATAACACTCGAAGTAAAGGAAATAAAATTAACAAAAATATATGTTATCTAGCACATGTCTATATACGTTATATGGGATAATCTTAAAATATGTAATTACATTTTTATCGGATTAAATTAACATTGTTTAATTCTTACGCGCGCGCAGTGAAGAATAGGTTGGAACTTCAGTTAATTTAAATGGTCGCTTCTGTACAATTTCTTAAAACTTTGGAAATTATAAAATTTGAAAATCGGAGAGAAACAAATTATTTTGAATGTTTTCAAACAGTTTAGTGAAAAATGTCCTACATTAGCCATTGAGGATGTGATAAAAATAACAGCAGAATTTACAGGTGAGTCAGCATAGAGCAAACATAATGCCTTAATGTTAATGAAATTGTAAATAAAGGGCATCAATTGGCATCATGGGAAAAAGCGTAAACTTCTGAATAGGTAGGCCCATATACATTTTTTGATAATAAATAAATAAGAAATGGAAGGATTTCCTAATTATTGCTACCATATTACCATTATTCAAACTCATTTCCCGTAAAATACGATGTTGCCTAAGAACAACGGTTCTATCCTTGATAGTTACGTAAACAGTACAGTCATATGGCGGGTAAAAGTAGCACCACGATTCCCCCAATAGACAGACTCGGCGGAATAATCATTATGCAAGTTTGTTTACACTACATCTGGAATTTATCTCGGTATTAGTAGAGTTGTTAAATTTCCTGTAATATTCAAACTATAGATCGAGAGATGGAGGTTCGGCCGAGGGCACTTAGACATTTTCACGTGACGGCTCTACTGCAATGACGTATTGTATATGGGTCATCATCCCTTGGTTGAATTCCTGAAGTCGCCCCGGCGCGGCACTGCGTACACAAGTTCGGTTTGCATGAATCGTTTATAGACAAGGGGAGGAGGGAGTTATGCTCTCTCCACACGAAAAGGGGCCCCATTTGGGGAAATCGAAAAATACGTTGTAAAACATACATAGTATGCAAGTCCTCGGATTAATAACTTAACAATGTAACGTAGTCCACCGCTGTGGTCAAGAGGTAGCGTGCTGCCTTGTCACGCAACGGGCCCGGGTTCGATTCCCGGTCGGGACAGGCTCCTGATGAGATTTTTTTTCACCTGTAAGACAAATATCCGGAAGCGTAGGGCTCAACGGTCCTCGAAAATCATCCGGCCATCACCATCTATATCATTATCCTCATCATCCTTCACCGGTGTGGAAAGTAACGGAAAGCTACCACATCTATAATTTCCTAGTAAAGCTGCAAAGCATAGCATGAAAATGCTATGATTGCAGTGAAAGACCTGCCCTCGGGCAGGTTTACTATGGATGGATGAACATAACATAAATCAAAATCTAATAACACTCGTACCAACAATTAAACATACAACAGAAATATCACACTACCCCTGTGGGAGGACCGGCTTTGTTTCTTCGGGCTTAACATCATCTTAAGTCTTTATAGCCTACCACTAATAACTACAATATCACTGCTGCTCTCCGCTCCAAATTTAATAGCTCCGAATTAATCACCACAGTCATACTGCCATGGATCTACACTTTCTTATACACTTTTGAAAATTAATAATTTCGGACCTCATTTCAAAATTAGTGGGACTAAAAGGCTTAGCCTTGGAACCGCTGGTGTATTAATACAATTTATAGTCACCCAAAAGGGCTACATGATATGTATAGGAAGCCAGATATAAAACGAACTGTTAAGTCTTGTAGACTGCGATGGCCAGGACATGTGGCACGTATGGGGGATGAAAGAGGTGCATGGAAGCTTCTAGTAGGAAAACCAGGGGGAAAACGCCCAGTTGGTAGACCAAAAATGAATTGGGAGAATAATATTATCCATTATTTGAGGGAAGTAGTTATACAGGAGATGATTCGAAAACATTAGCTCAGGGTAGGGATGTATGAAGAGCTTATGTCCGCGCGGGCATGAACCTACGAGTTCGATAGAGCCAGTGAGTTAGTTAGTTAGTCCCCCAAAAGGAGCTGTCCGCACAGGGCCAAATTTGTCGCTCAGATATATATAAATGAGCGAGTTATCTCATACAATAGTGTTTGAAGTCTGTATTTGGGAAGCCCTGCGTTCAAATCCAAGGACTGAACAAACTGTTTTGTTGTTTGCCTCAATCATCAAAACAAATAAAAAGTTAAAGTAATCCCACTATAGGCCTCAGGAGGCCTTTGAGGTAGTAGGAGGTTAGGGCTCCCACTTGTTCTGAACAATCGGCACTTGATGTCAGCCCGATTGTCAGTCCTGCGTGATGGCCGCCTTTACCCCCTGAACAAGCGTCTGGTACTTATTATCGTTAGAGACTGAGTCGACCCCAGGGCCATGGTGCCACCAGAAGGTTTTGGGTTAGTATAAAAATCCTAACCTCACCGGGACTCGAACCCTCTACCTTCCGGTATGTAGCGTTTTGCCTTAACCAAGTACGCTACGGTAAGCTCCGGTCTTGAAATTACCTACAAATTTATTCACAGACATCTTATCACATGTTTTTTTACATGTTGTAAATCTTTGAAATGACACTCATGGCTTTACATCAGTTTCGATGGACTCATAATTTTTACGGCCTGACAAATCTACCGGTTTCGTACTCGGAAATCTTGGAATCAGAGCGAGCACTAGACAACCGAGATCAGCACGTGTGAGAGATGACTAACACAAAGGGAAGAGGTATCATACTTTGGTTCCGGAAAATAAGAACAACACTCATTCATGAATAAATATGTTATCAAAATGCAATAACATTAATTCTTAATAATTATATATAAATTAATGAATGTATAATGCTATTGTGTTATTATTTAATTGTAATATTACTGTGTTTTCTTTATGTATTTGTTATGTTATTGTTTTTTTAGTGTATAATGCTATTGTGTTATAATTTAATTGTAATATTATTGTGTTTTCTTTATTTAATTGTAATGTTATTGCTTTTTTTGTTGTTTATTTTTCTTCACACTAGTAGCAATTATTACTTTATTGTAACGGACTGTCAACAGCACGTACGGCTTACTGCCGCCCGTGCGACCCATATTTGTAAATAATATTGTAAATATCTTACTTTTTGTCTAATAAAGTCCTACTACTACTACTACTACTACTACTACTACTATTTTGGTTCATATCTACGAGACGCGCGCTGGTTCGAGTCCCCATCGCAGAAGACATTTTCTCGTGAAGTTATAGCTAGTGTATGGTATCAGAAACCATTATGTTCATCCATACGAGATAGAGTGTCTTATATAATTTTATTTATTTATTTTTTTCAAATGCCTCAGGTTTGTCTTTCGACATTCCTGATTTCTCTCCTGGCATGGCGTACTTGTAACCCACTTCTGAGGTTGGGGCGCCTGGAAGGGGGGTTACGTTGTCCCGATGATACGATGGGTGATGATGATGATAATGGTGCGCCAGGAGAGTCCCTAATCCTAAGTTTAACCTAAGATGAATATGAATGATGATCATTGCGATGGCCATATGATTTCGGGGACCGTTTGGGCCTTAAAGTTTTCCTGACATTTGTCTTACAGGCGACGAACAACCCCGATAAAAACCTCACCCAGAAAAACTGTCCCGACCGGGGATCGAACCCGGGCCCGCTGCGTGACAAGGCAGCACGCTACCCCGAGACCACAGCGGTATAGAACACTTAATTTATTTTTATGTCCCGCGCCGTAGCCGATATGAGGCCTTGGCGTAGAGCTATGGGCCTTGCGCTGGTTCGGGTCTCCATGGGGGAAGACATTCTCTTATAGAATTTCGGTTAGTATGGGACCGGTATCCACCCAGCATAGTGAGGAATTTTGGTAGCTATAATAAGTTGGATATGAGGCCAAGGGCTCCAGGTTGAAAAAAACCAGCTATAACTGTTGGGGATCCCACATGCTGACCACCTGTCACCTCTACACTGGCAGGATGATCGTCATCCTCTTTGATTAACACATGTAGACCAAAGGGTAGACGGCTGGTAGACCAAGGGTCTTCTAGACCTGTCGCGACAT